>OX454527.1:69512535-70112535 GCA_949715645.1 Portevinia maculata
TTTTCAAGCATTTTCAAGTAATTGTAAGCATTTTCAAGTAACTTAAAGTAACTTCAAGCATTTTCAGGCAACTTCAAGTAACTTCAAGCATTTGCAAGTAACTTCACGTATTTTCAAGCATTTTCAAGTAATTTCAATTATTTTCAAGCATTTTCAAGTAACTTCATGCATTTTCAAGTACCTTCAAGCATTTTCAAGTACCTTCAAGCATTTTCAAGTAACTTCAAGCATATCCAAGTAACTTCAAGCATGTTCAAGCAATATCAAATGCATAACATGCACAGCAATGTTGTTGTTGGTAACTTCAAGTAACTTCAAGTATTTTCAAGCATTTTCAAGTAAATTCAAGCATTTTCAAGGAACTTCAAGCATTTTCAAGTGACTTCATGATATAAAAATGTTCCGTTCCGATTGGCAGATTATTGCCTAACACAGCAATGTTGTTGTTGTTGTAATTTCATCCAATTCGCTTCATTTTACCTGCTGTAATTCATAGTGTGTGTTATATATGTGAATAATTTTTGTATTGTGCACTTCTATGTATTGCCCCCTACCCAAATATGTATAGTGTTGGCATATCTATGTGACGTATAATAGCAAAAAAAGTGGGGAAACACGCTATAGGCAACTCCGTATTAATATATAGATGGAAAAACTATTTCCTTCAATGGGACTCGAATGTTGACCACCGTCCTTTAGGTTAGGTTAGGTTAGGTTATAGTGGCAGTCGGCAAAAGCCGACACACTTAGACCAATAAAAAGGTCCATTGTCATAGCACACGGATCTATCTTCTTCCTACTCGTTGAATCAGTTGGAGCTTTTGATAAAACTTGGAACTTGTCAATGTTTTTGAGATCGTTGAAATCAATGTAAAAGAAAGATCCCAAATGGAGTTTTCGCCTTTGAGAGAGAGCAGGGCATGTGCCGAGAAGGTGAAGAATAGTCTCCTCCTCCTTCTCGTCCAAGCAGCTTCTGCAGAAGTCATTTGTATAGACGCCAAGCCTTGTTGCATTCTTGCCTATGAGACAGTGTCCGCTGATCACACCAATTGTAGCACCAATGTGCAGTCTGTTCAGAGAGATCAAACACTTAGAGTGTCCAGCTTTGTGTTTTGTCGCTAGACAAGTGTTGTCACTTGTCCACCTAAGGTTAATTCTCTCAATGGCCTCCCTCATAAACATGAGTTTGCATGTAGCAATTGGAATGCATAAAGGACTTTTATCAGGGCGAGTTCATCAGCCCTTCTTATCCCTGGAATATCTCTGTGTCCCGGCACTCAGCATAGGTGAATGTTGAATTGCTTCGCCATCTCCCCGAGAGATGATCGGCAGTCTAGGACTACGATGGAGTTTGTAGAAACAGCGTCCAGCTCTTTTAGCGTAGCTTGGCTATCTGAGAAGATTCGGATGTCCATAGCGGGTATCACGTTCCTCTTCAGCTACGATAGGACTTCTTTAATCGCCATTTCCGCCTGGAACACGCTGCACTGATAAGGGAGATGAAAAGAGAGGCTGAGGTTCAGCCTGTCAGGGAGCACACCTCAACCTACCCCCTCGTCGGTTTCGGATCCATCGGTGTAAAAGTGGACCGATTCATCTTCCACAGGGGGCCTTCCTCCCAGAATGTTCTGGGGGTGATATTGACTTTTTAACTAACCCATTCACAACTGCAATGACGAATCAAATATAGCTATCTACATGTTATCCACATTGTTACGATTCTCTTTTTCCTGATTTCGCGAGTGTTTAAAATGGATAATGAAAAAATTTGATCCATAAACCAACTCTTTTAAAAGCGAGAAAGTTATCGTCAAGCACTTTATTTTTTATAGAACTTTTAAGCCGACCCTAAATTCCACATTTTCGGACGAATTTTTGGAATTTTTTTTCTGCACTGAACGGAAATATATTTTTTTTTATAAATAAAAACAAAAAATGTTTATATTATTTCGAAAATATAAAACAAGCTTGTTGCTTCTCTGTTTTATGTTTTATCTTTTTTTTTCTGTAGTTGGGTTTTAAGTTTTATTAATTTTGATGCAGTTTTTGTGTTGTCCCGCGAAGATTTTTAGCTCAAAGTTGGAAACTGACGTTCGTCATCAACATTTGGTGCATGTTGACCTCCACGTTGTTGTCTTTCGCCGCCAGCTTCCCGTCTTGGATTTTCATTTCGTGGCCGTCCTACATTGACTCGTGTACCTTCTGGACGACCTTTTGTACGACCCCCGTCACCAGTTACTGTCATTGGGTTACTCGTATTTGTTTTATTTTGAAATCAGGAAAGGATGCACCAGAATACTTAATTCTCCATTAAAGTTAATTTAAACATGAATTGAGTTCTCCTTTTGAATCTCAGATTTCTCCTTTTTGTTTATATTTATTTGTTGTTCACTCTTTTGCTTTATTGCGTGAAGATATTTCGATAGCTGTTTTCTTTCTTTTTCTTTCTTAGTGGCGGTGAGACTATGATCAGGATTAATGGGATAATAACCCTCCCACTTAACTGCATCCCTACTTGGCTGTAGGGTACGACAGCTGTTTTCTTTCAACATGATTTATATTAGTCAGTGCGCTGAATGACGTGCGGAAGTATTTCAAAGGTTTGTTCGATTTGACAAACTCAATTGTTACTGTCATGGTTAAAGGAACCAACCAACTATATATCGCGAAAAAATGGCAGGCAACAACACTTGATTAGCCTCAGTGACGAAGTGGTTTGAAATCGAAAAGCCTGCCGAAACTTTTTGAGGTCAAACCAGCGCACCCGAAACACGAACATCAACACCCTCGCCACCTCTGTACGTCTTTGTACACCTCCGCACTCCTGTTGATCGAACAAAAATCACATCAAATGTAAAATGTGTAGGTTGATTCCAGGTGTCAATTTTTTCGTTTTCTCGGGGTGTGAGATTTTTAACACTGGAGCACTCTGCGTCAACATTGTTCCTTTGTACTGCTACTTTTAATGGAATTTTCAATAATAAAGAGCTTAGATTTTCAGCACTCAGCACGTCAGTCACAAATACCTGTCACCAAATACGAGCAAAAGCAGGACAATCACAGATGAAGTGTTCCGTAGTATCGACGCTCTCTCCACAGAAGTCGCAGTTGGTAGAATGGCTTAAGCCTAGCACCTTAAGATGATGGGCAAAGGCGACAACAAGAATGTCGCAGATTTTTTATAGCCGTTGGGAAGTGTTCGCTTAGTCTTTCAGCACCCTGGAGAGTCGTGTCATCTACGGGGCAGACCTAACCCCGGTTCAGGTGATAAGTAGTCGTCCCCTGAGCCCTGTCATCATCGTAGATCTCGTTTCCCGTGAACCCATTAAAACCCAGGCAAGACTTATTCAAATCAGCCTTCACAAACTATTTTGGAGGGTTGAGCAAGGCCTTAAGCGCAGCATGACTGGCCAGAGCCAGTCTTGAACTTGAGAAAAGTAGACTTCGTAATTGCACATTAGCCGAAGTTCCAGTGTCCTGCGTCAAAACGGCATATCTGTTAGACAGGAACCGCTCTTTTTAATCGTGAGAAAGCTTTGAGGTAAACAATGTCATTGCTGCCGTCATGATCTGAAACATAACGGCACATAACTCATAAATATGAGTGCGCCTAATAACCCCACGATTTAAGAATGAGTTCAGATTATTTCAATGGATTAATACAACATACGTAATATAAAGTGAAAGAAATCTCGAAATTTGGCCTTATGTCGCTTTGTTAAAATGACATAAGGCCAAATTCCAGCATTTGGTATTATGTCACTTTCACAAAACGTCATAAGGCCAAATCCGGAAAGTGACATAAAGCCAAATTTTCGAATTTGGTCCCTTAACATTTTATGATAATTCAAGACCCGAACCTCGCACCTACTCCATATCAAGCAGTGACCCCAAGCAGGGGGGTTGCAGGGGGGCAGCATGCATCTACTTGCTATTTCGGAACTAATCCCATAAATAATGCAATGCATATGCTGCCCACCTGCAACCCCACTGCTTGGGGTCACTGTTTGATTTGGAGTAGGTGCAAGGGCAAATTGTTGAAAACAGCACCAATAGAAAGTGTCATAAAGCCAAATTGGCCTTATGAAGCTTTTTCAAGGTTTTTATGATGCTTGGGGTTATGTCAAGGCACCGTCCTTTAATGATTGAATTTTGAAAATATCTTTACAATTTTTTGAATTTCTTTGAAATAGTTTTTGATTATCATTTCTTTCTTTTTTCAGGTAAGCACACATGTAACGATGACTTTATATATGCAAATCTTTTTTGTCAAAATCTTTAAGAACAAGTGAGTACTAAACAACAAATTGTAAGCTTAGCATTTTAAATAAGGGATCAAAGTGATGAAGCAAACTACTCCAAGGCGCAATAGACACACAAATGGCGTATGGTTTTGGCGTGGTATAGACACGAAACACCTTCATATCCTTTTATGGGTCAAAACAGTACAGGCAGAGATGGCACGGCGCGAGCCTTCCTAAAATATTGCGGCGACTGGAAGCTGAAAATTAACTTTCAGAACCGCGAAACAATCCTGTTCAAAACTGAATTGCCTGGTGCCTGTGATACGAAGGAAAACCAAAAGAAATTGTCATTCTTCTTTCCCTTAACGGCAAAGTTATGATCAGAATTAAAGGGATTGTAAACTTCCCACTTAATGGGCATCCCTACTGGTCAACCTGTGGCGTCCTTCGGTTAGACCTGAATAAACACACGAAATTTTAAAGTTAGAAGTTATTAAATTATTTTAACTTTTTAAATTTTATACATTTTTCAACCAACAGAATAAGTTATTCTCCAAACATAATAAAGTTAGGCTAGAAATAGTTGTAAAAATAAATAACAAATATTAGGCACTAACGGCCCATACAGGGCCTTAAACCTAGCTTCTCCAACCATTTCTTGTGCAAAGTTGAAGGGACCTACAATTTAAGGCCGAATCCAAACGGTAAATTTGAGAAGCTGCTCATCAATTGTTACTCTTGGATGTTTGTCTGACGTTCGCAATAGGTGGAGCGGTGAAAAAAACTTTTAGATGTTACTTCCGGCGGAATCTTTAGATTAGTAGTCCAACACACTAACATCTGCACCCGCACTAGAAATAGTTGACTATATATTAATTTGTTTGTCTTCATTTTCAATCATAGCCATATCCTGGGCTAAAAAATAATTTCTTTTGTTTATTCTTCGAACTGAGGAAGCATTTGAAATGGAAAAAACAATTCACACTCACTCTTGAGTTGTGAATAAAGATATTATACTCGTTGTATAACGAGAACAAAATAGTATATCAATAATGTCCCACACCCTGAGGCTAAATTGAGTAGGATCGACAATTTCCTCATCAAGCTGATTCGAAGACACGTTGCTAAATTGAGATATCCAGCGACAATAACTTCATGGTTGCGGCTATTTAAAAAAAATTTCCCTGACTTTCCCATGACACTTTTTTGAAGTTGAGATCAATAAGTTACATTAGGGTTTATTTTTTTGTTTGAAACAAATCACAATCAATAAAATAAAGGTATAAGGTCAGTCTCGTAAATTCCTGAGAGAACAGCTTCCATATTGCACTGCAATTCTTCGTTCTTGTTGTTCATTTGATGAATATCTAAAAGAAGAGAACAAAACAATAATTGAGTTAAACAGAAAACTACCGAAATGATTAGTTTTCCACTGGTGAAATCCTTCGAAACCTTTTCACAATGTTGTACATTATTTTCTTTTTGATATCACAAGCCAAAAATAAACAGAGCTTTAAGTTTAAAAAATTAAAACAGAACAGACATGTTTATAAAGAAAGCTAAAGGCTTTTTCCTAACGAAGTGCTTACAATGAAAAACTAATTATATTTAGTACTAACTCTTAGCCAAACAAATCAATAGCTGACTTTATACTATCGTAAGTGACACACGCGCCATTTAAAGTATCCTAAACATTTGTTTATTCTAGCGATGCTTAGCATTTGACAGCAATCATTTCATCTATAGAATGCAACCAAATATTTAAAGAACAGAAAAATTCTATACTTTTAAACAATTCTTTTAAAAAATATCAATGAAACAATCAGTTGAGAACAGGACATACATTATTTTTTCAAAAGGGAGAGTTGATTATTTATTTTCTCTTCTTCAAACTGGGCTTGAATGCGAATTTTTACTTTTTCCTTATGAAGTTTTTTTTATTTCTTCCTCCCTTTTTCTTTTTAATACGTTTACTCCATCTTCTTTTTTTTTAATTTAAGTTTTTCTTCTAACTGCTGTGTATAGCGGGTATGAGAGGATCGAATACTAAATATTAATTTTGAACTTATTTCCACTTTCGATACTCCCCCAGCCTCTTTCACGCCATCTAAGACTCTTCTCTGAGCGACTAGTGACTCTTGAAGGAGGTTTTCGACCAAATAAGTCTTGTTAATTGAGAATCCACTCTCAACTGAGGCGCTTCCGGGCAATAAAATGCAACACATTTTTATAATATGCCAAAGATCTTTAAAATTTTTATTTTTGCCAAAAAGCTGAAAGTAGAACTCATCAACTCTACTCGTACAAGTTGATGATAAAGCTTTTGTACTCTTTGCTGTCTTTGCATCTGTTCATGCATTTATGTACTGGAATTTTGCCCTTTCCGCGCATGTATCAAACAATCGGTTGGCATTATATAAAATTCGAAGCAAATTTTGGAATCCTTTACTGTAGAACCGTTGTTTTGCAAAATATTTCTAGGATTAAGACTGCTCACGTTTACAATCAAATCGTATTTTAATGGGCTTCGTTCTTCGATTTTTGATATTATGCTTATAATAATTTTGTGGCAATCCAGTTTAAATTTTAAAATATCTTTTTCCGAAAAATTGTCTTTTTGTTTTATTGCATTGATGATTTTCGTTGCTTTGAAGCCAACGTCAACGTTTTTTATTTCCAGAAGATTGGATTCACTTGAAAGATCGATGGACAAAAGTTGAGATCCTATGGAGCATTCGCTGATATTCCATTTTTTGAAAAATGCTATGCAATAAGTTTTTAACCATTATAAGGAGATCTTCATAAAGGTAAAATATCAATGGTTCTCGCCTTGAAATTTTGATAAAAATGGTTCACAATCAGATGTACTCGTAATTGTATGGAAAAATGCAAGTTTGCAGTCTAACAATTTGTCCTGAAAATATTTTTTTACGTTTTCAATTGGCCTTGTTTTTGGTAAACCTGAATTTGTCATAGAAAAAAAGTGTTTCAACTCATCAAAAATGTTCAGGCATCTCTCTAGACAGATTCTGTTTTCGAGCCAACGTACACTGCAATATTTCAGGGGAAATCGAGTACAATCAGTTTTGGAGGTAAATAAACTTCTTCTTGCAGGACTTTCTTTGAAAACGTAATAAAGATGCCTTAAAAAAATATGCAGGTCCCATGAAACATTTGTAAGTCCGATTTTCATGGCTCCATGTATTACATGTAGACCACACACACACCACATTCTAGTAGCTGCGTACCATCCGGATCAATTTCATTTTGCTGTTTGGGCTGATGGCCACGTTTAGGCCATCCATAGATACTTGAAGAAGTTTACCTTTTTTCAAAAATCGGATTCCATTGTCAAAATGTTTTAAAATGTCATCTGACTTTGAAGCTCCCATGAACTCGCTTTCTAAGTACCTATTGCAAACAATTCAATTGGACTCATCAAAAAAACGGACAACTAAATCCATTTGTCCTTTCTGAGCTATTTTGTTCAGTGCTTCGTCAAAACATGTAACAAAGTCGTCACATTTGTTTTTTTTTTATCCAAAAGATTGTTATGGAAATATGGGGAGATACCGCGGTTGATAACGTATGAACTCTTCGTTCTTCCTAACTTAAAATTTTCAGCAATTTTGCTTTCTGGGAACATCAATCGAAAAAGAACACTAATTTCCACAGACGAGTTCAAGGACGCTCTGGTGGAAATAATATAGATACCACCTTATCTCTGCGACAATAGAGTCGGTCTTGTCGAAAGTAAAATATTTTGTTTTAACTTCCCACTGGAAGTTCTTGTAATGGGCCGATTTTGTGAATCGCGGATTTTGACATAACTCCACGTTTCAAGGTCACCAGAATCCAAATTCAACGTTTTTATAGAGATGTCTGTCCGTGTGTATATGTACGTATGTGCGTATGTACGTATGTACGTTCGGAATTATCTTTCGCCACGATTATCTCGAGAACCAAAGATGATATTGACATGGGTTTTTTCGAAGCGTAATTACATAACTCAGAACTGATTAAATTCTAGCGAAAGCGGTCCAGCCGTTTTTTGTAAGTAAATAAATAACTAAAATAATTTGCCTTTATTTCTACTATTTACTGTCATTTGTCATTGAGCAACAGGTCTCCGTGTTCATAACAATGGTTGCATTAATGTATATCACAATTCACTGTTATTAACAACATTTAATCTCCATGAACAATATTAATATTAAACAATTCTTAACCATATCCTATGGTTAACCACATTTCAAAATTTCCCACTAATCGCATAAATCATATTGATCCCACTGGGAAGTTAGTCGTGTGGAACTTGCGGGTCGCACCCAGTCCACTTTTTTTCTGGTGTATTTTGAGATGTTTTTTTGTCTACTAGAGGCGATTAATGAATCAGACGCAATGAAGAAAGTACCTATCAATTTTTTGTGACGTCAAAGCTTTAGAACTTGACTTGCGCTAGTCCATTTTGATGCGACGCCAAAGTCTTTTGGCCCATGTTGCTTAACTCAAATTCTTTTTTGCATAATTTGCATCTTGCTTTGCCGTTATTGCCTTAAAATAAAAACTATTCTATACAAAATCTTCCTTAGCAAAGGGAACAAATTTCGCTAAACAAAGTCAATCGAAATAGACTTTTTTGATTTTTGATGTACGTACATATAAGTTTGCATGTCTTTTTTTTCGGAAAGCATGAAGATGTGGTTTTCCATTTAAGCATTATCTCAGACTTTTCGTAGCGCATGGATCGGAATATAGGATTGATATGCTTTTCAATGCTACTTGGCATCTCCATTAGCTGTTTAGCAATTAATACAACTGCGTGCAAACGCTATACTTTCTCGAAACCAAAATCGTCTCAATCAATCAAATTAAAAAATAAATGTCCAAGGTACATACATAATTAGATAATAATGGTGGATTAGTGAAATGGTGCGTAGGTATATCTCGAAAGATATCGAGATCTGCGAAATGTGATCCCAAAATAAGAAAAAAGTAGGATTCATGAAAAGTAATATTTTTGCTCCAGAGGCTCCAGAATTCAGAGCTCGACATAATTTTTTTTTTAATATTATAAAAAAAATATACACGCAGAGGGAATTTTCCCTGACTGTTTTCGAAATTCCCTGACTTTCCCTGACATTCCCTGACCAAATGTTGGTTCCCTGACTTTCCCTGACTTTCAGCAACCATGAACTTGTTCTTTGGCGGTTTCGGACCACGTTAAAATGTACTTACAGAGTACGCTCTGGTTTGGCTTTATTTCTTCGAAGGCATTTATCAATTTTAATGCGAAGAACTGGTATTGTACAACCGTCCCTGCTGAGCGGAAGAAGAATACAAGGTTTTGTAGGTACTCTTTCTAAAATGTTTTGACAAATATGTATTCTTCGGGAATTCGTAACCAGGGAGATCGCCCTCATAAGAGGTTTTAATAAAATACATTAGATTGAACGACAAACTTTGTAGAAAATAACATTTAATATGAAACTGCAGTCTATTGCGCACAATTACATGTTAAAAACACATTTGCATGTACGAGGGCGGGTCAATAAGTCCGTGACTTTTGGAATAAAACACAAAATTTTTGATAAAAAAATAATTTTATTTTTCAACGTAGTCTCCCTTGAGCTCTATAAACTTTGTCCAATGCTTCTCCAATTTTTTTATCCCTTTCAAAAAACATGATTTGTCGAGGTCCTCAAAATAGGCCTTTGTTTGCGAGATGACTTCATCATTGGAGTCAAATCTTTTTCCACCAAGCCATTTCTTCAGGTTTGGGAACAAGAAGTAGTCGCTCGGAGCCAAATCTGGAGAATAGGGTGGATGAGGGAGCAATTCATAGCCCAATTCATGGTTTTTTGCCATGGCAACTGCACATGTGTGCACCCTTGCATTGTCTTGGTGGAAAAGAACTTTTTTCTTGGCCAAATGAGGTCGGTTTTTTTTTCAAATCGTCATTGAATCGGTCCAATAAGTTGGCATAATATTCCCCATTGATTGTTCTTCCCTTTTGAAGGTAGTCAATGTGGATTATCCCGCGTGCATCCCAAAAAACAGTCGCCATAACTTTATTGGCTGACAAACCCACCTTGGCCTTCTTTGGCGCCGATTCACCCTTAGAAACCCACTGTTTTGACTGTTGTTTGGTCTCTGGTGTGTTGTGATGGATCCATGTTTCGTCCACGGTTACAAAACGGCGCAAAAACTCCTCCATATTGCGATTAAACAACGCCAAACCTTCCTGTGAAGTTGTTACACGATTGCGTTTGTGGTCGACTGTGAGCAAACGCGGCACCCATCTTGCGGAAAGCTTTCTCATGCCCAAGTGATCATTCAAAATTGAAACCACTGAGCCATGCGAGATCCCTACGGCTTCCACAATCTCTCGCACTTTCAATCTTCGGTCGGCCAACACCATATCGTGAATTTTTTCGATTGTTTCGGGTGTAGAGACCTCAACTGGGCGTCCAGGACGTTCGGCATCTTCAGTGCTTGTACGGCCACAACGAAATTCAGTAAACCACTTTTTTACCATTGAAATGGTGCAGAGTCCCCATAGTATTTTTCAAGCTTAGCCTTAGTCTCGGTAATGGTTTTTTTTCGCAAGAAATAATGCTTAATATGCACACGAAATTCACTTTTTTCCATTTTCTCCTCAAATTAGTGAGTAGTCTGATAAAAATAGCTGTTAAACACAAACTAACTGACGCAGCAAGTTTAAATTTTGACAGGAGTCAACTGACAGATGCCTGTTGACAGGAGCAGTGTTGCCGTTTCAGTAAAGAGGTCAGAAATTCAAAAAGTCACGGACTTATTGACCCGCCCTCGTATACATCCTGTATACATCCTGTATAAGGCGCATTTTCTGTTTCAAAGCAGGATCATTTTGTAAATAACGTCAAACGAACAGATATACAAATTTATCGACACAAAAAGAGTCTAAAAATAATTCTTATCGCACATGTTTAAACTTTAAGCGCACATAATTATGTGCGTTAACATAAAAACAACCCACCTTTCTGAGTGCATTTCTTTTTATTGTTTAAATTCATTCTTGAAAACGGGATTCAATTTCATTCCGCACATATTTTTCGTCTCCCGTTTTTTTTTATAGCGCACGTATTGAAATCCTACAGCACTTAGGTCGGTGTAGGCAAGGTCGTTTGACTTTATATACATATCGACCTAATTTTATGTTCGTAAGAATGTGCTTTTAAAAAAGCCACGCTTCTGTTCGCACATTTTCCAACTGTTTGCATGTGCGGAGAGGTATAAAATCGTTAAAAATTCAATTCAAACGCTGATTTGCACTTAAAAATCTATATAGGTACAAATTGAGTGTGCCCACGAGTCTGCGACTAATAAGCAAATTCAACAAACATAACCCATTCGATTGACTCAGGTCAATTTCGAGGTATATATACACACCTCACGCAAATTATGTACAACACTTCACTGTGAACAAGCGTAATACAGAAATCAAACACACCTGACTATTCTATTAAATCCCCTTTGGCTGAATTCCTTGTTAAATTGAAACCCAAGAACTATGTTCAAAAAGAAGGAACTCCCTAAACTATACTAAGAGAGAGAGATCAAGCAGTGTACCTACCTGCCCTCGCCTGTACTGACATTTTGCCACTCAATTTATATTCCCGTCAAAAAATTGCAAACCCACATAGCCCGGATTGCGGCTTCAATTACTTAACTCCCCTAAAACGTTACAGAAAAATAATAAACCTTAAAGACCACCAGCATTGTATAGCGGAAACAATAACCACATTTTCTCGCACACGCAAAACCCTACCAAGGAACAAAAAAAAAAGCACTTCATCTCTATATAGCTTTTGGGCAACTATACTCACGCTGCCTGCCCCACCATCATCATCGCCCTCAACTTGTGACATTTATATGTATAGAAAGAGAACCAACAAAAAAGAGGAAGAATAATAACGAAAATCCTTTGTTACTGTTCCTCTCACTCTGCTGTGTCACACACAATTTCGAACAAATACGAATCACCGAGCTAAAGGAGCTGCTGAAACTGAATTCGCAGGACCGACTACGTTGAAATGGAATCGTTGAATTGACGGCAATGGCAGAAGGACCCGTTCTGCCCTGCTGCAAAGTGGATACTTCCCAGCTGCCGCTTCAGGATGACAGCCACCAACACCAGCGGAGGGCGACAAGGAAACTGAACAATTTTCAGATATATATAGAGAGAAATCCAAAGCAATATTCCAGGGGTTTCTGCTGCGGTAGTTTTTTTTTCAGTATCCATTCGCATAGATTTTTTTTCTCTGCGACGACTTCAAGTGTATGTGTAGTATAATATTAAAGATATCTCTGCGGGCGCAGAAACTATATGTCAGCAAGTGTGTGTGCACTGAAGCGGGCGTATAATCGACCCGAGCTTTCTTTTTCGCTTCCATCGCGCAGAAGAAGTAGCATATCCGCTGAGCTGATGCCTATCGGAGCACACACACACACACAGAATGAAGCACACAAATCTATCCCCGCTGCCAAAGGACACTTTTCTTGAGTTATTGAATGAATTTGTTGGCAACAACAAATCTGCTCAATGCGTCAAGTGAGGAGCGAAACTAAGATGCTGAATGAAATTCGTTATTCGTCAAAATGCTTCCAGCCTTTCTTCTTTCGTATTGAGTTTTATATATTTGGGGTGGGTGGGTGTGTCGGTTTCGGGTTTTTTTTATGGGGCAATTAATTTTTAAGGGAAGTCTGCGCTTAGTTTTATTACTGTGACTTCTTTTCCTCATTGTTTGAACAGCAGGCTCTCTGAATGCCAGCAGATTTATATGTTGCTATACGGGTGTCGGCGCAACTATTAAAGATTATAAACTTTTATGATCCGTTTATAAATATTTACACGACATAGCTGCATACAAATTAGAACTTATTTACTTTTGTGATAAAGCCAAGGCAATGGCGTGCCTCTTAAACAGCCAGTGGGGGATGTTATGTAGTTTAACCGCTTGGGCTCGACGATTGGGTCGTTTCGCAAATTTAATTTGACGAAGGTCAATTAAGTGGATTTAGTTACCGAATGTGGTGTTTGACGCGAATGTTTGTGACACGAGGATTTAGTTTAGATGGTAGAGCGCGCGCTTAGCTCCATTTTTTTTCTATACTTTACTTCTTACTTAACAGGCTTCCAACCCGTAGAGTCTCTGCCTGAGACACTGTAACCTTCCATCCTCTGGGATCAAGGCCACGCTGCTTCCAGTTCTCCAGACCAAGCGCTCTGGCATCCGCGATGGCTTGGTCTTTAAAACGGAGGTTCGGTCTTCCTTGCCTTCTCGAACCAGGGGGCAGGGAGGCGAAGATCCTCTTGGCTGGAGCATAGTTTTCCATTATATTTCCAAAGACGGCAATAGCAACGTCATCCGCATAGGCAATCACCATGTAGCCCTCTCGCTCCAGGCATATCAGTAGTTCATTCACCACCATGTTCCACAGAAGGGGGGAAGGACGCCGTCTAAGCTTAGGTGCTCGCCTGCCCTCAGAAGAGTCTCGTCAGAGATGTCGTCAGCCTCCATGACCGACTGAGAGTCGATGAAGGGATTGAAGACGTAGTGGGTGCCTCATAAGGCTTGGGGTTGTCATCTTCGAAGGAGGGGAAGGTGACTGGTGCACTGGCATCAGACACAGGAGTATCAGAAGGATGATGAGGTCGCTTATCAGCGTCCAAATCGTCCTTCTTGTAGACTTTCATCGTGATATCATTCCACCCAAACCGAATCACACCTGCGGTCGCTGCCAGATAAGCAAGGGATTCCTGGTTGATGACAATGACAGCGCATCGATAGGAACTCTTTTGTTCTTCTAGTTTCACGGCCTTCCAGTTGTGAGTCGAAAGGGAGGGGTTGCTGAGTCTTATGACTCCCAATATCCTCTCCGGGGAAGAAGGGGTTGACTGGGATCCAGGCCTGCGATCTCCGTCGGCAAGTCATGCCTTCCCTTGCGAAAACATCGAGCTTAGCACCTGGTCATAGCTCACCAAGCTTGTTTATCACAAGCTTATAGAGATCCCGTGATCTTTGATCGCTGCAAGCGATAAGTTTGATGCGGCCTTGATGCCAGCCGCCATCGTGAATTAGTGGCGGAGGCCCGGGGATATCCCTGTAAAAATTGGGAGAATTTTCTAACAATGTGAGCATAATGAGATCCCAGCGTTCAGGTGAGATCGGCCCTTCGGCGTCTCTAGGGTCTATGACTGCGACCACAATTATGTTTTTAAGGACATCACTGAAAGACGTATGGGATTTGACGGTGGACGCGCTGGGAGGATTGCTGGTGTTATGCATCCTCAGGCGCTTGGAGACCGAAACGGCCTCCTCCACCGAGCTCTGACGCTTTGACGCAATGTCGCCGCTGGTCTTGTCCTTGCATTGTAAGATATTTCGAGCTCAGGTCAATTTTCCGATTAGGGCCGGGGTTCTATCCATCTCAGGGATAGGGCCGTTAGAACAAATGATGCGATTGACATTGCGTCTATCTTTGTAGTGCGATGTTGAGGGGTTGCGGTGTCGCGCCCCTCCACTACCAGACGCGCTAGTGGCAGCCGGACCATGTTGCACAGTCCCACTTCCACTAGGGGGGTGTTTGTTCTTAAATGCATCCATGCGTTTGCTGCCACTGGAAAGACCATGCGTTTCCACAGTCCTTCCCCTGATCAGTGTTACAGGAGCACTAACGGGGGCAGCTTCGTGGCACTGCCTGAGGGGCTGCTGCCAGCGGAGGTAGGACCATGTTTCACAGTTCCACCTTTACTGGGTTTTTTTTTACTGTGGGTTTGCTCGCTACCACTGGCGGAGGAACCACGAGTATCCACAGTTCCGCTGCCGGGTGCGGTACACAGCTCTACCGCCGTACTACCGTCCGGTTTCAAAGGGATACCGTCCTTTTTATTTTGTTTGTTTTGTTTGTTCATGTTTTTGTTCCCACGAGTTGCCGAGAAAGGAAGGTCCATCTGCACAGAGATCCACGTCGTGCAGATATGGCTAGCTGATTTGGAGGTCGCCAGGTATCCGGATACTCCGTTCGCGACTGAGCTTTTTGGTAAACTGGGCCCTCAGCCAAGTCCAGCGCAGGGGATCATGAAAGTGGCTATGGAGATGAAGCGGGAGAGGAAGAAAGTGAAGAGAGAGAGAGAGACTGGGAGCAGGACGGAATGTCGTATGGGCAGTTCTTAGTAGACGCTCAATCAACAACCTGTCTGCCATAGATGACCCTTCTGACGACAGTCGTCGACAGCATAGCCCGTTAAATCAGCATCCTTAAGCCTCCACACCGGCACCAACCAATCTAGAATAGTGCACTCGACAAGGTGACTGACCCTTAGTGGAGGAATTCAGTTGTAAGACGAACAATAATTTTATTGACAAAAATGAATTCCTTATTTCTGTGGTGCTGGTCTATTTTGCATTCATTATTTCTGAAAAACCGTTTTCATCCGCTAGGACTCCAACCTACCCCAACTACTTCTCCACTGAAGCCACAAGTTTCAGCTCATCCTGAAATGGGGTTTGATTGCCACATGCCTATCCTCTTCTTGTCTTTTAAAAGCATACAGCCGTATAAAAACTATTAAAAATTACTCTAAATGACAAATGGACTAAAAATGTGGGTTAAAAGTTGATTCACGGCTCATTAATAAAAAATAATGTCCAGGCATTAGCAATTTATCGTTAAGTAATAAATGGTATGGAAATTGGAAATCGGTAAATAAAAAGTTGTATGGAGATTGATTCAGTTATTGGATTAAAACCATTTCCAACATAAAGTCCATGACGGACATAAGAAATTCCAAAATGCCAAAGGATTTCTTTCTTATAACCGTGTTTTCTTTTATAAAAAGAATGGATATAAGAAATTAACGTTCTTTTAAAAAATTAACAGATATAAGACAGAAACTTTCTTGTAGAAAAAAATTAATAAAACAAAGAAAGTTTCATATGTATATCACAGCCACGCAAGAAAAAAAACTCCTTTAAAAATCACTGGATCGTTAAAAACAAAATATGTTTGCATTTATTTATGTATGTACATATGTATTTTCACTTCATGTAGTATGTACATATGTACATACATATCTTTATTTTTATGAACTATGTACAAAACAAAAACATAAATAACAGAAATAAATAAATATGTATATTAAATTCATTGCACTTCATTCAAAATCACAATAGGAATTTTTAATGTAAGTGAATACAAATCACATAAGTATCTTAAGCGTTTTCGATTTAAAGAATGGCAACAATTCAATTCAAGCTTGTAAAATAATCTTCAATTTTCTTTTGAACGAATGCCGGTTTTCGCTGCTTAAAAAGAATATCTTCAATGTTGCATATAATTTCGCTTCCTTCATCTACATCCAAATACTGCTTTAAGGTAATAAAAGCCTTGATAGCTTCTTCTCTTGATGGCTTTGGTGTAACTGCGACTTGCTCAAAACATTCCACTTCATAACATTCATCGCTTAGCATTATATTGAGAAGTTCTTCTTCATCTATTTCTCTGAAACAGTTATTATTTTCTTCGTCTTCGAGATCTTTTAAAAAATATTCACTTTCACCATCGCTTTCTTGTTCGTTCGATTCAATTATGAGAACATCATGTTGTTGTTCTTTCTTGGAAACGCCTGCTTTTCTAAAACAATTTTGTATAGTCTGAGGGGTTACTAGCCACCAGGATCGTTTCACAACAAACAAAGCCTTTAAAATAGAAAACTCTTTTAAAAAAGTGTCTCCTGTACTGGCTCTTAAAAGACGCGATGATACCTGTTGCGATGACAAAAAATCAAAATTGGGTTACTTATGAGTCTAAATAAATGCGAAGATTTTGAAAGGATTATCTTACCCTGATCTAATGGCTGTATGAGACTTGTGGTGCAGGGTGGTAAAAACAAAATTTCGATGCTGCTTGGAATGAAATTTAATTTGTGACACGATGCGTTATCTATAAGCAACAAGATTTTATTCTTTTTCTTTTTAAAACTTTCATCTAACTCTCGTATGATTTCGCACCATATGGTACTGGTCATCCAGGCTTTTTTGTTAAATTTATACGGTAAAGGGATTTGTTTTCCCCGAAAACATCGAGGCTGCTTTGATTTCCCGATTGAAAAGACATGTTTATCTGTACCTGTTGCATTGCAAATAAAAAGCAACGTTATTCGATCTTTCGGAATTTTTTGTTTGGACACAGTTTTATTAGCTGGTGCATATGTTCCGCTGGGAAGGGCCTTGTACATCAAGCCACTCTCATCGGCGTTGTAAATGTCATCAAGGTCATATATGGCTAATTTAGCTGGAATGACGTTTTCTTTGAATTGATCTGCAGCTGCTGCATCTGCGGAACCAATATCTCCATGAATTTTTTTGAAGACAATGTTTTCTTGCCTCTTCCAGCGCTGCAACCACCCGGAATTAGCTTTAAAATCAACAATGGCCAATTTAATCGCGAATTGTTGGGCTTTTTCGAGAATTATTGGTCCTGTAATTTGTAAATTTTTTTCGGACATCTGAGCAAACCATTTGGACATTGTTTTATTAAGGATTTCATACTGAGGCTTTCTATTTCTTTTAATGTTTAAATTTGCACCCGAATATTTTTTTACTTTCTAGTTCCTCTGATTTTTTTATTATTTTTGACAATGTACTTTCGGCAATCTGAAACTCTGCGCAAATTTCTTTGCGATTCTTACCGCATTTAACTTCATTTAATATTTTAAGTTTGGTTTTAATGAACACTACATTTCTCTTTTTCGATGACATTTTATCCAAATTTTACAATAAAGAGTCTAAGCCGACAGATATGGACGAATAAACAAACTTCGTGCGCGCTTCTTTGTTTTCTTTTTCACTCATCTGCCATTTGTTGTTTTCACACAAATTTGAAGGTTGAAACAACATATGAAGCGTGATGTTCGGCTTGCGGGGGTGGGGTGGTGTTTTGGAAAAAAAAGATGGTTTCCCGTCGAGCGGCGAAAAGTGTACCGTAGAGATCTCCAGACCCAGGCGACCAATTGCTTGTTCAGCCTGTCTACTGTAGTGCGGGGGCGTTGAGAGAAATTACGGCGATGACGTAGATGAACAGAGCCAGGCGACCAATTGCTTGTTCAGCCTGTCTACTTTCAATTTCCAACAGACTGTTTGAGAAGAATAAAAAAGGTGGCTCCAACTTGGTTGTGTGCTCACAAACTTTATTTAACAGACTGCAATAATTCATATTTCACGCTGCCCTCTTATACTCAGAAACGCAACGGTGTAGTGTGAATCTTAAAACAACAATAATTCTTTATTTTTGCCGTTGCTGAATTCTGTGTATACGAGGACTCACATTTGCGTGTTTAAATAACATTTTAAAGTTAATATGCGATATGTGCTTTTATGTTTTAAAAGTGCTTACAAAATAAAAATATGCTTTCTAATGGCATAGAATGAATGTTATTTTAATGAAAATAATAATTGGAAAAACAATAATAATTGAAAAAAGAACAACATGATGACTTAAATTAATGCGGCTGCTACACATATATTTTCATGTCACTTCACTTTGGTGTTTACACGTGGTAGTTTCTTATAGACGTTTATATTTATGTGCAATCAAAGACATTTTATACTAGAATTAGTTTCTTATATCAGTGTTTTTCTTATAACGGCTTTTCTTATATGCGTCATATTTAAGACGTAGCCTTATGGGGGTGTGCTTCGTGCAGTAGAATATGTGTCTTATAAGCGAGTTTTTCTTATATGAGATTTTCTTATATCCGTCATGGACTGTACCATTTGGTTCAAAGATTCACTATCAGTTGTCAGAAATGCTACACCACACTTAGGTCCATGTGGTCCCATTGTGATACCCTTTGTTGGGAGTGTTGGCCTCGCTGTACTGGCATTGGTCCTTCGCCTTGGTTTCCTTCCTACTCCAGTTTGTCCAGCCATTTGGATGTCAGTATAAAGAAAGTTCTTGAATGTCTTGGAAGAAGTATCTTCCAAGTGTTCTGTTCCTCAGGTGACAAAGGCTTGGACAGTGACAGAGAAAGTGAGGTGTGTCCTCATGGGTTTCCTCATCACCGCAGCTTCTATAGATGTCGTCATCCTTGAGATTTAGTTTCATTGTGTGATTCCTTAGCAGGTTGTGGCCAGTAAGAGTACCGATCAACTTTGACAGCGATGTCCTGTCGTAACGTAAAAGTTTGTTGGTTCGGCCCTTATCATATTTTGGCCACAGCTTGCGTCACATATGTCACAAGTGGTTAGTGACCACCACCTGTTGTTGGCTTTCATTAGTGTTTTGTATTCCACTCTTTCTCTGAGGTTGCAGAGTGGTGGTTTAACCGACTGAAGTGCCTGTTCATGGTCCATCGCAGGCCCCTTTCTTGCCAGTTCGTCAGCTCGCTCGTTACCGGATATGTCCTTGTGTCCAGGGACCCAGCAGAGACTCGTTTTGTGCTTTGCGCCAAGAGATTTGAGCTCCTCGCGGCAACGGCGAACAAGCAAGGACTTTATTTCTGTAGCTGACACCGCTTTAATGGCCGCCTGACTATCAATAAAAATGGTAATATCACTGCGTGGTATTGCCATCATTGATACCATGCTTGCGACTTCAGTGATTGCTAAGACTTCTGCTTGCAATACACTACAGTGATCAGGTAATCTAATCGATCTGTTAATGTGTAGTTCCTCTGAGAAGAGTCCAGCCCCCGTTCCACAGTCCATCTTTGATCCGTCTGTAAAGATGGAAATCGATTTCCTTTTCATGGGTTCGTTTGCGTACCATTCCTCCTTGCTCGGAAATGAACAAGAGAATGCTTTTTCGTAATCTAAGTAAGGAGACATGTAGTCAGATATGACGTTGCTCCCTATGTACAAGGTGGCGCAAAAATAATCTTCCGATGTTTTTTGGCTGTAATTTAAAAAAAAAAAATGAAAAACTTTGATTCTTCTTGTGGATTATTTTTATTTGGTCTTTTAATGTTTTTTACATCAAGTCGAGAATATGATGTCATGTAAACGGCCGCCGCCACAGTTGATTGTCATTTGAGCCCTTTTTATGGCATTTTCAATCACTTTGGCCAAAACTTCCGGCGATAGGTCCTCATATTGTTGACGGATATTCTCTTTAAGAGCTGCAAGAGTCTAAGGCTTGTTGACATAAATCCGCGACTTCAAAAAGCCCCACAAAAAGAAGTCTGGAGCGGTCAAATCAGGCGATCTTGCTGGCCAGTGCAAATCGCCAAAACGGGAGATTAGGCGCCCGGGAAATGCATCCTTCAGCATATCGGTTGTGGCACGTGCAGTGTGTGCCGTTGCACCGTCCTGTTGGAACCACATGTTTTCCAATCCCAATTCATCAAGTTGCGGCAAAAAGAACTCGTTGATCATTGCTCTGTAGCGCTCACCATTCACAGTAACCGTTTGGCCCGCGACGTCTTCGAAGAAAAAAGGTCCGAGGACTCCTCCAGCGAAAACAGCACACCATACAGTGACTTTGAGCGGGTGTAATGGCTCTTCGTGGGTTACACGCGGATTTTCAGTGCCCCAGAAGCGTAAATTTTGCTTATTTACGTACCCGCTAAGATGGAAATGGGCCTCATCACTCATGGTTATTTTTGATGAAAAATCATCTTCCTCTTGGTGGTGATTAAGGATGGCTTGAGCGTATGTTAGACGCGATTGGCGGTCAGCAGCTAACAGCTGATGCACCGTCTGGACTTTGTACGGAAACATCTTCAAATCTTGTACCAAAATTCGCTGTAAAGACCGTCGACTGATACCCATTTGCGTGGCACGTCGTCTGGTCGATGTCGACGGCGCTTCCATGACATCTTCGGCTACAGCAGCAATATTCTCTGCAGAACGGCTACTCCGGGGTCTGCCACGCCTGGCAGCATCTCGTGTTGTGCCAGTCTCTTCGAGGCGAGCGGCTAAACGTCGCAGTGTTTCACCAGTAGGCGTTGGACGGGTAGGAAATCTGCGACGAAATTCACGTTGTGCCAAAGTCACCGACCGATTATTGCTCAAATAAATAGTCACCAATATTCCGCGTTCTGGAGCAGTGTAGCGTAACATTGTTTATTAACTTGTATTTCGCATGTGTTTACTACACAAATGTCAAAGCAGAACTGACATTAGGGGCCAATCGCAAAATTTATAGCATTTTCTGATAGGAGGATTACTTTTGCGCCACCTTGTACATGTTCAGAATCAGTGCATGTCCAAAATGACTCGGGTTCCAGCTGTTTGTTTGGCTGATCCTCAAGGCACTTTTTGCAGCCGATTCCTGCATGTATAGATCCAATGGTGGCAGATTGAGAATGACTTCCAAGCCAGCGGTTGGGGTTCTTCTCATTGCACTGGTTGTCCCTATACGTGCTAGTCTTTGTATTTTTGCCATCACCTTGAGATTGGTTGCCTTGTCTGTGACTGGCCACCAGACTAAGCTGCCGTATGTGAGTATTGGTCGCACAATTGCCGTATACATCCACAGATTTATTTTAGGGTTTGGACCCCATTTTTTTCCGAAGATACGGTTGCATGCGTGGAAAGCGTTGGCCGCTTTCCTAACTCTGTCATCGACATTTGGCTTCCAACTCAGCTTCCTATCGAGGATAATTCCTAGATATTTCGCACTCTCCGCCACCTTCAAGGGTATTCCCTCAATTTCTTCTGGTTTGAGTTCTGGTATTTTCCTTTTATTAGTGAACAACACCATTTCAGTCTTTTGTGGATTGATCCCAAGACCGCATTTTCTTGTCCACGTAGTGAGTGTCCGCAGGGAGTTTTCTAACAGTTCGCTCAGAGTTGATAGGAATTTTCCTGTCGCAAGCAATACTACGTCATCCGCGTATGTAATGCACCTCTAAATTGCGTTTATTAATACGGTTGATAGTCCATTATTAAGACAATTTGAAATATGTAAGTTGCAACATCTTTATTGAATGAAATAATTCATAGCTTCAAAAAGAATCATCGGTTTAGTATGTTATGAAGTGTATACGGGCATATTTTATTTATTTAAGAAAGCAACATCATTGAGAAATGTATATTATAAAAGATCTTCGGATATTTCTTGTGTGAGTCACTTTACGCAATCTGCCATCAATTATACTGGCACTTTGGACTCTGTACTCTTACACTCCGATGTTAGTCTTGGCCGTGCTTCCGATGCTGAACTCTCCCCACCGCTACAAACAGCGCGTTTCTCATTAGGATGCTGCTAATGCTGTTACGCTCACCGACATTCATGCTGGGGCCATATCTTATTTCGCTCATCAACCGCCATTGCCGCCTGCTGTGCTTCCGTTGCTGCTGTAACTCGGCCACCTCGTGTTGTTGTTACGAACAATACAGTAACCGATCTAGATGTCATTCGCAAGCTTAAATACCACCAGAATTGACTTTATGTCTTTGACGTTTAATGTTAAATCTAGTTTGATATATTCTAAACTTATATAAAATTAAGGAAATGTATCCAAATTGAAATTTGTAAATTTTCAAATTGTTGTTCCCCTCAGATATGCCAACATAATTTAAAATGCTAATTTTTGACCGACTGATGTTCAAATTCGTGCATTTATTAATATTCCAAAAAACTAATTTTAAAAGAACTTTCCATTTCACCTCTGCGTGTCGTAAAAAACGAATTCTTGATAAATCAAATTTCAAAATTTACTTCACAATGAAAACGAAATTCGGACTAAAACATGTAAGATATTTAATTTATCATGTCACCTTGTCTATGATGTTATTATTATCACAGAATCATGGTTGTTCTTATTCTGAAAATTGTTATGAGTTTGATTGGTGTGAAAAGGAAATTGGCGGAGCGGGGGTGGGGAGGGGGTCAGTTCGACGAGGTATTGTATGTATTCCTTTACCCGAGTGTGAAGTGGAACAACTTTATTTCCATAAGACGTTACAGGTGTTGTGAGTTCACATATTTGTATTGTAAGTTATGTCCCATCCGTTAGTTGGTTAGATGTCTACGAGGAACACATATTTATCTTTGATTTTATTCTTAACTAGACGCACCAGCCCGGCGTTGTACGTGCTCAAGAATTGTATAGACCAATATGTTGGAGTAGACTACATAATTTTTACTGTGAAGCTTCGCGGAAAAGGTCCTTTACACTTCTGCACCTATACCAACATTTTAATGCCGACTCTCTTAAAAAAGCATATCTTGCAGCAAATCGAGCGTATAAAGCTTTATGTAGAACCAAAAAAGTAAACTTCTTCAAAAAACAAGCAGAAAGTTTAAATTACTACAGCAACCCGTCCGAATTCTGGAAAGGAATACAACAGATAAAAGGAAAAACCTTCGCAACAAAAACACTTTTACCTGCAGCAACACTACGACACCATTTTGAAGGACAATTGAACGCGGAACTCTTTGCTCCACCAATCCAATACGCTCGACCAAATATCGAAAATCTAACTTTAGATAGAGAAATAACGATATCTGAAGTACAGTCAGTTGTAGCGAAAATAAAAGACAACAAAGCTCCGGGAGTTGATCGGATCCCAAATGAATTCTGGAAATATGCAACAACAGATTTCCTTTCACATCTCACAAAAGTGTATAATGACATTTTCACAACAGGAGAAACACCAGAGGCGTTCCGAAAATCTATACTCTTTCCCATATTAAAAAAAGGAAACGAGATGGACCCATCCAACTACCGAGGTATTGCTTTTCTCAACACATCGCTTAAAATCTTTATGGAAATTCTAAGACGCCGACTCACAGCATGGATTGACAGCAACCACCTTCTCAGTGAATTCCAAATTGGATTTAGAAAAGGATATTCAACAGTAGACCACATATTTAGCCTGACCAATATTGCAGAGATCTATCTACGAAAACGAAGAAAATTATATGCATTTTTCATTGATTTTCGAGCCGCGTTTGATTCCATCGACAGAAAAGCCCTAATTTTTAAATTCTTTAGAGATGGGATGTCTCTCAAGTTTGGAAGAATGATTGAGGACATCTATAGTGAAACCCTCTATGCAGTTTGGGATGGGCAAAATTTATCAGATTGGTTCCTGGCGTTAGCAGGATTGAAACAAGGATGCAATCTCAGCCCTTTAGGTTTTTGCCTCTATATCGAAGACCTAACAAAAGACATGCCGTGTGGTATATCAATCGATGGGTTTCAAATCAAAATACTGATGTACGCAGATGATATAGTCCTTTTAGCTGAATCACCCGAGTCCCTTCAGCTAATGATAAATAAATTGCGCGAGTACTGCTTGAAGTGGAACCTAACTATTAACCTAAGCAAATCAAAAACAATGGTCTTTCGGAGAGGAACAGGACGATTAGCTGCAAACGAAAAATGGTGCTATGGAGTAGAGGCTATAGAAACTGTAAAGGAATACCAATATTTGGGTTACACTATAACAAGCAACTTGAACCTGGAAAAACACCTGGTCTAAAAGCTCTCCTCTTCCAAAAATGCGATCGGGACGGTATGGAAAAATGTTTACGGAAATAAAGACCTATCAGCTAGCGCAAAATTTAAAGTTTTTCTGGCAACGTCCAGATCAATAATGCTTTATGCTGCGGAAGCATGGGGCTGGAATCGGTCAGAAACCACTGAAAAACTCTTAAGGTTCTTTCTAAAGCGGCAATTTCGACTACCTGACACAACACCTAACTACATGCTACTCATCGAAACTGGACTATCACCACTGTATCTCACGTCTCTAAAACTCCACTTTAATTACATCACGAAACTCATGTACAGTCACGAAGGTAAAGTAGCAAGAAAGATTGCAGTCTCGATAGTAACGTCGAAAAGCGCATGGTTTGAGGAATGGAAAAATCTAGCAGACTTTTGTGAACTCTCTTTCAATCTCAGCTTGGATAATTTATCAGAATGGACGCCATTCCTTCATAACCTTCTCGAAAAGCTCCATTCTAAAACAAGAAAAGAAAACATTGAGCGAGCAAAAAGCTCAGTACATAGGGAACTTTATCCTGAACTCCAACACGATCTAGGAGAAGCCAGCTACTTCAACGACAAGTTTAACAGTGAAACTATATCATTGGTATTCCGAGCAAGAGGGGAACTATTACCGCTTAATTTCATACCGCATCGCAATGACTTAACACTTAACTGCTCCTTATGCAACAGCAACGAAAGGGAAAATGTACTGCATTTCATCGCAAGATGCCCGATTCTAGCTGAGATACGGCGACAAATATGGAAACGGAATTACTTGGAACGAACGGACCTAATAGCAATTTTAAATGGAACAGATTGGAAAAAATTATCGCAATATATAAAAATAGCACTTACATATAGAAAGCAAATAATAAGAGAAGAATTTTGAATTTTAAATTTAATCAAACTTGATACCAAAGCACCATTAATTCACAAAACTCGAAAATGTATTAACAAGAGATATCATCTGGCTGACGGCCCTTCCGGCCATGCCTCAAAAGATTTATGTTTTTTTTTTCTACTGTTTTGTAAATACCACTTTTTATGAATTAATAAATCCACTACTACTACTACTACTACTACTACTACTACTTCTACTACTACTACAACATAATTTTTGTCTGTAGCGGGTACTCGGCGTGCCTTGTTGCGCAAAATTGGTTTTGAAAAAACTTCACAGAAACACCAATACCAAAGATTGCCTGATTTGAGCTCAATCGGTTTCGGTAGTTAAAAGGGCTGCACCTTTTTCCCCGCATGTTCCGACTTAGCCCGCCCGAACGGTATTAAAAATATATAGAGGAATTTGCAAATTATCTGCTTTGCCTAAACTTTTTGAAAGCATTGTTAGATCGAATTTTCTGTGAAGGAATTTCTTTGTTATGCTCAGCGTCAGCTTCGTCACAGGCAGGTTACCACTAATCGAGTGTGCTAACACGGACTTTAGTAAGGCATTTGCGACCGATTCAGCCGGACTCCCTTCAATGTAATCTAATAACGTGTTGGGGGTTTGATTGTGTTGTGTCACCCTTTTTTTTTTTTGTATATTAAAAAGGAGTTCCAAATCCTAGAGCACTCAGACTCGGTAACGGTCCAATGTACTACCAGGCAGAATTCCTCCTTTTGGTGTAGAGGCATGTGAATGGGTGGCGTATTTTGGTGTTCCCCATGGGGATTGAACCTGCACCGCACGGGTACCAAGCCCACACACTAACCTCTACACCGTCGCCATCCACGTGAGTCACCCTACTCGGAATTGCCTGCAAGAGAATAGAGAGCCGTTCGAAGTTCGATTGCAACAGTTATCTCGAACGGCTCTCTTTTCCGTGCATCAAGTAGCAGTTATGATGAGTCTAGGTTACTGGGCTGATGGGGCAAGAGAATCCTGCGCCCGTCACACTTAGGTCAATGTAGACCCTTTGTGATAATTATGATGAGTCTAAGGCTCGATTGTGTCTGTCATCTCACCCTGATCTTAACCCTGATCTTAACCCATGGTTCCGAGCACCCACTGTAACCATACACATCCTTCGCCAGGGCTGTGAACGACGCCTTGGGGTGCGATTTAGTTCAGTCATTCCAACCTGTACTAATGCCAAAGAAAAGAGGGCCGATTGAGGTTAAATTGTAACAGTCACTTCAACCAGTACTCCACTCCGAGGGCTAGACAGGAAACCTGAAGTTTGATTGATACAGTCAACCTCGGTTTATTATCTTCCCAGCGCAAACAAAACGGGACCAGAGTTACGGTTCGATTGTACCAGTCACCTCACCCTGATCCTAACCCATAGTACCCCCTCAGTGGTATTACAATGGACCGATGTGGTAGTCTTAGTGAGCCTAGGCTTCGTGCCCCGGCAGCCACCTTACCTAACCTAACCTAAAGCATTTGACTCCGTCAGCCATCACATTTTGTTAAAAAAGAAACAACTTGAATGGTTCGGGTTTCACTCAGCAATGCTTGATTGGTTAGCATCTTATTTGATCGGCAGGACTCAAATGGTCAAAAAAGGGGATTACTTTTCACGATCTTTTGGGTGCAGCTCCTAACCAAGTCATTTGGGACCGCTCCTACGTTATAATTTTTATCAATGACATATTGCTTACACTCAATTATTGCTTTTGTTTGATGTGAGTTGGACTGGCTATCTAAAGGTCTCAAGTTCAAATCCCGCCGAGGTCAATTAACATCTAAAAGTTTTTTCCACTGCCCAACCTCTGCGAAAGTTTGACAAACATCCAAGAGTATCAATTGTCATGAGAAGCTTCTCAAATTCGGCGTAGGTCCGATCCACTTGGCACAAACAAATGGTTAGGAAGCTAGGCTTAAGGACAGTTAATGCCCAATATTTATTTATTTTTTAATGCAGATGACTAAAAGCTGTTCCTTAAAATGAAAACTTTACTGACAGCGAGTTTTTGCAACATGATGCTAGAAACCTATCGGTTTGTTGCGTCAACAATTGGTTTCACTTGAATGTTTAAAAATGCTTTATAATATCCTTTTAAAGAAACTCGTCCCATTTTGAGTTTTAATACGAAATCGACAGTATTGTACCTAACAGAGCCGAAGAAGTTAAAGATCTTGGCATTGCAATTGATTCGACGATCACCTTTGCGTCTCATGTTGATCACGTTACTGACAAAGCTAATAAAGTTTCTGGCCTTATAAAACGAAACAGCAAGGCATTTTCAGATCCTCATGCACTCCCTTTCTTGCGTTAGGTAGATCTCTGCTGGAATATGCTGATGTTGTATGGAATCCATTATATAAAATTCACTCTGATCGCCTTGAAAAAGTTAAGAGGGGTTTTACTAAATACATTTTCCGGAAAATGTGCTGGGACTCTGATATTCCTTACCTGACTCGATGTCGATTATCGGTAAGGGACCTCTTATGCTTTCACATTAAATGTCCACATCTTTTAGTCGTTGCGCGAATCTATATGCCCCGACTCAACCTCTAAAAAAGAAACTTTCTCCTTCGACCTGCCCACAGAAAAAATTACGGCCGCAATGAGCCTATTTTTTTTTTTAATGTAGATACTCGCACTAAAGGGATTTTTGAATACCTTTATAATGTGATAGCTACACAGCGCGAGCGTTAAGGGGCACTTACACGGTCAATCGAATGACATCAATCACTAGCATGTGTTTGTGAAAATGTATGTGTATGGGTAGGTAGGTGTGGCGGTTTGATAAGACAAACCCAATTAGCACCGAGTGCCGTTTTGTTACCACAAACTCACGTAATACAATCGTCCGTTTCACTCGTCGCACATCCGTACACCACGAAAACTCACGAAAAATAAAAATTTGACGTCAATCGATTGAACTGTGTAAGGGATAGTGTCAATCCACACATACACGATGCATGATGTCGACCGATTGCCCGTGTAAGGGCCCCTTTAAGGAAATTAGGGTTACAGCTGTTGGTTCATTCAATGAAGTTTGTAACTACTTCAAAGGCGTTTTGTTTGATTTGTTGGCATTCTCGTAGTCTTAACGACTAGTTTATTCTTTTTTCATAAATTGTATCTTGTTATTTGTATTGCTTAGCTTTTAGATAAATTAAAAAAATAAATAAATTCATCTTAATTCCCAAATCGAATTAAACTTTATTTTTAATGTTCACTTTATTTTGGTATCAGTTGGTAACCCCGGTCCTCCTTTCTCACAAGGATTTCTCTGTACATTTTCTCAATATCTGCCGTGAATACAAAGCGCGGCGTTCTGAAGCGCAACAGTGGTGAGAAGATGTCATCTTGTATTAGTGAGATGTTTGACGATGTTTTCATCGATGCGTCGAACACCACTCTGAGTTTGGTTGTGCTACTCTCGGGCTTAAGTACTCCATGATGGGGTAAAAAATAGTGTGCTGACCTTAGAGTACTTTCATCGACCTCGCTCATATGTCCTAGCTCTATATACTCTTGCATAAACTTCGTATAAAGATCTTTGAACTCGACGTCGTTGTTAAATCTTCTCTCCATAGCCAAAAATCTTCGCAAAGCTATTTCTCTGGATTCCCCTAACTCTGAAGGCTGGTGTGAAAAGAGCAAACTTACTATGAACCTTCCATTGGTTGGATCGCGCTGAAATGTTTTTTCGAAGTGCGTTTCACATTTTTGCTCTGCTATAGTATTGCTGCTGGCCTCTTCTGTGATATCTTCTAGTCGCCAACATTTTTCGATGATCGTAGTGAGAGATCTGTCTTCGGTCCCCATTGCACATGTTACCGCCGTGGCCATTACTCTGCCTGCTATCACCCAACCCAATACTGTATTTTGGAGTATTGGTATATCTCCGGCTAATCGTATTTGACCGACAACCAAGAGCTGATGGTAAAATTCTGTTCCTAGCAGGATGTCTATTTTGTCTGGTCGATTAAATTTAGGATCGGCTAATGGAATATTGCTGGGAAGATTCCATGTAGAGATATTCAATTGTTGAGCTGGCTGATAGGATATTATTTTGGGTAATACGAAGGCTTCGATTCTGCACGAGTAGGAATTGACTTGAGATTGTATCTCTATATTGATCCTTTGGTTGGATCTTTGCTTGCCTTGGCCAATTCCTTAAATGGACAATTCATCTGCCGTAGTGGTCAGACCAAGCTTATCTACCATGCGCTGACTGATGATATTTATTTGTGAATCAGAATCCAACAGCGCACGGCATTCCCAGGTTTTTCCTTTGGGTCCGATTATAGTTACTCTGGCAGTCCCTAACAGCACGAATGCATGATCTTTATTGTTAAGTAATGCGCTAACCACTGGCTCAGGACGGACCCCTTGCTGTCTCAGCTGCACGACTTGTGGTAGGTTCCTCGTTCCTGATGATCCTTGATGTTTTTGGTGGACGATTGATATTCATGTCTAAATGTAACAGAGTGTTATGCCTTTTGTGACAGTTCGAGCAATTACTGAAGCTGCAGTTTGATGCAAAGTGCCCAGCTCGCAGACAATTGATACACAGGTTATTTTGTTTCACGATGTTTAACCGTTTTGATGCTGTTAACTCCAAAAACTGTTTACATTATTTATAAATTGGATGGTTGTATTTGCAGATTATACAACCTAATTGCTGAGAAGCAATTGCCGATAACGTCTTAAGCCCTAGTTTTTGAGTTCTGCCTTCTTCTGCTTTGTCCTTATTTCCCAATGTTTCGCGAGCTTGAAAGCGCTTTTCCAAGAATTCGAGAAACTTCTGGAATGAAGGAAGTTGTCTTGGTTGTACCAACGACTGTTCGTACAATGTGTGCGTATCTTTATCCAATTTCTTAAGAAACGGATGGAGCAAGATCGGGTCCCATGCGTCGGTATCCACATCCAATCCTCCTAGTCCTAGCACACACTCTTGTATAGTGTCGTGTAAGCTGCGGATTGATCTGGCATTTCCAATTTGGACATTCTGATGGGACAACATTTTTGATATCAAAGATGAGATTAGCAATCGAGAGTTATCATAGCGCACTGTTATTATCCACCAGATTGTAGTTGGCCCCTGATGCTGTCATATGACGCACCAACTTTTCGGCCTCTCCTGTAAGGCTTGTTTTAAGAAACCACATTTTTTGCCCGTCCGACATCCTTTGATGTGGATCATTTCTGTGTACAGATCATTGAATTGCTGCCACTGGAGGTAGTTACCGTCAAACTTTGGTAACTTAACCATGGGCCTTTTCATGGTTGTGGAAGGCTTCTCCGACTCTTGAGCTAATGATGATTCCGTTGTCCCATAGAGTTCTGGCAATAGTTCCGCGAGTTGCTCCTGCAACTCAAAGTAGTCTTGAATGTCTTCCTGAGTTAACTGGTTTTAGATTTTCCGATACATAGTCGGTAACTCTTCCCAATTTTGCTCCAGTGTGCGAATTTTGATTTGACAGAAGGTTTTGGTTTTATTCTGCTGTAGTATTAACTTATCCATGGACCCCCTTATGATCCTGATGACAAGATTGTATCGCTGTCTGATGAGCGTGTCTTCCCCAGCTGGAGTGCGCTCTTTTTTCCGTCTTGGTCCTGAAACTGCTGGTTGTTCTTGTTTGAATTCTGGTATCGCTGCCTTAGCTGCTACCTCCAACACATCCGTCTTTGACGGACTGGGAGGTACGTCGCCTGGTGTTGTCGCATGTGTAATCTATAATTTATCCTGGATGTCGTCCAGGAATGACTCTTGTAGTTTTTTGATCTCTCCGTAATAATCACGATTGAAATAGGGATGACTAAGGTTGATCTCCTCCATCTCCCTGATTTTGGAGTCAGTTGCGTCAAACTCTTCCCAAAGTGAGTTTAATTGTCGTAGTCGGTCTTCCAAATGGCTAATGGTTTTGCGGTCAGGGAAGTCTTTCTTAAAATTCTGCCATAACCTGCAAATATTTTGTCCAATCTCCTCTTGTTCCTTAGTTATGCTATCCAAATCCATCTTGCCGTGTTACTCCCCTTCCAACGAAGTAATCCAATAAATGCTCTAGTGAAGAGAGTAGTCAATCTGCGGTCGAACTTAGGATGAACTGTGTTATGGCCCAGTTTACGCCCAAACGCGAAAGAATGTTATAACCCTGAACGGTGTTACAACCAATGTACGCAGTGTACGCCCCGAATTGTTAGACCAAGTCCTGTCACGGTCGCCAAATGTTAAAGGATGGATTGTTTTATCCAACCCTGGAGTCGTAAGTAAATAAACCTAGACTCTGCAGTAGTTGAATCTTAGGATCATAAACATAGATTCGTGTAGTTGTAGTAGCGGACAGTTGGCCAAGCAGTCTCACTTGGTCAATAAAAAAAGGTGTCTTTGATACTATCTCGTATTAAACTCAATTGTTTATTAAAGTTGTCGTCTGTTATACAAAAAAGTCGCTTAGCCTAGCACTTAACGAACTTATTACTAAATATACAGAAATAGTTTAGGCTAGAATTTACGCAATAATTTATTTAATATAATTTGTTTTATTGAAGAAGCATATATAATATATGCTTACATATTTTTGTACAAATGAAATTGCCAAACCTATAAAAAGATACTGTTAATTTTTTATTTAATAAAAGAATTATTATTTTTGTTTATTTTTTTGTTTTATTGAAGATTCTAAAAAAGTGGGGCGTATTGTATAGTTTTACCCTATTTATTTTTTTAATTTATCTAAAAGCTAAGCAATACAAATAACAAGATACAATTTATGAAAAAAGAATAAACTTAAGACTACGAGAATGCCAACAAATCAAACAAAACGCCTTTGAATCGATCAAGAGAAATATGTTGATCAACCAAGTTACAAACTTCATTGAATGAAATAATAGCTCTAACCCTAATTTCCTTAACGATCGCTCTGTGTAGCTTTTACATTACAAAGGTATTATCCCTGTTTGGTCTACCTTGCATTGTTTTGATTTAATACTCAGGTCATTTATATGTTGTAAATTATTGCGTAAATTCTAGCCTAAACTATTTCTGTATATTTAGTAATAAGTTCGTTAAGTGCTAGGCTAAGCGACTTTTTTGTATAACAGACGACAACTTTAATAAACAATTGAGTTTAATACGAGATAGTATCAAAGACACCTTTTTTTATTGACCAAGTGAGACTGCTTGGCCAACTGTCCGCTACTACAACTACACGAATCTATGTTTATGATCCTAAGATTCAACTACTGCAGAGTCTAGGTTTATTTACTTACGACTCCAGGGTTGGATAAAACAATCCATCCTTTAACATTTGGCGACCGTGACAGGACTTGGTCTAACAATTCGGGGCGTACACTGCGTACATTGGTTGTAACACCGTTCAGGGTTATAACATTCTTTCGCGTTTGGGCGTAAACTGGGCCATAACACAGTTCATCCTAAGTTCGACCGCAGATTGACTACTCTCTTCACTAGAGCATTTATTGGATTACTTCGTTGGAAGGGGAGTAACACGGCAAGATGGATTTGGATAGCATAACTAAGGAACAAGAGGAGATTGGACAAAATATTTGCAGGTTATGGCAGAATTTTAAGAAAGACTTCCCTGACCGCAAAACCATTAGCCATTTGGAAGACCGACTACGACAATTAAACTCACTTTGGGAAGAGTTTGACGCAACTGACTCCAAAATCAGGGAGATGGAGGAGATCAACCTTAGTCATCCCTATTTCAATCGTGATTATTACGGAGAGATCAAAAAACTACAAGAGTCATTCCTGGACGACATCCAGGATAAATTATAGATTACACATGCGACAACACCAGGCGACGTACCTCCCAGTCCGTCAAAGACGGATGTGTTGGAGGTAGCAGCTAAGGCAGCGATACCAGAATTCAAACAAGAACAACCAGCAGTTTCAGGACCAAGACGGAAAAAAGAGCGCACTCCAGCTGGGGAAGACACGCTCATCAGACAGCGATACAATCTTGTCATCAGGATCATAAGGGGGTCCATGGATAAGTTAATACTACAGCAGAATAAAACCAAAACCTTCTGTCAAATCAAAATTCGCACACTGGAGCAAAATTGGGAAGAGTTACCGACTATGTATCGGAAAATCTAAAACCAGTTAACTCAGGAAGACATTCAAGACTACTTTGAGTTGCAGGAGCAACTCGCGGAACTATTGCCAGAACTCTATGGGACAACGGAATCATCATTAGCTCAAGAGTCGGAGAAGCCTTCCACAACCATGAAAAGGCCCATGGTTAAGTTACCAAAGTTTGACGGTAACTACCTCCAGTGGCAGCAATTCAATGATCTGTACACAGAAATGATCCACATCAAAGGATGTCGGACGGGCAAAAAATGTGGTTTCTTAAAACAAGCCTTACAGGAGAGGCCGAAAAGTTGGTGCGTCATATGACAGCATCAGGGGCCAACTACAATCTGGTGGATAATAACAGTGCGCTATGATAACTCTCGATTGCTAATCTCATCTTTGATATCAAAAATGTTGTCCCATCAGAATGTCCAAATTGGAAATGCCAGATCAATCCGCAGCTTACACGACACTATACAAGAGTGTGTGCTAGGACTAGGAGGATTGGATGTGGATACCGACGCATGGGACCCGATCTTGCTCCATCCGTTTCTTAAGAAATTGGATAAAGATACGCACACATTGTACGAACAGTCGTTGGTACAACCAAGACAACTTCCTTCATTCCAGAAGTTTCTCGAATTCTTGGAAAAGCGCTTTCAAGCTCGCGAAACATTGGGAAATAAGGACAAAGCAGAAGAAGGCAGAACTCAAAAACTAGGGCTTAAGACGTTATCGGCAATTGCTTCTCAGCAATTAGGTTGTATAATCTGCAAATACAACCATCCAATTTATAAATAATGTAAACAGTTTTTGGAGTTAACAGCATCAAAACGGTTAAACATCGTGAAACAAAATAACCTGTGTATCAATTGTCTGCGAGCTGGGCACTTTGCATCAAACTGCAGCTTCAGTAATTGCTCGAACTGTCACAAAAGGCATAACACTCTGTTACATTTAGACATGAATATCAATCGTCCACCAAAAACATCAAGGATCATCAGGAACGAGGAACCTACCACAAGTCGTGCAGCTGAGACAGCAAGGGGTCCGTCCTGAGCCAGTGGTTAGCGCATTACTTAACAATAAAGATCATGCATTCGTGCTGTTAGGGACTGCCAGAGTAACTATAATCGGACCCAAAGGAAAAACCTGGGAATGCCGTGCGCTGTTGGATTCTGATTCACAAATAAATATCATCAGTCAGCGCATGGTAGATAAGCTTGGTCTGACCACTACGGCAGATGAATTGTCCATTTAAGGAATTGGCCAAGGCAAGCAAAGATCCAACCAAAGGATCAATATAGAGATACAATCTCAAGTCAATTCCTACTCGTGCAGAATCGAAGCCTTCGTATTACCCAAAATAATATCCTATCAGCCAGCTCAACAATTGAATATCTCTACATGGAATCTTCCCAGCAATATTCCATTAGCCGATCCTAAATTTAATCGACCAGACAAAATAGACATCCTGCTAGGAACAGAATTTTACCATCAGCTCTTGGTTGTCGGTCAAATACGATTAGCCGGAGATATACCAATACTCCAAAATACAGTATTGGGTTGGGTGATAGCAGGCAGAGTAATGGCCACGGCGGTAACATGTGCAATGGGGACCGAAGACAGATCTCTCACTACGATCATCGAAAAATGTTGGCGACTAGAAGATATCACAGAAGAGGCCAGCAGCAATACTATAGCAGAGCAAAAATGTGAAACGCACTTCGAAAAAACATTTCAGCGCGATCCAACCAATGGAAGGTTCATAGTAAGTTTGCTCTTTTCACACCAGCCTTCAGAGTTAGGGGAATCCAGAGAAATAGCTTTGCGAAGATTTTTGGCTATGGAGAGAAGATTTAACAACGACGTCGAGTTCAAAGATCTTTATACGAAGTTTATGCAAGAGTATATAGAGCTAGGACATATGAGCGAGGTCGATGAAAGTACTCTAAGGTCAGCACACTATTTTTTACCCCATCATGGAGTACTTAAGCCCGAGAGTAGCACAACCAAACTCAGAGTGGTGTTCGACGCATCGATGAAAACATCGTCAAACATCTCACTAATACAAGATGACATCTTCTCACCACTGTTGCGCTTCAGAACGCCGCGCTTTGTATTCACGGCAGATATTGAGAAAATGTACAGAGAAATCCTTGTGAGAAAGGAGGACCGGGGTTACCAACTGATACCAAAATAAAGTGAACATTAAAAATAAAGTTTAATTCGATTTGGGAATTAAGATGAATTTATTTATTTTTTTAATTTATCTAAAAGCTAAGCAATACAAATAACAAGATACAATTTATGAAAAAAGAATAAACTAGTCGTTAAGACTACGAGAATGCCAACAAATCAAACAAAACGCCTTTGAAGTAGTTACAAACTTCATTGAATGAACCAACAGCTGTAACCCTAATTTCCTTAAAGGGGCCCTTACACGGGCAATCGGTCGACATCATGCATCGTGTATGTGTGGATTGACACTATCCCTTACACAGTTCAATCGATTGACGTCAAATTTTTATTTTTCGTGAGTTTTCGTGGTGTACGGATGTGCGACGAGTGAAACGGACGATTGTATTACGTGAGTTTGTGGTAACAAAACGGCACTCGGTGCTAATTGGGTTTGTCTTATCAAACCGCCACACCTACCTACCCATACACATACATTTTCACAAACACATGCTAGTGATTGATGTCATTCGATTGACCGTGTAAGTGCCCCTTAACGCTCGCGCTGTGTAGCTATCACATTATAAAGGTATTCAAAAATCCCTTTAGTGCGAGTATCTACATTAAAAAAAAAAATAGGCTCATTGCGGCCGTAATTTTTTCTGTGGGCAGGTCGAAGGAGAAAGTTTCTTTTTTAGAGGTTGAGTCGGGGCATATAGATTCGCGCAACGACTAAAAGATGTGGACATTTAATGTGAAAGCATAAGAGGTCCCTTACCGATAATCGACATCGAGTCAGGTAAGGAATATCAGAGTCCCAGCACATTTTCCGGAAAATGTATTTAGTAAAACCCCTCTTAACTTTTTCAAGGCGATCAGAGTGAATTTTATATAATGGATTCCATACAACATCAGCATATTCCAGCAGAGATCTACCTAACGCAAGAAAGGGAGTGCATGAGGATCTGAAAATGCCTTGCTGTTTCGTTTTATAAGGCCAGAAACTTTATTAGCTTTGTCAGTAACGTGATCAACATGAGACGCAAAGGTGATCGTCGAATCAATTGCAATGCCAAGATCTTTAACTTCTTCGGCTCTGTTAGGTACAATACTGTCGATTTCGTATTAAAACTCAAAATGGGACGAGTTTCTTTAAAAGGATATTATAAAGCATTTTTAAACATTCAAGTGAAACCAATTGTTGACGCAACAAACCGATAGGTTTCTAGCATCATGTTGCAAAAACTCGCTGTCAGTAAAGTTTTCATTTTAAGGAACAGCTTTTAGTCATCTGCATTAAAAAATAAATAAATATTGGGCATTAACTGTCCTTAAGCCTAGCTTCCTAACCATTTGTTTGTGCCAAGTGGATCGGACCTACGCCGAATTTGAGAAGCTTCTCATGACAATTGATACTCTTGGATGTTTGTCAAACTTTCGCAGAGGTTGGGCAGTGGAAAAAACTTTTAGATGTTAATTGACCTCGGCGGGATTTGAACTTGAGACCTTTAGATAGCCAGTCCAACTCACATCAAACAAAAGCAATAATTGAGTGTAAGCAATATGTCATTGATAAAAATTATAACGTAGGAGCGGTCCCAAATGACTTGGTTAGGAGCTGCACCCAAAAGATCGTGAAAAGTAATCCCCTTTTTTGACCATTTGAGTCCTGCCGATCAAATAAGATGCTAACCAATCAAGCATTGCTGAGTGAAACCCGAACCATTCAAGTTGTTTCTTTTTTAACAAAATGTGATGGCTGACGGAGTCAAATGCTTTAGGTTAGGTTAGGTAAGGTGGCTGCCGGGGCACGAAGCCTAGGCTCACTAAGACTACCACATCGGTCCATTGTAATACCACTGAGGGGGTACTATGGGTTAGGATCAGGGTGAGGTGACTGGTACAATCGAACCGTAACTCTGGTCCCGTTTTGTTTGCGCTGGGAAGATAATAAACCGAGGTTGACTGTATCAATCAAACTTCAGGTTTCCTGTCTAGCCCTCGGAGTGGAGTACTGGTTGAAGTGACTGTTACAATTTAACCTCAATCGGCCCTCTTTTCTTTGGCATTAGTACAGGTTGGAATGACTGAACTAAATCGCACCCCAAGGCGTCGTTCACAGCCCTGGCGAAGGATGTGTATGGTTACAGTGGGTGCTCGGAACCATGGGTTAAGATCAGGGTTAAGATCAGGGTGAGATGACAGACACAATCGAGCCTTAGACTCATCATAATTATCACAAAGGGTCTACATTGACCTAAGTGTGACGGGCGCAGGATTCTCTTGCCCCATCAGCCCAGTAACCTAGACTCATCATAACTGCTACTTGATGCACGGAAAAGAGAGCCGTTCGAGATAACTGTTGCAATCGAACTTCGAACGGCTCTCTATTCTCTTGCAGGCAATTCCGAGTAGGGTGACTCACGTGGATGGCGACGGTGTAGAGGTTAGTGTGTGGGCTTGGTACCCGTGCGGTGCAGGTTCAATCCCCATGGGGAACACCAAAATACGCCACCCATTCACATGCCTCTACACCAAAAGGAGGAATTCTGCCTGGTAGTACATTGGACCGTTACCGAGTCTGAGTGCTCTAGGATTTGGAACTCCTTTTTAATATACAAAAAAAAAAAAGGGTGACACAACACAATCAAACCCCCAACACGTTATTAGATTACATTGAAGGGAGTCCGGCTGAATCGGTCGCAAATGCCTTACTAAAGTCCGTGTTAGCACACTCGATTAGTGGTAACCTGCCTGTGACGAAGCTGACGCTGAGCATAACAAAGAAATTCCTTCACAGAAAATTCGATCTAACAATGCTTTCAAAAAGTTTAGGCAAAGCAGATAATTTGCAAATTCCTCTATATATTTTTAATACCGTTCGGGCGGGTGGAGGTGGAGGTGGTGCTGGCAATGGATGTTTGTCCAACTTGAATTCCCCATTCGGTTGGGGTGAGAGACCATCTTCTTCGTCCTCCTCCATACACTGCGACAGACGACGCCTTTCCGTGAATGGCAATAGGAAAGGTCGCGCTAAAAAGAGATCATTGTTCATTGGCTCCCTTGGCATGAAATTTGGCGACAAGTTCATCGCTGAGCATAACTCACTTGCGTTGCCCTCCTCATCGCTATCACTACTGCTGGCGTACGTACGTGCGGGGAAAAAGGTGCAGCCCTTTTAACTACCGAAACCGATTGAGCTCAAATCAGGCAATCTTTGGTATTGGTGTTTCTGTGAAGTTTTTTCAAAACCAATTTTGCGCAACAAGGCACGCCGAGTACCCGCTACAGACAAAAATTATGTAGTAGTAGTAGAAGTAGTAGTAGTAGTAGTAGTAGTAGTAGTAGTGGATTTATTAATTCATAAAAAGTGGTATATATATATAAACAAAAATAATAATTCTTTTATTAAATAAAAAATTAACAGTATCTTTTTATAGGTTTGGCAATTTCATTTGTACAAAAATATGTAAGCATATATTATATATATATTTTTTAAAAAAAAAGTTCAAGTGGGGCATTTTTGTAACTCAATCGTTGGGTAAAAAGCCTAGCATTAGTGACAACGCCCCTAAGGAAAAAGTAGGAACAAATATTATAAAGTATGAAAATTAAATTATTGGTTTTGTAATATGGTCTGTCGCTTCGCTTTGCGGCCGCAGCTGTTGCAATTTACATAGTACAAAACTCGTGCAACCAGCCCTGGCAAGATATGCACTGAATCCAGTCTTCTGTAGAAACGGTCTTGTGGTAATTTTCAGTGTACTCAATTGATTACGTTTCGAGAAACCATTGAGCCAAACATTACCAGCCGCCTTTGTGTCGTTTGAGAAACGGTGTGCTAATCCAAGACGTTCGCCAAACCGATAAGGAATTTCTTTTACGTCTTTTCGGTCAGGAGCAAACCCAACTTTTTCCAATTTTTGTATGTGGGCAACCAATTTTTTTTCTTGCTCCAACGAGAGAGCAGTTGACCGACCAAGCAAGTTATTTGCATTGCCTTTTAAAATATGTCTCCTCAGGGTTCTGGATGGTATGTTGAACTCCCTACTTGCTTCATTCACTCCCAAAGTTTTATTCTTTACCTACTCCGTTGCTTTTTTCAGGTCTTCTTCGGACCATGATGCCCGCAGTGTCGTCCTTGTGTAATTTCGTGGCATTTCTTTAAACAATTAAAAAAAAAAAAACGCTCTGATGAGTGTTATATTTCAATACATTACTGGGGCGTATTACACTTACTTTGTTGGGGCGTTTTGTAAGTTTCTGAGTGCGAAACGCCCCAGCAAAAATAAAGCAACCAATCCTGATTTAAAAAAAGAAAAAAACGAACTAAAAAGCCAATTTTATGTAGGTACTTTATAAATATTTCATTTTAACATAATGGGCATAGTTTCTGAGAAAATGAAATGAAATTATTACTATACTCACCGCAATATGTTTTGGCGCCGAAAATATTTTTTGTAGTTTTTTTCTAAACAGAGCACACAGAACACTACCACTCAATAACACAATTGGCGAACGACTGAAACTAGTTTGAACAGGCTTGGTTATGACCAGTGATGCCAGTCTTTTTGTAGTGAGTTTCCCACAAGGTTGACCGAAAATTCCCTTTTTTCCCTCACGGTTCCAGAAAAAGTCCCATAACATTTCCCATGACAAAGATATTTAAAAAAAACTAAAATTACAAAATTCAACGTTTTTATTTATTGAGTAAAGTTTAAATAAAAAGAGAGATTTAATTTTTCTTTTTTATTAGTTAATATTCAAATTGTATCACAACTTATTGTTAATTTGTTTGTTATGTTAGATTTATTTTTGAGCTACGCGTTTCGAAAAACTTGTTATCATCATCAGGCGCTTTTGACTAATCTTTTTCATTTATAACAAAAAAATAAATCAAGGTTAAAACAAAAAACATAACATAAATTCATTTTTCATATTTTTTATGAAGCAAATAGTAAGTAAACAAAGACCAAAGTATTTTGATCAATAGACATAAATAACGTTAAAATTTATGAACAGTTATTTATATAAATTACAATAGATATAAAGTAGGATAGAAACAAAAAATTATATATGTGTATACATTGCATTTTTGGTAAACTAACTAATGTTTTTGACTCATTTTTTCATCACAAAGGGTTTTTCAAAGTAACTCGAAGTGTTTCGAAATACTTAAGCGTATATAGTTTTTGCGTTATGCAATGATAAGTGATTCTCATTAACAACCAAATTAAAACAAGTTATGTTTTTTGACTGGAATGATGATCTTACGATACAAATACTGTTTATCATGTCTTTCCCTAAACGATTTCTTTTTTTGCATTTCACATGGGTGAGCACAGGAAAAAATTATTCTGCCTCCGCGCTTGAGTGAGGTAGGGTCAACGCAACCTTTACAATTTTTCCTTATTAAAATTCTTCATCTTAAGAATTTCGTGCCACATTTCATCTAAAGGAAGTTGTTTTAAAGAACACTTTTGATCCTCGCTCAATAATATAGAAATATTTTTTAACTCATCGACAGATTAATTGGCTTTTGTGAGATTCATTTTTTTTTAACGATGGCTGAAATCGAAACTTCACTACTTTTTTTGACATCCAATGCAATGCTCGGGCTAAGAAATTCCATTTGAACAATAGAGTCATCTTCAAATGGTAAGCGATTGATCATTTCCTTGGAGCAAGAAAAAACCTGGCTTTTTAAAATTCCTACACATTTTAAGAACAAGAAATTTGCTCTCTTGCACAATGCAGTGAATCAAAACCTTTCTGTTCTGAACATGAGAAGAAACAGGAGAGAAAAAAAACAAGACTTGTTGCTCCCTGCACGGTACGAACTAAGTATAAAACAATCATAAACAGCGCAAACAAAAATGGAGGATTTGACGTTTTGTCATTTGCTTTGCAAAGAATAGAATGAGTGAATTCGAAAAATAATCGTATCTAATAAAAACAATAAAAATTAAATCAAAAAATAAAACGCAATCAATTATTATTTTTTATTTTATTAAGATTAGATTTATATGGAATTCCCTTATTTTTGTTGTGGGAGACAAGAAAATTCCCTTTTCCCCTTTTAGCTTTTTTGAGATGCGTAATTCCCACGAAATGGGAAATTTCCCACGATCTGGTATCACTGGTTATGATTGCATAATAACACCTGTGTGCGTGCTAGACTACTGGGGCGTTTTGTAAATTGGTGCGTTTTGTATAGTTTTACCCTATATTATCTTAATTCCCAAATCAAATTAAACCTTATTTTTAATTTTTTTTTTAAAATAAAATCTAGAATGGTCGTCTCAAAGACTTAATAACATTCGTTGAATGAATAAACAAGAAAATTGGTTTCCCCCAGTTTTAAATAATTCTGCAACACACCCACTCCATCCAACACTGCTAACAAGCATCGCCGATGTCATTTATCGTTCTAATAGGAATCGCGCTCATATATTCCCCATCAGTTCCGGGCCACACAGCTTGTTTATCGCAATATGCACCCATCCCAATGGTAACCCGACTCAAATTAAGCGCCAGCCAACCAAACCCTTGAATACAGAGCAGAGAGACCGCGAGAAAGCAAGCTCACCCCTAATTTGCAAAGTGAGTTATTTTGTGTGTGTTTCGCTTCCGAAAATTACCATGCCAAGCCATGAGATAGCTACTAATCCAGCATCATCCCCAAGGCCGGTACCACGTTGATGGCAATTTTATATGGCTGCTTCCATTTCTCTCTCTTCTTTCGTCCGGATAAGATGCGAGTGTGTCTGTCTATCTTTTGCTTCTTCTATCTGAAATTACATTTCATGCATCTAATGAAATGGCAAATAGGAATAACGAAATGGCACACGGGCTGCATTGAATTTATAGTTTCACGTTTGACAAAGGTAAACAGGGACAACATTCAGTTCAGACATGCGGCAATGGTGATTGCTTTTGGATTCGAATCGCTAAAATCCCTAAAGTTTCATTTGGACCTTAAGCCGTATTTGATTGATATAACATGGTGCTATGGATGAGCAGGGGACATAAATGTTCCACACAGAGAGAGAAGCGCAAAAACTCAACTCAGATTGGATTTAATTTGGGCGAAATTAAGTAAATATTCATCTCGTCACCTGTCGTTGAGGGATTGTTTTATTTGGTTTGTCCTTCTTTTGGTTCATCTTTCCAGTTCGTTCCTTACAATTTACCGACAGTTTTTTGTTTGTTTGTCTGTTTTTGTTGTTTGTAGGCAATTTATTCATCCTGCTACGTGAGAAACAGAGAGATAGAGAGAAAAAGAAGGAAGCGGAATAGTCTGCCAAATAAGCAGATGGTTTCAAGAGTAAACATCTGCCTTGATTTTCTGCTCAGTCATTCATTTTTAATTTCAACTTTATCCAACTGAATTATTTGGCAGCGAGGAATGTGTGTGCACAGCGAACAATTCAGGCTGACAGTTCCTACATTCAAAGTAGTTTTCCGCGTAGGAAAATGATTAATGGCGCCGCTGACATTTATCGGTTATTGAACAGTGAACACACTTTTGGCATCTCAATGAGGTTGGATCTGGATGCAGGATGTTGTCTATACATATATGTGTATACGTAGACGTTTGTATTTTCCAGAGTGCCTGTGCATTGGAATCATAAAACTTCTCAATTTTTGCATCCATGTTCATTTCTTCAAAAGTCCATTGTTCGTGAAGTTTGAACCGAATTTCCTCCTCTCAAATCTGTGAGCTGGTAGTCGCTGGATCATTATTATTCATTTGCTCGATGTGGCCGTGCCAATTGGATTGCATCGACAGGTTATTTTTCTTCATTTGGACTCCTCGCATACATGATCAAATATCCGGCGAATAATTTTTTCGAGGGAGCCCAGAATGAGGTCTCTTCTCCTTCTAAAGCGTCTGTGCCATAAAGATGATCTGGCAGGATAAGTGTTTCATAGAGCTTCCACTTAGCCTTCCGGGTTAAACGTTGTGAATTTAATTCAATTCAATTACAAGTTTAGTGGAACGATCAAAGTTTAAAGCTTTCTGGAGCTGCGACTTTTTCCAGTTAGCTGGAAAGAAGCGAAAGTGATTTTCATCCCCAAAGTAGTGAAACCCAGCCATTCGACGGCCAAGGACTACAGACCAATTAGCCTTTCATCATTTCTTATGAAAAGGCTCTTTCATCTTCTGCAGAACATCTCAGCCGCCAAGATTCTCAAATCCCTGACCAGCAAAGGTTTAAAGATAGTTGCATATGCATATGACATACCTAGTCATACTAATCACAGGAAAATTCCTCTCCACTATATCATGGAATCTGCGCTATCAGAACTATCAAGATGGACGGATGACAACAGACTTGCGGTTAAACCCAAAAAGACCAAGCTCATCCTGTTTACTAAGAAATACAAGATACATATGTATATGGAACATACGAAAGTTGTTCGCCCAAATCTCAAGCGAGGTTAAGTACCTGGGCGTGGTCTTCAAGTTCAAACTAAACTGGAAACCGAGCATCAAAAAGAGACTAAATGTCGTTTAGGAAAGCTTTTGGGAATAAATGGGACTCACAGCAGGCCATTGTACACTGGTTGTATACCTTGATTGTGACACCCATTCTCACCTATGTCTCGATCATCCGATGGGAGGCGGATAATACCAAATCCTAACTGAATAAGGACCAAAGAATTGCTTGACTGGGGATAACTGGTTCCATAAAATCCACTCGCCAACAGGGTCATGAAACATTACTGAATTTACAACCCCCGGAGATCTTCACGAAGAAACTTGACAGCCAAATGTGCTCTCAGGCTGAGAGAGTTCGAAATTTGAATGCCGTATACCTTCGGAGTTCGGACACTCGCGCGTAATTGGCACATTTAATCAACGGGGGCTCGTGACACTAACTGATTATGTGAAACCCAGATATAACTAGTCTGTATACCAGCTCAACATGACTGGACTGACAGCACGGCCACCAAAGGTATTTCCATCTTCACAGATTGTTCAAAGACGGAGAAGGAAACAGGAGCAAGAGTCTTCTCAGCGGCTTTTAGTATCAACCAGTCCTACAGACTGCCAGGCAACTGCGGTGTTTGTCAAGCTGAAATCTACGCGATTAAGGCAGCTTCGCAAGAGATCGATTCCAACCTCATAAACGCAAAATGCGTCAAAGAATGCCCCCTGGCACTTAGAGCAATACAATATCACGCGGTACTACTCTGCTGGGTTCCTGGGCACGTTGGTGTGGCAGGGAACGAGACAGCAGATATACTGGCCAGATGCGTCTCGGATATGAACCCAATCGAAGCTGACGTGCCACAGCTAAGAGCTTCATCGACGGTATCACGACAAGACTAGCTGCGGAAACATGGTGTTGCACTATTATTTACACGAGAAAAATACTTTTTAATATGCTTAATTTGGCGGAAAATACACGAAATAAATTAATGAAGAAATTGCGGCCGCCACCGCCGAAACGAAAAATCACCGAACGACCAATGAACGAAATGTATGAAGAGCGCGAGTGCAACAACCAGCAAGTATATATGCTGGTCTCCCGGTAACTCAGCATGGGGTGGGTTCAGGTAGAAAAATAATAATTTTGGTACTTGCACCAAAGGAAAGCGTAGGTACTTACGGTGGTGGGCAATATAGAATTTATATTCCCGTGTAGATCAAGGATCTGAAAAATAGATTAAACAAAAATGGGCGCCACACAATTTTAAGGTTAATTGTGAAACCAAGAATATTCGACTGAGCGAAACAAAGAAATCAACAAAACATAGGGACGGGCTACAGTCCGCTTGGGCGAACTGTTGGATACCCTATTCTTATTCCTATCCCTCATAAGTGGGCGTGACAAAAGTCTAAGTATGGTTGAAAAGAACGCTCTACATATTTTGTTAAATAACATTTAAAGGATTTTATAAAAAAAAAATGAAGCTTTTGTAAAAAAAAAACGCTCCCTAGCTCAAACTTTGGTTTTTCAATAAAATTATTTTATTTAATTGTGGGCGGATTTTGAAACTTTTATCTCCCGAGCAGTTTTAGGAGTCATAGATCATAGATAAAAAATTTCAGCTTCCTAGCTCAAAATTCGATTTTTTCGAAAATGTTGTTTTTTTGAGTTTGTGGGCGTGTTGGGGACGGATTTCAAAAATTCGTAAACTTGATTATTTCGGGACCCTAGAGAGTATATGGTTAAAATTTCAGCTCTCTAGGCCCAGTTTAAAGGCCTAATTTTTGCCGACAGACAGACGGACGGACGGACGGACATGGCTAGATCGACATTGCTATCGATGCTGATCATAAATATAGTAACTTTTAGGGGTGTAGGGGCAATATTAAGGTATGTTACAAACTATGCGTCAAAATTAATATACCCTTACAATAGGGTATAAAGAAATAAAAGCATTTTTTTTACGACGTTATAAAGCTCCATTGGAGCACGGCAAATTTTATTAACGTTAAATGCACAGCCGAGTGGGAATAAAAGAAAATCCGGGAATAACGCACGTTCACTTTTCCCGAGGGATGGAAAATATTCCAAAATTACTGGGTCGCGTGTCCCGTTGTTTACTGGGAAGGTTCGAAGGCACTACCCTACCGAGGTTTATAATTTTTCTTTTCACTAGCTACCACTCCTAACCAACTATGTAATATAATACTTGGCTTTTTCCTGGATAAATTTCCTCAACTCCTTTTTAGGGTTCCGTAGCCAAATGGCAAAAAACGGAAGCCTTATGGACTGTCATGTCTGTCTGTCTGTCTGTCCGTGCATGTCACAGCCACGTTTTTCCGAAACTATAAGAACTTTACTGTTGAAACTTGGTAAGTAGATGTATTCTGTGAACCGCATTAAGATTTTCGTATAAATAGAAAAAAAAAAAACAATAAATTTTGGGGGTTCCCCAAACTTAGAACTGAAACTCACAATTTTTTTTTATCAAACCCATACGTGTAGGGTATCTATGGATAGGTCTTCAAAAATGATATTGAGGTTTCTAATATCATTTTTTTCTAAACTGAATAGTTTGCGCGAGAGACTGTTCCAAAGTGGTAAAATGTGTGTCCCCCCCTGTAACTTCTAAAATAAGGGAATGATAAAACTAAAAAAAATATGTGATGAACATTACCATGCAAACTTCCACCGAAAATTGGTTTGAACGAGATCTAGTAAGTAGTTTTTTTTTAATACGTCATAAATCGTACACCTCAATTTACCTTTCATTCAATCAACTCAAATATAAAAAAAAACATTTAATTTCATAAACATAAACCTTATGCGTAAACCGTGAACCATTATTTTCTAATAATATATCTGTAATAGGTGCCTAAGTAAATAATAATTATAATTCGCGCGGAACCCTTCATGGGCGAGTCCGACTCGCACTTGGCCTCTTGGGTACGGTCCCGCTACGACAAAAGTCCTATTGCTCTGCAATTATCCTGAGTACCCAAGTGCTTTTCCACGCCTATCTTTTCTTTCTCGAACTTCTTTTGTTCACTTTTATTTTTTTATTTTTCACCAAAAATCCCTTCTGGACGTTAAAACCAAAAAACTTCGACTATTTCTCTGCGTGGTCACAACCAAGAAGTGATTTGCCAACTGGCTTTGTCCATTCGGTCGGCCGGCATCCTCACTCATACATCCTTACATACATGGGGAAGCAGAGCCAACGACAATTCTACCGAGACCATTCAGCTGTGGCGCTGATGTGGTCAACTGCTTCGTACTCCCCCATCCTCATACATTCTTAGACATTTGGCGGTCCATGCCCTCTTCTGCTACACTATGTACTCTCACATCAGTGCGCTGACATGATCCCGCTAATTTTCTCACGCCCTTGAGGCGACCTCTCACTCAGTGAATTCGCCCATTATTCTAACTCTCCAGTAATGAGCAAACCCTCCGGCCGACCCTGGATCTGCCTTAATTCAGCCCATACCCCTTTTTGACAGTTCGCGAAGTAAACAAACGTGCATTCGAGAAAGAAAAATAGTTTACCAACCAAATGCACCCAATTGCATTTGTGGTTAATCTGAATAATATTCCCCCAAAAAAAGCTCAAAATCTCTCGGATAATTTCAGGAGAAATAGAATGGCGACCTTTCTCCCAAAGTTAACCATCCGTAGAACCAGACGCAACAATCGTTTAGGAGCGTAGGCAAAAAAGGAGCTTTTAAGTAAATGACTATTCAATTCTAAATTATTTCCCTATTCTTTCTACCTCGGTGGAATGGTGTGCAGATTTTGGGGAAAGGGACATGTTGATCGTGTGTCAATCCTTACATGAGGTTTAATTGACGTTGGGCTCGCGGCCATCGTTCGATTTGTGTCTCAGCCAAGTTTGGTGCGCTGTCCTACGAGACATCCAATTTCATTGTTGACTTGCGCTGGGGGTGTTCTTCTACCATCCCCCCTTCTCGGTTTCACGGTGTTATATTTTGTGTTTCTCGTTCGTGTTTTGCCGCCGGTATTGCTGTTTTTGTGTTTTTTCTGAGGGTGTTTCACAGGGCCGTCCACCCACACTCCTCTGCTGCTCCTTCGGTGATCCCATGACGGAGTTGGATCAAAAGGAAGCGTCATTCCTTTCCTCATCGATCGTGGCTCACTACTGTGTCTGTGATAGATCAACATTCGCTTTTGGGCCCGCGCCCGCGAATTTCATTTAAATTAGCAGGGTGGATGTTCGGTGTGTTGCGTTGTTTCCACCATTCGTCTGGTTGCGGAGTGCTTTTTACGCGCACGCCGCCTTTACAGACCGTCCGTCTGTAGTCATTTTCACAGACCGGCCGTCTGTATCCGCTTCCACAGACAGTCCGTCTGTATTCGTGTTCACAGATGGGCCGTCTGTATTGGGTTCACGCTGCTTTTCGTTTTGGGCCTCCTGCCCTTCAGTCCACCTGTGGTGGTTGCTCCCCAAGGCTCCAAAAACGTGGACCAATAGCTGATGGGACCATGGTTGCCCCTCCACTTCTTCAGACCGTGGGAACGCAGACCGATAAAAGAGGGAGCGTACAAAGAGGGTCAAGGGAAAACGAGAATGGCCCTTGTTGCAGGCAATTTGACCGCAACAATGGGACAACAATACCAGTTGTGTCATAACACGTAGTCTGTGGCCCTATGTCCCTACTGTCCTTTGACAGATATCACGTCGGGGTATTAACCGAACACTGCATAATGGAGAACATGGCCCGAAAACTAGGGATCCCCACGAACGACTTCTGCAGAAGCTTCAGACTTGATGAGGAAATAGAATCGGTGGAACATGTATGGTGCCACTGCGCGGCACTCTAACAACCACGGTTGTCCTGCATGGGAGTAGGATTCTTTGCCTTCTTGGGCGACCTAGCAGAGATACCTCTAACGGATTCATTAACAGATCCAAATGGTTTTGGTAGCTGCGTGTCCTACCATGCACTACAAGTGTACTCACAATGGGCCTTTTTTTTGGAATCTTGGTGATACGTACTTACATAATTGTGTATGCAACCCTCCTAACCTGTGAAAACGCGACCCGACTTATTTGCCGAAATGTTTAACGCGTGTCTTCAGGAAAGCTTTTTTCCTGAGCCTTGGAAGCGCCAAAGACTTGTCTTACTGCCGAAAGGTAAAGGAAATCCAAACGAACCATCATCGTATCGTCCTATTTATTTATTAGACACGATTGGTAAGATCCTTGAACGGATAATTTACAATAGGCTCCAGCCAGCAATTGAAACTGCAGGAGGCCTCATGGAACACCAATAAGGTTTTCGTAAGTGAAGATCTATCGTAGACGCAATTAACGCGGTAATAACGAGAGCGCAAGCCGCTATAGAGGAAAGGGATACGAAAGGAGGCAACAAAAAGTATTGCGCCGTTTTAACCCTGGACGCAAAAAACGCGTTTATTTCGGCGAATTCGCAACGTATTACGAGCTGTCTAAGTCGGATTGAAATACCGGACTATTTCCGTAAAATTATAAGGAAATACTTTGCGAATAGAGTCCTCCTTTATGACTGATGAGGGAGTAAACGAATACGAAGTAACTGGCGGTGTACCACAAGGCTCGGTCCTAGGTCCCTTACTGTGGAACGTTATGTATGATGAAATTCTTCGCCTAGAGATTCCAAGAGAACCGTCAATTACCAGCTTCGCAGACTACATCGGCGTGGTTGTTGTGGCGAAAACTATAGCAGATGTCAAACTGCACTACAACGAGACAGTTGCAACTGTACGTAGATGGCTAGCTAGCGCGGGCTTGCAACTCGCAGAACACTAGACAGAAGCAGTGCTTACTACGATTAGGAAAGTTCGTAAACGATAACGTTTACAGTAGGAGAGCCTCTAGTTGTTTCTCAACCGTTCATTAAATACATTGGAGTGATTATTGATGCTCTTCTAAGCTTCAAAATTAACCTTTTTTTTTTTTTTTTTTTTGTAATTCTGGCTCGCCAAGGCGATTTATAATATATACTTCGACCTACAAACATCTTTTGTGCCGTATGGGCCAGAAAAATGTAATCTAGTAGATTTTCCACTTTCCGTATAAAGCGGGCAATTTTACCAGTGGAAGAATTCTCTATGTCCTCGGGGCTCATTTGTTCCCTGAAAAAGATCTTCTTTCTAATTCCATTAAGGGCTGGACATTCACATAAAATGTGTTCAGCTGACTCGTCCTCTTCAAGACAGAGTCGGCACTCAGGAGAGTCTGCTATTATCATTTTGTGTAGATGATATCTTAAACCATGGTGACCAGTAAGGTAACCTACTAAGTTTTTGATATCATGCCTGCTTAGGCTTAGACATTTGCTGGCATTTTATTGAAGGGCCGAATGGCTCGTTTGGTCTGTCTTAGACCTGGGATGCTTTCCCAAAGATGGATACATTTTCTATGTTCCCAGCTTTTTATTGCTGCCGTTGCTGCTGATCCAGGAGTGCAGCAGAAAGGTTCGGGACCTATGAAAGGTGTTTCTGAACCTTTTCTGGCCAGTTCGTCGGCCTTTTCGTTACCTTCTACCCCGACATGACGCGGAACCTACCATAATTTGGTCTTGTTTCTTATTCCGAGTGTTTGTAGGGTATTGAAGCAGTACATGACTGATTTGGAGTCAATGGTATGCGAGCTAAGGGCGTTTATAGCTGCTTGACTATCCGTGAAAATATGGATGGTTGCACCTTTTATGCCAGATAAAATAATGTGGCTGGCGCATTCTTGAATGGCGTGGAGCTCTGCTTGAAATACGCTGGGACTTTTGCCCATGGGTATCGTGAAGCGTTTGTGTGGTCCGTATATTCCCGCTCCTACCCCCGTTTCCATTTTAGAACCATCCGTATACCACTTTATGAAGTTTGGCGACGGTGTAGAGGTTAGTGTGTTGGCTTGTGACCCGTGTGGTGCAGGTTCAATCCCCATGGGGAACAACAACATACGCCACCCAATCACATGCCTCTACACCAAAAAGGAGGATTTCTGCATGGTAGTACAATGGACCGTTACCGAGTCTGGGTACTCTGGGATTTGGATTTCCTTTAAAAAAAAAAAAAAAAAAAAAAAAAAAAAAAAAAAAAAAAAACACTATGCCGTTGTGGCTGTTTGGTGGGTTATTACTAACCCATGCTTCTCTCTTGGGGATCTCCGTGGAGAACCGTTTGTTGAAGCATAGTGTTTTTTAAATGCGGTCTGTGACCGCACAGTTCATGTAAAGTTTTGGCAGTTCATCGAGAAGGGTCTTTAGTTCCGTAGGATCATTAAGACTTATCTCGTTTAACTGTATTAGACTTATTGCACTGCGGATCGCCACTTTTTGAATGTATATGTGGAGAGGTGCAATTCCTGTTATTGCCTCTATGGCAGCTGTTGGACAGGTTCGCATGGCTCCGGAGATACCAAGGCACGCAAGCCGTTGTACCTTTTTGAGCTTCTCTATTGCTACCGTTTGTGTGGGATTTTGTACACCCACCATACTATGGAGGCGTATGTTATAATGGGTCTTATCATCACTGTGTAGATCCAGTGGACGATCTTTGGAGAGATTCCCCAGGTTCTACCATATGTGCGACGACAGGCCCATAAAGCTCTATTAGCTTTACTGATTTTGTTGTTTATGTGAGAGTTCCAGTTAAGTCTCTTGTCCAGGATTACTCCAAGATACTTGACTTCGTCGGAATAATCTACGACCGTGTCGTTTATTGTGATTAGGCCTAGGTCTAATTTCCTCCTTTTAGTAAAAGGAACGATGACGGCTTTACTGGGATTTATGGAAAGATTTTCCTTGATGCACCAGTCTATGGCTGTCTTTAGGGCATTTTTAATTTTTGAAGTGACTCCAATTGAGTCTTTGCCCCTAACTATGATGACAATATCATCGGCGTACCCAATTGTAGTGTAGCCCAAATTGCTCATCTTGTGTAGCAGGTCATTGATGACCAATGACCACAAAAGGGGTGAAAGTACTCCCCCTTGTTGGCAGCCCCTTACGGCTGTTACTGATACTGAGGTCGTACCTGACTAGGCAGTTATTTTGCGACTTTCCAGCATCGCTTTGATCCATTTAATAGTTGGTTTGTCTATGTTTCTATGGTACAAAGCATTTGATATGGATTCATATCCAGTGTTGTCAAAAGCACCCTCTATGTCCAGAAAGGCACAAAGTGCGATCTCTTTGAAACGGTAGGCGTTTTTTATCTCTGTAGTTAGTCTTAACAGGGCGCCTTCCGTGGATTTACCCTTTTGGTGCGCATATTGGTGAGGGTGCAGAGGCATGCTTTTTGATATGCATTCTCTAATGTGGACGTCAATAATCCTTTCCATTGTTTTCAGAAAAAACGATGTCAAGCTTATCGGACGATATGATTTCGGTAATTCACTCGGCTTGTTTCCCGGTTTAGGTATAAATACTACGTTTTCCTCCGTCCAGGTAACTGGTATATACCCCCAGTTGAAGCTGAACCTAAATAAGGCAATCATGGATGGTAATAAAAATTCTATTCCATTTTGGATGAGGGCTGGAAAAATACCGTCTGTTCCTGATGCCTTGAATGGTTTAAATGAGTTAATTGTCCATGTAACCTTATCCGGAGTAAAAAGTTTTCCGGATAAACTATTAATTCTGCTGAGGTTTCTTGGAATTGAGACCTCCGCTATATGGTCATCTGTAATGACCATCGTGTGAGACCCTGGGAAGTGAGCCTGAAGCAAAGTTTTCAGCGTTTCTTCCCGGTCGCGTGTGATTGAACCATCTGATTTGATTAACCATCCCATGCTTTTTTCTTGATCCTGTGACAGAGCCCTTTGGAGGCGTGCCACCTCTGGAAGTTTTTCGATCTTCTCACAGTTTGCACGCCATGAGGCTCTTTTGGATCTGCGCAACTCTAAGTTGTATATGGTCAGCATGGATTTATATTGTTCCCATGTGCCGGTGCGTTTGGCTTTGTTAAAAAGCTTTCTCACTCTCTTTCCAATTGACTCAAGGTTATCGTTCCACCATGGTACGCACCTTTTAACCACGGTTCTTTTAACCTTGCAACTACTTTTGAATGAGGCAAGAATAATATCATTTATTTGACATTGCGCAGCATCTGCATCATTTGTTGTTGATGGTGCTTCTGGCAGCATGTCTGATCTGACAGCTAGATTTTCGCGGTAAGTTCTCCAATTAGTCAGTCTGTTGTCATAACGGACTGACGCGTGTTCGGCATTGCATGTTATCTCGAATCGGATGTACATATGATCCGATAGAGATGCCTCGCCAGACACATGCCAGCCCTCTATAATATCCTTCATAAAAGGAGATGAGATAGTAAGGTCTAAAACTTCTTCTCTTATGGAATTTCTAAACGTAGGACTATTTCCCTTGTTTAGAAAGACGAGGTTATTGCTATATAGATATTCTAATAACGACTCACCTCTGTTGTTTGTATCTCGGCTGCCCCAGCTGGTGTTATGTGCGTTTGCGTCGCAGCCGATTAGGATATGTACTTTCTGGTCCTCACAGTACCGGACAAGTTCCTGTACTGGTAAGGGAGGCACTACATCCGTGTCTCCAGCAAAGTACGCCGATGCGCATACAAATTTATGCAGCTCTCGGCCTTTGTGGCGCTCTATTAGAACCGCCACCAGGTCCCTAGTTGTGAAACCTGGAATGAGAGAGAAAATTTTATATCTTTCTTAATAGTGATAGCCGCCCTTGGTCTGAAAGGACCTTTAGCGAAAATTAGCTCTCTGTGTTTATAATTTAATCCGGATATCTTACCATTGGCTGCCCATGGTTCCTGGATTAGTCCAATAGCAATGTTCCCTTAAGCACATAGCTGGCTAAACGTGTCCGAGGCACCCATAGCCCTGTGCAGGTTGGCCTGCAAAACGCTGAGACGGGTGGTCATCATTTGCGTCTGTATTCAGGGTTTCGTACTCTATTGGACTTGTTGTCACCTCTCCTACGTACGATACCCTGTTGAGGAAGACCACTTTGTCTGCCTCTAGGACTTTTGTTTTTATGTCCTTCTTGTGCCAGTGCTTTCTTACGATCCATGCCTAACTTAGGCCTGAATCGTTTTTGGCTTTCTCTGGCAGTGCTGTGGGCACTGTGGGCCTTTTCGGCTGCGCTTGACTTCGCGCATGTAGCTTCTTTTTCTGGCACAGGTGTTGCCGTGCTTGAAGCTGCAGCCTTAGCGGCAGCGCTGGTGCTGGCCCTTGTTGGGTCAGTTGCGGTGCTGCCGTGAGCTGTGACATTTTTAATACCCAAAACGTGCTGTTTCTGGTCTTTAGGGCCCTGTTTGGCCGTCTTGTCAGCACTTTTTAGGATAAGTTTGGTCTGTCCGAAACGGAAAGAGACCATACCCTTCAGCTCCACGAGTCTCCTCATGGTGCTGTCATTAATAGCAAAGACCATATGTGCGATGTCTCGCTCATCCGATCTTTGCAGAACTCTCCACGTTCTCGTGTTGAGCTCTTTGTTTTGGCCATCTAATAAGGTAGGATCCTTCCGCTAACTACGCCGGTACTCTGCGGGAATAACCCTCTGATGACATGTGGTTTTAGAAACTTTTCCTCTCCCACAAGCATCACCTCTAACCCGCATTTCTCTTTTAGCTTGGCGAAGGTTGTCTTCATCCACTCTGCAGTGGTGACGTCCGCACATACGATCATGAGCCATCCGGCTTTGAAGGTAGTACCGCGGAAGGCTGGTTTGACCTCCTCGTCACGCTGTTCGATCGTGATAACCATAATCCTCTCCTGTATCAAACCCATTTGTTCGTTGGAGAGAGGATTAGGATCGATGTCCACCGGTGCAACACCCAGTCTAACATAGCTCGTTATATTGCTATACGAGACTTTGTCTACGGTTGTCTTCCCAGTGCGACCTCGCTTCGCTTCGGATTGAGGCGGGGTATTATCCTCGGATCGCATTCGCTTCACCTCGGGACCCTTGTTGTCCATCGTTTGAATCGCATAGAGACGGGCCTGCTCACTACCTAACGTACTCAGACTCATTCCGTGCCACATTGCCGACTGCCTTAGGTACGTCCTCTATATCGGGATATCTTTCATCCGATAATATGCTGTTGCATATGGTGCTGGATTCTAAAATAGAGTCACTGAGTTGAGACAAATTCTCTTCAGGTTCCCCCATTTCAGAGTCGATGATTACCGACTCTATCCCTTTGGCAGATGTCGTGTCGTCATCGACAGGGTGTTCTAAAACATCCCTGTTTGATGATGCAATTTTAGAGGCATCATTCTCTATTGTTTTTTTTGTTGATTGGTTTATTTTGAACCCACGAGTATTCGGGATATGGTGTCGCCCGTGGTCTACCCGTCTAACCACAGGAACAACCAACGACCATACCACGTCGAGTTAGTCGGTTCTAGTCAGATCACCGTAATTAAACGACGTTGGGCGCGGTTAGTACGTAGATGGGGGACCGTTTGAGAACAAACGCGTGTCGTTGGCCAGTCCCATCTATCACAATGGACCTAAATTGGTCTAGATTAGATTAGATTATTAGAGGGAGATGGTATACTGTAGCCAGATCACTGCGGCCGCTTGTGGGCCTATTGTGATATCCTCCATTTAGAGCTCGTCCGTAATGCCGCAATTTTTTAGGAAGGCGGCTAGTTCTTTGGGAGAGCTGGCAGCTATGTCTGCTGCTTCAAGGTAGAATTTGCCTAGATAACGACGACGCGTATTGATTAGGCAGTTGCAGTCACATAATATGTGTTCTGCTGTTTCAACGTCTTCGTTGCATAATCTGCAGCTATTGTCCTGTGTTATGCCCATAGTCATCAGGTGTTTATTGACACGGCAATGCCCTGTGAGGAAGCCTGTGACTAGCCGAATCTGACTCCTACTTAGTTGTAGTAGTTGTTTCGTTTTTTTGTGGGAGCTGTTTGGCATAAAGTTTTTAGCTTGCCTGTTTCCTTCGGTTTCCCTCCAGAATTGGATCTTCCTTTCCTCAAGCCAAGTTTTAATGCAACTTTTAATGGTGCTCATTGATAGCCCGCAGAATGGTCTTGGCATCATGAATAGAGATGCGGATCCTGTTCTGGCTAGTTCGTCTGCTTTTTCATTGCCTTCATATCCACTGTGTCCAGGCACCCAGATCAATTGAACTTTATTTGTGGTGCCCAGTAGTTGTAGGAGTTGGAGACAATCCCAGACCAGTTTTGATGTAATTTCAAAGGCGTTAATCGCGAGTAGGGCCGCTCTGCTGTCGGAGAGAATGCAGATGTTTTTATTTTTAACAAGCCTGTTTAGATTCTCCCGAATGCATAGCTCTATCGCGTAGATTTCCGCCTGGAATACGGTGCTGCTAGTGTCCATACTGGCGTATAGGCACGTTTGGGTGCAGGGGCCGTATACTCCTGCTCCAACTCCTTCTTTTGTTTTTGATCCATCTGTGTACCATACATGAGAGTCTTTATCAAAAGTGGGTTTGTTCTGTTCCCAGTTAAGACGGTCTGGGAAAGTAACCCTGAAGTTGTTTCTGAAGTTGTATCTTGGTAGACATTTGTCTGTTAGGTGTATTCCAAGTAGTTCGTGTTCTCTGAGTTCCCTTAGTACCGCAGAGTGAGCTATATTGGAATTTGATTCATCTTCTGTGATGAGCGTATAGGCGTTTACCATTGCTTCTTTCATGAGTTCTAGGTGAAGTGGGGGGATGTTTAATATAATTTCAAGTGCAGCTGTTGGTGCAGTTTTCATTGCACCTGTTGCACAGACACAGGCTAGTCGCTGAATTTTGTTGAGCTTTGCCTGTGCCGACCTCTGCGTTGCTTTGTGCCACCAGACAGCGGCTGCATACGTGATGATAGGTCTTGTAATTGCCATATACATCCATAGTGTCATTTTGGGGTTGAGCCCCCAATTTTTACCAAGTAGGCTTTTGCTGGTCCATAACGATGTCCTGGCCTTATCAATGGTTTTGGTAAGGTGAGAGTTCCATGTAAGTTTTTCGTCTAGTGTGATTCCTAGATATTTAACTTCAGTTGAGAACTCTATTGTTTCACCAAAGAGTGTAGCGTTTCTGAGCCGTCCCCGCCTTCTTCTTTTGGTGAATGCAACTATGGTGCTTTTCTTGGGGTTGACTTTAAGTCCAACCTTTGTGCACCACTCAGCTACCAGGTTCAGTGCCCTCTGGAGGCGATCCGAGATTGTGTCTTCGAATTTTCCTCTGATTAGGATAGCTATGTCGTCTGCATATTCTTGGACATAGAAGCCATCGTTACTGAGAATGATCAGTAACTCGTTTACTACGATGGACCATAGCAGGGGTGATAGTACTCCTCCCTGGGGGCATCCTTTCGTAGCTGTTACACTGAGTTTATTTTTGCCTAATGAGGTTTTTATTGTTTTTTCCTCTAGCATGCATTTTATGCACTTACATGTAGTGTTATCAACTCCCATGTGTTGGATACCTCTATATATCTGGGAGAATTCTGTGTTATCAAATGCTCCTTCTATATCTAGGAAACACCCAATCGCTATCTCTTTGTCCTTGAGGGATTTCTCGATTCTCGTGGTGAGATTTTGAAGGGCGTGTGTGGTTGATTTACCGGGTTGATAGGCATATTGGTATTTATGAAGGGGATTCGTTTGAAGTGCCCCGTCCCTGATATGTCTGTCAAGTATTTTTCCTTGGTTTTCAGGAAAAAGGAGGTGAGGCTTATTGGTCTATATGATTTTGGTAGATCAGACCTACCTTGGGTATATATTTGACAATAACCTGTTTCCATTTTTTTGGTATGTATCCCCATGCGTAGCTAGCCCTGAACAGGTTGGTAAGTACGGGTAGCAGTTGCGGGATGCCCTTTTGTAGTAAAGCTGGAAATATTCCATCTTCTCCAGGGGTTTTGAAGGGTTGAAAGGAGTTGATTGCCCAACTTATTTTGCCTTCATAAAAGATTTCTTTTGACCGTTTCCAGTCCTCTCTGAGCGGTCTATTTAACCTTCTCTGGGGAGGGGTTTCTTGATGTTCTGGAGTTATCGAAGAGTCTGGGAAGTGTGTTTCGGCTAAGAGCTGGAGCGTCTATAGCTCGTTTTCGGCATATGTACCATTTGGTTTTTTCATAGAACCAATAGGATTAGCGTGCTGCTTAGAGAGTACCTTATGAATGCGGGCACAGCTTCTGGTGTCATTGATGGTTTGACAGAAGTTTCTCCACGATTCTCTCTTGGCCCTTCTAATTTCTTGGTTATACATGGTGAGTGTGTTTCTATATATATCCCATTCACCATTGCGTTTTGCCCGGTTGAAGAGCTTTCTCGTCTTCGTTCTGAGCGTGGCAAGTTTTTTGTTCCACAAGGGGGTAAGTCGATTGCCTGTTTTTTCCTTTTCTGGGCAGGCTTGATGGAAGGCATTTTTGATTGCCGTATTGAGATTTTCACACGTAAGTTCGATGTTGTCAATGTCCCTTATGTTTGTGTTACATCTCCTCAGGTTGTCTCTGAGTTCTAGTTGGTATGTATCCCAATCTGTTTATTTGGGTTGTCTGTACCTCTCAGAGATAGTGTTACCTAGTTCGAGGTCAAATAGGATGTGGCGATGGTCAGACATTGATGTCTCTGTTGAAACATGCCAGTTCCTAATAATTTTTTTTTATAAAAGTAGTACATAGCGTGAGATCTAGAACCTCTGTTCTGATTCTGTTTATAAAAGTAGGGTTGCTTCCCTGATTGAGAATTTCTAAGTTGTTTGAGTTTATAAATTCTAATAGAGACACACCCCGTTTATTTATATTTGAACTGCCCCAGATTATGTGATGGGCATTTGCGTCGCAGCCTACAATAAGTTGTAGGCTCTTCCTACCGCAGTAGTCCACAAGTCCTTTTAGTGGCAGGAAGTCCATGTCACTGGAGTCACCTGGCAGGTAAGCTGAGCATAGGACAGCTTCTGTTTTACCTGCATTGGTGTGCAGTTCAGCTTTAGCAGCTACCAGATCTTTATTGGTGTATTCTGGAATTGGAAAGAGTTTAGTATTACTATTGGTTAAGATACATGCTCTGGGTTTCCAGGGTTAGTGGAATCGTATAATAGCTCACCTGCGAGTCCCTTTACCTGTTCTTTTAGTACGTACGGCTCCTGGATAAAGGCGACGTCTAGGTGATCCTTGCTAAATCTATGGCTTATGACTGCCGAGGCAGCTTTAGCATGCTGTAGATTAACTTGGATGCACCTTGGTCCCATATTAGTGGTTATTGGGTGGTACTGGCAGAATTGCCAGTATCTTGTGTCAGCTCAGGTCTAGGGATGGCGTCTAGTGACCTGGGCATAGAGATAATGTCATCTGATGCTCCAGTAGAGCTTTTGTTCTCATCCCCTGTGCTGTTTGTGCCAATGTTTGTTGTCGTTTGGCATTCTAATTGGGCTTTTTGTGCTCCAGTTGAATTTGCTGTTTTTACATCCAGCATTCTTTGTTGCACGCTGATCCGAGATTGAGATGGGTTCTTCTTCGGAGCGGCAACTTGTTTTCCTGCTTGTGGTAGTCCTTTGATACGGACTTGTACCTGCAGAAAGTTTAGAAATAGTTTGCATTTGTTTGCCAGCAAAAATTCCTTTGATGTCTCATCAACTGAGAAGGTAATAGTTTCCCCTCCGCTCCTTTCCTTGGAGATCCTTAGGATACGCCATCCTGTTGTGCAAATGCCTGTGTTTTGCTTGGCGATTCTGGACAGGAAGATTTCCTTGGGCATTTTCTCGTCGTCCGGGAGGAATACTATGCATGTGTAAGGTTTGGGGATCTCGCTTCCCTGAATTACACGGAGTTTGGCTTCTGGCCATGGCTTGATTTTCTCTGCCGTTGACATGAGCCATTGCTTTGTCTCTGAGTCATGGCAGGTGATGGATAGTCATCCATCCCGCGGTGTGAAGGCAACACATTTAAGGGGACAATTGTTGTCGGCTTTGTCCACCTCAGTAAGTAGGCATTGTGTTGGCTTGTGACCCGTGCGGTGCAGGTTCAATCCCCATGGGGAACAACAACATACGCCACCCAATCACATGCCTCTACACCAAAAGGAGGATTTCTGCCTGGTAGTACAATGGAACGTTACCGAGTCTGAGTGCTCTGGGATTTGGATTTCCTTTTATAAAATAATAAGTAGGCATTATTTGACCTGTCTTATTTGCTGCATTGAGAGGGATTCCTCTGGATGCAATTCATGCATAATGGCAACCTTGCATTGGGTTAGTGCACTCTTATAGGACAATCCTGATGTTGATGGTTGCTCCGTTGCATGACTAGCCGGGGTTTTTAAATTGGTCTAAGTGTGTCGGCTTCTGCCGACAGCCACATAAACCTAACCTTACCACAGGAAGGCTATCTTAAAATCGGAGGTCGCCTGGTATCCGAAGTTTGCAAACTAACGACTAAGCACCCTCTTTTTTTATTTAAAAAAAAAAAAAAGGAATTCCAAATCCTAGAGCACTCAGACTCGGTAACGGTCCATTGTACTACCAGGCAGAAATCCTCCTTTTGGTGTAGAGGCATGTGATTGGGTGGCGTATGTTGTTGTTCCCCATGGGGATTGAACCTGCACCGCACGGGTAACAAGCCAACACACTAACCTCTACACCGTCGCCACCCATAAGCACCCTCTTAGCCATGCATCTCTCGGCGCTTGCCACCTTAGATTAGGGGTTTATTTGGGGAAGTAGGATTTAGGGATTTGATGGAGGGGGGATAGGGGTTAATTGGGAGAAAGAGGAGAAGGGGAGCACATACCACATTACCCGCTTTACAATTTCTTGCCACCAGAACACTTTTGAAATGATTTATATAAATATTTTTATTTTATTTTTATTACAAAACAACATAAAAAAAACAAGGGAAAAGATGGTAAGGAAACGCCTCCTTAGCTAAAAATTGACAAAAATTAAGAACTTTTAAAGTGAGATAAAACTTATTCGCAAGATTGGCAGAGAAATATGGCACTTTTCTTTGGAACACATTTTTCGTGAGCCCAAACAATTTCACATTGCAGGCACGAAATACATTTGGTCATCGCTTTATACTCATTCCAAATTTGTTTGCAGAAGACGCACATAGCTTCTCTCGATGGAGGAATATCCCCGAAATTTTCATTGTCATCAGAACCATTTAATATGTGAATTTGTGAATTTAGATTTCATTTCAATTTCTATTTTACAACTTACAATTTTATATATTAATATATTACAATATTATGCAGCAATTCTTATAGGAAGATCTTAAACAACAGACTTTGTTCGGTGTCGCTTGATGAAAATATTTCTTTCTTTGCAGAGGCGCGGCTCGTCTTAAGCTATTATTTTAACTTGTTTAAGCTTTGCATTGGGCTCTATTTTTTTTTAATACTTTCAATGCATTCAATCTTGTTTGTATGGCGAAGTGGTTAATATTGTTGCTTCTGATTTTCTTCCTCTGTTGCTGGCAGCAGGTCTTTTCACTTTAGGCGGTGGCGATATCTCCCAGGCTGTTATAAACCCTTTGCTTGCATCTGCGCTGGAATTGTTTTTAGATGGCGAGAAGACTGACAAACCTTGAACTCGACAGTGGGGAATAGAGGGTGATAGCCCTTTGCTTGTACTTGCAACACAAATTGATAATAATGTTGGTAAAATGCTCAATGGCTGCATTGTGCGTTGTGCGATGGTACCCCCTTGCTTGCAGTTGATAAGTTGGGGGGCAATGCGGTAGCAGAGTGCGCTGTTATTTCCGTTGAAATAAAAAAATAAATAAATAAATATTAAGCATTAACGGCCTATAGAGGGCCTAAAACCTAGCTTCTCCAACCACTTTCTTTGCGAAGCGGAAGGGACCTACAATTTTACGCCGAATCCGAATGTCAAATTTGAGAAGCTTCTCATGACAATTGATACTCTTGGATGTTTGTCAGACATTCGCAAGAGGTGGGGCAGTGGAAAAAAACTCAAGATGTTACTTGGCCCCGGCGGGGATTGAACCGGGGACCTTTCGATTAGTAGTCCGACACACTGAGCACTGCGCCCGACCGTTGAAATAGCCTCTTCAAAAAAGTTTACCATTTCCCCTGCTATGAAGTCAGCACCCGAATAAATGTATTTATCCAAAGGATATATTCCAGTCGTTTTAAGACTATTGACGGCAATTTGGCGGGTCTGAACTTTCCAATAGGCCTTAGTGAACATTCCAACAAGATCATAAACCGTTACTTTTCGATGTTTCTCACGGCTAAAGCATCTTATCTCTTCATTAATAACAGACCTTTAAAGGACTCATGAATGTTTTGTCAAGTGCCTGCATCTTATGGGTAGAATATGATGGCAGAGAAATTATAACAACACCATTTTCACGTGCCATGTTTAGCAGGTCTATGTTTCTAGTGTGACTATAATGGCAGTCCAAAATCAACAAAATCGGATCGTCTTTTGATGGTTTTGTAGCTGTTAAGAAATGTTGAAACCATTTAGTAAATATAGGGATTTGAACGCATCCAGACAGATGGCAAGAAGAATCGGAGCTAGGAGGATCAGAAGGGGATTATGTTTTTTTTTCGCGGAAACATGAAGAATGGGGGAATGGGGGCCCGCCTGCGCTCATACAGGAAATTACTGTTATTACGGATCCACGCTCTGCAGATGTCATGGATCCGATTTGTTTTTTCCCCTTTTTGGGCAAGTAATTTCGTCTGCTTTGACTATGTCCCATTTTCGTTTGTTAAAACAAAAGAAAACAGTAATTATTCGAAGGAATTTTGAAGTGGGTAATGTAGTATAGTATACCACATTGGCCGATGGCAGCTGTACCACATTAGCCGACGATGTATGCACATAAGAAATTATTTATAAAAAATTACAAAAAAAATACTTTCAGAATAACTAATAATTATTTAATAAAGTTTAACAAATCGTTTATTGCGAGGTAACTTAGGTATAAGTAATGCGCAAAACAATAAAACAAAAAAACAATTTCAGAAGCATAAGAAAAACTCGAGTAGACCAATTATATATTCGACACAAACTACCAAAAACGTGAATAGCTTTGAAGTTGCCAGAACACGTGTTGGCCGTTTTTTCTAAATCGCCATTTTTTGTGCAACAAACATTCCGGTAGCCTGCTTAGTTTTCGAAAAAACTGCCGGTACCACATTACCCTCTTATATCACAATACTCGAACTTACTCTAAGGATAAAATAATTGCATTTTGGAAGCAGATTGCTTTTGAACTGAATAACGCAGGGCCTCTAGTAAAGTCTGAGTTCGAATGGAAAAAGCTGAAGATTAAATTTTATTCTCCGTGCTAAGGACTCAAAAAAAATTATATTTTAATTAATAGGTTTGGACCGACCATAAACGGTACGTGCGAAAAAAGGCGGCTACAAATAAAATAAATCAAAGAGGAACAGGAGGTGGGCCAAACAGAACACAAAAATTCTCTCCTGCCGAAGAGGCTATTTTCCAACTCGTTGGAATGAAGGAAGCAGTTGAATGTGTCGCAACTTCGCAATCGTTTGGATTAAATCTACCCTAAAAAAGAAGACTTGCCGATGTGGAAAATGAAATTCCGATTGAAGATTTGTTGGACACAATTGGAAATGATGGAGAACAGCACCAACAGAGTGCTGAAGTTATGACGTTGTCACGTTCTGCCCCTCAAGTTGTACCTGAAAATACAGCGATCAAGCAACCACTCCTGCTTCGACCACTCCTGCTTTGTGCGAAAGTGGGTGAAGCGATATCTATCATGAAGGACCACAACAAAGATATAAAAGATTGTGTAAAAAAGCTTTATCGATCCTTGGATAGCCTCAACGATAAAAAATATATTTATACAGATATTTATTTGTTTGGTGATGGCATTGTATTTAGTCTCGTCCTCATTTACTTCAAGACCAACCAAATTAGGTGTGTTCGTTTGTGTTCGAAATGTCACTGTGATTCGAAGTAAAATATCATTCGAGCGAAACTCACAATAGCTTTTAAAATTCCGGGCGGATAGAATTTCGCCAGGCGAAATATTTTCCGGGCGAAACTCACAATAAGGCTGATTATAGCCTACAAACATTCAAAACCATCGTGCATCGGCATCTCTGCTTTTCTTCTAATCCTAGTTTCCTTAACGCACGTGCTGTGTACATGAAAAGGCTACTAAAAAATCCAGAAGTAACTTTTGACTTTGTTTTGAAATATTTCCGGGACCACTTTTTAATAAAATGCCAACTGATGTAAAATGTGAGCTATATCGTCCTGTTTAAATACGAGTATTCCATTATGATGCACATAAAATCACCAAAGTAAGTAACTTAAACACGTAGGTAGAACACAACACGTTCGCAGAACAACGGGTGTCACAACAAAGCACTTGTGCAATGCCATGCACACTCCTTTCCAAGACAGTAATTTTCCAATTCATCACACTACTTCTTGTGATAACGTAACAATAATGTAAACGAACGCACAGTTGATCTAGTATGCTGTCCGACTGAAATCCATCTGACATGGAATGTGACCAACAATTATATAAGTCGAGTAGGTACCTACGTTGTGAAATGTGAAGTCACTTTACGTCAACTGTAGTGTCTGTGTCAAACTCTGTGTCGGACACAGATTGGCAACAAAAGCATGGCGCAAATAATTGGTTACCAGAAAAAAAGGAACGAGTGTTCAAGCCTCCTCCTATCGATGATTGGATAGCTAAAGGCTGTCACACCAGACAGACTTTTTAGTAAATAATTTCTATAGACCGGCAACAAATATTCTTCAAAAAAAAAAAAACACCCCTAACAACGTTACACTCAACGTAGACAGGTGGTAGCCCCCTTCGGGCTACATGGTCGACAGGGTGATAAAACTGTCGGCGACCATTATCAGTGCAAATTGCGGCTTTTTTGTTCTACAAGCCTCGCCCGTATCTCGTTTGCTCTTTGTATTTGCGGAAAGTGAATCCAACCAAACAAAAGTTAAAATTAAAAGTAGTCCTTGTATTCCATTTTCCTTCGACCAACAGATGGTCGCCTCATAATCATTGGATAACTTCTAGGAACAGGTAACAGTGTGTTTCGTCCTTTGTGGTATGAGTTTATTCACGTCGCATTTTGACGACGAACGAGTGTTCGATTTTCAAGCAAAATTATCCTTAAATTTTTATTAAAGTAAGAATAGAATCTAAGCACTCACCAGTAGGAACAAAGTATAATGTAGGTCATCATTTGTAGTCTTCATACACCGCATTGTGTCAGTCAGCGGGCGATATGATGCTTGTTCTCGTTTATGGCGATGGTATGGGGAGGAAGAATGAATGTATCTGTCACAATTGAGGATATGATGAAAAACACATGTTAACTAAGGTAGTGGGTTATTTCGTTTTTTCTTTGTTCGTTGGTATGTTGCCTTTCTCCCGCTTTCGGATTGAGGGAGGCTTTCTCGATTATTAGCCTCGAGTAAGAGTATGCTCTAAATTTGCATAATAAAAAATATAAAGAAGAACACACAGAGGAAACTGAAAAAAGCTCATTATTTGCACAATGGTGGAATGGATGCTAAATCTGGCGAATATTTTCAGTAGGGTAGCATACGGCGCGGTTAGATACAATCGTCAATTTCTTATATCTGAAAAAAGCGGCCAAGTGCGAGTCGGACTCGCCCATGAAGGGTTCCGCGCGAATTATAATTATTATTTACTTAGGCACCTATTACAGATTTATTATTAGACAATAATGTTTCACGGTTTACGCATAAGTTTTATGTTTATGAAATTAAATGTTTTTTTTATATATTTGAGTTGATTGAATGAAAGGTAAATTGCGGCTTACGATTTATGACGTATGTATATTAAAAAAAACATAGGGACGGGCTACAGTCCGCTTGGGCGAACTGTTGGATACCCTATTCTTATTCCTTTCCCTCGGAGAGTATATTATAAATTTCAGCTCCCTAACTCAAACTTTGAATTTTCAAAAAAGTTTTTTTTTTTAAATTGTCGGCGTGTCAGTGGGCGGATTTTGAAAATATTTACAAATGAGAATAAAGGGCCCCCTAGAGAGTATATATTATAAATTTCAGCTCCCTAGCTCAAATTTTGGTTTTTCAATAAAATTGTTTTATTTATTTGTGGCCGTGTCAGTGTTCGGATTTTGAAAATTTTATATCCCGAGCAGTTTTAGGAGTCATAGATCATATATAAAAAATTTCAGCTTTCTAGCTCAAAATTCGATTTTTTCCAAAATTTAGTTTTTTTTAGTTTGTGGGCGTGTCTGTGGGCGGATTTCAAAAATTCGTAAACTTGATTATTTCGGGACCCTAGAGAGTATATGGTTAAAATTTCAGCTCTCTAGGCCCAGTTTAAAGGCCTAATTTTTGCCGACGGACGGACGGACGGACATGGCTAGATCGACATTACTATCGATGGGATATAAAATTTTCAAAATCCGAACACTGACACGGCCACAAATAAATAAAACAATTTTATTGAAAAACCAAAATTTGAGCTAGGGAGCTGAAATTTATAATATATACTCTCTAGGGGCCCTTTAAGCTCATGTGTAAATATTTTCAAAATCCGCTTACTGACACGCCCACAATTTAATTTTTATTTTTTTTTGAAAATCCAAAGTTTGAGCTAGGGAGCTGAAATTTATAATATAAACTCTCTAGGAGGCCCTTTATGCTCATGCGTATTTTTTTTTTAATTCCGCCTACTGATACGCCCACAATTAAATAAAACAATTTTATTGGAAAACCAAAGTGTGAGCTAGGGAGCGTTTTTTTACAAAAGCTTCGTTTTTTCGATAAAATCCTTTAAATGTTATATAACAAAATATGTAGAGCGTTCTTAATAATTCAACCATACTTAGACTTTTGTCACGCCCACTTATGAGGGATAGGAATAAGAATAGGGTATCCAACAGTTCGCCCAAGCGGACTGTAGCCCGTCCCTATGTTTTTATTCCATATTTTAAAATCAATAATGAACAAATTGAGCAAGTTAAATAAATAAAATATCTCGGCATAATATTAGACAACAAATTGAATTTTTACGACCATTTCACATATGTTGCCAAGAAGATTTCGAAAAAAATCGGCTTTCTAAGGAGAGTTCGGAAAAATATTAATACGATGTGTGCGATTAACATTTATAATACGATAATCAAACCGCATTTTGAATTTTGTTCTACCATTTTATTTATAGGTAATACTTCGGAAATAAATCGTCTTCAAATTCTCCAAAACAAGGCAATGAAAATTATTTTAAGATGCTACTTTTACACTCCAACTCAATGGATGCTTTCTTGTCTACAGTGGCTGAACATTAAGCAAAGAATAACATTCAACACCTTAATTTTTGTTTTTAAAATTAAATATAAGATGGTACCAAATTATCTTTCATCTAAATTAACGTATATGTACAGGACACTCAACCATACCAACTAAGATCAAATTCTGATTTTCGATTAAATTTGTTTAAAGATGCTAGAACTCAGAACACTATTATGTATTTACAGAGGTTTAAACCTATTTAATGAATTAACAATCAACGTAAAAAATTAGTCAGTTTTTCGTACATTTAAAATGCTTCTTATAAATCACATTCGACCCAGTGCACAGTGGGTACCCGCCCATACAAAGCGCGGTCAAAAATATAATACATGTTTTTTATTTTTATTAAACTTTTTATTATTATTTGTATTTGTTTTAACTTACAAAATGAAAAAGAAAATGTAAACAAATTCATACAAAAAAAAATATTTGGAAAACTAGATTTTTAGCAATTCTAATGCATTTTTTGATAAAAACAATTTTTTTTTAGTAGGCAATTTTCTTAAATTTGAAATAAGCGGGTCGGAACTTAAAAGAAATCTATTCAAAAGGATCTTATTAGTAACGACCCTAGACATTTTTCTTGTGTGATTCAGTCGGTAATTTTTGATGTCCTTATTTCTGGACTCTGCGGCTTCCTCACTTAACTCGCCTATAGAAATAAGCCCATGACGCTCAATCACCGATGCACCATGCAACAACACTTTGTGAACTGAAGCAGGTAAATAGTACCATGGATATATTTCAATTATCTGTTCAGCTGTATCTAAGGCGAAAACTCTGAACTTATCTGCATCGATATTTTAACTTGAATTTAAAGCCTGTAAAATACTTGCACATCTGTCAATCAATGTTTCGTTGATTCCAGTTATTTGAGCTGAAATTTCGGAATTGTAAACAAATTTCCTGGCTGTATTCCCATCATTTGAGGAACCAGTTCCCCCCGGTTTCGGTCTGTCCACAATCAATCCTAGTTTTGCTCTGAACTCAGCTTGGACTATTTTCTTTTTTTTTCGAATTCTGTTTTGTCATCACCTCTAACCTGCCATTTTTTAATATTGAGTCTGTAGGAAATATGAAGAAAAAACTCGAATCTAATCCAAGCATGAAGCGGGGACAAACCAAAACATAAACTGTTCTCATTGACATCTTTTTGAAGGCATAATTCAATGTTGTTCATTTCCTTTGGTGTCGCTCCGCATATGTAACATTTTAAAGATGTTGTTTCGTTAAGTGCGTTGCACACTTTTCCATCAACCATAGTTAAACGTAAGTTGTTAGTGACTGTCCATTGATAGTTATAGTAAAAGGCTGCAAGGCACTTATTTTTTCAGTATAATATTGTATTTCAAAAACAGATATAGCAGTAGTTTCTATTTTAAATTGAAATCTAATTGGACGACAGTATCGTGTTGAGGCAGGTCGAGGATTTTTCCAAACAATAACATCTTCATTATTGTCATTTTTTAATTTAAGCTGCAATGGCACGTAAGATGTAACAAATAAATCGCTGTCTTTATCATTAGGATCATGAAAGCTTTGTTTGTATTCGCTTTGGCCTGTACTTCCATCAAATCCCCATTTTCCTTCTAACTGTAGGCTTTTATATGAGTCCTTGTTGAGAGTGTCAAGAACGTCTTTCTGCGAAGTAAGAATTCTTGTTGCCGTGTGGTTAAGTAAAGCCTGTAAGTCTACTTCGGCACCAGTCTCGGTGACACTAATTTTGTCGGCTTCTGGATAGCAGTTTTCTTTTTCCATCTTTATAATTTTGTAGCTAGGCAGTGCATTTTTTTTAATCTTGGTGTTGACAAAACTCTGAATAAGTAAGTACTGGTTCTTTGTAAGCTTTGCTTCCACAAAAAGCGACAGTACTTCACAAGGCGTTACACTACTCATGGCATTTTCTTCTCCCAAATCCGAATTACATGACGTTTCACGCAAAGCTGTGGCAATTGATTCGTCGGATCTCGAGATTTCAGCCACACGTCTTCGTTTAGTCCGCGCAGAACATTCTTGAAAACTTTTTCTAGGACGACCTCGTTGTTGTGATATACTTGGATTATTTTCGTCAGGATAACAACTTAAAAAGACAGTCTCAGATTTGTCAAGCCAAGAGGAATGATTTTTCATAATTAAATTTTTTCTGGCTTTATTTTTCTTCCAAAATTCTGTTAACTTCTTGCATACAAAATAAATTCGGTCATAGAGGGGATCAAATCCAATATTCTCAACACCTTGATAAGGCCAACTGCATTTGATGTTCTCCAGGATTTGGGCGGCTTGCGTTGACCATGTTGCATTATTTCCTCGACTTTGAAGCCATTTATCAAATAAAAAATTGCGTTCAATTACGCATTGATAACCAGCACCTACCAAAGATAAAACGATAAGTCAACCATGTTTTTTTTTAACCAAAAATTAACGAAATATGGTTCAAAAACTGCGTTGTTATTTGAAAAGGTAGAACAATATTCTTCATTTTAGTACTTCATTTGTAGCGGGCACTCGAAGGCAAATCAACTAAATCTTTAATTTACTGTAAACTAAGCTAAAAATAAAGTTACAAAAAGTGCTTCGCGCAGGGGCCTATTACATTGACGCTTTAAGTTATTAAACAATAAAATTTATGTTTTTATAAAGTACTCACCTTCTTGTTTAATATCCATAACAATTAAATATTGCTCACACTTTCTTAACACAAGTTATCACTATCATAGCTCTCTATTAAAATACTGCACCGATAAGCGAGCTGTATGTTTTAATATGATGTTAACTTTGAATGGTTATAAAGGAATGAAAAAAAAAATTGCGTCAACATTTTTTTTGGTTTTGGTTTAGCGGGAGTTTGAAGAACCGTATTGACACTTTGAATTCCTGATTCATGACATTTAATTTTTTTAATTTTGGCCTATGGAGGTACCCACTGTGCAGTGGTTAAATATTTGTAACAGTTTTGATTGATGGTAAATCTTGTTTTCTTTTATTTTTTGTTTTAATAGTAAAATTATATTAAATAAATACACACATACATACATACATACATACATACATACAAAGCCAATATTTACATTGTGAAGGAAATAATTTTTTTTTAGTGAAGGTTAAAATCTCGAACGACACAATGGGCGTTAGAAACCCAGAGTAGTGTAGGGCTCTAACCGCACTAAAAACACCTCCTAGTCATGACCAATCCTAAAAGATCGACAAATGATTTTAGTTTCAACGTTCAGTTGCGTTTGAGAATGTATTTTAATTTAAATACGGTTCAATTTCAAAATATGAGTTCGTGAGGTTTAGTTCTTCTTAATCTAGGAATAGATTTATTAATCCATTGAATTCATGTTACAAAAAGATAAAATCTTATAAAATATTGTACATGCTCTTTTATGGGAAACTATGAAATAATTCAAAATAAATAAAGGAAAAAAAAAAGATAAAGGAGGAAGTAAAGAAAAGAAAAGAAACTGAAAAAAGAAAAGAAAAGGAATTGAAAAAGAAAAGAAAAGCCCGCAGCGCGATAGAAAGCTTAGGAAAATAGTGTATGAGGTGGATGACAGGAAAGGTAACGTCGATGCACTAGAACATCTCTGCGTAGTATTGAAAAATGTGTGTCGCGAAAGTGTTGTTACCATAAGATCGCTTCATGTTCAGGGGTAACGAATTCCACAGTTGAATGGCATGAACAAAAAATTGTCGTGAAGTGACCAAATACTTATGACTAGGTGGGATTAATTGCATAGCTCTGTGGGTTCGCCGCATTCTAATTTTATTGTATAAGTATTCTGGTATTTTCGTGGTAATGATTTTGTGTAAGAATAGAACGGTCCGATATTTTAAAAGGGCTGTTAGGGAATAGCCAGTAATTCGTTGGGTGTAGCCGGAAATGTGCTCATGTCTGTTTATATCGAAGATGTACGTAGCACAGCTATTGTAGGCAACATTTAGTTTTCGTTTGGACTCGGAGTCCATATTGGAGAAAATTTCACAACCGTAAAGAATTATTCTCAGAAGAAAGACCTTGACTAGCTTAAGTTTAGCACCTACCGGAAGATACTTTTTTGTTGGACTAAGGCTTCGAAGCGCACCGTAGATTTTCGCAACGATTTTAGATATATGTAAGTTCCACGTCAAGTTTCGGGTAAAATGGATCCCTAAGTTTTTTTTTTTATATTTTCAACGCACTCTATTGGATAATTGTTGAACAAGTTGTGGCGTCACGCTGCTATGGTAGGTTCTGCTGATAATCAAAGCTTTCGTTTTGTTAGAGTTAAGTTGAAGTCTGTTTGATTTGGACCAAGAAAAACTTCATCGAGCTCCTGATTTACTGTGGCTATGGAACGATTTATATGTGATTCCGGAAACATCAAATATAGTTGCACATCGTCTGCATATATATGATGATTACATATGGAGAAACTCGCCGCAACGTCGTTTATAAAACAGGAAAATAATAGCGGCCCTAATACGGAGCCTTGAGGAACACCGGAGTGGAGAGGTAGAAGCGAGGAACATTCATTTCGGTGCGTTACGTACTGATATCGATCGGATAAATATGATGATGAAAATTGCTAAAAAAAACTTTAACTTCGTTAAATAAAAAACTTCATTAGGATTTAGTTTATTTATTATTTAATAAGTTAGTAAAATGAAAGGAGTTAATATCACAAGTAAAATCCAAAAATTTTCCATTTTTAAAAAAGATAAAAAAGCAGCTCTTTGAAAACCATGAGGCAATGGAAGAGCCAGCCATCGTTATGAAAGAGCCGAGTAAAGTTTTTGGGTTTAATAGAACATTAGAAAAATGTATTGCAATAATAATTTCGAATTCCCTTGGTTCCGCATGATTCATAAGCCCATCCATCACATACCTTACATTTGTACCAATTCTGCTTGCTTTTGATGTAGCTACCATTGCATACTACACAGTTGTTTTTTCCATAAAATGTATGCTGTCATGACCTAACGGCGGGTGGCAACAGGTGCAGTAGTAGTGTATTCGCTTACTGAATGGAAGGTCGTGCGTTCGAATCCCGGCCAAGTCCATTACTTTATATCGAATACATGAAATCGTAATCTCCCTAAGCATCTTAGACACCACCCGTGGAGAAAAACCCTACAACTGCACCCAAACACTTCTTTCCTATCTCTCTATTCTTTCTAATAGTAAGTAGCACCGAAAAGCATGCAATGAAATGCGATAGTGCTGCTTGCTGTTAAACACAAATGCTTACGCTGTGTTACGCACTATAAGGGTACTGTAACAACAGAAAAAATCCCTTTAGCGTAAGCAAATTATAAAAAAAAAAAAAAAAAAAAAAAAAACTTAACCTCATTTTCTCATTATTTTGATACATTTTGCATGAAACTACGATAGTGCCGCTTGTCTGGACACACGGTTACCACTGCAAACGATTTTAATTCGGAACATCTACTTCGCGACACAGTGTCGATAATTTTTTGATACACAGATATGTATATGCACCAGTTATGAGTGGTGAAGTAAAGCGGAGTACAAGCCCATATCAGGTTTTTTTTTTTTTTTTTTTATATAATTTGCTTACGCTTAAGGGATTTTTTTTCTGTTGTTACAGTACCCTTATAGTGCGTAACACAGCGTAAGCATTTGTGTTTAACAGCAATCAGCACCTGGCACTATCGTATTTCATTGCATGCTTTTCAGTGCTACTTACTATTAGAAAGAATAGAGAGATAGGAAAGAAGTGTTTGGGTGCAGTTGTAGGGTTTTTCTCCACGGGTGGTGTCTAAGATGCTTAGGGAGATTACGATTTCATGTATTCGATATAAAGTAATGGACTTTGCCGGCACTCGAACGCACGACCTTTCATTCAGTAACTACTGCACCTGTTGCCACCCGCCTCATTTTCCTCTTGCAATCTACGTTCATTGTGCCGCACATGTCTTCAGTTTGGTCATCAATGCCGCTTGCGGAGTTTCGGGTATAAAAATGCGTTAGGAACTATCGGAGCAATAGAAGCATTTTCCCAGTTTCCATTGGCCGAAGAGACAAAGCATTTTAAATGAAGACATTTTGAAAATGCCGAAAAAGAGTGACCGGAGAAAAGAAAAATTGAATTCTTTCGCTGTTTCAAGATGGGCTCAGTCTCATGAAGCAGTTTCAACTTACCTCGAACTTCAACCGGCCGTTATAGAAACTTTGAAAGAAATAAAAAAGTGGAAAGATCTAGAGACTTCACAAAAGGCTTCTCACCGGACCCAATAACCCCCCCCCCCCCCCCCCCCTTGGATCCGCCACTGACTGCGATTATCCATTAAGATCAACGCTGGGCTTTCCTTAGACGGCCTTACATGTTGTACAAAATGTTCTAGCGCCTTCAGAAATAAGTCTTCATTCATCCATCCCGATGGATTAGAAAGCCCCAATGCTCCCGGTGGACCATTCACAAACATTATGTCTTTATAGTTTACCCGCGGAAAAACAAGAACGGGTGGAAGAGTAGAACCAGCAGCGTTGATGAAGAAAAGAGCTGTCACCAAAGTTCCTCTTTCGGCTGATGTTACCTGCCCAATTTGCTTGGATCCTCGCTCAGCGATTACTTTAGGCGGATTTGTAACTGTGCTGCAACCTGTTTCATCAGCATTAAAACTCATATGTGGTGGAAATTGGTATTTGGCAAAAACAGCTGCTAATTTATCAAAATAACGTCCAACATTTGTCTTGTTAAAGCTAGTTGCTCTCGAAAGTGAGGTACTTTCAGGCTTCGTAATATGCAAATCTTTACGTCCAATCTATACTGGCTTCTTTGCTTGCTTCCCTTTTTTTTTGGACAAACGGAATTAGCTTGTGCATATTCAAAAGCTTATTTTCGAGTCTGTTGTCGTGTTAGTCCAAGACACATTTTAGATGCTGTTTTTAAGTCGTCTGCCAACAGCTTTTCTTGGCATATAGTAAAAACAAGATTATTGCCTATATTGGGAGTATGAGAATAGGATTGCTCACCAGACATCTTGTATTTTTTTTAACTATTTTCGCCAAATATGCTCTTGAAATATTTAAGGAAAACACTGTTTTGTTTAAACTCTCGCCTTTTTTCCACAACTTCTTGCACAGCTTCTTCTACAAGTTTCCTTGTCGGCCTTTCACGTCTTTTCTTATTCACACCTTTATTTGAATCCGTTCTGAAAATGCAAATTAAACTATAGTTCTAAAAACAAGCTCATAAGACCAAGCCCACAAAAAGATGTTTTCAAAGAGCCAGTTCAAAAAGTGATGAAAGGGCCGCCTTTTACATCACACCTCAGGCCGGATCTTTCAAAACACATCCTGTTTCAATAAAAACCTCAAAATATTTTATTCCACGAGGTTAAATATATGGGAAAGCAATAGAAACTTACGTCTTGCATACATAGTTTACACAGAAAAATACCAACAAATTTTGAACTTCCACAAAAAAAAATGTCCTTGCACAAAAACAATTAAAGATGCTCTGCGTCTGCGCGCATTTGACAATAACTGACAAACTACGGTAAATGACAGCTACTAAGCGTTGTTATAAAACAAAAGTTATTTTAAAAAATTGACTGCTTTGATTTAGGAAATACAAGAGGTGGCTCTTTCAAAACTTGGCTCTTTCATGCCACTTCTCCCCTAATCAACTTCTTCTCATTGAGATTAGTCTTAATTTGTATACTTACAAGAATCTCGAAAGCTTTGCTTAGGAAAGGAATGATAGTAATGGGTCGAAAATCATTGCTATTAGCTTTTGGGTATTGTATCGTATATTTAAGACGTCTTCTATTTCAGGATTAATATGCATTCGCAGACGATCGTTGTGACGAATTGCGTACTTTTTAATTACGTACAAGAGCAATCCGCAAATCACGATGCAAATCCTTATTTCTAATATACCACCGGGCATTTACTATTCCTCGAAGGACATTGTTTTTTGAAATATGTACTTGTATTATTTGCACATTTGTTTTCTTTGTACAACCCCATAATTGGACACCATATGTCCAAACAGGTTTTAGTATCTGATTATATAATAGCATTTTATTATCAGAGGACATTTGCGAATTATCTCCTAACAACCAATAAAGTTTTCTATACCTAATGTTAAGCTCTTCTACTTTCTTTTTCACATGTTGCTTCCATTTCAGTTTAGCATCCAGATTCATTCCCAGATACTTAGCTGTATTAGAATAAGGAACTACTTAATTATTAATAATCACAGAACCATTCGTTATTTTTTTATTTGTAAAGTTTATATGGGTTAAGTTTAATTCGCCATCGTTGCGTCCAATTACATATCTCTTGAACTGCATTTTGAAGCTTTTCTGTTGACCTACTCACGCATCTACATATCAGTTGATAGAAGGGCAGTGTCATCTGCGAATGTGGCTATCATCGTATCATTCGTGTGTGGTATATCGCTAGTATACAATAAATACAGGGTGGGTCCTAGAAAATTTCCCTGTGTAACGCCTGCTTTTAATTCATTGAGTTCAGAATACGCTGTGCCATAGGGAATTCTAAAGAATATATTTGCTGTATAAGAGTAAGTATCTCATGGTAATGTCTAAGGAAATACATAGCCAAATAAGTAGACACTCTGCTGCACGAACGCATACGCTTTCATCTCTTCGACAGCTTGCATCAATATCAACATGTTTTTCGACGAAAATCCTTCATCTGACAACCAACATTTTGTTAAGCTAACTTTAACCACCAAAATTCCCTCAATTTCCTCTTTAAACCAAGTTGAGCTTCGGGCAACTCCACAACTGTATACCCATTTGTAATTAAGCTACATCACTTTGTTCAAGTTTTCCGCATTCTACTCGGACAATTGCAGCTCCCCCTTGTTTCAAATAAAAATGGGGAATGAACTGCAATTTCAGGTCTGCGTTGTTTCTCTCATTTTGTATGTCTCCATGGGGGCAGGCATTGCAATAGAATATTCGTCATGCCGCTGCATCATCCAAGTACATTCCGTCCAAAATCAGTTGCCACAGCTTTCCATGTAAAAAAAGGTTTTGCTGTTGAGCTTTGTGCCAACTCATTCCGGACAGACTATACCAATCTCTTCAACTGCTGTGAATAGATTACGACAAAGGATTCACGGGATGAGTGTTTGTTAAACTATTTGTGCGGTGCTGGTCCTAGTGATGGTGGTTAACTTATCCAAAGACACGCAGAGCATAGCCGAATGAGTGCTCTTTCTATCTGTGGACCTCTTTCCGGTAGCTCGCACAATATTAGCAGCAACTGGCTCGCCCCCAAATCCAATGTCAACCCGATAAAATGACAGAAGGAGATTCGACAATCAGGATTATTATTCCAACATTCAGTGCAGAGGAGAACAGTTCTGCTGGTGGTGGCAACGGACACTCTGGGTAATCCAGTTTCAACTCCTGTAGAATTTCTACAACTCACCATACAAAACCCTCCGGGCTCTGCATTACGACTCGTCGTGTCTACGTTTAAATGCATCTCACTCCGTAATTCATGCCGCACATCAAAGTGTAATCCTGGAAAACTGAATCGGACAGGTCTTTTTGTACTTTCCTCTGGCCGTTTCTCGATTCCCCTATTTGTGTGTGTCTGGAGGTCTAACTTCATGCAGACAATCAAAAGGAAGTTTCAAGATAAATTCCTTCTTTAACATTAAAGTATGAAATGTAATACGAATTGATTCATTTTTAACCTTTCACATGAAAGAAGATTGAATGTTAACGAGTAGATGATGACTCAGTTTGCACAGCAACCATTTCCTTATAATAAATAAATTCCAAGTGGCGTCAGAAGATTCGTCACAGCGCTGTGTGATGGCACATGGCCGGGGAAGGTCATTAAACTTTTCCGAGAGAGTGTTTGATCAACCAGCCCCCCACCATGACGACAACGTCGACTTAACTCACTCGGCAATTAACCACTCGATAATCTTATCTCAACGGAGATTTTTATTTTTTATTTTATTTTTTATTACGAGTAGCTATCGGAGTAAGGAATAGAAAAGCGGTGGGTAGCAGAGCACCGAGAGAGAGAAATAATGACACCAATAAAAGGGGATCTAAACAAACTGGCAAGTAGCCAGATTATGACAGAGTGCCATACCAGGCCGGTGCTTAAATTAATGTGGCCTCAAGTATACTTTGTTTATTTATAGTAGCAATAAAAAAAGAGTATCTATCTCAATGTACCCCCCCCCCCTCTATCTTTCACCCGCTGTGCTTTTTTTATCACAATAAAATTGATAATTGGAGAAATCTTTTTAAAAGCTTCGTTACGATTGATGAAAGTTTCATGAGACGTGGTGTTAATGTAGTTCAAACTTTTGTTCGTTCTTTCGAGGATAACTTCGAAGACGAATATCTATTTGGATTATAAGTTATAAGGTGTGGGGAACTTATTATGACATTTGGTCATAAGAAGGGGAAAATATTGAAAGAAAAAAGGGGGGCTTCTTGATTCGCTCAAAATGAAGTGTTAATTCAGGAAAGGGGTACTGAGGGACTGTGTATATTGTATATTGCCCAACGATGATAAAAGATTCTCATAATTTTTTAAGGCAATTGAATAGTACAGTAATCACCAATTAATATTGATTAATAACTGGTTGAACACAATGAAGCCACAGCCGCAACCGTTTGAGCTATCAAAAGCAAAGGTGAGACACTAATTTACCAATACATCAAGTATCCAAATTCAAATTCAAATCTGTATTTAATGACTTTTACACAGTACGATACAATATCTTATTTAGTAGAGCAAGTTTCAGTAAAAAATTGCATTGCAATGTATACATATTTACAATTTCCTAAAGATAGACAAAAATGGGAAAAATAAATAAAACACACAAAAGTCTTTTTTTTAAAAAGCTCCTGACCCGCCTAGGCGATGAAAAACGGTAGGTCGACCTGGATAGATCTATTGTACCATACGTCAGAGAAAATTTTAGGCTAGTGCGCTATCCACTTTTCCAGAAAAGGTAATAATGCTTCTAGCAGGAGATTTCTTCAAGTCCATTCCTTACGAGTTCTTTGAAGAAGATTCTCTTTCTGATTCCGCTGAGGGCTGGGCATTCGCAAAATATGTGCTCCGTGGTTTCGTCGTCCTCAAGGCACAGCCAGCACTCTGAAGAGTCGGCCGTTTTAACCTGTGAGGTAGCCTATTAGGTTTTTGATATCATGCCTACGTAGGTTTAGGATCCTGCTGGCATTGTTTTTAAAGGGCTGGATAACTCGTTTGGCCTGTCTTAGATCTGGAGTGTTTTCCCAGTTTGAGATACATTTTAAGTGTTCCCAACTTTTTATAGCTAAATTAGTAGCTGATTTAGGTGTGTAGCAGAAAGGTTCAGGTCCTGTGAAAGGGATTTCTGAACCAGCTCTGGCTAGTTCGCCAGCTTTTTCATTTCCTTTAAAATCCCCATGGGCAGGAATCCACCACAGTTTGGTTTTGTATCTGTGCCTTACTTTCTGGAGGGTATTGCAGCAGTGTAAGACTGATTTGGAGTCAATTTGAGCTAAGGGCTTTTATAGCTGCTTGACTGTCCGTGAATATATGAATGTGAGTGCCTTTGATGCCAGTGTTAAAGATGTGGTTAGCGCATTCTTGAATGGCGAGGAGCTCTGCCTGGAATACATTAGATCTTTTTCCCATTGATATTGAGATGTTGAGATTTGGTCCGTGAAAACCAGTTCCTGTGCCCGAATCCATTTTAGAACCATCCGTATACCACATCAATCTGATTTGGCGGTACGGTAGGCTATTACTAGCCCATGCTTCTCTATTTGGTATCTCCGTAGAGAACCGCTTATTGAACCATAATGTTTTTTGAAAGCGGTCTGTAAGCGCGCAGATCATGTCAAGTTCTGGAATTTTTGAGAGCAGCGTCATAAGTTCCGGGTGGTCACTAAGACATATCTCATTTGTTTGTAGCAGACTTGCTGAACTGCGTATTGCCACGTTTTTTTATATGTATGTATATGGGTCATTCTTACAAACCCTACAGATTTGAACAAAAAATGACCGACCATTTTTGATTTGCCTGAATTTTTTTCACGGCTTCTATATCGAATAAAAGGATTTTTCGTGATTAAGGATTTTTATTTATTTTTTTATTTTTTGAAAATAGAGGGAGTTGAAATTTTGAGATTTTCGTGATTTTTGCCTTGGAGACTCATTTTCAAAAATTCATAACTCCGGTTCTTTTTAAGCTAGAGAAAACTTTTTTTCATTGTCGAGAAAAAAGAGTGAATTTTAAGAAAATAATAGTTGCAACAAAATTTATAAAAAAATTTATATTGTTATAAACAATTTAACTGTTTAAATCAATTTTTAACAATGTTACCCACGACTTAGCGTGTTTTAAGTACACCCATCGTATTCTAGATCAAATTTTAAATCAAAAATGCTTTTTTTATCGATGGAGAATTGATTATTACTATTGCAAAAAAATTAAATAAACTAGCGCGTTACCTGACGTCGGCGCAAAGTACACCTCATATTCTCGCCTCATATCGTGTGTAGTGTGTAGAAATGATGTATACTGTAGGTATAATTTAATTATTATTTATTAAGATAATATTATTTATTAATAAAAATTAAAAAAAAAATTAAAAAAATAGTGATCATACAATATCTGTCGTTTAAAACCAAAGAATCTCAGTTTTTAAATATGAGTCGTTCCGCCGAAAAGCGTCGGCTGCCAGTCATAATACTGAGTCTCTATGACTCGTTCAAATGCTCCATCTATTCTTTACTTAAGGCTGTATTCGGAAACTATAGTTTCGTCAACTTTGGTCAGGCAGTAGGTTGGCAAAAATTTATTGAAACTGTCAACTTCAAACAGTGGATAACAAGTGAGAGAACTTCATTACATACTTTGATATCTAGTGTAGATGCATTTTTAAAATCTTTAAGTAGTGGTTTAAGTAAATTGTTGCTACATTCTTTTTTAGTAAAAAGGCAAAGGTAGTTTAGAAATGACAATAAAACTAAATTGACGAAAAATGAATGTATTGTAATTTGCGACTTTTCTGAAAATTACGCATTTGTTATACAAAATTCTGTTCGGGCACACATTGGAATAATGATCAAGTAACAATACATCAATTTTCTTTTACTACAAAGATGACAACGACGAATTAAAAATTAAAAGTTTTGTTTCTGTTTCTGAGTGCTTACGGCATGATACTATTGCTGTTCATTTATTTCAAAGACAACTAGTAAAATTTATAAAAAGACATTTAAAATATGTCAATAAAATAATATACTTTTCGGACGGTGCAGGTGGACAATATAAAAAAAAAAGAATTTTATAAATCTTAAGCACCATTTTGAGGATTTTAAAATGGCAGCTGAGTGGCACTTCTTCCCAACATCACATGGCAAAGGACCATGTGACGGAGTAGGTGGAACTTTGAAACGACTTGCTGCTATAGCAAGCCATCAAAGGGCGAAAAATCCCATCCGTACACCAAAAGAGTTATTTGACTTGGCTATAGAAGCTCTACCAAGTATTACGTGTTCCTGTTCAACCAATGATGAGTACAACGAAGAAGAAAAACGACTATCAGCACGTTTCCACAAAGCTTTAATGATAAAAGGAACTTCAAAATATCATTGTATGATTCCAATCTCGCTTCAAGAGTTACAAGCAAAGCAATTGTCTTTGTATAAGAAAAATATTGTAAAAATTAGTAATTAAGAAATGAATATTATCATAATAATAAATATTTAGACTGATATAATATTGAGACAGAAAAATTTACATGTAGAATACTTATGAATTAAAATCATAATATAAAATCAAAATAAAAACTGGATGAACTGAAACTCGTGGCTTCAATGGCGCAGTGCGTGAGTGCTTGCCTGAGAAGACGCTGTTCTAGGTTCGAATCCCAGTGGAAGTGATGGATTTTCGGGATAAAATGAAGGAAGAAGACAGGCCAGCACCATAGAAGGAGTCTGATGATCGGTTGTGGCGAACCGTGAAACAGTGCTGTAACTCCACCCGTCCACTTCACGTGGTAAGGATTGTAAGATATATGGTTGTTCATTCAAAAACAATATAAAGGAAATTGACGGAAAACAAAAACAAAAACCAGGAAAAATTGTGAGCTATCACATATAAAAAACCAATTACATTGTAATAATATATCACTTTATTACCTGAAATAATGTTATTTTTTATTTAAATTTGCCCCAATTTTTTAAAAAGCCTTATTTATTAATCAATAATATTGTTCAATTAATTATATATATACTATTATTCATATAATACAGAAAACAACGGTATGAGGCGAGAATATGAGGTATACTTTGCAACTGGTGCGCCGAATTCAGGTACCGCGCTAGTTTATATATAATTTTTTTGCAAAAGTAATAGTCATTTCTCATAAAAAAAAGCATTTTAGATGTAAAATTTGACGTATAATACGATGGTTGTACTTAAAACACGCTAAGTGGTGGGTAACATTATTAAAACTTCATTTAAACAATTAAATTGTTTTTAACAATATAATTTTTTTTATAAATTTAGTTGGAAGTATTTTTATCTCAAAATTCACTCTTTTACCTTGACAATGAAAAAAAGAAGTTTTCTTTAGCTTAAAAAGAACCGGAGTTATGAATTTTTGAAAATGAGTCTTCAAGGCAAAAATCACGAAAATCTTACACCCTTCTATTTTCAAAAAAAAAAAAAACCTCGAACACGTGTCTCTTTTTTTTCGATACATAACCCATAAAAGTAATGATGGTCCTGACCATCACTGTGTAAATCCAATGAGTGATCTTTGGAGAGATCCCCCACGTTTTACCATACATGCGACGGCAAGCCCATAAAGCTTTTGTTGCTTTTGTTATTTTGTTCTCAATGCGGGAGTTCCAGTTTAGCCTTTTGTCTAGGGTTACTCCAAGATATTTGACTTCGTCGGAATACTCAATGGTGGTAGCATTCAGTGAAATCTGAGCTAAGTTCATACTTAAAAAAAAAGGATTTAAACAACTTATCATCCTCACGGAAGTGCTTGCAGATATTGCCTGAGTTCCACATTGAACAGCGATTTGTGACTTATCAGCCTTATATGTCGTGGGAGTGTAATCCATAGCCAGATCGCATGGATACAGAATTGTCGCTTGGAAACCAAGAAATTGAAGCGCATTGGTATGAGATCAGAAGTTCGAGTTGAACGCGGAAAGTATATTACGAAGCAAGATCAATGTTCTCAGCTTAAAAATGTCGTCAAGAGTGATGCCATGACTCCATTTTCAAAAAAGAGCAAATCTGTTGCATGCCTTCTTAGGATACGTTGGCTTGGGTTATTTTGGTGCGTTTATGAAGAAGAGAAGAACACGCAGGGCAATGTTGACCCATTGTGATGCCCAGAGGGGTCCACGTGTTTGTGATATCTTCCTTTGTCTCGTTGGTGATGTAAATTTACACCCTCTCCAACCATCCGTTTTTTGCTGAAAACCTGAAGGGTAAGACAAAGGATAGTTTCGTCAGGTCGTTAAAAATATTATTTCCTAAAGTTCCTTTTCTTAATTGACTGAGGCTTGGTCAGTGACACATAGAAAGTGGAGGTTATCCTCGTGAGTTTCTTCATCACCGCAGCCTCACCACACACTGACCGTCTTATGGAGTATTTCTGGATTAGATTCACTCCATATATGGCAATATTTACATTGCCGTTTAGAAAAAAAAAAAAAAAAACAAATTAAAAACAAAAAAAAAGATCGAAATGGGCCTCATCAGACATAGGCAAGCAACTTATCAAGCTGTTGTCTTCTTCGGTCATTTCAATAATTTTTGCAAAATTCCAGGCGAATAGGCAAATCCAGAGGGTTTAACTTGCTTGCAATTTGGACTTTGTTCGGAAACAAGTTTAAGTCATCATGAATTTGTAGTGACCGTCTGCTAACGCCAATTTGAGCCGATAAGTTTCGAGTCGAAACGCTTGGATTCGCCTGAATTGACGATGCTACAGCCGCGATTGTGTGCTGAACCCGAACAAAGGGATCTCGATGGTACTGTCTTCGTGTGATGCTTCCAGATTCGGCAAACATGTTTACCAGCCTCATAATGGTCCATCTACTGAGGGAGTGCCGCCAAACTTCCGCCTAAATTCCCTTTGGACGGAAATCAAGGACTGCAAAGGATGATGCCGTTGCACTTCCAAATTCTCTTTTCGGTATCTCAAGCATTCGTTTTAATAAATCTAAATAGTAACCTGCCAAATAAAAACAAATAAGCCGGTTACTCACACAGAAAAAAAGTTATTACGTTTTGTTTTTGTAGGCTTAAATTAAAAAGAAAATACTAGGCATTAAGCCCTAGAACCTAGCTTCTCCAACTTTTTGCTTATGCGAAGTGGAAGGGACCTACAATTTTGAGCCGAATCCCAACGTCTTGGACGTTTGTCAGACGTTCCCAAGAGGTGGGGCAGAGGAAAAAAGTTTGTGGTGTATCTTGACTCCGGCGGGACTTGCACCTGACACCATTAGATTAGTAATCCACTAGATCCCAGGAAAAAAAAAGCAAAATGTATGCAGACTATCCGTGATTTAAAGAATTCAAGTTACTGTACAGTTCGTGTGTCGGCAATGCGCAGCGCTATACAGTAGGGTGGCGTGAAAAAAGGCAAAATGTAAAAATTTGGGTTTTCGTTTTGCGAAAATGAAATAAGGTCAATAAAATATGAAGAACTAGACGCGTGAAGGTGTGTTCGCTAAAAAAACTGATAAAATAATGATAACTTACATAAAATGGTTTTTTTTTTTTTTTATATAAAGGAAATCTAAATCCCAGAGCACTCAGACTCGGTAACGGTCCATTATACTACCAGGCAAAAATCCTCCTTTTGGTGTAGAGGCATGTGATTGGGTGGCGTATGTTGTTGTTGATTGAACCTACACCGCACGGGTCACGAGCCAACTCTACACCGTCGCCACCCATTACATTAAAGGCACTTATCCAATACCTTACCAGCAGAGGGAAAGTTTTCTTCTTCCTTTGAACAAAAGAAAAGGCGATACGCGATACTGATCAGTCAACCTGATGTCCCACACCATAAAACACATTGTGATTCCCTAATGGACTTGCATATGGTCGCAATCAAAGTTGGTGTACATCCCAGTGAAGCATCTTAAGTCCCCTGATATTAACTACAGTCCTTGATTATCAGCTTGTAGGAAAAGTGACGGACTCCAAAGTGCATCAGTTACTCTTTGCTGACGATGCAGCCATCATTATTATGAATGGAAGACATTTATATCAATGTAAGAGTGATTCCTAAGCGGGAAAGGTTCAAATATCTTGGATCTATTATCAATAGCGAAACAAGCTGTGATGACGAATTAAAGCATTGTGTAAGCGTAGGGTGGGTGAAGTGGCGGGAAAACTCAGTAATTTTCCTTCTTTCTGAAAGGAAGGCTCTACACCGCAGTTTTTCGGCCGAGGCTTACATACGGTTCACTATATTGGACAGCGTACACAAAGTATGATGGTAAATGAACGGCCGCTTAAATGAAGATCCTCCTCATTACAACAGGACCAGGAGTAACAAAGATTTATCAAGTAAGAAGTTGCAAAAATCCTTCGCGTCAAAGAACCTATCTTGAAAAAAATTAGGTGCGACTGGCTCAGTTGGTACTGTCATGCTCAATGGAGAGATCCTACGAACCCTCTCAAAAAGGCAATATCAATCGACGTTTTCATACAAACGCGAAAGAGAGGTATGTCTAAAAACTCTTGGTTCACACAAATGCTGCAACACCAGCATTTGATTGGCCTCAGTGACGAAACGATTCAAAATCGGGATGTCTGCCGTTATTTTCTGAAATCGAACCCGTGAACCCCACAGGCGGATCAGTAGGGTCGCTGTTATGTGGGAGGGCTATGATTCCCTTAATCCTGAAAAAGAAGAAGAACCTACTCATCCTCTTTTCACCCTTTACACAATATCCCAACGGCCCACAATGTGTTCTTCTCTGACGCTTTAATAAAAAGTTCATTATCGCTTCATTATTGTGATGGTTAGTTGCTTTTAAGTTAAGTGCTGCCTTCATTAATATGGCCTCTGAAATATTCCCACATCTTGTATCGCAGCAAACCATCACTAACAATCTCAATTATACTCGTACTAACTTTTTCGTTTTTTTCTTCTGCTCCCCATTCACCTTCCCTCTTTTTGCCAAACCATATGTTTTGATGAGCAAATACTTAGATATATATCTGAGCTAATTGTGCAGCTTCTCACGACAGGCGATAGGCATTTTCAGACAAAGAAAACTATGTCACCATCTGTTTTGATCCACATGCGTTCCACATACGTTACTCGCTCTTCTGCGTGTGCTCGAATTTGTCTTATGACATTTATATTTAACAACGTGGCGTCTATTACCGATTTGCATCTAGTTACCGTTGCCACATTGCCAAGTAACAACTCTATACGTACACCACACGTCCTAGTCTATTGTCTTTTATCACACATTTGTCGCGTTAAAACCTTCCACTCCCATCTCCCAAGTCCCAAGTGATTGATAGTGATTCCTTTGAGAGGGCTTTTATTACGTTTATTTAGGGAGTCAGGGTGAACGCATTCCTCACTCGTGGCAATATTAAGTTTTTTTGCTGAACTTTTCTATACATATTTTTTGTTGTTGTTTGTTTTCTTCTTTTTGATTCGCATCGGCCACGTATTGGTGGAAAATTGTGATATAGAAAGATATAAATACAAGCAGAAAATGAATTCCTTATTTGTTTGCTGTGTTTTGGTTCATTTCTCCGCTAGCGCATTGCCTTGAACTTTTTCTATATTTTTGTGCGGGATTCTTAGATGTAGAGGATATAATAAGGGTGGTGGGTGATTGGTGGTTGGATTGGCACTGGGATAGGGATTTCTTTGGATGGTAGAATTTTTTTCTGCAACGTCAGAAAGTTCTGTCCAAACGAAGAAGAAGGAAGCCATGATAAAGTTATCTTCCATTGGGATATGTGGGTTGATTGTGGTTTCGCTCTATAAACGTAAATAATTCAGATGTGTGAGTCTTTACTGATTTATTGGAATCTGCTTACGTCAGAATTGTGTGTGCGTGCTTTTCTTTTCTTTGTCGAGTTAAATGCAATCTAGAACGCAGTCCTTTCATATTTCTTTCTTTGTCAAGTTGAAAGAAAAAAATACATTTTAATTACTCAAATTATGATGAATTTATTAATGTTTTCTTCTATAAATTCTTTTCTTTTTAGGTAAGCATTTCATGTCTTTTTGTTGATGTGGCTATGACTTCTACTGTGGTGACCAATAGTGACTTGGTGTTTATCGTAAGTAAAATAATAACAAGCAGCAGGACATCAGTTGACTGAATATTGTTCTTGGTTATCTCTTTATTAACTTGAGTGGATTCTTGTTCTTCATTGAAATTAAAAGGACCATCGCCTTCCTTCTTTATTGCATTTTAATGATCGTCCTGTGGGGTTCGCCGGTTTAACCTCAATAAAAATCGGTAAGCATCTCGGTTTCGGATCATTTTTAACCAAGGCTCGCCGGCTCTGATGGCTTACCAGCGAATCTCTTCAAATACGGAGGTAATATTTTGGTAGGCACATAGGTAGGGGAAGGTTGTGTACCTTGGTCCGATTGTACCTTGGTCCGAGTGCCAATATCCAGAAAAATAGAAAGCACGCAAAAACCGGTTCTTCTGTGAAATGTAGCTCTACTGTGGATTTCTCTTCTCAGTTAGTTTTTGAACGTGCAGTTGTACGAGTCGCCAGAAAAATAAATAAACATTGTTTTCAGTGAAAAAAGTAATGTTTGTGTCTCTTTTCTGAAGTTATGTAGTGCTTAGTTTTCTGTCTCTTTTCCGCTACTTTAATCGATTTCGGTAAGTGTATTAATAATCTTTTGGTAGGAACACATTGTCGTATGTGGTTTGAATACTACGTTAAAATCGAATTTGTTTGGCTAAAGTGGTGTAAGTGTACCTTGGACCTATCATAGAGCGAATCAGATGAAGCATCGCTTGGTCTGCTTATGGACACTCACTTCCCTGTCACATATTATGAGGGGCTGCTTGATGCTAGGAACAATGCCGACCGCCTGGACTTAAGTAAGAGTGGTATTCATAGCCAAGGCAGGAAAAACATCGCACACTTCCCCGAAGGACCTTAGACCCATAAGCCTAACATCCTTCCTCCTCAGGATTCTAGAAAGAATTCTAGATCTTCACATTAAGGCCACCATTGATAGCAACTTGCTATCCACGTCACAACACGCTTACCAAAAAGGTAAATCTGTTGAAACGGCCTTGCACTCTATCGTCTACCACGTCGAAAAATCCCTTTCTATCAAAGAACTTGCTTTAGTGACATTTCTCGACATAGAGGGAGCTTTCAACAACGTTGAAACCAATTCGATTACCAACGCTGTACGTAGGCTCAACATCGACGACTCAATCTGCTGCTTTGTGGAATACCTGCTCAAAAGCAGGGTAATAACCGCATCCTTCGGAAGTAGCACTGTCAAACGACGTGCACACAGAGGCACCCCCCAAGGGGGAGTATTGTCTCCGCTACTGTGGAATCTAGTGCTCAACGAAGCCCTTCTGAACATTGAATATACTGGATGCAAAGTTATCGCCTATGCGGACGACGTCGCGATACTTGTAACAGGGAAATACCCGCAGACGCTGGCCGATGTCATGCAATCTGCTATCAACATATTGACAGGTTGGACCGAAAGATGCGGCCTGTCAGTCTATCCAACAAAGACTGAGCTGGTCCTGTTCACACGAAGACATAAACTCCCTGAGTTCACTCCCCCGAAGATTAGAGGCACTCCTCTGGCACTCTCAAATAGCGCTAGCTATTTAGGCCTGAAGCTTGATCGCAAGCTACTTTGGAGGGAAAATGTAGTCGAACGTGCCAGGAAATCCCTAGCTGCTCTTTACATTTGCAGAAAGGCGGTAGGCTCCACCTGGGGCCTACAACCAAAAATTATGCACTGGTTATACATGTCGGTAGTTAAACCCATTCTCTTCTATGGAGTACTGGTCTGGTGGCCCGCCTTGGAGAAGAAGTCAAGTCCAACCTAACCTTGCTGGACAAAACTCAACGAGTTGCATGCCTCAGCATCACCGGCGCGCTGAGAACCTCTCCCACTGCGGCGCTCCAAGCCATGCTCCACCTTCTCCCGACCGACATCGTCGGCAAACAGTTGGCTGCCAGCTCAGCAATAAGACTGAGAAGCTCCAAACAATGGAAAGAGCAACAAACTGGACATGCCAATTTACTATCGATGTATCGACATCTCCCTAAGGTCACCGACCACCTGCCCACTGAATACAACTTCAACCTGGGCTACAAACATCAAATCCCAGACAGAACCGAGTGGACACAACGTCATGTCCTACACCACGAATCGCTGTCAATTTTTACGGATGGGTCCAAAACGGAGGACGGAGTCGGTGCCGGAGTCTTCTCTGAAGACCTGGACATTCACCTCTCCTTTAACCTTCCAGAACACTGCAGCGTTTTTCAGGCCGAAGTCACCGCCGTCCGCCAAGCCGCTGCCTGGCTGTCGGTTAATACGATATCGAAATCAGATATTGTAATATACATCGACAGTCAGGCGGCCATCAAATCCCTTGCATCCAGCACTACAAGATCCAAGGCAGTGAAAGACTGCCGTGCATCTCTTTACGAGATAGCCTGTCAGTATAGCCTCACCCTTTGCTGGGTGCCGGGTCACTGTGACATACGAGGGAATTGTGAAGCTGACGAACTGGCCCGACGAGGCTCTTCTGGTTTAAATAGCATAAGCGTCACCGACATCGAGGCGCCAACGTCTTATGTTAAAAACCTCATAGACACCAATGCGGTGAACGAAGCCAACCATCGTTGGCACCAACTCGACCAGTGCAACACCGCAAGCCTACTCTGGCCGACATTAAACAAATCCAGGTCCATCGGACTTCTGAGGCATAAGAGAGGAACCCTCTCGAAATTAGTAAACGCCCTCACCGGGCACTGTGCTATAGGAAGACATGCCCAAAGGTTGGGCATCCCCTACAATGACTTCTGCAGAAGCTGTAGGGACGAGGAAGAAGAGGAGACCATCAGTCACTTCCTTTGCACGTGTCCTGCACTCGCCAACACTAGGAAGGCTACATTGGGTGAATACCTTTTCAATGATCTAAACGATCTTAACAACGCCTGCACAGCAAGGATTAGCTCCTTCATTCAGAGGAGCAAATGGTTCCCTGAGTAAGAAGGTGACCCACCCACCTTACACATCGGCAGCACAATGGACCTACTTCTGGTATAAGTGCATCCTCATCGAGGGCCGGTTTTCAACCAACCAACCAACCATCATAGAGCGTGTACCTAGGACCATAGGTTTGTCCTTTAATGAAATTTTTTAAATAATATTGAAGTGATAAATTTGTTTTTCTTTTATGTTGTTCCCTTAAAGTAAGTTTTTAAGTAATATTGAAGTCCTTTGTTAAGTTTTTTTTAGTAAAAGATTTTTTTTTATACTATTATTTGAAATAATTTTTTTTTAATCAAGCACAAAAACTTTAAGATAATGGTTTGTTTGTTTGCTGTTTTTTTGAAATAAATAAAGAATGGTACTATTTTTACTTTTTATTGAAATAAATTAAATTTTACAAACTTTCAATAATATTTTCGGTCCAAGGCACAATGCTCTGTGGACCAAGGTACAATCACGTCTTGTACTTTGGACCGTTTGGTTAGCATATAAAAGAAAAGTTTTCTAAGGAATGGTTAGCAATATCCTTTTGGTAGTTTCGCCATATCATAGAAAAGACTTCAGGTAGTAACAAAAAAAAAAAAAAAACAATGAAAAAACGACACATAAAATATTGGTAAAAAACTGAAATCCGGACCGAGGTACACTACCTTCCCCTACACCAAATCATCAACCAAGTTTGGCTGGAAATTATGCCTGATGACTGGACATATGCCACATCTACAAGGAAGGAGATCCTATGTCTTGCGGGAACTCTCGAGGCATATCCCTGTTTAATTTGGCATATCGTCGTTGAAACCAGAAAACCATGCGACTTAATTCAACAAATTTTACAAGGGAGCATTTTTCTGACGCAGTGTTTTCACCAAATGCACTGCTTTGGAGATGTACCTCTTACTAAATCTCCGATGACAGAATAATTAAACTTATTAGGGGGTTCAAATTCTGCCGAGTTGTAGAAATTGGTTTGAGCTTATAGATGCCATTCGAATCTCATTTTCGGCTAAAAGTGCAGATAAACACTTGTCTGGTTTCACCGACAATACAAGATCCTATCCAAAGTACTCTGTGAACGTCTCGACCTGCTATGCGAGTGGTTTTGGTGCGATGGTAGTGTATTCATAATTATGTATGGATACATATCCGCATTCGTTGGGACCAAGAACAGTAATACATGCATGCATGCATGGAACAAGAATAGGCGTGAAAATATTGAGCAGTTGTAAAAACGTTCGTTATATCGGATAGCAAATTTGTGCTGACGTTCGCTATATAGAGATGTCAATTTAAAATTAGAAAGTGTTCGTTATATCGAAAATTCGCTATATCGCCATTCGTTACACTGGACATCCACCGTATAGCTTGTTTTAAGCTGACCAAAATTATATACGTTTGAATCAAAAAAATACGCAATGACAATGACGATTTATTCTTTTTCAAATTGAAGTCAAAACTGAATGCTAAAAATATTCTCAAAAAGTTATTTCGATGAAGGTATTTTCCATTGAATGCATTCATTTACAGGCCTAGGACTTAGATTTCGAACATGTAAAAGTACCTCATAAAATTGTGAATCTTCGCATGGCAATTCAATCATGGCAACTTCTCGTAAAGATTCTTGCTAATGGTACGAGCATGCGACATGTCCTTTTCAGAAAACTGTATACTCGTACGTTTGTTAGGAACCGGATAAAATAAAGTCCAAATTGGATGTTGGGGGAAGATAGTATACGTGAAGTAAATTTCCATATTTCCACAAAATTTCGTGCTTTTTTTTCTGACGCAAATGTTTTTATCGTTTCTGTCGTCTTTTTTTTTAATTTATTATAAACGTCCGAGCAAAAAAAAATCACTATGCATTAAGTACACTTTGCGAATCTTCTCACGTACTACGACGAACGCTAGGCAGGAAGCAATAGGAGATGGGTATGAGGAAGAAAGAGAATTACTGAGAACATTCTGTCGCCGACGATGACAGTAGTAAAGTGAGGGAGGAGACATTTTCTGGTATATGAATGAAGTAAAATTATGAAAACCGAACTAGACAAGCATAGGCAACATATAGACTAGGTAGATGGCTAGCTATACGAACAGGAAAGGCAAGTCAGACTGATATAATAGAACGAATGGAGAAGGCGGAATAGAATAGGAGAATAATGAATTATTTATTGTGGATGATAAAAGGGAAATATTCTAAAGTTACCCCCTGTAATGTAATATGAGTGCTTATATACCCAAAATATCCAAACGAAGGACAGATGGGTGGCACTAGAATTCAGGAAGACAACTTTCACACACACACACACACACGAGTCTAAGGGAATAAATGGATAAAGTTATTAACATTATTTTATGACCTGGAGATGGACTTTAATATCACTTGATATTCCCAAGATTAGGGGAATAGATGGGATCGGTGGTATTGTGCTAGTAAAAACCGAGCTTGGTTTGGGAATTTTAATGAATTTCTTTTATGTCGAAGGATTGCCTTAGAGCAGCAGTCTGATAGCTTAATACACTGATAACATGACTGCCATCTGTATGCTATTTTGGGTATTGTTTTGTATTTGTTGGTGTCAACAAGGGAGAGCCCGAGGACACCACAATGATAGAGAAGTAAAACTAAACTTTTGGGTACTTAAAATCCAAACGTATAGTTAGTTGGGGCAACAAATATTTTTGCTTCGGCTGCAGTGATGTTTTGCATAGTTTTGTGAGTGGCTTAACTGGAATTGAAATGATGACAGACTGCAGCGAGCTTTATGTTGGAGTGGGAGTGTTTTAATTTGTAGATTGTTGGGGTGATTGATGAAGTTGTTAGTTAGGTATGCTTTAAAAGTCACTTGGCATTACTTTGGACCTGAGAGATGTGTATGGTGGAATGCTATTTACGAACATTAAAATTATGCTTTGCATAACCAGCTCTATAAAGGGCAAGTAGTGCGAGAGTACATGTGGTCTATCGAACAAACTCTGAAGTTCTTCTAAAAAGTCACAATGTTTTTATATATACATACATATTCTATGTATGTTAATTTTTATGTGTGAGAAATTATTACGAACAACGCTTAGTATGAAAGTAAATATTTTGTATGGCATTTGCTTTGGTTTGAAAACAAATTGGAGAGAGTACGATAACTAGGGCTCCAGTTTTCACGCCTTTTTTACAGAAATGGAGGGATGTGACACCTTGATGGGACACCCCCCACCAAACCATTACGTACGCTGGATGATGGCCTCGTTGAACCCTAGGAACAATTTTTTTCGCTTCCTTAGATGAAGTGGCATAAATCTTATCATTTTGCTTATTGAAAACTTCTTCAACGGTAAAAATTTTTTCATCCGTAAACAAAATGTTTTCATGGCCATTGGCCGCGTGCCACTGCAGAAGTCTCTTGCATCTTTCCAGCCTAATTTTTTTCAGTTGGGGAGTTAAGAGATGACCAGTGGACCGACGATAGGCTTTCATATGGAGATCGTCTCGAATCAACCTTGACATCGATCTGGTTGATATCTCCAACTCCTTGGACATTATTTTCTGTTTTCTAAAGGGATTTCTCCGAATTCGCTCACACACTGCCTTCACTACCGCACTTGTACGGACGACGCGTGGGCGACCACTTCTTGGCCTGTCATCGACTCTGGACATTTCGGAGAAACGATTTATAGCCCGATAAACGAAATTTCTCGATGTGCCGAGTGGTTTTAGCAACTCGAAAATTTGGCCAGCACTCTTCCCGCACTTATGCAACGCAATTATCGCGATTCGATTTTCTTTAACGCCCCACTCCATGTTAGCAGATCGCAAGCTGAAACCAAACTGGCTAGTTTTCTTTACTACACAATGCATGCGTTCCGAAAAAAAAGTTAACGGTTCTATTCCCGCAAAAAGTTGTTTGCAGTAAGCGATGGAAATTGTGTAACAGAACTTATGGCAGGACTAGGTAGGGCTCCAAAAATTGATAACGGTTTTTTATGGAAGGGTCAGGTTAGGTTAGGTTTATGTGGCTGTCGGCAGAAACCGACACACTTAGACCAATTAGGTCCATTGTGATACCACGTATGTATTATCTACCTCAACTCTGTAGATGGGACTGGCCAACGACACGCGGTTGTTCTCAAACGGTCCCCCATCTACGTACTAACCGCGCCCAACGTCGTTTAATTGCGGTGATCTGACGAGAACCGATTAACTCGACGTGGTATGGTCGTTGGTTTTATGGAAGGGTCAAAAACAAGCATTTTTTACTATGGGTGGGGGGGGGGGGGGGGCAATTTTAGAAAAAATGACTTAAATTGAAAAAAATATATTGAAAACAACGGCAACACTGACAATAAAGTTCTATACCGGTTTTGAAAGCCAGAAATCTGTTCTATAATTCTAGATTTAAATTAAATTATTTATGTCAATAGTTTTTAAAAAATTCGCATGCAAACTCAAAATTTTGATAAAAAAAACTGAAAATTAAAAGCTTTGACCAATCTTTTTCAAAATTGTGAAATGAAGTGCTAAATTGGCTTTTTGTGGTCAATGTTACTATTAATTTTAAATCGAACACAAAAAGCCGAATGGTCTTTATGTCTTCTAGTTTTTGAGAAAATTGAAAATTTCTAAAACTTCGTTTTTATGAGATTTTTGTTTTTTTTCTTTCACATTACGGCGTATAAACAGTGAGGTATCTGCAACCCCCCTGCTTGGGCCCACTATAGGATTTGGGGTAGGTGCGAGGTTGGGTGTATGCAAAGTTTCTTTCTGTTTTCTGTTGAACAGTAAGCAGCACCTAGCAATGAAGTATTGCATTGCATGATTTTAGGTGATACTTACTATTCGAAAGAATTGAGGATAGGAAAGAAGTTTGGTGCTTTTGTAGAGTTTTTTTTCTCCACGGGTGGCGCCTAAATTGCTTAGGTAGATCTGTATTTACGTTAAAAATCTGGGATTTGGCCGGGATTCGAACGCACGACCTGCCAATCATTTAGTGAATACACTACCATCGCACCAATGCCAACCGCAATAGATGTGTATCTGATGTGTATAGATGTGCTTGTGTATCTGATATTTTCTTTGTTTCTATTTTGAAGTAGCAATGCCTCTTTAGAGAGCCCATATTCCTACGGCGTGCTTGATTGATTACCACTTTTCTATAGGTTCCAATTTTTAAAAGTATCTTCTCATTGTATGTGCAAACTTTTTTACAGTGTTTCTAAGTCATTCCTGTTGAGATAGGTGGAGCTCCCGTTTTTTGTAGTAAATTCTATGAAGGCCATACTCACGCATTTCTACAATTTGTCCAATCATCAATGCAAGGAACACTGTAATAACACAGCTATAAGCGAAATAAAAAGATGGATCCCATTTTTCTAGAACTTATAAGCCTATAACATTGAAACCACAAATGTAGACTTTTAATACCAACAGCATATTCTAGTTTTGATAACAGATGATGCCCGTGACGTTTCCTTAATCATCTTCCTTTACGTCGAGGTTATTATTAGTATTAAGAGAATCATAACCTTCCCACTTAGCTGCATCCCTACTGCTCCGCCTGTGGGGTTCGCCGGTTCGACCTCAATAAACATCGGAAGGTTTCCTGGTTTCGGATCGCTTTATCACTGAGGCCAATCAAATGCTGGTGTTGTTGCATTGATGTGATCCAGGAGTTTTTAAGGCTGCCTCTTTTCTACGATTTCGACACGTGCATGCTTCCATTAGTAATTGTTGATAATTCGATCTTTTACGACACCAGTGATCTCCAGTCGTGTCAACCGACGGATTTGCATGCACACTTGTGGGAGAGAGATGTTTAATGCGTCGCTAGGCTCACCTGGATGTATCCCAACTAGTGATGGGCATAATCGAATGATTTAAGGAATCCAGATATTAGTATTGGAATGATTTAAAGAATCGAATAATCTTCGAAACAATTTTTTCCACCAGGTTTCATTTTAAATCACTGATTACACAAAATATCTTAGATGAATCACAGTAAACTACTGATTTTAATTTAATTTACCTACCTTTATTGCTTTCTAAAAAAATAAAACATAGACGAAACATTAATAAATTACCCGTATCGTACCTTCTTCTTCAGACTTCAGCACAGAACAGAACAGTTAATAAAAATAAATGAACAAAAACCCAACACAAAAAAAAATCATAACATAACGGTTCTCGCCTCTCGCTTTTCGTTTACAATAATTCAATATTCAATTTCAACCCTCAACGATGCATCGATTACGAAAATGAATATAAAAAAATAAACCCAAAGTCGTGAATACACACACGAGATACACAAATAACCAACTTCTCGAGTTCTCGATTTTGTGTATTTTCTTCTTTTTGTTCTTTCGTTCTTTCGTTCAATATTCTCTTCTCGGTCTCGAATCGGCACTCGAAGATCGAGTTCTCAATTCGCATAGAGTAAGTAGATGTGAGAAGTCATTGGAATGATTTGAGTGAAGAATCGAGATATCTCGAAATGTTGTCTGAATCGATTATAATCAATTATATCATTCGAATGCGCCCATCACTAATCCCAAGTATTCAATTTTAACATTCAGGGCCTAGTGACATTTTAAACATCGTAAAGCTGTTCCTCAAGGGTGCATGCAAATCCGTGAGTTGACACGTTTCTGTCGGTGTCAAAAACAAAGGATCAAACAAAAATAAATAACAGGCAGAAGAGGCAGGCCTAATGACTTCTGGATCATTAAAATGTAAAATCACTAGCATTTAGTTGGCCCCAGTGACGAAGTGATTCGAAACCCATTATATCTGAAGTCGAACCGTTGAATACCACTGGCAGGAATGCATTTACTGGGGGACTTATAATTCCTGGCTGTGTGGACGCAGCAGTGGTAGGTAAGTGTGTTAGACTACTTATCTAAATTACTCAGGTTCAAATCCCCCGGGGCAAAGTAACATCTTTCGCGAACGTCTGTCAAACATCCAAGAGTATCAATTTATTGTCTTGAGAAGTTTCTTAAATTTGCGGTTCGGATTCGGTTTTAAATTGTAGGTCCCTTCCACGTCTCAAAAGCAAAACGGTTGGAAAAGCTAGCCTTTAGCCATGCATGGTCCGTTAATGCCTCATTTTTTTTTTTTATAATTCCTGTAAGCCAGATCATAGAAACCAGCCATTGAAGCACAATAAGAGAAAGTTGGGGCAATCCGGTGCGCAACAGGTTGTAACGTAGCTTTTTGGTCTCTTGCAGAACCTGGGTTTCCTTCATGCCTTCACTCACATGAATTTAGCCTCGGCTAACCACTGTGTTTGCTCCTACCATTGCTTCTTATGAAAAACTCAGTTGATTATTCTTGGTCCGTTTAGTTTACACAATGAAACCTCATACAAGCACTCGATGATCTCGGCTGCATTTCATGTGATGAAAGAAAGTGTTTTGTTATGCAAACCGCCAACAGCAGAGTTATTCGGCTCCAAGTATTATTGTTGCTCCGTAAGGATTCTTTTGTCCTACCATTGAACCCCTACCCAATGCACAAACCCAACTTTCCTATCATTCTGCTTCTTCCTAGTTCTACCACCTAATAGTAGGCAATGAAATACGTCCACAATGACATTGCATTTGTAGGTGTTGAGTTGAAAAATGCCTGCGCTGTGTATACACACTATAATGGTACTACTGTATTATTCACAGAAAATAAACCCCTTTAGCGCACGTTAATTGAAAAAAAAGACTGCCACCATAACTCTTACTCAGTCCCCAAAAGATCTACATTTATGGAATAAAATAAATAAAAAAATATCATTTTCCAAAAAAGGCCGTGATACCGCCTCTTATATAATTCGGAGCCCCTAAAATACCTTAAATGTTGTAAACATATTCTTCATATAATTCTGGCTCAGGTTCAAAGAACATTTAATCGAGTATTAGTCGTTACCAATCGGTGAAGGTCAGAAATCTAAGAACAAGGACTACAAAAGAGTAAATATATCAGGTTTCAAGGATGCGTCAGAATGCAGACCTTTTTAACATGCTTGCAGCTTTATCGGATCCACTAATTACATCGTTAAGGCAAGTCCGAAACGAAAAGGATCTTATAAATGTGAGCGAGATAAATTGCTTGCTACGAGCAAAGATTTATTTCGACATCAACTCTAAGTCTAAATCCCCTAACCTGCGAAGCGTTCCGCCCAAAATCGGCATGATTCAAAAAGGAAGCTCACATAGGCCCCTGTCAGATAACGGACCAACGTTCGCCGGGATCCGCTAGTATAATACTTGTTCGGACGAGATAATTGAAGCCATAAAAGGAGCCTGGTCCGAAAATCTCCTCAATTATTTAGAGACTATGAATCTGTACACAACGGGCTACTTTAACCATCCGGAGCCATTTCCCATTACTAATTCCTGTAAAATTCTTAAAATAAAGCTAATCATAATGGACCTTTTATAAGGCTAAGTGTGTCGGCTTCTGCCGACTACCACTATAACCTAAAATAAAGCGTAAAACTATTATGTATAAATTTAGTTTTTTATTAAATTTCTGGCTCGCCAAGGCGATGAAAAAGGCTCTTCGACCTATAAGATAAAGATCTAGGGGCCAGAAAACAAATCTTTAGTGTTTTATTACCTAATTTTTTTATTAATATTTATAAAATATTTATGTATATTTAATTGTCTAAATGTCTAATATGTAGATTTTGCATTTGTCCTTAATCAAATGTTGCAAAAACAAAAGGTATGAGTTAAGACATTTTTGGAAAAAAAATCGTCAAATTAAAAAAAATCCAACCTTACTTACTTTACTTAGGGTGGCGCTACAGTCCGGTATGGACCTGGGCCTCAACCAACAAGCGTCTCCAGCCAGCACGATCTTTGGCCAGCTGTCTCCAGTTGGAGTTAAGGTCCCCTTCCACTTGCGTGCGCCATCTGAGTCGCGGGCTTCCTCTACTGCGCCGTCCCACGGGTGTGGATTCGAAGATCTTAAGGGCCGGAGCATTCACGTCCATGCGCTCTACATAACTCAGCCACCTCAGGCGTTGGACCTTCACTCTTCTGGCTAAGTCGATGTCGCTGTACAGTTCGTTGTTGTATCTCCTCCTCCATTCTCCGTCTATGCAGACGGGACGGGACGTGGTTGGGTGTTTGTGAATCGGGTAGGCGCTGATTGGCATCAACCTGGCTGTGCCCAACTGTTATAACTTTTCATACACATCAATTGTGCTTATTTTACCTCCTAGTGGTAACCACCGGGTACTGGTCTGTCCATCCGGGCGTGACTTGCTGAACTTATAAGCGCGAGTGTTGAATGCGAAGAAAATATACTATAATGCTCTGTCGGAAAAACTGACTGAACGAGTCTCAGAAGTCTTACATGAGCTCCTAAAAAAAAAGGACGTGCACCGAATGAATTCATTAAACCTTTGACTTTATAGTAGTCTCACTTCGTGTATACGACGACTACGGCACCATACGCCGTAAGTTTGTCATTAAAAAAAGCTATATATAAACTAGCATATTGTAGAACCTTTTCTACAAAATGCTAGTATACCTTTGAATATGCATATTCGTAGTTATTTTTGTTGTCTTCCATTCTCGTCATTTATCGAATTTATTTTTTTTACTTCTCATGATGGGGTGGGGATATGATGTGTTGGTGAGAGGGGTGGAAGTTTGGGGTAGGTTATGGCATATTGCAAGGAGGCCGTAGCACTCATCAAAGAAAACAGGTATTCATGTAGGCATTCCGCAACGCTTTCATGCATTTCGTATCACTTATATTAAGTAAAACATACTTTGTCTACTATATTATGTAATTAGCATACTTTTGTATTACGACTCTTATACTTACTATTACATACTTTATATTTCACATATTACACACTCATTTACTTTTAACTAACAGTTATCTATTGTCTAACGCAAATCTAATATGAACCTTGTTTTGGAATTCATTCGTTGATCAGCCGTCAAGCAGTTAAGTTGCATATAGTACCTACCTAGATTTTGTATATTCTAATTTTCACCAAAAATACCTAATTGAATTAAATAATTATTATTATACTCGTACCTACAACCTTTTTAAAAGCAGCGTTTTACTCTACTCTTTTGGTCTCCTACATTCATTCATAATCGGTATCAAAAATCATATTACGTATATTTGCGATTGCATTATGTTGCACAATTAAATCTCCGAATATAAGCAGAATTTGTTCATTTGGTTTTTCACAAACTACTGGTTTTCGACACAAACTCTGTATAACTTTTATGTTTTGGATACTTTTTTATGAATACGGATTTTTGCATAAAGGCTGGAGAAATATTTAAACACTACATAAGAAGATAATTATGCAATCATTTCGAGATGTTAAGGCGAATTCTATTGAAGAATGCTGTAAGTTGTTTGCGTTGATGGGTGTGTGGAGTAGGTAGGGAACCGGCACTAGCGGTTGACCACTTCAATTCCAAAAATTAGTAATAATTACTGTAGTTTATATTCTTTTTTATAATATCCACGGTTAAAATATCCCACCTTCAGAATATCCTTTTTTGTGAGTCGAAGAGGTGTCCAGAGTTTTAATTTTTGTGAGTCTATCCCAGGAAAATATCATCCCGCAAAATACCGAAAATCGGGCGCGTTTCTTGGACGTTAGGACAAAAGCTTTCAAGATGTTCTACTACGGGACTTTTGTTCTTTGGCGGAGATTTGAACGGTAATGTTGGTTAGTCAAACGAAGATTATGAGAACTACCATCGAGGACTGGGATACGGCACCAGGAACTCTCCGGGTGAAGGTATACTAAGCATGTGCGAGTCATAAGGTCTTATCGTTCTCAAACAAAGCCGTCACCTGGTCAATTACAGCAATGACGGAAACGAAACCTAGATTGATTGCCATTTGGTAGCACGTTTCATGAAGCCTCGGGTTAAAGATTGCAAAGTGATCCTGGAAGAGGCAATCGCCCAACAAAACCGCCTCCTCCTGACAGAAATTTTTATGGCGGCGGGGACGAGCAGAACTAAACAACAAAAGTTATTGTGAGAATCAAATAGTACAATCTGGACAAAAAAAAAGTCAAGTATTTATTGCAAATATGCAAAATTATCTCCATCGCATCATCAACAAAGCTGTCAATACGGCAAAGAAACATGGTGGTGGGCAGAAGAAGCTAAAGCAGTGATTAGTGACAAAAAAGTGTCATTCAAAGCTTAGTCAAAGTACTGCACTAATAATGGAGATGAAAAAGGTCGCCTCGAATTGGTATACAGACTTTGCGAGAGTCTCGCAAAAAGAAAGTGCGCTCAAAAGGTAAAGTTTGTGGAGGGTCTGTATCGGTAGTTAGAATAGAATTCTTCTTCGGCTGCTGATAGAAACTGGGCTGTCCACGAACTCCGACAAAGCGGTTTGAACGGGAACAGGTCTATATACAAAGACTAAGGTAAATAATGCAAAACATTTAATGTTCCGGCGAAACATTGTTTTCCATCTGAAGATACTTCTGCAAGCTGTTATAGGAATTATCTTGAAGGCTTTTTTTTTCACTTTAAAAACATCCAGAAAACCTTTTACAGTATTTAAATAATTAGTCTCCAAAACTGATCCACTTCGCATCCATAAAGGAACACAACAATTTTCAAAATTTGCCGCTGAGAGAAGGAAATCCGTTCGTCAAAGTTCATCAACAATGCTCAACATGCTGCTTCTTGTGGATGACGAAAAACTTCTAATTGAACAATTTCCTAGGATATATTTTCCGAGAGCCGTTTCTAACACTGAAGAAGTACCTACACGACATTACTGTCGAAGAAGTTAGGAAGGCGGTCAAAGACTTCAAAAATCGAAAAGCCCAACTCCAATTGTCTTAAGAAGAAAATAAATAAATAATAAAATTTGAATAAAATAAATATTCATCGTATAGGTAGAAACCTAGATATTAACCCATAAGTGGTGGTGCAGCATGTCGCAATACTGATACAAAGGAACCTGTCCTTTCTTTATAAATTAGATTGGACATTTCTGAATCAATTACGAAAGAAATGATACAAATCCGAACATTTTTCGACAAGATATAGCCAAAATAATCCAAAAGTCCAAAAAGCATTCAACTCTTATTTGAGGAAAAAGACTGAAATCAGATTTTATTAAATTTTTCATTTAAAAACTATTAGTCCCTTCCATCATCCCCCTCTCATCATACATGCTGCTTGCCGAGGCGACGATGCGATGTTAACCTCCACAGCTTTTTGGGCGCCTTAAGACAATATATTCAACATTTCAGCTTTCTAGCTCACAAATTTGTTCTTTTGAAATTGTGGGCGTGTCAGTGGGCGGATTTTAAAAATTCTTAAAATTTATTATTTCGGGCCCCTTGAGAGGTATATATGGTTTAAATTTCGGCTTTCTAGCTCATGTGTAAAGCCCTTAATTTTTGCCGACGGGTGGACGGACATACGAGTAGTAGATGCACATTACTATCGATATCGATGCTGACCACGAATATATTACAAAAAAAAATGCAAAACGACAGGTGACCTGCCTCAATGTTAATGTAGGTCATCAATTCGCTAATAGATAAATATACCTATCCAACAACTATTTCTTTGAATAACACAAATTGAATATTTCCGAATCAAATACTTTTGAGTGTGTTGTGGCTACTGAGGTTTTGGCAGCTATTGGCTCGATTAAATGTAACGCTTCCGGCTCTGGCGGTATTTCTCCAAAATTTTTAAAAATAATTCTTCCAATTGTGCTTAAATATATGGTCTATATTTTTAATTCTTGTATTTTTAGCAGTCAGTTTCCTGAGTTGTGGAAAAGAGCTAGGGTAATACCAGTACCAAAAAAGACAAATCCGTCTTGCCCCTCGGACTACAGGCCTATAAGCCTCTTGTGTTTTATGGCTAAAGTGTTTGAAAAAATAGTCGCTAAACAAATTCAATGTTATCTAAACTTGAGTAATTTGATTACTAAATGGCAGTCTGGTTTTAGAAATAAGCATAGCTGTGAGTCTGCTGTGTTGAAAGTTACAACGGATCTACGTTTTGCTCTAGATTCTGATAAACTGGGTTTAATGGTTCTTTTAGGCTTTTCCAATGCATTCGATGGTATAGATCACTCGATTTTGCTTGATAAACTTAGGAATAAATTTTATTTTTCAACTACCGCGATTAAAATGCTGGGAATGTACCTTACTAATAGAGTGCAAACGGTTAAAACTGAAAGTGGTACCTCACTTCCTTCATTGCGTAATTCGTCGGTTCCATAGGGATCAGTTTTGGGTCCATTATTATTCTACCTTTCATTAATGACCTTCCAGAAATCATTGCCCATTGTAAGATTCACTTGTACGCAGGTCCTGCTATATGTTTCACAGCCTAAGGACTTCATGGATGGTTGTGTGGCGGGTGTTAACGGAGACTTATCGATGATGCTTTTCTGGGCTTCAGTCGATAAACTTTTACTTAACCCATCAAAAACAGTTGCTATGATTTGTTCTAGAGCCTCAGTGAACCCTAATGTTTTCCCCAGTATTGTTCTTGACGGCAAAATTATATCGTATGCTAATAATGTGAAATATTTAGGGTTCAGTATTAACTCTTCCATGAGTTGTTGTAATGCCGTCGCTGGAACAATTAGGAGAATTTACTCTGGCTTGGGCACCTTACGATGTTCCTCAAACCTACTGTCACCTGAAATGAAGAAACGTTCGGTCAAAAGTTTAATCTTACCTTTTTTTACCTACAATTGCAATGTTTATCCATGCATGGACTATGAATTTAAACGTAGGTTGAAAGTTGCATTTAATGATTGCATACGGTTCATATATAATGTTCCAAAATTCACCAGCGTCTCTCATCTTAAGGTTAGTCTATTTGGGAATTAGCCTTGACAAATATTATGCCCTCAGAAACCTTCTACAGTTGCACAGTATAATTCACAGTAAGTGCCCTGACTATTTACGTGAAATCCTCCACTTTTCTCGTTCACGTAGAGGTGTGCATTTAAATTCGCCGCGCTTCCTACACACTCTTGCAGAACGTTCCTTTTTTGTATCTGCAATTCGACTCTGGAACTCCCTTCCAGATGAACTGCAGATAATCACATCACTACCCATTTTTCGGATGAAGATATTTGTATTTTTGTCATCATAGTTTTTTTTTTTACTAAAAGTTATAGCTGATTTTCAGATTTATTTTCTCTGTTTTTCTCTTTTGTACGTGTCATTTTGAAATATTTTACATATTGTAAATTTATATAGATACCTAATTTTAAGATTTAAAATCTTGTAGTATCATGTTTAAGAATTAATTAATAAAATGAAATGAAAATAAAACAAAAAATACTGAAGAAATGTTATAAATCGGTACATTTTTGAACGAGATGCAACGAAAATAGCAAAAGTCTAAAAATCCATAAATACATAATTCCTTATTTGATGGAAAATACCGAAATTAGCTTTTATTCAATTTTTCCTTTCAAACGAATCGCCTCTTTCATCATACATTCTACTCGCAGACGACAAAGCCAGATTTCTAATTTTTTCCATCATATCCCTCTCATCCTACATACTATTTGCCGAAGCGACGCAATAATGCAAATCATCAAAAGTATGTATTCGGCTGTTACACAGAAAAATAAATACAGTGAAATCTCTCATAAGCGGACACTGACGGTACCAAGAAATTTGTCCGCTTATTAGAGGTGTCTGGTTATGAGAAAAAATATTTTATTGACAACCTTGAAAAAAGAAACAAGACATTTATGCATTTATGGTATACGATTTTATTAAATGGAAGGCATTTTTTGTGATAAACATTAATTGTAGGTAATAAAAAGGATAATAACAAATCGTAAACAAGAACAAAGCCTTTATATGTTTTGCATTACTTGAAACTATGTAGGTACTTATGCCTCAAATTATGCATGCCCTTACATACAAACCTACGTAGGTATTACGCCACGAGAATTTGAGTCTGATAGTCGACACACGGCCGCCGGCGCCGCAGCCTAGTATGTTTACATTCTTTACGGTTTTTAAAAAAAAAATTGCTGGGTATCAGGGCAAAGCGCAAAGAAAAGGAAAAAAAAGCAAACAAAATAAAAGACAACGAAGTGTGCCAAATGCGTTTTGTCCGTTTAAGAGAGAGAGTGAAATTCTATTGCGGCTATGAAAACTGGTGTCCGCGTGCGGTTATAAAAGAGTCCGTTTATGAGAAAATAATTTACATTAAAAATTGTGTAGATTATTTCGTTCTTTGAAATTTATCCGGTTATGAGAGGTGTCCGCTTATGAGGGGTGTCCGTTAGGAGAGAGTACACTGTACTTACATAATATCAGAATGATTCGATAAAGAGAGACAGCAAAATTTAAGACACAAACCTTCAAACGCCACCACTTTTGCTCCCGCCTCTGTCGAGTTAAACGTTTTCAAATTCGTGTTGATGAGACTACTATAGAACTCTATATACAAAGACGGTGTCGAGTCAAGACGACACTTACCTTACTTGAGCTATTTCGACATATTTGAAGCTGAGGTCAGTGAGGATTTTTTCAGGACTAGGCAGAGCCCAAAAACAGAGATGGTGGCGGATAAACCCTTTGTGGCCCAACGCCAGGTCTCACATCCCCGAAGTGGGTTACTGACACCGGAGGAATACGGCCCCTTTAGTCTAAGGGGTCCAACAAAGGGCCTGGCTCTCAAGGTGGGGTACGCCGGGGTAACTGCCTGACTGCGTAAAACATATAGCGTTGCTTGAAAAGCAAACTGACATAAGTCAAAATTTGACGATTTTGAGTTAACTATACAGAACGAATCGCAAAAATAAATACAATTTTTCTATCAAACCGTCATAACTAAAACTCTTAAATTGACAGCATGAGGGCACAAGTGTCGTTTTGAATTTAAGGAAAAATCCCTGTTTTTTTTCCAGCTAAATGACTTTTTTTCATTTGTAACACTTTGCTTCTAAACAAATTATGAATTCGTGATAAATAAGTTTCTTGAAAAGTGACACTTTTCGTGTTGTGTAATTTTGCCTTGGAACAAAACTATTTGATGAACTTCAAAGTTATTTTGATTACTTTAAGAAGTGTCGTTTTACCATTAAGCTACGAGTAGGTCTTATTTTATATAATTTCATTTTGGTCGATTTTTTCATTAAAAGTTCCTATATTTTTTTTACTATAACTTAATACTATTTAAAGTGGGTTGTTTCTACAAAATACGCAAAAAAAATACAAATGCTTTTATTTCAAAACAAAACGACACTCTTTTACACTTTTTTCTTAAATTAGTAGCAATTTGGATGTAAAACGACATACGTCAAATTTTTTTTTTTTTGAAAAACGGCTTTTTGTAGTAACTTAAATATACCACTTCCACATGATAGAAGAAAAAAAAATAATACTTTTTTACTTTACAAGTTTTTGGTATTCATTGAAATTCAAAACTAAAATCATTTTTTTAAGTTATGAAAAACTTTAAATGGCTTTTCTGAAAATGTATGTTTTTTGACTTATGTATGTCAGTTTGCTTTTCAAGCGACGATATAGTTACAAAGCAACAACAAGCCTCTTAAATTCCAACTTATCCGTTTATTTTTACAACACGATCCTTATATTTATATCCTTCCTACTAGTCATACATTTTTTTTCCAGATGGTTTTAAAAATATCGAAAGATTTTCTAAAAAAAAATACCTGCCTTTAATCAACTGGTACGGAGTTTTTTTTATAATAAAATAAACAAACTCCACAAACTATTACCTTTGGATTTCCTTTTCAAATTAAGAATACTATTGCCTGCGGTTCGACCCAATAGCGTCTATTTATAGTTGGCATTTACCAATGTAGAAAAAAAAATAAACAGTTTCAATCCCAAAATCAATGGGTATAAACTTGCTCTTATAAAAAGCAGCAAAAAATAATGTATATTTCTATAATGATGAAAATATTTCTTGAAATTGTTACGCATTCCTTCGATGAACCTCTGGAACATATCCCACATTGTTATATACCACTTCACGTCTTCCTTAACACGCTGGCATTTGAATAACTTTTCAAAACTAAAAAAAAAACCAAATGTCCAACATTATTTTTCGATGTTCTTAGTCCAGTTTTATTTTGTTCGGTTCGTCGGGAATACCAAAAGAAACACGCAAGCTGGTTTTCTTTTTCAGGTGCTAATTGAAACCCCCCTCTTACCGATGAGTAGCAGGAGCAGTAGTAGGTTAAAGGGATAAAAGTTGGAAAATTTATTAACAGACAGCTCAATCGATAGAGCGGAAAACGAAAGCGAAAAAAAAACAAATCCGCCTTTTTCCATGACAAAACCCGGATGAGTAAGCAGTTTTTCCTGTGCATATGAACCAGGATACAAAACCATTCGTATACTTATGGAAACAAATCCAAGAAAGAGAGGGTGGTTTCGTATGGAGAAAGGAACTTAGTTGCGCGTTTTTTGCCTATTGCCTATATTGGGGCTGATAATACAGAACTGTTATGTGTGGCCTTTTGTACATTAATACCCTATCGGTGGACGTGTATCGATTACTCATGTTGTGGTTAGTCATTGGGATTTTTGTTTTCGGAAAGTATCTGTAAACATTTACACGTGGCTAAAAGATTGATATTAGGAAATGAACTTACTATTTTTTAGCATTGATTTGAGTAAACTTGACTTGCTGTAGAGAGGCTTGAAGTTTAAGGTAGAGATGGGGAAGCCTGCTATTAGAAATGGAGCCCCGCTGTATGTCATTCCGATAACAGGGAGGAAGGTAAAACGATTCCGGATTCCAAATTCCTGTCGGCTTTAAATGATTGCGGAGTTGTGTTTACGGATGATGGCGGAGCAATTTAACGTTAACCTCAGTTGGGTGCCGGGGCATAGCGACATTCCAGGGAGCTGTACGGCTGATGAGCTCGCCAAACAAGAAAACACATTAACTCTTTTTACCTGACAAAGGTTATCTAGGTATACCAATAGCTACTCGCAAACTTGTGTTTAAGCATTTGCTATCGAGAGAACAGACCTTAGGCATTACATGTCTGGAATTTTCAATTTGGAAAAGGTGCCAGTGCCTAAAAGTAGTTCAAGTGCCGGCAGATCCTCGGGATTTGTGGACTTTCTAAGCGGTAACGTCATTCGAGTACCAGTCGGCCCAAAGGTGTTTAGTTTGCAGCGGGCAATAGACGATGAGGACTACATTGAGATTGCACTTCTTAAGAAGTCATCAAACCAAGGTATGTAGGTATCTAAGTAGGAAAATCGATTGATTCAGATGTTCGAAATTTTCTTCCAACGCAAAGGACGGCGCTGTGGAGGAGGTGGAGGAGGAGGACATCGAATAGGTAACCGTCACATAAAAAACAGTTCCAAATGTTTGTGCCCATGTATCTGGCTGCAACTACCTTTGGTTGGACAATGTTGGCAGTCAAGGCTGTAGGGCTGTTAACCTTAAGGGCTTTAGCAATCTCCAAATTGGCGTTTATCGTTTCTGCACTGGTCGTCATTAAAAAACTCATGGACAACGCGTCAGAAAAGTGAGTCACCTTGTTTCCATGTTAGTTTACTCTTACCTTAAACTATGGTTGATAGGCTGATGTATCCGCATTATCCGGAACCACAACCCTTTATAATGCCGTACAACATGGATTACGGTATGCATGCGTTACAAAGTCCAGAAATGGGAACCGGCGAAATGTATCCACTACATGCAAATTTTCCGGTTTTCCTCAGATGGGTTGGCCTTATAAGACCGAAAGCTCTCTTTTAATCTGATAGCCTCTTTGCAGCTCGAGTCACACCACGCGTTTACCTTGGGTTTGATACTTTTAATCCTGTTAGGGATAAAAGATTTCATGCCCAGGTGAATTATGTTTGTGATCATATCAGCAGCAGCATCCACGTCGCTGTCGAGGAAGCACAGCGACCAGTTAAAACTCTTAAAGAAACCGTTTAATTTTTCCCAATTGGCTTTCTCGTACTGCCATACGGTTCTTTTAGGAGTTTGTTCTTTAACTATGTGGTTGGAGTACGAGAAATTTGCTGATATGATGCAATGGTCTGACGAACCTAGAGGCGATAATACGTTCAAAGCGTATTTATCGGGGTGAGAGATAAGAAACAAGTCCAAAGTGTTGGCAGTTTGGCTGCTAATGTCCGGTATTCGTGTCGGCTCATTTACAAGCTGAGTCAGGTTATTTACCTCAGTAAAGATCTCGACGTACCTTCCTTCGGGTGTTGTCTGACCAGAATGTCGAAGCCAGCCTGAATTGTGTATATTGCAATCGCCCGCAATAACGATTTCAGAACGAGGATGAAGGGTCACAATTCTTGTAATGGAATCGGACAGGGCATCAAACTCATTATAAGTTGAATGTCTGTCCAAGTTGGGGCTTCTGTAAATAAAACAGTAGTGGATTAATTGCCTACGGACATGAAATTTGAACCAAATGAAATTAAATTCCGGATTGGAACAGCGAAATCTATAATAGCCTGAACGACTCTAAAACTTCTGCTGCTCTATATATATATTATAGACATTACTAAGGCATTTGATACAGTAGACCATAAGCTGTTGCTTAGCAAATTGTTTAACGCAGGGTTCAGGGGATCGATTCATTCGTCGTTTGCCTCTTATCTGCGTAACCGCAAGTAAAAGGTGAACATAAAATGCTGCCTAAGCTCAGTATTCTTTATAAACATAGGTGTTCCGCAAGGGTCCGCTCTGCCCCCAATTTTATTCTTGATTTTTGTAAATTCACTATTTGTTCAATCGTTCAAGGGCAGAATTACAGCTTTCGCCGACGATACTGCATTATCCTACTCCAACAATAATTATGTTGACTTATTTGTAGATTATGTACTCTGATCTAGAAATACTACGAAGATGGTTTAAGTTGCATAAACTAGTAATCAGTGACAAAACTAAGGTTCATGGTGTTTGATATTATGGATTCAGTTCGAGAATATATTACTTTGCGGTTTCACTCATCTGGGTGTTTAAGAATTCTTCTTAACAATGTATGTTGCCAACGTCAGTTTGTGCCCTCCTTTGATGTAAATGCCAACTGTTCTAATGACTGCTTTACAATTGAAATGGTTGAAAACTTTAAGTACTTAGGAGTTGTATTGGATGCAAGACTAAATTGGAAGGCCCATACTACGTATTTAAAGCATTATTTTAATAGACTCCTTAGGCATCTTTATCATCTAAGTCTTTATTGCTCTTCTTCTGTTTTAAGGCTAGTTTACAATGGTTTGTTCAAATCAAAACTTCAATATGGAATTTCGTGTTGGGGCGGTACGCATTTCAATAAAATTTAGCCTCTATTAATAAAGCAGAAGCATGTGATTCGGATCATCTGTCGAGCAAATCGTAGAACTTCAAGTTTCGAGTTATTTAGAAATCTGGAAATTCTTCCGTTAAGGCATCTCTATTATTTTAGTACTTAAAATATTCTTTCGTAAGTCCGGGTATACGGAAGCCAGGCTTTATGGTATCTACAACTTACGCGTTAACACCAGGAATTTCGTTAAAGTACCAAAAATCAATAAAGCTATGTTTTCTCGGGTTTATAATGTTACTGCGTGTCGCCTATTTAATAGGTTACCAATAAATATTAGATGCGAAAGAAAGGAGTCAACATTTTTAAATTATATTATTATTATGTTATACCCCATTGACATATTAATTCAATTTGTTAATATTTTAAAAAGGTGCATTCGCCTCTTGTCCTTCTGACAATAGAATGTTCCTAGCTATTTTATGTTAAAACGCTCGTTAATACCAGATGTTAATTTTTATAATGCTAATATGTAATGCTTGAACAGTTTTTTACATGAAATAAAGTTATTATTATTATTATTATTATCTCGATCTAGGTGCCTGCTTACTTAATGATCTAAGCGACTTGTCTAACACTGACGTTAGAAGTCTATCGCGCCTCATTAGATGCTCTAAATGGTTTCAACGGGTAGAGGAGAGAAACTACCCTAGATCCGCGTGGTATCAAAATGAACCTCACATTGGTCTTATTGTGTTGGCTTAAGCTACCAACCACCTCAACTTAAACCTACCTAACCTGTGTTTACTGACTGTGGTAGTATATTACTGATGGGATGGTTACGCGTTCAAAGCCGGATTGCGGGTGGCAACGGTGCAGTAGTAGTGTATTCGTTTACTGAATGGAAGGTCGTGCGTTCGAATCCCGGCCAACTCCATTACTTTATATCGAATACATGAAACCTCAATCTCCCTAAGCAACTTAGACACCACCCGTGGAGAAAAACCCTACAACTGCACCAAATTACCTTTACTCCTATCTGTCTATTCTTTCTAATAGTAAGTAGCACCTAAAAGCATACAATGAAATACGCCATTTGCTAGGTGCTGCTTGCTGTTAAACAACAAAATGCTTGCGCTATGTTCCTAGCACAATAAGGGAACTGTAAGATTTGCAGAAAACCCCTTTAGCGTAAATAAATTATAAAAAAAAGAACATGAAGCAAACTAAATCTCAGAAAACTGCCGCGGAAAAAGTGTCTGCCACACAATATATTGTCAAACTCTTCAGGCACATACTATACCGATACCGACAAAGCTAATGAACTTGCCGAAAACTTCTTAAACAATCACACTGTGTCTCAACATCGTGGTGTTACTGATACAATCGCTTTGTTAAATAACAGAATCTAGGCATTTATTGCGGACATTGATAGTCATTCATCCTCTACCACTTATATTACCGGGGAAGATATAGAATTTATAATAAACAACCTGCGAATTGAGAAAACTGGTGGCCTGGACTTGATTAGAAATCTAATTAATTACCTAAAGCAGGTATTAAATTTGTTGCATTAATAATAAACGCATTTCTAAAGGTACAATGCTTTCCTGATGCTTGGAAAATGGCCAAACTGGTGATATTCACAATATCTATCCTAACGTACAATTTGAGTGTAGGCGGCATCATAGTACTTCCCATCAGGTGCTTAGGCTATGCAATTCCGTTAAATTAAATCGCACACAAGGAAAATCCACCGGCATGGTTTTACTTGATATTGAAAAGGCATTTTACTCTGTTTGGCATATTTTTTTTAAATTTAATTTACACTAACAGCTAAGTGTCGTGCTTAAAGCAAGCAACCACGAACTTTATGAGCTGCTCCAAGATGTGGATGTAGTCCAGAAAGCTAAATCACGTCGACTGCATTGGCTCGGCCACATTTAGTGAATGGACAATAATGCTCCAGCCAAGAGGATCTTTGAACCCAAGCCCCTTGGTTCGAGAAGGCAAGAAAGACCGAACCTCCGTTTTAAAGACAAGCCACCGCGGATTCCAAAACGCTTGGTCTAGAGAACTGGAGCGGGTGGCATTGGTGCGATGGTAGTGTATTCATTAACTGATTGGCAAATTTCATTCCTATCCTCCTATTCTTTGGAATAGTAAGTAGCACCTAAACTCATGCAATACAATACTTCATTGCTAGGTACTGCTAACTGTTGAACAAAAAATGCATGCACTGTGTTTAACACTATAAGGGTACTGTACATATACAAACCCCTAAGCCTAAGCGAATTATAAAAAAAAAAAAACTGGAAGCAGCGTGCCCGGGATCGCAGAGGAATAAAGACTGCAGTGCCTCAGGCTCGGGACCCGGCTAAATAAGAAGAAAGTAAGTAATTAAGTGAAAATAAATAAATGACTAATTTAATGACCTTATTGGCAAAAGCTTTGAGCCTTATTGCGAAGATCAATCGACAGTTGATAATTGACTATTTTCAATGTGTGCTATTAAGAACGAACGATGGCGCTACAGTCCGGGTGGACCTGGGCCTCAATCAACAAGCGTCTCCAGCCAGCACGTTCTTAGGCCGGCGGTCTCCAGTTTCGCACGCTAAGTTGGTTAAGGTCCCCTTCCACTTGCGTGCGCCACCTGAGTCGCGGCCCTTCCGGCCGGAGCATTCACTCTTCTGGCTAAGTTGATGTCGTACAGTTCGTGGTTGTATCTCCTCCTCCATTCAACGTCTATGCAGATGGCACCAAGAATTATTCGAAGAATTTTCCTCTTAAAACAACCAAGAGTGACCTCATCCGCTTTTGCTTGAGTCCATGCCTCTGCACCATAGAGAAGGGCTGGGTCTTATAAAGGGTCACTTTAGTTGGTCGAGAGAGGGCTTAACTACTCAATTGCTTTCTTAGCCCAAAGAAACAGCGGCTGGCAAGGGTTATTCTTCGTTTAATCTTAGCGCTGGTGTCATTGCCTGAGTTAATTGCGGGCCTAGGTAAACAAATTCCTGAACCACCTCAAAGTTATATCTGTCTATAGTGACATTCTGTCCGATACGTCGGTGTTGGGTGTACTTTGTCTTGCCCTCATTGATCGCCAAACCCATCTTCGCGGCCTCCGTCTCAATACTCACGAACGCGCCAGTGACATCCCGCTGCGTTCTGCCGATAATGTTAATGTCGTCGGCGTAGCCGAGTAGATGGACAGACTTTTGAAAGATAGTGCCTCTGGTGTTAGCATTTGAGTTTTGCACTATTCTTTCAAGAACGATGTTGAAGAAGTCACATGGCAGCGAATAATTTGTTGACATCGAAGGTCTCGGTGAGTTCTTTTCCGACCTTGATGGAGCAGCGTGCATTCTCCATTGTCATCCTGCACAAACGGACGAGTTTGGCAGGGATGTCAAAACTAGACATTGCTCTGTATAGCTCGTCTCTATAAATGCTGTCATAGGCGGCCTTAAAATCGATGAAAAGATGGTGGGTATCGATTTGGATTTCCTGGGTGTTCTCCAAGATCTGCCGCAGTGTGTTGGTCGATGGTAGACTTTCCTGACCTGAAGCCACACTGGTAGGGACCAATCAGGTTGTTGGCCAAAGGCTTCAGGCGTTCACACAGCACGGCAGATAAGTTCTTATAGGCGATGTTAAGAAGTCTAATATCTCTGTAGTTGGCGCAGTTCAGAGGGTCTCCTTTCTTGAGGATCGGCCAAAAAATGCTGAGGTTCCATTCATCGGGTATACTTTCCTCCGACCATATTTTACAGATGAATTGGTGCATTCTCCTAATCAAGTCATCGCCTGCCGCTTTGAATAGCTCGGCGGTTAGGCCATCTCCAGCGGCTTTGTTGGGCTTAAGCTTGGATATGGCTATCTTCACTTCGTCCAGGTAGGGTGGACGGAATTGTTGGACTTCATCGTCCACATTAAATGGAGCTTTCTGCCTGACAGCGGGATTTAGTTCGTCATCACCTTTAAACAGACTGCAGTTGTTCTTCCATATCCTCAGCATCGACTGTTCGTCCTTGCAGGCTTCGGTTCGGGCAGGTTCTTTTTACCCTTTGGTATAACTTCCGAATCTCATTCCTAATGTAACATCTCTCTAACATCTCTCTATTTCCTCAAAAAAAAGTTGTATGCCTCTATAAAAAAACACCCTATTTATCCTTCTTGTACCCTATTCTAAGGGTATAATAATTTTGACTCATAGTTTGTAACATACCTTAATATTGCAGGTAGAATCCTAAAAATTACTATATTTGTGATCAGCATCGATAGTAATGTCGATCTAGCCATGTCCGTCCGTCCGTCAGTCTGTCGGCAAAAAATAGGCCTTTAAACTGGACCTAGAGAGCTGAAATTTTAACCATATACTCTAGGGGCCCGAAATAATCAAGTTTACGAATTTTTGAAATCCGCCCACAAACTAAAAAAAAAATTATCGAAAAAATCGAATTTTTGAGCTAGAAAGCTGAAATTTTTTATATATGATCTTTGACTCCTAAAACTGCTCGACAGATAAAATTTTTAAAATCCGCCTACTGACACGCGGTGGGCCCACAATTAAATAAAACAATTTAATTGAAAAACTAGTTTGAGCTAGGGAGCTGAAATTAATAATACAGTATAATCCCGATAAATCGTAGTGTCAAGGGACCTAGAGTTTATTGCGAATTATAGGGGTTTTGGAATTAGCGAGATTACGAATTATTGAAGGTTTAAAAAATAAAAATACGATTTAAAGGGATTTTATGTTTTAAATTCAAATTCAATATTTAACACAATATATAGGATATATTATGCACAAAAGCCAATTTTTCTACAAAGGTACTTACATAATAGATACCTAGGTTAGGTTAGGTTAAAAAGGGGTATGCAATTTGCACACAGCACTAGGCACCAGAAGGGCCCATCGCGATCCCTAGGGAACCACTTGAAAAAACTTCAATTGGAGAAAAACCTAAAAACCTAAAAAACTTTTCCTAGACAGAGCCCAATCCTCCTGCAGAACTTAACCAGCTTCCTATGGTCTATGCCGCTCAGCTCCCCTAGTTCCTCGAAGAAGTATTCCCCTAGAATCCTCCTACGATTCCGTGCTATACCCTCGCACTCACACAATATGTGTGTTATGTCTTCCTCGGCTTGTAGATCACCACAGAACCTGCACGTGTCCACATCCACCAGACCAAGTCGCCTAGCATGCTTTCTTAGAAGACAGTGCCCAGACATAATCCCAATTACTGTTCTAAGCTGTTCCCTGCTCAATTTTAGAATTTCCTTAGATCTGTTCTTATCCAAATGGGGCCAAAGGGCTCTAGACACCCTATGTCCCACTATGTTCTGCCATCTGAGGTCAGCCATTTTTAAGATCTTTTCATTGATTTTTCCCTTAAAGACGCCCAGGGGTGGTTTAATGTTCACACCTCCGCTGTTTTCCAGCTCCCCTCCCTTTCTTGCTAGCTCATCGGCTTGCTCATTTCCCTCTATACCGCAGTGTCCCGGTACCCAGCACAGTCTTACCCGATTCCGTCTACATGCTGCTTTAAGCATTGTGCGACAGTTTCTGACTATCTCAGAGTTAATGTTAGCAGATTCAAGTGCCATAAGTGTCGCCTGACTGTCAATATAGATGGCAATGTCTCTTCCCGACAATGATCTCATCTGCACTATCTCTGCCGCCCTTAGAACAGCAAGAACTTCCGATTGGAAGACACTGCTTGTGTCCGGGAGTCGTATAGACTCTCTCAGGTCTGGATCAGCAGAAAAAATGCCAGAACCCGTTCTCTCCCCCGTCTTAGAGCCGTCAGTGTAGATAGCAACCTCGTTTGCTATTATGACTGCATCTCTTTGCCACTCCTCCCTTCGCGGGTATGACACCTCATAGGGGATGTCATGGTCCACCAAGGGGCAAATCTCATCAGTCCGTATAGGATTTCCGGGTAGCACATCAGCTAAGATCGTGCAATGCCCAAAACTACAGTCCTTAAACTGGCCTAAATTTTTTAGGCGCAAAGCGCTGTTGCCAGCAAGTTGCTTTATTTTTAAATCTAGCGGGATAAAGTGCAGGAAGGCATCCAGTGCTGCCGTAGGAGTGGTACGGATTGCACCAGTGATGGCTATGCTTGCCGTTCTCTGCACCGTTGCTAGTTTTCCAATTATGGTTCTTTTATTTGTTGCCCTCCACCACACAAGTGAGCCATATGTAAGTATGGGTATCACCACTACTGTATATATCCAGTGTACCATGGCGGGTTTCAGGCCCCATGTTTTGCCTATTGTTCTCTTACAAATAAAGAGGGCATTATACGCTTTCTTCATTCGTTCCCTTATGTTAAGATTCCAATTTAATTTTCTATCTAGGATTACGCCCAGATACTTCGCACTGTCCTTGAGGAGCAGTTCCTCTCCGTCAAGTTTCGGGAGATTGAAGTGCGGTAATTTGTGTCGTCTCGTGAACAGGACTAACTCTGTTTTCGAGGGATTGACATTTAGTCCGCAGCCCTTGGCCCAATTACTAATTTTCCTTAAGGCGGTCTCTGTGATCTCACTTAAGGTATTCAAATATTTTCCCTGCACTACTATGACCACGTCGTCCGCATACGCTGTGGCACTTATACCCATTGACTTAATTTCCTTTAGGACGTTGTCAATGACCAGTACCCACAGCAGTGGCGATGTGACTCCCCCCTGCGGGGTTCCTCTGGTTGCAGACATCCTTATGGAGCTTTGACCAAGGGAGCAGTTTATGTTCCTGTTGGCGAGCATGTTGCATACCCAATTTATGATTCCCTGTTCTATGTTAGCGCCTGTTAATGCGCTTTTTATAGCTCTACACTCAACGTTATTGAAGGCTCCTTCTATATCGAGAAAAGAGGCCAAAGCAAATTCGCCGCAGTGTAGACTATTTTCAATTTTACCCACTACGTTGTGTAGAGCAGTTTCTACTGATCTACCCTTTAAGTATGCGTGCTGTGACTCGCATAAGAAACCATTGCTACATTTATTTCTAATGTGAGCTTCCACCAGACGCTCAAGGGTTTTGAGCAAAAAGGACGACAAACTGATTGGTCTGAAGTCCTTAGCCGTCGTGTGACCCTGCTTGCCGGCTTTGGGTATAAAAACAACCCGGACTTCTCTCCAGGCTGTTGGAATATGCCCTGTTCTTAGGCTGAATCTCAGTATATCCAAAATCTTTTGTTTTGCATGCTCTGGCGCTTTTTGGAGCATGATCGGTAGAATACCATCCGGCCCTGGAGATTTATACGGTTTGAATGTATGCATGGCCCACCGTAACTTTTTTCGGTTGATGATATTGTCAATTTCTTCCCACTCGAAAGAGGGACAGTCGACTTCCTCCTGCCCCTGTAGGCCTAGGTCCGTTGTGGTTGTGGAACCGGGGAAATGGGTTTCCACCAGGGTAGCCAGAACCTCCTGACTACTCACGGCCCATGTCCCGTTGCTATTTTTTAGGTAGCTAGGTACGCTAGCCTCCTTTGAGAGCATTTTACGCAGTCTCGACGCCTCTTCAGTTGACTCAATAGATTCACAGAACTTTTTCCATGAAGATCTCTTGGATTTCCTCACTAAGTATTTAAATTCCCTCTTGCTTTCGCTATACTCGTCCCATGTGGTATCGTTTTTAATGAGTTTTGCCCTATTATAAAGTTTTCTTACCTCCCTTCTTTTAAGGCCGATTTCCTTATTCCACCACTTCGGTTGAGCCCTTTTTGGCTTTTTGTTTGCCGGGCATGCCTTTTCGAACGCTGTGTTTAGGGTTCTGCTCACGGCTTCTACTGCCCTATCTAAGTCCACCATATTTTCGCCGGTGATCGGCTGGGTATCTAAACGTAGATTAATGAAATCTATGTATTTATCCCAGTCTGCCTTTCTTGGGTTTCTATAGAAATTACACGCCCTATGCTGAAAATTAATTTTGAAGCGTATCCATCTGTGGTCAGACAGAGATGCCTCATCAACTACCCTCCACTCCCTGATTTCCATTTTGTCTGTGTTGGAGACAAGTGTAACGTCTAAAACCTCCTGTCTGTTACGTGTAACAAAAGTAGGTGAATTCCCTCTATTACATACCGTAAGGTTGGACAATATAATAAAATCATAAAGACACTCACCCCTTGAATTTGTGTCTCCACTACCCCATTGGGTATGATGGGCGTTTGCATCACAGCCCAGTACGTGCATCCAGTTTTGACCAGCCAAGTCCTTTAGATCTTCCGCTATTACGACCGCAGAGTCGTAGGGAAGATAGGCCGAGGTCAGACACAGAGATTTTCCATCTTCCCTCTCGCAGATGACCGCCGTCAAGTCGCCAGAGCTGTAATTATTCAAAAGAAATGCCTTTATGTGGTTTTTAATAAGGATACAAGTCCTGATTTTACCTTCCGCCTTGTAGAACAATGTATAGTTCTTTTGCCGGAGCCCCTGAATCACGTTCTTATTGATCCAGGGCTCCTGTATGACTACGGCTGCAATGTCCTGCCTAATGACGTACTCCATCAGACAGGCCGTCGCAGCCCTACTGTGGTGCAGGTTTATCTGCAGCACTTCCATCATCATCATGGGGGGGCTCCTCCTCATCTCTGCCCTTGGTCGATGTTTTGACCATCAACCTCCCCATGCTGTATCTTACCATCCCATTGGATTTCTCCAGGTATGGAAGACATTCCTTATTTAGGGCCAGTAGGAAGTGTTGGCTGTATTGCCGTCTAGGCCCCGTCTTTAGGACCCTCCATGTATCGGCTTTAAGTTCCCGATTTTGAACATGTAGGAGCCCTAGGAGCTTCTCCGGGTATGTGTAGGGACTAGGTACCCAAACCCAGGCTGTTGGCGGATTGTACTTTGCCAACTCGGCAACCGTTAAGCATTTTAGCTTAATACCTTCCCATGCATCGGATACCTCCGTGACGAAGTGTCTGAGGAAAACTACCGAAAGCTTGTTTCCACAAGCAACAACTTTGCGCCCGCCTTCCCAACCAGCGCCATCAAATTGAAGCTCCCCGTTTCCTGCGGCGGATAGTTCCTTCCACAGGGCGTCTTGGAACCTCTCCTCGACGTTTTTCCACTGGTCGATTGTGAGACGACCGCAAGGCTCCAGCTCGTTTATCACAGCAACGAGATGCTCGTCCTTCGGGTCGCTGTGTCCGCGACGCATTGCCGGTGTGGTCGCAGCCTTCACCTTTTTCGCTGCGTTGGACTCGGCGGCATCGTCGGATCTGCCTCTCTTGCTGTTGAAACTCGTCTTCCTTCCCGAGTCATTTTTCCCTTCCTTAGCTTTTGCTGCGTAGGAGGTGGAGGGTGCAGTCAGTTCAACCTCCACCTCCTCATTGGCCAGCTTTTTCCCCTCCTTTGCTTTTTTCAGGTCGGCCAGAAAAGTCTTGGCCCTCGCAAAAGCTGCCTTTTCCCAGTCACTGAGGGTGCTGGGTTCACAGCTCCCATACTTGGCTACCTTGCGATTTGCATTACGTAGCAAAGCCTTAGCCCTTTTTTGTGCGCTCTGTTTCGCACTCTTCGTTGTTATATTAGAGGAAACTGCAGACGCAGCGGCTGAGCCAGCTGTGTCTACTTTTCCCTCTATTCTTCCTGTCTTTGTTGACGCTGCTTCCAAGATGGTCCCAGGAACAGCGGATGATCCTGCTGTCCCGGGCATCTCTTCGGCTGCCTTCTTGCCCTGTGTGTCTATGTCACCGATGAGAGTTCCAGCCTGCTCACCGGTGACTTCGCTGTCGCTAGTGAGGGTTTTAACCGACTCCTCACTGTCGCTAGCCAAAAGCGCCGTTTCATCCAATTCCTGTGCTAGAAGAGAGATAGATGAAGATGATAAATCGTCCTCACATATCTCCTTCTCCCCCTTGACAGGAATTGCATTTTGTTTTTTTATAATTTTTTTTTGTTTTTTTTGATTTTGATTTTGTTTTGTTTGTTCCATTTTTAGTTTTTAGTTTAGATTCCCACGAGTAAGGCCGGAAAAAACAAGGTCAGCCCAGGCAGCGCCGCCATACCTGGGTAAGGCTATATACAACAGGCCCGCGCCAAGGCGCCTGAGGGAGCTCAGTTAACGGTTGGTTTAACCCCCAACCTTTCATCCCTGGGCACGGTTTACTAATTCGCTCACACCACCACTGGAGTTAGGTTTGGGTAGGGATAGGAACAGGGGTAGGGGGGCATTGGGGGGGAGTAAGGATATTGGGAATGGCGAGGGGGGGCATGGGATCGGACGGAATGTCCTGGCCAGCTCTTGGTTAGCGCTCATCAGTCGGTCTGTCTGCCATGGGTGACCCTTCTGACGACAGAAGTCGTCGACAGCATAGCCCGTTGAATCTTTGCGCCGTAAGCCGCCGCACCGGCACCATCGAAGGCAATGATGGTACACACGTCAAGGTGACTGACCTTCGCGGGGAATAGATACCTATGTATGTATGTACAAATAGATACCTATGTATGTATGTACAAAAAAAATAAAAAAAAATGTTCACAAATGGACAGACACTTATGTATGCGGCTAGAAGCCTGCAATGTCATAGGAAATTCACTTTAGCGTAACGGTAACCGTTTTTGCCAGAAAGTCTGTGAATGCACGTGCTTACATTGAAACAGAAACAGCTGCCATTACCTGCAGCTGCACGCATTTGCAAGGATGAGAAAATCCCCTTTCGCCCCCGGATGTTACTCCAAGTCCTTTCTTTGTGATTAAACATGAACATATCGTAACAAACGTTATTCAGAGTATAGAGGATGAGGAATGAGACTTTTTTCGAATAAACGGGGTTATCAACAGAGACGTTTTATATGACTGCATATGGAAATTATTGCGAATTATCGAGGGGACCGAAATGCACCGTTTTTTTTACGAATAACCGGGATTTTTTCAAGGGACCTGCAGTTTATTTCGAATAAGAGGGGTTTACGAATTAACGGGGTACGAATTATCGAAATTATACTGTATAGACTCTGCATGTGCCCTTTATACTTCTGTTTAAATATTTTTTAAATCCGCCTACTGACACGCCCATAATTAAATAAAACAATTTTATTGAACAACCAAAGTGGAGTGTTTTTTTTTTACAAAATCCTTTAAATGTTGTATAACAAAATATGTAGAGCGTTCTTAACAATTCAACCATACTTACACTTTTGTCACACCCACTTATGAGGGATAGGAATAAGAATAGGGTATCCAACAGTTCGCCCAAGCGGACTGTAGCCAGTCCCTATGTTTTTATATTGCTTTTGGGTTTTCTCAGATTATCGAAGGATTTAAAAAAGGCGTAAAATGAAATCTAGAAACTACCTGTTCGAAATCAAGTGAAAAGAGGTATGTTTTTATTTTTTTTGTTATTTGTTATGTAATTATTGTTATATTATTTTTCTTAGCATTCTTTTACATTTAACGGGTGCTGTAGGGGTTTTATGAACGTCGCAGATCCATCCCTAAACATGTAAAGTGTATTTCGCTGCCTTTATGTGCTTTGGGTATAAACCAGATTCTATGAGATCTGCATATGCGCAACTAAAAATGCGACAAATTTGAAGGACACAACTTGCAATCAAGTAGTCCTTGAAAGTGGCTTTCCTCAGCGATAAGTAAGTGCCTTTAAACATCATGTTTAAACTGTACCGTGAGCTGCACCCTTTTTTAAAAAGCTATGTCGCAGTTGAGTCGTTATCATTCCATTTCGTCGCTTTAACCGAACCAAATGTGTCATAAAAATTAAATCTGTTATCAATTCCACACTCATTTTATGGATTTTGTCAAATCTAAGCTTCAATAAAGTTCTCACTCCAGAACACTCTCGTACTTCCCACACAGTGCGGTAAGTTTAAAAAATCTCTTAACCTGTTTTCGTTTTACTTCACGTTGGTTTCAGTTCCACCTCATACTCCTCGAAATCTCCTCGTCTGTGTCTGCTTCAAACTTGAAATAAATCTTAGATCCGATCAATTTATTTTCATCGACGTAAATATGAAGTACAATCAATTACGTTTGGCTGCCCTTTTCGAACTGTTCACGACACGTGAATACCACTTCACTTCATTCAAATGCGCACAAGGATAAACGATGCGACATTCCACATGCTTCTCATATTCTGAAAATAATGTTTCCTTGAATATAATAAAAAAGAATATTCGCTTGCTTAAAGTATGACCCAAAATAAAAATAGGAATAAATAAAAAAAAAAAACAATTTGCTTTTTTCCTACCCACATCACCACCCACCCATTTTGATTCGCCCCCGTTTATCCTTTTATTCTCTGCAGATGAGGGTTGTGTTTTGTTCTAAAAAAAAAATGGAAAATAATAGAGGGCCCACAGAGACAATAACACACAGCTAAAAGATGAAATTACAAAAAAAGGAATTGTAATAAGAGATCGCTAAAAAGTAACAACAAAAAAGAAGGACATGAAATAATGTCAAAAGAACTGACATTCACCACAGTGAGCAAGGAACTGCCATTACAGCTAACGGTATATGCTGCATGTTTAACATAAATGCCTCTAAATTGCCAACATTTTTGCGTGTTATCCTTACGACGCGACGATGCAACTTTAAAGCGTTTACACAAAATGTGTCTTTATTTTTACAATTCAGGACACATAAATTTAGCCCAGTCTTAGGGACAATTTTTTGTTCCGCAGCTGACAAATTTGTATTTTAAGGACTCATGAACAGTGTTTTTTTTTTTTCTTGGGAAATTCATGTTTTGTGCGTTAAGTTGCCTATTTAGGAAATTGTAAATTTCAAGTGATAAAGAGACGGGATAAAGATGGCAGTTGAGGTTGGTTTGTGGATAATCCGTTTGCTTTTGTAAGGTAAGCCCTTTGAAGTAGATTTTTTTTTGGTTATTAATTTTAGAAAGAAATGAATATATGAAAAAAAAGGAAACCGAAATCTTTCCATCTCCCATTAAAGAGCAAAGAGCGCGGCGTGCCAATTTTTTGCTGCAAACCGTCCGTCTGTCCGTCCATCACTGGCGCATTGCAGCAGGACACTGCAGTCTTGTCAATTAATTGGAAAATGATGTGCATTTCTTTTCCACAAACCAGTGCAGCGAAACAATTTCAAACGTATTCCTGTTACCATTCAGGGAAAATAAAATGCAAAATGGGTTTCTCTTCTGGGAGACAGTCAGTTATCAAATGTGTTATTTGCACAGAAATGAAGCACACACAAGTGAAGGCTTCTGCTTGTGATGTTATTGTTGTGTAGAGCATCAATGGCAGGATAAATGTGAGCTAACTGCAACTGGAACAGGAGAGTTAGTTATTTTTAATATTGAATGAAGAAAATGGACCAAGATCTCGTTTCTGTACACGCACGTCCTCCTGCTGCTTCAAGGTTTCTTTGACGTAGAAACTAGAGCACATTTTGGATGTCTGTTGTGCTGTGTGTGCTACAGCAGTGAGGCGAGTGCTCGTCATAATCGTCGGCATCATTGGCAGATCCTTTTGGGTGGTTTTACTTTAATGATTTGATTCTATTTCAGTTAATTTATGCCTAACACATGGATAAGCATTTGCTCAAATGAAACTTTGTTAAGTTTAGCTGAAAAGCGATTTTTTTTACATTACAGCAAGAAGGAAATGAAGGAAGTCGTAAAGTGGTAGTTAGATTTTGTTTTATTTGTTGTGGCTTTACTTTCTGCTAAGAAATATTACAAGGACAACCATGAGTTACAGCTTTGACAGATTTAATATTTTACAGAATGAATTTGCAGTTATAAGCTGTTGGATGTTGATGTTTTAAATTATGGTAGCATTTTGTTTTGCCTGCACATATAAATGCGTCTTGTCCCGCATGTCAAATTTGTTTCGTTATTTCACTTTTAGTGAGTAATTGGCCATGGGATTGTGCTGAAGGATTTAAGTCATCTGAAGCTAATCATTCTTTGAGATTTAGGAGTATTCCGTATGTTGAACCAATATTTGTAAAACCAAGATTTAAAGTGCTTAGCTGAATGGGAGTCTACGTACCGGATCACGGTCACCATCGATGACTCTGTGGCAAGATGAAACTAGCTTCTGAAGCTTCTGAAGAAACATTTCGGCAATTTCATTTTTAATTTAAACACAGTTCCAACTGTTATTATTATTATTATTGGCCGGGGACCGGGACACATCCTGACAAATTTATTAAACTTATTGCAAGTTCCAAAAACGCCTATTCTACGCTTAAAAAATAGAGGTTGGCCGGGGTAGGTATGGTGACAGAGGGGATCAAGGCTTAAGAGCTGGGTAGCTTTTTTTTTCTTTTTTCTTGGCTATGCCAATGGATGTGGTAGTCTTGAAAAGATGGCATGCACGATTCGCAAACGCGAATAATCGATGACAGCAATAAATAAATAAATAAAATAAATATTAGGCATTAACGGCCCATAGAGGGCCTAAAACCTAGCTTCTCCAACCACTTTCTTTGCGAAGTGGAAGGGACCTACAATTTTAAGCCGAATCCGAATGGCAAATTTGAGAAGCTTGTCATGACAATTGATACTCTTGGATGTTTGTCAGAAGTTCACAAGAGGTGGGGCAGTGGAAAAAAAACTCAAGATGTTATTTGGCCCCGGAATTGAACCGGGGACCTTTCGATTAGTAGGCAGACACACTAACCATTGAGCCACTGCGCCCCACAAGGATACCAGGAATACGCCTACGTAGTAATCCACACCCAGCAGACGTCAACTACTCTCCCCGCGGGACTGCCGTCAGTTGCTTCTGACACTTCTGCTGCTTCTGATGCTCTCCTTAGCTTTTCTACTCTCCGCAGTTCATTTTGGATAGTTGTTACCAGATTACAAACTGTCGTCCAATTGTCCTCCGACTGCAACATATGTTCTATTAGGAAAGATGGATTGGGCAGATTCGTTATTCGTGCTACGAATCGCCTACAACGAAAAACTGCGTGCTCCGTGCTTCCTCCTGGTCTGGACAATCTGGTGGGCAAAATGGCGGGCTATCGTGTCCAAATCGATGTAGGTATTTCCGGTAGCCGCCGTGGCCACAGTCAGGAACTGCGTAAGGTGGTAGTTGCTGTTTCCATGTGCTCCCTGTGTCCAGGTCCTTCTTGTTTCTTTCGTCGCTAGTGCCCCCGCCCAAACCGCGGCGGCGTAAAGGAGGACTGAACTGACTACTCGTGATAAAACGGCCCTCCTAGCGTATCTAGGTCCACCGATGTTAGGTAGTATGCGTGAGAGAGCCACCTGTAGTTGCGATGCTTTCGTTGTAATATACTCCACGTGCGTCTTGAACTGCAGTCTCTTTTCTAGCATGACTGCTCCTTTGGATCTGATGATCTGGTTCCCCACATGGAAATTGGCGAATTCAATAGTTTTCCGACTCGTTATAAGGACTGCTTCTGTTTTATAGCCGATCAGTTCTAGTCCGGCGGATACAAGACAGTGTTTTATTCTGGAAATTGCTTCATTTGTAGCTTCATGGATCTGTTTAGCTACTGTCACGATGGCAATGTCGTCGGCATATCCAATTATCGATGCTCCGCGAGGTAGCGTTAATCGTAGGACTCCGTCATACATGATGTTCCACAGAAGGGGCCCCAGTACGGATTCCTGTGGGACGCCCGCGGTAACGTTGTAGTATTTGACTCCTTCGTCGGTATAATACCTTAGCTTCCTGTTGTTAAAGTAGTCCGTCACTATTCTCAGCAAATAGTATGGTGTATCCATTCTGGCGAGAGATCTTCCTAGGAATGACCAGTTCGCGGAATTGAAGGCGTTTTTGACGGATTTTTCCCATGGTGTCCAATAGTCATATAGGGCGGTAGGACGATGGTTCTCCTGGAGGCTTCTTTACTTTCGGAAGCAGGACGAAGTGCTGCATTTTCCATTTATCAGGAAAGGTTCCATCCTCTAGGCACCTTAAGAGCTGGGTGTGTTTACGAGGGTTTGTTTAAATGAGAGCTTGGTGCTATCAAGGTCAAATGCTTACTTACTTAACAACCATTTCTGCGAAGATCTGGATCCTTCCAAGATTACAATCTTCGTAGACAGTCAGGCGTGGATCAACAGCGAAACCATAAAGTCAAAAACAGTCAGGAACTGGCAAAAATCCCTTAACGAAATAGGCGAACTACACAGGATCACTAGGTTGGTCACTGCTGGGTACCCGGTCATAGCGACATTGTTGACAATGAAAAGGCGGACGAGCTAGCAAGAATCGGGTCAGAACTTGACGCAATGGATGGCGACAATAGACATCCCAATTAGTGCAGCAAAAAGAAACATTGACCTAAAACTGAGAGAACAAACTAACACTACCTGGTCTAACAGGTACGACTGTGTTATATCTCGGGTTTTTTCGGCCAAGAATCGACGAAAAAAGAACAAAATACATTCTGGAATGGAAAAAACAAGAAAAACGTATCTTAACCGGCGTACTAACAGGACACCATAGGTGTAATAGCAAACAGTCTGGACATCAGCTCACCAAACTTCTGCAGGACCTGTCAAGATATAGAAGAAACCGATATCATCAAACACCTGCTGTAAATTGAAGTTCTCAACTTACGCGAACAACTAACATTCCAAAAAAATATACACTATTACCGTACTCTAAGTTATTTTATTGATGAGGAGATGCTTTCAGCGTGGTGGTCCGAAAAGAAAGAGGAAGATTTGACATTGGTAGAAATTAAGTTGCAAAATTTAGTAACGGCAAAGACAAGTTAGATTTAAGAGAACATTAACAGCTAGAGAGTAATATTTGAATGTTAAACAAAATATAAACAAAATGTAAGGTAAATTTCTAATGTTCGACAAAGTGTGGAACTCATTGAAATGGATTAAGTTAAACTCAGAAGTAACTAGGAAAGCAGACAAACTTAATCAATTAATAAATAAACAAAATCATAGTGAATGACACAAAAGAAGAAAAATAATTAAATTGACGATTAATCCTGAACATTCAGCCCCCCCTGAAAGACTCCGGTCTTTCAGAAAAAGGAAGTGGGGCAACTTTCACAACTGGACGAGTGTATTCTCCATGGAGTGTCCGTACTGTGACCACTCTAACCTTGTTGTCCTTGCCTGGGTGCGTAGCAATGATGCGTCCAAGGATCCACTTAGATGGCGGAAGGTTTGGCTCCTTCAACAAGACGACGTCATCAACGAGTAAGTTTGATTTGCTGGTCTGCCACTTTTTCCTTTGTTGAAGAGATGTTAAGTACTCTTGGTGCCATCTTTTCCAAAAGCCTTGTGAGAGTTTCTGCAAAAGATACCAATTAGTTTGAACAGAAATGTTGGAGTTTACCACATCAGGTTGAGGAAGAGAGGTGTACGAATCCCCAATCATGAAGTGAGCAGGCGAAAGAGCACTTGGCTCCGTGTCCGATGTCTGCCACATTGGACGCGAGTTTAAAAGCGCCTCAATTTTGGTGAGGAGTGTGTACATTTCCTCGTACGTCAAAATATGCTCTCCGATGACCCTTTTCAAGTGCTGCTTCACAGACTTGACGCCAGCCTCCCATAAGCCTCCGAAGTGAGGCGCAGAAGGTGGGAGGAACTTCCAGGTTATGTTGTCCTTGGCGCAATGATCAATGACAAGACCTTGATGGTGTTGACTTAAAAGACATTGAAACATTTCGTCCAGCAAACGTTTGGCACCATGGAAATTGGTTCCATTGTCACTCCAAATTTCAGTGGGTTTTCCGCGACGCGCACAAAACCGATCTAAAGCCAGGAGAAAAGCGTTCGACGACAAGTCACCAACCAGTTCCAGGTGAATACCCTTTGTAACAAAGCAAACAAAAAGGGCAATGTATGCCTTTACAAATCTTGGATTTCGACCCCGCGATAGCCTTAGCGTTATGGGACCGGCGTAGTCGCATCCAACTTTACTAAACGGCCGCGAAAACCGAATTCTTTCAGCCGGAAGATTTCCCATTAGCTGTTTTGATGAATCCCGACGTTGCCGAAAACACGAAACGCACTTGTGAACTACCCTGCGCACTAGATTTCTGGCTCCAAGAATGTAGAATTCTTTCTTTAATAGCTTTTTACTCCAAGTCCTTTCTTTGTGATTAAACATGAACATATCGTAACAAACGTTATTCAGAGTATAGAGGATGAGGAATGAGACTTTTTTCGAATAAACGGGGTTATCAACAGAGACGTTTTATATGACTGCATATGGAAATTATTGCGAATTATCGAGGGGACCGAAATGCACCGTTTTTTTTACGAATAACCGGGATTTTTTCAAGGGACCTGCAGTTTATTTCGAATAAGAGGGGTTTACGAATTAACGGGGTACGAATTATCGAAATTATACTGTATAGACTCTGCATGTGCCCTTTATACTTCTGTTTAAATATTTTTTAAATCCGCCTACTGACACGCCCATAATTAAATAAAACAATTTTATTGAACAACCAAAGTGGAGTGTTTTTTTTTTACAAAATCCTTTAAATGTTGTATAACAAAATATGTAGAGCGTTCTTAACAATTCAACCATACTTACACTTTTGTCACACCCACTTATGAGGGATAGGAATAAGAATAGGGTATCCAACAGTTCGCCCAAGCGGACTGTAGCCAGTCCCTATGTTTTTATATTGCTTTTGGGTTTTCTCAGATTATCGAAGGATTTAAAAAAGGCGTAAAATGAAATCTAGAAACTACCTGTTCGAAATCAAGTGAAAAGAGGTATGTTTTTATTTTTTTTGTTATTTGTTATGTAATTATTGTTATATTATTTTTCTTAGCATTCTTTTACATTTAACGGGTGCTGTAGGGGTTTTATGAACGTCGCAGATCCATCCCTAAACATGTAAAGTGTATTTCGCTGCCTTTATGTGCTTTGGGTATAAACCAGATTCTATGAGATCTGCATATGCGCAACTAAAAATGCGACAAATTTGAAGGACACAACTTGCAATCAAGTAGTCCTTGAAAGTGGCTTTCCTCAGCGATAAGTAAGTGCCTTTAAACATCATGTTTAAACTGTACCGTGAGCTGCACCCTTTTTTAAAAAGCTATGTCGCAGTTGAGTCGTTATCATTCCATTTCGTCGCTTTAACCGAACCAAATGTGTCATAAAAATTAAATCTGTTATCAATTCCACACTCATTTTATGGATTTTGTCAAATCTAAGCTTCAATAAAGTTCTCACTCCAGAACACTCTCGTACTTCCCACACAGTGCGGTAAGTTTAAAAAATCTCTTAACCTGTTTTCGTTTTACTTCACGTTGGTTTCAGTTCCACCTCATACTCCTCGAAATCTCCTCGTCTGTGTCTGCTTCAAACTTGAAATAAATCTTAGATCCGATCAATTTATTTTCATCGACGTAAATATGAAGTACAATCAATTACGTTTGGCTGCCCTTTTCGAACTGTTCACGACACGTGAATACCACTTCACTTCATTCAAATGCGCACAAGGATAAACGATGCGACATTCCACATGCTTCTCATATTCTGAAAATAATGTTTCCTTGAATATAATAAAAAAGAATATTCGCTTGCTTAAAGTATGACCCAAAATAAAAATAGGAATAAATAAAAAAAAAAAACAATTTGCTTTTTTCCTACCCACATCACCACCCACCCATTTTGATTCGCCCCCGTTTATCCTTTTATTCTCTGCAGATGAGGGTTGTGTTTTGTTCTAAAAAAAAAATGGAAAATAATAGAGGGCCCACAGAGACAATAACACACAGCTAAAAGATGAAATTACAAAAAAAGGAATTGTAATAAGAGATCGCTAAAAAGTAACAACAAAAAAGAAGGACATGAAATAATGTCAAAAGAACTGACATTCACCACAGTGAGCAAGGAACTGCCATTACAGCTAACGGTATATGCTGCATGTTTAACATAAATGCCTCTAAATTGCCAACATTTTTGCGTGTTATCCTTACGACGCGACGATGCAACTTTAAAGCGTTTACACAAAATGTGTCTTTATTTTTACAATTCAGGACACATAAATTTAGCCCAGTCTTAGGGACAATTTTTTGTTCCGCAGCTGACAAATTTGTATTTTAAGGACTCATGAACAGTGTTTTTTTTTTTTCTTGGGAAATTCATGTTTTGTGCGTTAAGTTGCCTATTTAGGAAATTGTAAATTTCAAGTGATAAAGAGACGGGATAAAGATGGCAGTTGAGGTTGGTTTGTGGATAATCCGTTTGCTTTTGTAAGGTAAGCCCTTTGAAGTAGATTTTTTTTTGGTTATTAATTTTAGAAAGAAATGAATATATGAAAAAAAAGGAAACCGAAATCTTTCCATCTCCCATTAAAGAGCAAAGAGCGCGGCGTGCCAATTTTTTGCTGCAAACCGTCCGTCTGTCCGTCCATCACTGGCGCATTGCAGCAGGACACTGCAGTCTTGTCAATTAATTGGAAAATGATGTGCATTTCTTTTCCACAAACCAGTGCAGCGAAACAATTTCAAACGTATTCCTGTTACCATTCAGGGAAAATAAAATGCAAAATGGGTTTCTCTTCTGGGAGACAGTCAGTTATCAAATGTGTTATTTGCACAGAAATGAAGCACACACAAGTGAAGGCTTCTGCTTGTGATGTTATTGTTGTGTAGAGCATCAATGGCAGGATAAATGTGAGCTAACTGCAACTGGAACAGGAGAGTTAGTTATTTTTAATATTGAATGAAGAAAATGGACCAAGATCTCGTTTCTGTACACGCACGTCCTCCTGCTGCTTCAAGGTTTCTTTGACGTAGAAACTAGAGCACATTTTGGATGTCTGTTGTGCTGTGTGTGCTACAGCAGTGAGGCGAGTGCTCGTCATAATCGTCGGCATCATTGGCAGATCCTTTTGGGTGGTTTTACTTTAATGATTTGATTCTATTTCAGTTAATTTATGCCTAACACATGGATAAGCATTTGCTCAAATGAAACTTTGTTAAGTTTAGCTGAAAAGCGATTTTTTTTACATTACAGCAAGAAGGAAATGAAGGAAGTCGTAAAGTGGTAGTTAGATTTTGTTTTATTTGTTGTGGCTTTACTTTCTGCTAAGAAATATTACAAGGACAACCATGAGTTACAGCTTTGACAGATTTAATATTTTACAGAATGAATTTGCAGTTATAAGCTGTTGGATGTTGATGTTTTAAATTATGGTAGCATTTTGTTTTGCCTGCACATATAAATGCGTCTTGTCCCGCATGTCAAATTTGTTTCGTTATTTCACTTTTAGTGAGTAATTGGCCATGGGATTGTGCTGAAGGATTTAAGTCATCTGAAGCTAATCATTCTTTGAGATTTAGGAGTATTCCGTATGTTGAACCAATATTTGTAAAACCAAGATTTAAAGTGCTTAGCTGAATGGGAGTCTACGTACCGGATCACGGTCACCATCGATGACTCTGTGGCAAGATGAAACTAGCTTCTGAAGCTTCTGAAGAAACATTTCGGCAATTTCATTTTTAATTTAAACACAGTTCCAACTGTTATTATTATTATTATTGGCCGGGGACCGGGACACATCCTGACAAATTTATTAAACTTATTGCAAGTTCCAAAAACGCCTATTCTACGCTTAAAAAATAGAGGTTGGCCGGGGTAGGTATGGTGACAGAGGGGATCAAGGCTTAAGAGCTGGGTAGCTTTTTTTTTCTTTTTTCTTGGCTATGCCAATGGATGTGGTAGTCTTGAAAAGATGGCATGCACGATTCGCAAACGCGAATAATCGATGACAGCAATAAATAAATAAATAAAATAAATATTAGGCATTAACGGCCCATAGAGGGCCTAAAACCTAGCTTCTCCAACCACTTTCTTTGCGAAGTGGAAGGGACCTACAATTTTAAGCCGAATCCGAATGGCAAATTTGAGAAGCTTGTCATGACAATTGATACTCTTGGATGTTTGTCAGAAGTTCACAAGAGGTGGGGCAGTGGAAAAAAAACTCAAGATGTTATTTGGCCCCGGAATTGAACCGGGGACCTTTCGATTAGTAGGCAGACACACTAACCATTGAGCCACTGCGCCCCACAAGGATACCAGGAATACGCCTACGTAGTAATCCACACCCAGCAGACGTCAACTACTCTCCCCGCGGGACTGCCGTCAGTTGCTTCTGACACTTCTGCTGCTTCTGATGCTCTCCTTAGCTTTTCTACTCTCCGCAGTTCATTTTGGATAGTTGTTACCAGATTACAAACTGTCGTCCAATTGTCCTCCGACTGCAACATATGTTCTATTAGGAAAGATGGATTGGGCAGATTCGTTATTCGTGCTACGAATCGCCTACAACGAAAAACTGCGTGCTCCGTGCTTCCTCCTGGTCTGGACAATCTGGTGGGCAAAATGGCGGGCTATCGTGTCCAAATCGATGTAGGTATTTCCGGTAGCCGCCGTGGCCACAGTCAGGAACTGCGTAAGGTGGTAGTTGCTGTTTCCATGTGCTCCCTGTGTCCAGGTCCTTCTTGTTTCTTTCGTCGCTAGTGCCCCCGCCCAAACCGCGGCGGCGTAAAGGAGGACTGAACTGACTACTCGTGATAAAACGGCCCTCCTAGCGTATCTAGGTCCACCGATGTTAGGTAGTATGCGTGAGAGAGCCACCTGTAGTTGCGATGCTTTCGTTGTAATATACTCCACGTGCGTCTTGAACTGCAGTCTCTTTTCTAGCATGACTGCTCCTTTGGATCTGATGATCTGGTTCCCCACATGGAAATTGGCGAATTCAATAGTTTTCCGACTCGTTATAAGGACTGCTTCTGTTTTATAGCCGATCAGTTCTAGTCCGGCGGATACAAGACAGTGTTTTATTCTGGAAATTGCTTCATTTGTAGCTTCATGGATCTGTTTAGCTACTGTCACGATGGCAATGTCGTCGGCATATCCAATTATCGATGCTCCGCGAGGTAGCGTTAATCGTAGGACTCCGTCATACATGATGTTCCACAGAAGGGGCCCCAGTACGGATTCCTGTGGGACGCCCGCGGTAACGTTGTAGTATTTGACTCCTTCGTCGGTATAATACCTTAGCTTCCTGTTGTTAAAGTAGTCCGTCACTATTCTCAGCAAATAGTATGGTGTATCCATTCTGGCGAGAGATCTTCCTAGGAATGACCAGTTCGCGGAATTGAAGGCGTTTTTGACGGATTTTTCCCATGGTGTCCAATAGTCATATAGGGCGGTAGGACGATGGTTCTCCTGGAGGCTTCTTTACTTTCGGAAGCAGGACGAAGTGCTGCATTTTCCATTTATCAGGAAAGGTTCCATCCTCTAGGCACCTTAAGAGCTGGGTGTGTTTACGAGGGTTTGTTTAAATGAGAGCTTGGTGCTATCAAGGTCAAATGCTTACTTACTTAACAACCATTTCTGCGAAGATCTGGATCCTTCCAAGATTACAATCTTCGTAGACAGTCAGGCGTGGATCAACAGCGAAACCATAAAGTCAAAAACAGTCAGGAACTGGCAAAAATCCCTTAACGAAATAGGCGAACTACACAGGATCACTAGGTTGGTCACTGCTGGGTACCCGGTCATAGCGACATTGTTGACAATGAAAAGGCGGACGAGCTAGCAAGAATCGGGTCAGAACTTGACGCAATGGATGGCGACAATAGACATCCCAATTAGTGCAGCAAAAAGAAACATTGACCTAAAACTGAGAGAACAAACTAACACTACCTGGTCTAACAGGTACGACTGTGTTATATCTCGGGTTTTTTCGGCCAAGAATCGACGAAAAAAGAACAAAATACATTCTGGAATGGAAAAAACAAGAAAAACGTATCTTAACCGGCGTACTAACAGGACACCATAGGTGTAATAGCAAACAGTCTGGACATCAGCTCACCAAACTTCTGCAGGACCTGTCAAGATATAGAAGAAACCGATATCATCAAACACCTGCTGTAAATTGAAGTTCTCAACTTACGCGAACAACTAACATTCCAAAAAAATATACACTATTACCGTACTCTAAGTTATTTTATTGATGAGGAGATGCTTTCAGCGTGGTGGTCCGAAAAGAAAGAGGAAGATTTGACATTGGTAGAAATTAAGTTGCAAAATTTAGTAACGGCAAAGACAAGTTAGATTTAAGAGAACATTAACAGCTAGAGAGTAATATTTGAATGTTAAACAAAATATAAACAAAATGTAAGGTAAATTTCTAATGTTCGACAAAGTGTGGAACTCATTGAAATGGATTAAGTTAAACTCAGAAGTAACTAGGAAAGCAGACAAACTTAATCAATTAATAAATAAACAAAATCATAGTGAATGACACAAAAGAAGAAAAATAATTAAATTGACGATTAATCCTGAACATTCAGCCCCCCCTGAAAGACTCCGGTCTTTCAGAAAAAGGAAGTGGGGCAACTTTCACAACTGGACGAGTGTATTCTCCATGGAGTGTCCGTACTGTGACCACTCTAACCTTGTTGTCCTTGCCTGGGTGCGTAGCAATGATGCGTCCAAGGATCCACTTAGATGGCGGAAGGTTTGGCTCCTTCAACAAGACGACGTCATCAACGAGTAAGTTTGATTTGCTGGTCTGCCACTTTTTCCTTTGTTGAAGAGATGTTAAGTACTCTTGGTGCCATCTTTTCCAAAAGCCTTGTGAGAGTTTCTGCAAAAGATACCAATTAGTTTGAACAGAAATGTTGGAGTTTACCACATCAGGTTGAGGAAGAGAGGTGTACGAATCCCCAATCATGAAGTGAGCAGGCGAAAGAGCACTTGGCTCCGTGTCCGATGTCTGCCACATTGGACGCGAGTTTAAAAGCGCCTCAATTTTGGTGAGGAGTGTGTACATTTCCTCGTACGTCAAAATATGCTCTCCGATGACCCTTTTCAAGTGCTGCTTCACAGACTTGACGCCAGCCTCCCATAAGCCTCCGAAGTGAGGCGCAGAAGGTGGGAGGAACTTCCAGGTTATGTTGTCCTTGGCGCAATGATCAATGACAAGACCTTGATGGTGTTGACTTAAAAGACATTGAAACATTTCGTCCAGCAAACGTTTGGCACCATGGAAATTGGTTCCATTGTCACTCCAAATTTCAGTGGGTTTTCCGCGACGCGCACAAAACCGATCTAAAGCCAGGAGAAAAGCGTTCGACGACAAGTCACCAACCAGTTCCAGGTGAATACCCTTTGTAACAAAGCAAACAAAAAGGGCAATGTATGCCTTTACAAATCTTGGATTTCGACCCCGCGATAGCCTTAGCGTTATGGGACCGGCGTAGTCGCATCCAACTTTACTAAACGGCCGCGAAAACCGAATTCTTTCAGCCGGAAGATTTCCCATTAGCTGTTTTGATGAATCCCGACGTTGCCGAAAACACGAAACGCACTTGTGAACTACCCTGCGCACTAGATTTCTGGCTCCAAGAATGTAGAATTCTTTCTTTAATAGCGCGATCATTAATGTAACACCGGCATGTAAATAATGTTCATGAACGTACTGGACTATAAGAAGAGAAATGCGATGCGATTTACATAGTATGATGGGGTGCTTTTCACTATACGAGAGTTCAGAGTTCTGCACACGCCCACCAACTCTCAGCACTTCATTCGAATCCAGAAATGGAGCGAGATTTACGAGTGGATCCCCTTTTGAAAGTTCATTTTTCGTTTTCAACGCGACGATGCCCGATGCAAAGGAAGAGATTTGGCAAAATTTGATTAAAACAGTCTTAGCTTTGGAAACTTCCGAAACAGATAAGGGTTGATAAGTACGTTGGCCAAGGCCATCCTTAGGAACGCGACAATTATAGCAAAACCGAAACATTGTTGCAACCAGTCTTAGACATTTGTTCCATTTTGACGAGTTGTTTAAAATTGTCTGCAAAACATTTTCCTCGGTAACATTTGACACAAGTACCTGCATTTTTGGGTTTCTCCTTTCTTCCAACTGCTCTTCTGAAAACTGCTGCTTACATGGATTCGAATACGGCCACTGATTCGTTTCCTGCCACAGCCACGAGGGTCCCTTCCACCACAGCTCATTTGAAGGCAAAAGAGATGGTGAAATTCCACGAGTTGCACAGTCTGCCGGATTGCTTGCGGATCGAACATGATTCCATAATTTGCGTGGAATCGACGAGAGAATTTCAGATGTCCGATTTCCAATGAACACCGACCATTTTTTCGGAGGAGAAGAAAGCCAATGGAGCACGATTGAAGAGTCTGTCCAAGCAAAAACTTTCATTTCTTTATCCTGTAAAGAAATTTTAAGTTTATTGACTAAGCGTGTTAATAATAGGGCTCCGCAGAGTTCCAATCTAGGGAGAGACAAAACCTTAATAGGAGAAACCTTACTCTTTGCAGATACCAATGCTACCGAGATTGTACCGTCGTCGTTCTTACTCCTGCAGTATACCACTGCTGCGTATGCATCCAGAGATGCATCACAAAATGCGTGAAACTCACAATTCCTTCTGTTAGTCGACATGATCCTGGGAATATGAACAGCTTCGACAAGAGGCAGCTCCTGTTGGATAACCGTCCACCGATCAGCCAGTTCCTTCGGAATATCTTCGTCCCAGCCCAATCTTTCCCTCCACAAGTCCTGAAGGAGGATCTTCACTGCAACAACTATAGGCGCAAGAAATCCCATTGGATCGAAGACTCGAGAAACGTCTGACAAAATTCGACGCTTGGTACATGGAACATTTTGGCTGAACCTTACCTTATAAGAAAACCGATCTGTGGAAGGACACCACTGCAAACCAAGAACCTTCACTGTATCACATTTCTCGAACTCCATTGGAGACATCTCACGTTGGTCCTCAGGTAACGACAGCAAAAGGGGCCAGCAGTTTGTCGTCCACTTACGCAAATGAAAACCTCCCGTTTTCAGCAAATCTACCAATTCCTTCTGTAACGCGATGACTTCGTCAATCGTATCTGCACCAGTGATGACATCATCAACGTAGAAGTCATTTAGGACAGTTCCAGATGCTAATGGATATGCTTCAGCAGAGTCCAAGGCGAGTTGTTTCAACGTTCGAACGGCTAGAAATGGAGCGCAAGCAGTTCCATACGTAACTGTCAATAGACGGAAGTGTTTGATGGGATCCTCAGGAGATTCACGCCAAACTATCCGTTGGTAATCACAATGATCACGTGAAACGTAAATTTGTCGGTACATCTTCTCGATGTCCCCTGATATCGTGTACAAATGACGTCGAGAACGAAGACATACAGAGAAAATATCACGCTGTATAGTTGGACCAACAAGAAGTGCATCGTTCAAGGAGATCGAATGGTTTGTTTTGGCGGATCCATCAAAAACCACCCTGATTTTCGTGGTACTACTATTATCCTTAAAAACCGGATGATGAGGAAGATAATAGGATCCATTGGATGGTTGATATACATCAGCAGCGGGAACTATCTCCATATGACCCAACGACACATACTCATCCATGAACTTCCGATATTGATCCTTTAAAGAAGGATTTGAAGCGAACCTTCGTTCGATTGAGTGAAAACGTCGAAGCGAAACAGCAAAAGAATTTCCAAAATTAGTGAGTTCGTCGGACTTAAAAGGTAACTTTACCATGTAGCGACCATTGGAAAGCCGTTTATGAGTTGAAGCGAAAAGTTGTTCAGCACGCTGGTCATCGATCGATAGGGAGGGCTCAATAGAAATTTCCTCTAACCGCCAGAATTTCTCGATGTCAAATTCTTGCGAATGATCCAGCTGCGTGCAAAATGTCTCGATACTACAATCGAGACTAATAGAACCTTGTGTAGACTTTCCCGCAATAACCGAACCGAAAATCGTTGGAATTAAGTTAGGTATGCCATTGATTTGATTGTTAGTAGGCCCTGTAATAATGCTGAATACTTTATCTGCCCCAATCAAAACATCTATAGGACCGGGTTTGAAGAAATAAGGATCAGCTAGTTCATAAGACACAAGATTGCTAATGTCGATACTGTCTTCGGATGATGCCGGCAACAACGATGTCAGCTTTGATAGAACGTGGCAATTCACGTCAACGAAGTTTGAATTGAAGCGAGATATCAGCCTTAGTGTCACTAATCCATTAGTAACACCTGCTGATGTAGACGATACTCCAAGCACAGGAATTCGAGATTGACTACGACAAAGTCCCAAGCGTTGAACAGCCTTTTCAGTAATGAATGAAACTTGGGAACCTGTATCAAGAAGAACACGAACATTTTGGAACGACCTTTCTCCATCCTGGGTTCTAGCAATAGCAGTCGGGAGTAAAGTCTGAAAACCGAAGGTGGGCTCACACGAATGATTGGTAATAACCGAAGACGGACCTGGATTTGACGATGATGAACCAGACGCAACTGCTGATTTAGGGTTACTTACATTTGTGCGATCAGATGAAGATGTGGTAGAACCATCCTGGTGAACCAAACTATGGTGTCGAGACTTGCACATCTTACAACGTTGGTGTGAAAAACATCTATTGGCAGCATGTCCTTGTCGCAAGCAGTTGAAACATGCTGAACGTTCCTTGACCAAATTCCTACGAGTCTGAATATCAAAGGCGAGAAAATTCTTACAGTTCGGCAGGTTATGGTTTCCCTTACACTGAATGCAGCTTTGAACAGATTCGACAACATGAGACCGAATCGTAGTTTGGATCTTATTTCTAGGTTTAGCAGAACGAACAGGACTTGAACAAGCTTCTAAACAAGCACAACGATTGTGAAGAAAATCAATTAAGTCTTCTATTGTAGAACCTTCCTTTGACCCAAGATTTTCCGCCCAAGCTTGCTTCGTATCTGGGTCAAGCTTTTGCACTAACAGATAGATCAACCAAGGATCACGACCAGTTGTATCCAATGCTTTCAAACCCCTAATCACCTCATCGGCGCCATCTGTGATTTTTCTTAGCAGACACACATTCGAAGAATTCGTAGTTGGTAACGACATAAATAGGTTGATGAACGATTGAACTATTAGTTGCGACCTATCGAACCGTTTCTCTAACCTTTCCCAAGCTTCGAAATAGTTATTATCGGTAAGTTTCATGTGGCTTACAAGATCCGCAGCAGTACTACTCAAGAACGTCTTGAGGTAGTAGAATTTTTGAGAAGGGGTAAGCGAGGTGTTTTGATCAACCGAACTAAGAAACATATCCTTAAAAGCAGGCCAATGTTCGTAGTCACCCGAAAAGGTTGCTACTGCAATCTTTGGCAAATTCACCGACGACTTATTTGTGCAGTCCAACTTCTCCAAAAACGCGGCTTGTTGACTTGCTAGTTTTTCAGCTGTCGATGACTGAGTAGGTTCCGATGACTGCTTAACTTTAATAAAGTTCGTGAATGTCGAACGCGCCACAAAATATTTTGCCTCATATTCGAAGAACTCGGGTTCTGGGTCTACAAATTCCTGTTCGTCGATGTGCTCATACATTTCATCCTGCAGCGAAACAAAATCAGACCAGGATTCTTCAAGCTTCTCCAGTCGAATTTCCAGCATTACAAGGGGAGTGTTAATATCCACTGTAGCAGCAAAGTCAGCTGCTTTGGTCAGCCTACCCTTGGCACGACCACGTTTTGCCTTGACCACATTCATTATAAAATTGTGATTTAAGCAATTCAAAAAAAAATATGTTAAGCACGAAAAAATATTTGAAGGCTCTTTCTTAAGGCTGGGAATCGATTCGCACACGACGAAAATGAATTGCTGTTCTCAAACAAACAATTATTTTTAATATTCCCAGACAAATTAACACACCACAAAATTTATTTGGTTCAATTGAATTTGGCGAAGAAGGACCAGAATGTAAATTGAAGTTCTCAACTTACGCGAACAACTAACATTCCAAAAAAATATACACTATTACCGTACTCTAAGTTATTTTATTGATGAGGAGATGCTTTCAGCGTGGTGGTCCGAAAAGAAAGAGGAAGATTTGACATTGGTAGAAATTAAGTTGCAAAATTTAGTAACGGCAAAGACAAGTTAGATTTAAGAGAACATTAACAGCTAGAGAGTAATATTTGAATGTTAAACAAAATATAAACAAAATGTAAGGTAAATTTCTAATGTTCGACAAAGTGTGGAACTCATTGAAATGGATTAAGTTAAACTCAGAAGTAACTAGGAAAGCAGACAAACTTAATCAATTAATAAATAAACAAAATCATAGTGAATGACACAAAAGAAGAAAAATAATTAAATTGACGATTAATCCTGAACACCTGCTCTGCGAGTGTCCAAACCTCCAGACATCTCGCTATCTGGGCAACAGATTCTTCGAAGACTTGTAGGACGTACCGCAGGTACCATAATCAGGTTTGCCAAGAAAACAGGTTGGTTCCAATAGGTCAAGCAGCAAGAACAAATGATTTAGTAAGTGGTTATTGTAAGAGAAGTTTTTACCACGAAAAACAACAAGGGATCACAATGGACCAATGGACCCCCGTACAAGCACAGCATAGCCTTGCTGAGCAATTCCCTTCTAACCTAACCCTAACCTAACCTACTTACTTAAGGGCCTCCCGACCCGTGAAGAGTCTCTGCCTGAGACACTGCAGTCTTCCATCTTTTGAGGGCACGCTGCTTCCAGTTATCCAGACCAAGTGCTCTGGTATCCCCGATGTGTTGATCTTTAAAACGGAGGTTCGGTCTTCCTTGTGGTCCCGATGTTGGGGCTAGGAGTTCGCTGCAGCAGTATTGTCCATTCGCTCGATGTGGCCGAGCCAATATAGTCGACGTTTTAAAGCTTTTTAGATTGGTTATATATTCTCCTCCATTCGCCCTCCTCGCACACAGGACCAAGGAGTATTTTTTTTCTCGAAATAACCCAAAAATAGCTCTCCTTTCCTGCTTATCGTTCAGCCCTCGGCGCCGTAAAGCAGAACTAGCAGTATCAGTTGAACCAAAGTCGCAATGGTTTTCTAGAGTTAGTCTTCGTCGGATCTTCACTAAGGTGTCATTTTTGGAGTTTGGAGCCCTCGTTGACTTCAAGGCCAAATGTTGAGCACCCTGCCGATGTCAAGGTATGCTCTCCAAAAGTGATCTGTACCTAGCAAGTTCGGTTCCTTTCCCGAAATCGAACCCCGATTCAAGTACCACACAAATGCGGTATAAAGATTTACTGGCCTTTCTTTCAACAAAGAACTTCACAGTGGTTAACCAGATCAGAACTTATGATCGCAGCTGTGTACATATTCAAGCAAGGTGTGTAGCAAAGTCAGATGTCTATTGTCTATTGATGGTATGAGCTCTGCGCCACCACACCAGACAGCGTTAAGGTATGGTCGAACGATGCATGTATAAATGCAGTGAACCAATCTCGGACTAAGTCCGCAAGTTTTGTTGAACACCCTTTGCCAAATTCTTTGAGACCATTTATTCAAACTGTAATGCGCCAACGAGTTTCAATTTAAATTCCAGATATAAAATTGATTTTGGTCTCCTAGTTCTGGACATTAATGATATTCTATTGGCAGCGCGTATTCCAAACCTGGAGTTTATGGTATTCCCGCAATTGTTTTAAAAAGTTGTTGTGAATCATTGTGTAAGCCTCTGCATACGATTTTTAATGCATCTCTTTCTTCTGGTACTTTTCTCGATGATTGGAAAACGTCATATCTTATCCCTATTTTCAAATCTGGATCTAAGAATAATGTTGAAAATTACCGTGGAATATGCAAACAATCCGCTATACCTAAGCTTTTTGAAAGCATTGTCAAGAACAAATTAGAATTCCATATAAAGGAACACTTATCTGAGTTTCAACACGGTTTCGTCTCAGGTCGCTCGACGACATCTAATTTAGTTCATTTTACCTCCTATGTAATAAATGCAGTTGAAAGCGGATGCCAGGTTGATGCAATATACACCGACTTCACTAAAGCCTTTGATTCCGTGAATCACAATATCTTATTAGGTAAACTTGAACAGTTTGGTTTTTACTCAGCTATGCTTTTGTGGATTTGTTCATTTTTAGTTGGTAGGGTCCAAAAGGTCTACCTGGATGGCTGTTATTCCAGATCAATTTCTTGCATCTCTGAAGTGCCACAAGGTAGTCATTTGGGCCCTCTGCTTTTCATTATTTTTATTGACGATATTCTTCAGTGTATACAATTCAGCCAATGCTTATTGTATGCAGATGATTTAAAACTATTCCTAAAGATAAAATGCACAGATGATTGTAGAAAAATTCAGTCTGACCTTAATAATCTACAAAACTGGTGCACACTAAATTGCTTAAAGTTAAACAAACAAAAGTGTATGGCTATTTCCTTTTTCAGATCTCAGACGTATTATTCTCACGACTATTATCTTGAAATGACGTGCTTACATAGAGTTAGTCAAATTAAGGATCTTGGTGTCATTATCGATACTAAGCTAACCTATGTTCCTCATGTTGACTACATAATCGCTAAGGTTAACTCACTTGTTGGCTTTATTAAAAGGAATTCGAGAGATTTTACTGATCCACATACCCTGTTATCTTTATTCATATCCTTGGTTAGATCGATCCTTGAATATGCCGATATTATATGGAATCCCATTTATGAAAGTCATTCAGATCGTATTGAGAGGGTCCAGAGGCGTTTTACCAAATTTATATTTTTTAAAATGCGTTGGAACTTTGAACCATCCTATAGTGCGCGATGCAAGTTACTCGGTATATTGAAAATTAATGTAAGAAGGTATGCTCACGATATTATATTCGTTAGAGATGTTGTGTGTTACCGCATAAAAAGCCCCGCCCTGTTATCTAGAGTGCCTTTTTATGCAACAGAAAGGCGTCTAAGGTCTCGTAATGTTTTTTTTCAATCGAGACATAGAACAAACTATGGCTGTAACGAGCCAATCTCAAGAGCTCTTGCGTCTTTTAATGAAATAAGTGGACATATAGATTTTCATTGTTCTAGAGACCGCTTTAAAAACATCTTTTTTGCTTTATTAAGTAACTAAGCTCTGTTATCTTTTTTCTCATTTTCTCATAAATATATAAATGAATTGTTGTATTTTAGTATTTTTAGTATATTTTTAATCTTTTTTCTTTTTTGTAATCTGTAAGCTATGCTGTAGATAAATAAAATAAAATAAAAATAAAATAGAATGGTACTGGCCTTGCAGGTTTAAGCCTCATTGTGTTCCGATGGAATGTTATGGATCTAAGCCAAATCCCAGATACTTTCAATTGCTTGATAAAATCAGTTGAGTGGCCTAAAAAAGGCCACTTTATACGCCGGCATGATTCAAGTCCTAGTGGGACTTACTACAAAAAATCTTGCTCAACAATGAATCCTGAGAGAAGGACAAAGGCATAAAGGCCGCCGTGGATCTCCTTCTGGCTGGAGGAATATGCCGAAGAGCAACGGTAAGGCTATCTTTATTATTGTTACAACTGTTAAGGATGTGTTTATATTCCTACCTCGGGCAAACAACCATCGGGAATTTAATTTTCGATAAAGCGACTCCGACCAAGATTCTAGAAGAATATTGCATATATGTGACAACTAAGGACATTTCAAAATTCCCCTTTCGAAAAGTGTTTCATGCAGGCAAAGGCACTAGTTTCCGGACAGTTAACATATTTGTTAACTTTGACTTCCAGTTGTTTTCTTACTATTCAAGTCTTCGCAAAAAGTTTTAGTGTTTGTGAAAGTAGCGATATTTTTTTTTTTTTTTTTTTTTAAATAAAACATTCTCATTTTTTTTAAATATTCCATTATGATTATTTATACAAAATAAATTCGACAAAGCACAGTACCCGGACAACAAAATTTTGTTTCCGGGCACTTTTTTGTAGTACCCGGACACGAACGTTTTGTAAGAAGTTTTAGTCCTTTTTTGCCTTTGTAAAATAAAACACCGTTGATTTCTTAAATCCGTTTTATATGGTAGTCAGTCCCCATATCCTTATTTTTTATGATTGCATCATTCAAAAGGGGACAGCACAGAACTTTCCTTTTGTTAATGCGTGTCCCAAATTTGGTGATTGTATTGTTTTTTTTCGATCGGAGTTCAGGGGCTTAAAAACACTGACGTCCACCGGCTGAATGATGTGTGTGGTTTTCGGTGGCAACGCATACAAAATAATTTCGTTTTTGTTGCAAAACTCACCAGGGTTAAATGCGACTTGTGCCCATCGACAAACAATATTACGGGCCGTTCCACGTTATCAGTCAGTAAGCGCTTGTGAACATACTAAAAAATCCATCTTCTGCCCAAAAACCATGATTTTGGCATACTGTCAGCGATATATTTTGCGGACGCAAGTATGGAAACACCACCATAGGTTCAAAAAGCTTTCCGCCTGCTTAAAAACGGATTAGCACCGTTAGCGTCTCTTTCGCGTTCCCAAGCAACAATTTGATAAATGTTCTTGTATTTTTTTTTTTTTTTATATAATTGGCTTACGCTAAAGGCATTTTTCTGTTGTTACAGTACCCTTATAGTGCGTAACACAGCGTAACCATTTGTGTTTAACAGCAAGCAGCACCTGGCACAATCGTATTTCATTGCATGCTTTTCTGTGCTACTTACTATTAGAAAGAGTAGAGAGATAGGAAAGAAGTGTTTGGGTGCAGTTGTAGGGTTTTTCTCCACGGGTGGTGTCTAAGATGCTTAGGGAGATTACGATTTCATGTATTCGATATAAAGTAATGGACTTGACCGGGATTCGAACGCACGACCTTCCATTCAGTAAGCGAATACACTACTACTGCACCTATTGCCACCCTTTGGGGGCTATAACTTTGCTAGTTTTTCGAGCACGCGTAAAAGCTGTTTTCGTCACCATTTAAAAATTCGTTTCGGGTCATTCATGATATGCTTCTGACCAATGCTCTTTAAGTAGTCATCAAGTTCCTTAATCCATTTTAATATGGCCTCCTGGGTGCTTACTGCCCTTCCCTTGCTGATGCTTTTCGCTTCTCTCATTGATAATGAAGGGTTCCGCTTTATGAAAGCTTGCACCCGTGTTTCTCCAGGGCGATCGTTTTTAAACAGTGCTATTCGGTTCGAATCTTTTATGATTTTTTACACAGTATTTAACAAATCGTCCATTTTAATCGGAAACCACACTTGCAGAGATCGGCACACTACTTAGCAAACTGTCCCTTCTCTGCAGATGTCAAACAAGGATCTGCGCCCATTTTCGTTGCTTTTTCACCGATTAATCTTTTGCCCTTTAATCGGACATACAATATTGAACGACATAAACCATATTTATTAGCACTTTTCGAATACTTAGTTGATTTGTCCTTAAATCTTCTAAGGCCTTAGCTACGGTATCTTAGCTAACAGGCCGAAAATTACATACAAGATAAAGTGAAACTAATTTTTAGTATCCGGACAGACATATTCTCACTTCGTAAACGCTGTCCGAATATTGAAAATCTGCGAGAAAATCACAATTCTCTTTCTTCAAATCATAGATAGGTATCGTTGTTTAGGAGCATTCAAAAGAGAATTTGTTTATTGCCTCACATTTTCATTATCCGGACAGTCTGTCTGGATACTGAAAATGCTTTTCAATTTTAGTTTTAGTATCCGGACACTAAAAATTAGGCCAACAAAAATTTGTATTCTATCTTTTTTTTTTTTAATTATGGAAGCGGATTGTATTCGAAGGAAAACAAAGTATTTTCCAAAAGAATTCGTTAAAAAAATACTCTTTAAATTACTTACGCGGTGTGTTTCTCACGTTGATCAACGCAAGATCGATATCAGTGTTGTCCTTAGAGCACCTTTCTAAGAGCTTTTTTGCTTCCTGAACGTATCTCTCGGTCAGGCCATTCGATTGTGGGTAATAGGGACTTGATGTTTGGTGCGAGAACTCCCATTTTTTTTTTTTTTATAGTTTGCGTGTGCTAAAGGGATTTCTTTTTTTTGTAGTGAGACAGTACCCTTATAATGGTAAAACCACAGCGCAGGCATTTAGTTTGTTGCGCAAGTAGCTCCCAGCAAATGATTCATTGCCTATTTTTGGGTGCTACTTACTGAAAGAATAGAAGGATAGGAAAGAAGTTTGGTGCGATTGGATTTTTTCTCCACAGGTGGCGCCTAAATTGCTTTAGGGAGATCAGTTTTTGTTGTGTGTATTCAATTTATAAAAATCATGGCACTGGTCGGGATTCGAACGCACGACCTGCCAATCACTTAGTGAATACACTACCATCGCACCATTGCCACCTGCATGTCCATGTCCTTGAGAAGTCTTTGAATTCTTTGGACGTGAATTGGGGACCATTTCAAGTGTAACCGGTATTCCAAAGGTTCGGAATCAGTACTTCAGATGACCTATTATTTCATTGGACGTGGATCGTTCAAGTCGTCGAAAGTCGAAAAAACTCGAGTAGCTATCGACTATCAGCAGATAATTTTCGCCTCGGAATGTGAATATTTCAGTGGCAACAATTTGCCAAGGAAGATCTGCGATTGTTTTAACAATAAGCGGCTCCTTTGGTTTGGAAGTTTGCGTCGACTGGCAGATAGCGCAGGATTTTATGTAATTTGTTATGTCCTCTGACATTCCGAGCCAAAACAGAGTACTGCGACCGCGATTAAGTGATTTTTGAATTCCTTGGTGACCATTATGAATTTTTTTAAGCATGCGTTTCTTTAGGTTGGAGGGAACTAGAAGTTTTTCGGATTTTATTAATATTTCCCCATCAATACCGAGTTCGTCTCTAAAAGTCCAATATGGTTTAGCACAGGCGCTTACTTGCGAGACGTCTTGTGGCCATCCATCTCTTACATATTTGGCAACGTCTCGTAGCTCTAAATCTCTTTTTGTTTCCTCCTGCAGAAGAGTGCGCATTTCTTCAGAAATCTGCGTTAAGGAGTTCCTGTTCTCGTGGTTCGTTACTTTGAGCGTTTCTTGGTTGGTTGCAATCCCGACTTAGCGCCACCAAAATCTCTTTTCCCTTTCTGTAAACTATTTCCGGTGAATATGGCATTACCTCGAATAAAATTCTTTGTAATCTGCTTGGGGCGCGGTGCAAAGGTTTTTTAAATATGTGGTCCGTTTCCACTAAGACCCGATTTCCATTAACATATTCATGAAATTTTTTGCATGCAAAATGTATGGCTAGGGCCTCTTTTTCAATCTGCGGATAGTTTAGTTGTGCAGAATTTAGTGCTTTTGATGCGAAAGCCACTGGTTGACCGTTTTGTGTCAGCACCGCTCCCAGGCTGTGCTTGCTAGCGTCCACTTGAAGTTTCACGTCGAGGTTCACATCATAGTAACGCAATACAGGTGTCGATGAAATGATTTCTTTCATTTTTTTTTTAAAAGCGTTTTGATGCTCCTGGCCCCACTGCCATGCAACATCCTTTTTAATTAGCTGACGTAGCGGCTGAGTTATCTCAGACAAACCGAGAATGAATTTACCTAGGTATGTTATCATTCCTAAGAACCTTTGCAACTCAATAACGTTTGTTGGTTCCTTGAGTCTCCTTATGGCGTCGACTTTGTCCTCGTCTACACGAATTCCGTTTGATGTCAAGAGATGGTCTAGAAATTTCACAGAGGTGACACAGAAAACACATTTTTCTTTATTCAACTTCATTCCTGAGCGCGAAATTAAAGAGATAACATCTCGCGTTAATGATTTCAGTTCTTTTGTTAAAGCGGCATCTATTAAAACGTCATCCTAGATACCTCCACACCTTTTAGGCCCTCAAGCAAGCTAGACATTATTTCTTGGAAGATTTCAGGTGCAGAAGCGATACCAAAGGGTAGGCGAGTATAAGAGTACCTACCCCACGGTGTGGCCATCGTAAGTAAGGTTTGCATGCGCTTTGACACCATAATCTGCCAAAATCCCTTTTTGCAATCTAAGAGCGTGAAATATTTAGAATCGCGTATTCTAGCTGCTATTTCTTCCAGCGTTCTTAGCGGGTGGTATACCTCCTGACTACGTTTTTATTTATGTCAGTAGGATCAATACATACTCTAAGCTTACCATTCCTTCGTGCTACTACCATGGGCGATACCGCCTCTGTGACTTCTGTGGTTTTAACTAAAACCCCAAGTTCAATCATTGTATCGATCTCTTTCTTGACTTGTTCCCGCAGTGCATGATGAATCTTCCTTGCGACGTGAACTCGTAAAACAGGGTTTTCTGTCTATGTCGTAGATGTAGTTTCGACCGCATCCCAGACCGTCGAAAATTGAGTTGTCGACGTTCAATTCACTAACACGCAATACTAAATTTAATTCCTCGCAAGTTTTCTTACCTAATATGGGGGACACATTCTCATTTACTACCTTGAAATTTATTACCGGTACCTCTGTTCGCACTATGCAGTCAGCATTCACGTCACCCAAACATTGTTGTTTGCTATGGCGAAAACCGCAACGTGAGCAATCGTATTCGGTTTTGTATTTGTCTTTATGTGATCTGTTAAAATTTGTATGTACATTCGACTCCACTTGCTGATCACTCTCGCAAATCCTACCCCGCCGTACGATATTTACTTCTTGCTCCTTATGTATCTGCCGTAACTGTCTGGTTACCTTGCATATTTTTATAGCCTGATCTAATGTTAACCGTTCCTCTGACACTAATTTCTCCCTAACCGTATCGTTAATCAATCCAATCACTATTTTATCACGAACTAGGTCATCTCTTAAATCCCCAAATTAGCAATTCTGTGCTTGATTTCTTACTTTAGTAAATAAATCATCGAATGTTTCGTTTTCTGCCTGTACGATTTTATTAAATGTGTATCGCTCAAACGTAACACTTATTTTGGGATCGAAAACTGCTGCGAATTTAGCTTCAATGATGCTCACCTGTTTTCTCTCCTCCTCGGTTAGTCCAAAAGAATTAAACATTTAGGCACTGTCTGGCCCGATAGCCAACATGAACTGCGCTGCTTGCTGTTCCGGAGATTTGTTGTCCAATTCTGCGGCTACGGCGTACCATTTGTATCTCTGCATCCAGTTTTTCCATTTTGCCGCCATATTAGAGTCCACTATCTCCAGATATCCCGGAGGCCTCACAAAATTAGCACTTCGCTTATCATTCACGCCACTAGCATTTTCCGTCATTTTAGAAAAAAAAACTTGTACTAACTTCAATTTTTTAATATAAAGGGTTTTCCAATAAGAGGTGTTATTTTGGTATTCAAAGAAAAAATCAATTTTTTGAGATAAATGATCGGATGTTTATTTCGTAATAAAGAGGAAGGTATGCCGTTAATAATGAAAAACAACATCAGCCAAATGGCCACCACGAGCACGCATACAGGACCATATCCTTCATGAAATTTTCCATAACCAAATTGCAAAGTGGCTGCACTATGTCCTGGATAGCCTCACGAATTTTATCTTTGATGTCTTGAATCGCCGCTGGACTGTTGGCGTAGACATTATCTTTCACGTGGCCCCAAAGGAAGAAGTCGCAAGGTGTTAAATCACAAGATCTCGGTGGCCAATTGTGATCACCTCTTCGAGAGATAACACGGTCCGGAAACTTTTCCCGTAAAAGATCAATGGTTTCGTTGCTTGTGTGGCACGTAGCGCCGTGTTGTTGAAAGTAAACGTTGTCCAGATCAATACCATCCAACTCCGACCATAAAAAATCATTAATCATCTCTCGATAGCGCAATCCATTTACCGTAACTGTTGATCTAACCTCATTTTCGAAAAAGTAAGGTCCAATGACCCCGCCGGACCATAAACTGCACCAAACAGTCACACGTTGATGATGAAGGGGCTTCTCAACAATAACTCTTGGGTTTTCCGAGCCCCAGATGTGACAAATTTGCTTGTTGACGTATCCACCGAGGTGGAAATGGGCCTCATCAGTCAAGATGATTTTTCGATGCAATTCCGGATCATTTTCATGCATTTCAAGGACCCAATCAGGAAAGACACGACGTTGTTGATGATCGGCCGGCTTGAGTTCTTGTGTTAACTGAACTTTATAAGCCTTAACCCAAGTCTTTATGCAAAATCCGGTGTAATGACGTTTGTGGAATGCCCAATTCCAAAGAACGACGAGGAATGGACAAACCTGGGTTTTCTTCAACACTTTGGGCTACAGCAGCAATATTCTCAGTTGTTGTTGAGCGACGTGCACGGGTTTTATTCTTCACATCACTAACTTGACCCAACAGCTCGAATTTTTCCACCAATTTCTGTATTGCGGTCTGACAAGGTGCTTCACGACGACCAAAAAATGCTTTAGTTTTGCGAACTGTGACTGCAAGATTTTCACCATTTTTGTAGTGAATTTTAATAATTTCAAGGCGTTGTTGAAGCGTGTATCGTTCCATTTTTAGGAATGGCGTAGTTTCTACTTGTCAAATGTCAAAGAATAAAAGCTTCAAAAGTGACAGCTACCGAAATAGCGGGTCATTCACAATAACACCTCTCATTGGAAAACCCTTTAGAATTTCTTCTGACACCATGTTATGTATATAAGATAGGAAAATGAGTACTTGACACGTCGGTGGTTAGTATTACAATAATGCTCTTTATTCTGTAATGGCGGTTCTGTTGAGGATTACACATATGCATTTGTATATACAGTGATTAGTACATAGCGAGGCGGAATGCAACGCATACAACACGAACGGCAATTTTGACAAGCTTCTCATAACAATTGATACTCTTTGAGCTTGATGTTTGTCAGACGTTCGCGAGAGCTGGGGCAGTGGAAAAAAAACTCCAGATGTTATTGGCACCGGCGGGAATTGAACTGGGGACCTTTCGATTAGTAGTCCGATACACTAACCACAGAAAAGTGAAATTACTACAGAGCACTTACTGCTCGTGGAAATGGATGACCTTTAATGTTCAGCGACCTTCTAGGTCTGTCTGGGCTTTTGGTGAAGACTTTTATTAGTAGATAAGATGAGATGCTCATGGACCTTGGTAATATGGGAGAATTCCAAATTTCTTATGAACGAGAGGAGACATTTAAAACTTGTTCCTTCTTCGAAAAATACGGAGAGAGCTCAATGTAATTCCACAGCCAAACATTTCATTCAAAATGCATTCCGAATATCAAAAACATTGCTCATCATCATCCATCATGAACAATCGTCCTCCCGTGTGTGTGTTTACCTTCAAAAAGCCAGACCCAAATTAAAATTAATTCATCATTTTCATCCCTGTGTGTCTCGCAAATCCATTTGGACCGCACACAGCAGTCATGAAACATTTCGCATGCCAAATTCACTAAATTGAAATCAGTGTCTCTACCATCTTTTCTCAATCGTCGTTGTTCTCATTGTGCGCCAAAAAATATTCCTGAAGGAACTGAAGAAATTATTGACGTCAATAAGCGGAGGTGCGCGCTTTACCTTTAATCACTTTATGAGTTTCCCTCTTAACTGAACCCACCCACACAGGATCATATTCCAGATAGAAAGCAAAACTTCCTCTTAATGATATTAAGTAAAAATGTTATCCCTGAAGAACAGGAGCAAAAGTCTTCGCAATAAATGGATTCTTTTAAAAAGCCGAGATTAGTAAAAGGACACATGAATTGTGAGACCGAAACAACAAAGGATTAATCGACCGACAACAACGCAACGGTTGAATTTGTGGCGGATCAAAAACGGATCAATAACAACAAGAAAAAGAAAGTATAATGACTCTCCAATAGACAGAGAAACAATAGTCGTAGTTCATTCCTTGCCAATAATCCCTGCAACGGGTAAAACATTTTTTTTTTTGTGGAAAAATTGCGGCTGAATTCGAAAAAAAAGAAACTGTTTACCCTCCCCGGACACGATGCCAAAGCGAACATCGGCACTTTAATTCTCTGCTTCTGCGGCGCGGTGGGTGTGGGAAAATCAATAAACAGATTGTATCTCGACTGGGAAATGCCCACCCGGATTGTATTTCTCGTCGTCGAAAAATCTGCTTGCCTGGCCGCTATAAAGTACGAAATTTTGCGCTCCCAGTCAGCTGTCTCACATTGTGTGCGCTCTTTCTCACTCGGCAGGCAGGATTCTCAGTCAGAAAAGGAGCGAATGCTCTATGTTCGTCGTCCAGCCACACCCTTGTAACAAACGACGATGAAGACTCCATTGACTACATTGAGGATGCCAAGAAATGGCTTCTTTTTTTTTTTTTAAAGAGAGGAAAGCGATATTAACTGCTTTTGCTGGAGCGGTGGAGCAGCGGCGAAACTGTGTAACCTGGATAAAGGAAATGTGAAAGCTAGTAAGAGCGACTTAGGTATTGACGGTGCTCTAGGGAATTCCCTAACACTCCGTGTTTAGTTAGAACCGCCACCTTGCCCGGTGTCGATGTGTTGGTGTGCATTTTCGAGTACGTATATATCGTATTTTGTTCCCCGGGAAGACATTCAGGGTGGTAGTTTCGTTTTTCTTTATTTCTGCCTTACGGCAAGTTGCCATTTCATTTTTGTTTTCATCGTCCTCGATGTACCTACTCCTTTCCATCCTTATTTTTTTAAGCAGGAACCATTATTGATGGTGTGACGGTGAGTGTACCCTACGTTATGAGCGGTTTTACGTTAACACTTCAGGAAGCCATGCTATACTCACTCGTATGCATGTAGTACTTGTGGAGTTGTTGTTTCTTCAGCAAATTGTAGGAGTAGGTACACTAAGGTTAAGTGTTTGCGAAGGATACTGGGTGACGAAGATAGGGTGGAGACATTTTTAGTTAATTGCAACTCTAACGAGGTAGGCATTATTTCGACGGCATCTGTAATTATGGAAGACACTGTCGTGATACATCTTAAGGAATAAAGTTTGTGTGTTCGTAGGGTTTGAAGTGCCCATAATATACGAGGACCAACTCTGTGCAAGCGAATATTTTGAATATGTAGTAGGTTCCATTTTTTGTTTGTTTATGTACCTAATGAGGTTTAATTTTGTTTCGTTAGGACGATGAGCCATGTGAATAAGTTGATTAAGCGGGGATTTAATGGAATGCATAAAATTAAATATAAAACTCGCTCTAAAAGGGATAAGTTGTAATGGAATTAGTTGGTGGACCGATGCGGTGTCACGGTCATGGATTGTTAAATACGGGTAAAGTTTATGAATAAAAATGTAGGTACCTACCTATTTAGTCTGGATCTCCAGCATAGCATTGTGGGAACTGATTATATCGGGGGATAATGAGAATTAAGGCTTTTTTATTCAGTGGGCTCAGGGCATTTGAATACTTCCATTGAATGGTCATTTATTATTTAGTACTTTAAAGGTGGATTAGGAGGTGGACTTTTGGTGTATTTTAAAAGCCTTTAAATTAGTCCGTCCCTGTGAAAGTCAGACGACTATGCAAAAATATTGAATTGGTGTACATAAACTCAATGGCGTAAAATGTCGAAATGGTTTTGAGGAAGGATAAATTGACCAAAACCAATTTTAAAACTAGTGGGATGAGTGCGACACAGGAAGTTCACACGACCTACTTCCCAGCGTGATATTGTTAAGAATCTGTGGGTGATCAATTGGCTTTATTAAGATTAAGCTTGGTTAAATACAATTTAAATGGAGTTCTACAACAAGGAAACAATATTTCTGCAATCCGCCACGTTCTTCTCTGCTTGCCAAAAGTCCCCTCTTTAATCGCCCTGTCAGATCAGAAACAAAATGGATTAAAAGTTTGTTCGTTTTGTTGACTGCTGCTTCGAGTCTCGAGTGCGAGTTTAGGCGATTGGATAACTCGTAACAATATGAACATGATAATCAATAATAAAATGAAGACTTCAATGATGAATAGGTTTGAAAAAGAAAATATGCATTTCTTATTTTAAAGGGTCTGCTATTAACACTAAAAGTAAATATTTGATTCTTCTCCTCTTGATTCTTCTCCTCATTCAATACTTACATTGATTACACAATACACAGGTATACATACATTTTGGTGCCGATACTTTTTGAACTTTAGTAAATTCGACTTCCTGAATACGAATCTGCAATCGGTTTTTGCCTAGCAGCTCCCGTTTTCATGTTATGGGGTAGGGTGTTGCAAACCTGATACCACTTAGAAATACCCAAAATAATTGCGAAAAGTAGAATTTTTTTTTTTTTGAAAATATAGCTCATTTAGTGACATTTACATATAAATATAAAAAAAATAATAATTCTATTAACAAGGTACTAGCATATACAATATATTTTTCACTGCTGATTTGATGTACTGGAACCCAAGAAGCTTCGTTTTTTGCTTGATCTGCAATGCGGTTTTTTAGGACAATCTCTTAGCAGATTCCAGCAGTAATCTGCCATCATATGCGTATCCCACTTGCCCTGATATCGTTCTTCCATTGTCCTTATATCCTGGTGAAATCGTTCACCTCTGCTCTTCACTCAAGTCTCCCAAGTTTTCAGGAAACCTGTCCAAATGGGTTTGCAAGTAATGCACCTTGATGCTCATATTGCATCCAAGCTCACGAAAAGCAGTCAGCGTGTTCTGAACTTAATCTTTATAGTTTGAAGCCTTCTTGTTGCCTAGAAAGTTTTCGACAACTGACACAAATGATGGCCAAGCTTTTCGCTCTTTTTCATTCATAGATTCAACAAAATTGGTGTCCTTTATTAACCGTCTGATTTGAGGGCCGAATATGCCAGCTTTTATTTTTTTCAATGCTTAATCCTTGCATCTTTATAGATATGAATTTAAAACATGATGAATCCTTATCTAGAGCCTTAACAAATTGCTTCATTAAGCCAAGTTTTATATAAAGTGGAGGCGGGATTATTTTATTCCGATCAACCAAAGACTCATTAATAACATTTTTTCCTCCAACAACCATATTCTCTCTTTCAGGCCAGTATTTTCTTACCCAGTGATCTTGTTTAGCTCTGCTATCCCAAACGCACAAGAAGCAAGGATATTTTGTGTATCCGCCTTGCTGTCCAATGAGGAAGTTAACCATTTTCAAGTCAACACAAATGACCCATCCATGTTCGTGATACTTAATCTTTTCCAAGACTATAGCTTTATTCTTGTACTCATCTTTCATTTGGGTTGAGTGGGCAATAGGTATTGATCCCAATTCGTTACCATTGTGTAAAAGCACACACTTCAAACTTCGCTTGGAACTGTCAATAAACAGACGCCAACGATCTGGATCATACTCGCGAAGGTCCATTTTTATTAAGAGACCTTTAACATCCTGACAGAAAACGAGATCTTCTTCCTGAGAATAGAACGTAAGCAAATCTGCTTTCCTTCTGCGATAGAACGTAATTGTTGTTTCTTCATCAAATAGATTTTTTTCTTTTAGCCGGGATGTCAGTAACTCAGAAGATTAGAGTTGGATCACTTAACTCACTTTGGTTAAATCTTTATGGACTTGATGCATTTTCCTCATATTCACTGTCTTCATCTGTGTCGCAGTGGGGTAGTTCATCCTCCGAAAGATCTGGTAACTGATGAAATGTTGGTATGGGAACTTCATCGGAATGAGGGATGGGCCGTCGAGCAGAGTCTAAATCACGATACGTCCACTTGCTTCGGTTTGTACTATTGATGCCTCTGATGTTCACTAGACAGAAATAACAGTCGTCATAGTGATTTGATTTTTTAATGCTAAGAACACAGTGTAAGCTACTTGGTATTAGAATGAATAGAGAGATAGGAAAGAAGTGTTTGGGTGCAGTTGTAGGGTTTTTCTCCACGGGTGGTGTCTAAGTTACTTAGGGAGATTACGATTTCATGTATTCGGTATAAAGTAATGGACATGGCCGCGATTCGAACCCACGACCTTCCATTCAGTAAGCGAATACACTTTTTAGTTTTACTTTTAAATTCATTTTTATTAATTATTAGCTTATATCAACTTAAATATTAGACAAAAATGATTAAATCTAACTTAAAATTAACAGGATACTTATTCTAGATTATAGATCCTTATGCGGACGCCCTAAACTTAACTCTATCTTATAATTATTGCCTTTCGGCCTAAAAACTATTTTACGAACTAATCTTACATAATTATGTTTTCATCGAGAAAATTGTTAAGAAAACTCGGAATCTTTATCAAATTTTATATTTTTATATAAAAAAACAAATTACAAACTACCTACTCTACTTACTTAAACTACTTAGCATATTCTAACTATAATTAGGATTCTGAGCACTCGTTGCCTTGCGCAACAAGTGGTCAAAATCCCATTTGCTTCCGAGCGCCTGGCAGTCGTCAACGTGCACACGCGCCGCCGTGAGCCGACTGAAGCCTTACAGCGTCATTCAACTCCCGGAAGCACCACCACACGTTGGCGAGCCCGGCCTCTCCCAAAAACGCCCTAGCTGACTTAATCTAACTTATAAGCTAAGAGGATGTTACCTAGAGTAACGCACCGTCCTGGGAGGGCATGTTGACCCCTCCCCCCTCAACAAGCCACCAAAATTCGGCGAATTGATTTTCCGTGTCGAATCTATCCCTCTCCGATATTGCGGTACTAAAACGGAGGAGCTCATGAGCATTGGCGACGTCCCCGTCATGGAGGAGCCGCTTATCTCTCGCGCTGCGGTAGCGATGGTATAAGACCGGGATACCATCCCTCGTCTGTACCAGCCCTTTTGAATCAATATCGATAAATGCCTCTGGCGGGATAAAGCCAGACCGGAGCGTTCTCTCTATGTACATTTCATTGGGGTAGTAAGCCCCAAATATCAGACCATTGTCGCTGGCCATCGCCCTTGCAACGTGCCTTCGAGTGACCTTAATGAGGAAATTGTCAATCCTATTCAACTGAGCCCCATCGTATAGGACCTTGTTGGGATAGTATTTTATATAGTTGGATTCGGGCGTTCGGAACAACCGGAGACAGGTCCTAAGACATTGTCTCTCCAAAACCCGAATCTTTTCCATATAACTAGGCGCTATATTAAACCACAATGGACAACCATAAGCGATGATCGGCCTTATAAGGGCCACGTAGCAAATGACCTTCACTCTAGAGTCAAGTTGACTGCTATGAAACAGTCTCCTTGTCAGAGCATAAGCCTTCTTGGCCCCAGCAAGACAAGCAACTATATGTCTATCGAAATACAGATACTGGTCAAGCCAGATACCCAGATATCTAACTACGCTTCTCACCGCCAATGGCTGCCCATTTTGTCCAATAATGGCCAATTTCTTCCAGTTTTTTCTGGTATCCCTAGAGGCCCCAGCCAATGTAGTTCTGAACAAGATTGTTTCCGTCTTCTGAAAGTTGATTTTCAACTTCCAGTCGTCGCAATATCGCTTAATTTGATCGAAGTCACGCTGCAAAAGGATATTAATGACCTCGATTTTAGGACCTGATCTGTATGCCACCAAATCATCGGCATACGCTATAGCATGTCTGAGTGAACCAACCAGATCACTCGTGTAAATGTTAAACAGGATCGGAGAATTGACCGCCCCCTGCTGTAAACCGTTTTTAATTTCAAAGACTCTGCTCGAAGTCACGTTGCCACATTTGACAACGAACTTCTTTCCCATAAGCATATTATAAATTACATATAGCAAAGGTTTGTGCATCCCCCGCCTGGTCAACTTGTAGAAAAGTCCCTCTAACCATACGGTGTCGAAAGCCTTCTCAAAATCAACCAGACAAGCACCCGTGCATTGGTTCTTGCATTTATTCCACTGAATGTCGGAAACCAGCTTCGACGCGGCATGAATAGTGTCATGCCTCGCCCTGAAACCAAACTGGTTGTCCGAGATTATGTTATAGTCCTCGACCCACTTTAACAGGGCTCTATTGACAACTTTTTCAAAGACCTTGCTAATATTCGGAAGCAAGCTAATTGACCGGAGATTGGCAGGGTTCGTCCTATCTTTACATTTTTTCGGGATAGGGTGTACCACAGCTACCTTCCAATGCGCCGGATAATGTGCATTATTCAGCGCATTGTTAAACAGCGTGGTGAAAATATCTACAGCCTCCAAAGGCAGGTGTCTCAATACGACGTTTGGGACACCATCCATCCCCGCCGACTTTTTATTCTTTAGTGACTCGAAGATGCACAGAAGATCATTCTTCGACACGAACAAGTGCGATGCATCACGGCCATTGGCGACAACTGCATTAGCATGGTTTTCATCAGTGAACACGGTGAATCCGTTATTCTCAGATCGCCAATTCTCAAGTTCGGTGCGCAGATAGAAGTGGCTCACTAGAGCCCTATTCTCAATATCGTTGTTTGGATTGTTCACCGTATACACGGCCTCGAAACAAGCGCCCAGCAAATCCACTTTCTCCTGTGGGTCCTCGATCACGAAAAAATCGTCGTTTGAAGCGACACTTTCTGGACTTATTCCAGCAGTCAGTACTGTCTGTCTGTTCTCTGCTGTCTGGGAGATTCGAACACAAGGAATATCATTGTGATCTTTCCTCCTGAACAACTTATTTATCTGTGTAAGCGAATACACTACTACTGCACCATTGCCACCCGCAATTACACAATTACACAGATTCTGCGACTAGATGACATTTTTTGAAAATTAGCTCTCTAGCAATCACTTACAGTATTAAAAAAAGATGAGATTTTCTGATGTATATGCTCCTTGGGAGTACAACAACTAATTAACTTCATTTACCAAAAGGGCCTCTTTAAATAAATATTAGGGTAAATTGAATATTTCTGTAACTCAAAAACTAGAACTGCTAGGGAAAAATGGTTTTCAGTTTTGAAATCAGCGTTAAATGTGCAAATGAAATCAGCTGCAAAACTCAAGGCACCAACATTTTTTTTTTTGTAGACCTGTGTTATTTATTGTTATATATATAACTTCAAACTTTCAGTGTGAACGTACCCTTAAACCAATTATCGAACTGTCAATCTCAAAATATTCAGTAAAATCAAATTTTTATCACATAGAGGCGTCAACCAACCAAATCAGTGAAGAATTGGGTATCGCTCTGACCATTATGGCGAATTTTTCGTAAGGTTCTCGGCCAACGGCTTAAATTTTGGTTAAACGGCTTCGTCCAATAAGCAAAATATGCGTTACTGGACAGGTGAGAACCCTCATGTGCTTCATGAAACAGCACTTCATTCGCAAAAAGGCACTGTTTGGTGCGGTTTTCATGCCGGCGCGGCGGCGCGGCGGCGTCATTGGGCCGTTTTTTTTCGTTGATGAAAATTACCGTCATGTTACGGTAAATGGTATTCGCTACAGAGACATGTTGTAATGTTATTTCTTTGAGCAATTGCATGAATTGGACATCAGTGATTATGTTGTTCCAACAAGACGGTGCCAAAAGCCACTCAGCGGGTACACCAATCGAGTTGTTGAAGTCTCAGTTCGGTGAACGTGTTATCTTGAGAAACGGTCCCGTCTATTGGCCACCGAGATCGTGTGAATTAACGCCTCTAGACTTTTTTTATGGGACTACATTAAATTATTAGTCTATGCCAACAAGCCAGCGATGTAAGAGGAGCTCAGAGCCAATATTGAACGAGAAATAGCGGCCGTATCGGTCGAAATGTGCGGCCGAGTCATCGAAAATTGGGTTCAACGTATCGACCGCTGCATACGTTCCCGTGGTGGACATATGAACGAAGTCGTATTCCATTCATAAATGTTTTGACAGTAATTCAAGTAATTTTTTGACATATCTCAAGTAGTTTGCATTTTATTTAAAAATGAAGTTGTCAAGTCCTTAATGAAAGACCCTTTATTTACATTTGATCACGATTTAACTCTTTGATAAAAAATGAATGAAAATATCAGATATTTTGAGGTAAATGGATTGTGACCAGAACAAATTATATTGGATACATCTTTCTCAAGAAATTCGGAAATCCATATTTTTTTAATCTTTTTGTTGACACAAAACAAAAACGGCTTCAGTGCAATTTTTTGTTTCAGTTCATTTTTAGGTAAAAACGCGTCGATTAGGACGAGAACGAGTCCGATATTATTTTGTATACGCGGGATAGGTACTATAAAGGAACAAATTGTTCACCAACAAACTTACGTAAGTATGTGCATACATACGCACATACACACACATACATCTCCTAAAAAACATTAGAAAAAATGTTGTGACCATCAAATTATAAAATACGTTGTAAACTACGATTTTCATTTTTGGACCTATTTGAATGAAATTCCCAATGCTGATGTTAATCAGTCTTTTAGTTATAACAAAAAAAAAAGGCTGGACCGACTTCAAAATAATTTCTTTCAGATTATTTTAACATCAATACGCATCGGTCCCAATCGAAGTCGATATCATTTTTGGCACGCGGAAAACGGAACGTAAATTTGTTCACGCACTTACGTACGCACATGCGTACGAACACACATCGCGCACACATACATCTTCTTAAAAAAAACATTTTAAAAAAACATATTGTGAACCTTCAAATTTGAAAATATGTAGTAAATCGTGATTTTCATTTTCGCACCAATAACAATGACTTACCCAGTACTGGGAATTAATAACTAAAATCTAGAAAACGAAAATTTACGAATATGTAAAATGGATTTCACAAAATTGACTACTTTAAAAAAAGCATTGATCATTGTAAAGACGTTCGATTGCAGCAATAGTGTGACTGGAGCTGCAAAGAGGCTAAAAGAGGTTAGCTTTCGATCATATAAAGCGAATTCATCCAGGGAAAGCCGAAAAAAGTTCAAACGAGCCAGAATTTGTTTTTTTTTTTGCATGTAACTAGATGAAAATCGTTAAAAGATATCGCTTGCAAGCTTTGCGATAGTGTGGGACTTGAATCATCCACTAAAAACACCCTGGGAAGGCATGATGTTACCATCCTTCCAGTAATCGCACCTAGTCTAAAGACCAATCAGCAATTTTGTTTTAACATTTGCTTATGTACTTATGTACTGTTTTTAGGAACTAACTTTGGTTTGTTACCTTTTTTTCTTAATTCATTATCACTTTGTTCGTGTGATTATGTTGTAAAACATATTTTTCTTTCCTAATTACCTAGTTAACTAGTTCAAATGGTTTAACTCTATGTAATCTTCTAACTAAATTGTTGTTATTAAGTAGTTGAACTACTTCTAAATTAGCATGGTTGCGAAGCCTAACTTCATGTCTTGTAGCGACCTTCCGAACCTCGTCCTCTACCATTTCAATTTTTAGATCCCTATGTAGATCAGCATTACGTATGTACCACGGCGCATTAACAATATTGCGTAATACTTTGTTTTGAAAGCATTGTATGCTTTGAAGATTTGTCTTTCTTGTGCACCCCCATAACTGGAGGCCATATGTCCAAATTGGTTTTAATATTTGCTTGTAGAGAAGCAGTTTGTTGTAGATTGAGAGGCATGAATTCCTCCCTATGAGCCAATACATTTTATTGTATCGTATATTTAGTTCATCTCGTTTTTTTTTGACATGTGTTTTCCAACGCAACTTTGCGTCCAAGTCAAGCCTAAATACTTAGCTGAGTTCGAATGCAGAACTACTTTATTATTTATGTACACAGGTATGTGTTGTACGTTTTTATTCGTAAAGTTAATATGAACGGCCTTTAGTTCATTTAATTTTATTTGCCATTTTTTGGTCCATTTGGATATATCATTTACTGTCCATTGCAGTTTTTCTGTAACTTCCTGTGCGGTTTTTCCAACTGCAAGTACAGCAGTATCGTCTGCAAAAGTGGCAACAGTAGTTTCGTCATTTTGTGGTAGGTCGTTCGTGAATAGGAGGAACAGTACTGGTCCCAACACACTACCTTGCGGTACTCCAGCTTTGATGTGTTTCAATTCAGAGTACTTATTCGTTGCATTATATACGACTCTAGTATTTCATGATACGAGCCAGAAATGAGTGTAATGCCCACATTAATCGTGTGAAATTCTTTTTGACTCTTCACCAAGGTGGTGAAAGTAAGATCATTGCGTTTGATATTTCAAAGGCATATGACGGAGTTTGGCACCAAGCTCTACTGTCGAAAATGCGTGCAATTGGAATCGATGATACTTTTCTTCAATGGATTAAAAATTACCTTTCAATTTAAGTTGTTTTGGACGGTTTCAAGTCTGCAACTCACTTAATAAATGCTGGTGTTCCCCAAGGCTCTGTTCTGTCGCCGACTCTCTTTCTCATTTTCATAATAGATCTCCCGTCTGTTACTTCTAATCCAACCCATTCCTTCGCTGATGACAGTATCCTCAGCTTCTCATATTCGTTTCTTGGGTCGCGCCCCTCTTCTTCGGGCGTGGAACTGGAAAGGCAAGCTCATTACTAAGCTCATTAAATTCCGATCTTAACAGCATAACTCAGTGGGGTACAACCATAGAGTGAATTTAATGCTTCTAAAACGCAATGCTGTCTTCTGTCACTAAAGCAAAGTTCTCACACACTGCCATTATCCATGAATGGCGCTTGCATCGCTGAAAACGAAAGACTTTTCAGTCTGGGTATGTGTGTTTATGACAACATCCGTTGAAATGACCACATATTCGATGTCGCCAAGAACGCTGCGAAATGCCTAGGCATCCTTTAGTGATGCAAGAAATATTTCAACCCCTCTGATCTTACTACTATTTATAAAGCAATCCACCCAAAACTTGAATACAATGCTAATATCTGGTCTGGTGCACCAATAACTAATTTGGAGCTTCTTGGCGGGATTCAAAAACGCGCGATAAAACTCATTGGTGACCGTAACATCGCGAGATCGCTTGGCTCTCTTAGTCATCGTCGCAATATCTCTTGTCTCTCCTAATTTTATCGTTATTTCCACCATAAGTGCTCAAACGAAATAGCCAATTGCATTCTACCGCTAGAACATTTCAACCGAAATACCCACTGTGTAAGAAATGCGCATCAGTTCACCCTTAATCCTGTATTAGGACGTACAGTGCAATACAAAGAATCACTCCTTAGCCGTACAACTCTTATGTGGAATGCTCTTCCCCGCTCCATTTTTCCTGCACATTATAATCTGCAAGCATTCAAACCCAACGTGCATGGGTATTTTCTAACCCTAACGCCCGCGCTGTGTAGCTATTATAAAGGTATTAAAAACTCCAATTAGTGGCAAGTTCATTAAAAAAAAACATATAGCTCCACCATAAGGTCAAACTATATGCAACTCAGGAGCATGTGCTGCGCAGTATATTTTTCCTTTCCAACACATCAGAAATGAAACTCAAACTATCCGACGGCTGTTCCAACATGCTCTCAATTGGCCGGCTCATACGTAAGGAAAATGGTGTTCATACGAAACTTCTTCGGTGAGAATGGTTTTTCGATCGAATAAGAAGTTCCGAGATCCAAAGAAGCCTTCACGTCGAAGAACCTATCTCGAAAAAAATGGAACGCGACCGGCGCAGTTGGTAATGTCATACCTATTCAAAGGAGAGATCCTACGAACCCTGCCGAAAAGGCAAATGCAATCAACGTTCCAATGCAAACGCGAAAGAGATGCGGGCCTGGATCGCGCAAATGCAGCGACACCGGCCTCAGTGACGAAGTGATTCAAAATCGGGAGGCCTTCAGCTATTTGCTGAGACCGGCCCAATCAGTCATAGAACTGGTTTCTGATCGTCAGAACAGTCAAAGAATTTTTTTGCGAACTAAGAATCATAGACATGCGGATAAGCTCGCTTAATTGGGTGCTAAACGATAGGCTGTGTTGTTCGTTTAGTGGTGTGTGCGTGGTGACGTATACGGAAATGGAATGTATGTAATCCCAGCAAACAACGTAAAATTATATAATCCTTATTTTTCTGTAGTCTATTCCTTAGACGATAAGGCTTGTTATTTGTAAGGAATGTTGCTTAGCATTCAAGCTTCCTTATTTTGTCCCTTATTAAAGCACAGACCATGTCCTACGGAATAAGGTATCGTCTGTAAACCTTATATTTCGTTGAAATAAGCATTAAAAAAGAGGCCTTTAAGGCTTATATAACTACTGAAACTAAGGATTATATAAGACATTATTTATGGCTTATTATCAGTTACACTGAAGGTACATAAAAGACATTGCTTAACCGTATTAGCAGTTTATCATAAGTACAAGGTGGCGCAAAAATAACCTTCCGATGTTTTTTGGCTGTAATTTAAAAAAAAAATAAAAACCTTTGATTCTTCTTGTGGATTATTTTTATTTTATTTGGTCTTTTAATTTTTTTACATCAAGTCGAGAATATGATGTCATGTAAATGGCCGCCGCCACAGTTGATTGTCATTTGAGCCCTTTTTATGGCATTTTCCATCACTTTGGCCAAAACTTCCGGCGATAGGTCCTCACATTGTTGACGGATATTGTCTTTAAGAGCTGCAAGAGTCTGAGGCTTGTTGACATAAACCCGCGACTTCAAAAAGCCCCACAAAAAGAAGTCTGGAGCGGTCAAATCAGGCGATCTTGCTGGCCAGTGCAAATCGCCAAAACGGGAGATTAGGCTCCCGGGAAATGCATCCTTCAGCATATCGGTTGTGGCACGTGCAGTGTGTGCCGTTGCACCGTCCTGTTGGAACCACATGTTTTCCAATCCCAATTCATCAAGTTGCGGCAAAAAGAACTCGTTGATCATTGCTCTGTAGCGCTCACCATTCACAGTAACCGTTTGGCCCGCGACGTCTTCGAAGAAAAAAGGTCCGATGACTCCTCCAGCGAAAACAGCACACCATACAGTGACTTTGAGCGGGTGTAATGGCTCTTCGTGGGTTACACGCGGATTTTCAGTGCCCCAGAAGCGTAAATTTTGCTTATTTACGTACCCGCTAAGATGGAAATGGGCCTCATCACTTATGATTATTTTTGATGAAAAATCATCTTCCTCTTGGTGGTGGTTAAGGAAGGCTTGAGCGTATGTTAGACGCGATTGGCGGTCAGCAGCTGGACTTTGTACGGAAACATCTTCAAATCTTGTACCAAAATTCGCTGTAAAGACCGTCGACTGATACCCATTTTCGTGGCACGTCGTCTGGTCGATGTCGACGGCGCTTCCATGCCATCTTCGGCTACAGCAGCAATATTCTCTGCAGAACGGCTACTCCGGGGTCTGCCACGCCTGGCAGCATCTCGTGTTGTGCCAGTCTCTTCGAGGCGAGCGGCTAAACGTCGCAGTGTTTCACCAGTAGGCGTTGGACGGGTAGCAAATCTGCGACGAAATTCACGTTGTGCCAAAGTCACCGACCGATTATTGCTCAAATAAATAGTCACCAATATTCCGCGTTCTGGAGCAGTGTAGCATAACATTGTTTATTAACGTGTATTTCGCATGTGTTTACTACACAAATGTCAAAACAGAACTGACATTAGGGGCCAATCGCAAAATTTATAGCATTTTCTGATAGGAGGATTACTTTTGCGCCACCTTGTATTAGATAAGACCTTATTTAATGATCATTATCAGTTTGACATAATCATTATATAAGACCTTACTTAACTCTTATTATCAGTTTAACTTAAGCATTATATATGTAGTGTCTTGGTTCAGACTTATTATAAGTTTAACAAAAGACATGCTCCTTTTTTCCTTATAAAGCGTTTTTATTTTTAATGAACCTAAAACTAGAAACTTAAATATTCACAAGGTTTTAATTAAAGAAAAAAATAAATAAAGTAAATTCAGACATTCATAAAAAATATACACACTGTTGGTCCTTCCTGTTTTTTCCTTTTTTGATGGCATCTTTTACAACTCTTTCGTATTCTTCGAAAGACGAATAGAAACGATTTACGCAGCCTACATTGAAAAGAAAATAATTAAAAGCTTTGTAATTAAATCAAATATTAATATAATGTAATGTTTTACTTACTCGTATTATTAAACTTTTACTTTTTCACAATTATCACTTTTACTTTACTAACTTTTGCTTCCGATCTTGTTGGTTATTAGCACAATAATGACGCGTCAGCACAAATATTCCTTATGAATGCCTTACGATAAGGCATTCATCTGGATTATCGAGAAATATAGTACCGTTACATAATCTCATGTTTTTCTATGGTTCTGTCTGAGTTCTTTACCTTATATACTCGTAAAAGGCTTATCTTAGAATTACTATGGGTATTTAATAAGATTTGCCATTATGTCGATGCCTTATTTAACCCTTAGCCTGATATACCTTATAACATTTTCTGCCGGGGTTATTCACTGCTTTAGTTGTTGTGAATCAGAGATAGTAAAAAAGGGTTCCAATACACGAACGAATCCACAATTAGTCAAAGTTAGAGCATACGCATCAAAAATTACAAACCAGTTGGCAACTAGTTTGTGATTCGGTGTTGGAACGAACACACCAAATGATTTGTAAAATATATTTATTTAGCTGGAAGTAAGGTTTTACCAACGTCTTTGTCCAAGTTTGGGAGCATGCAAAAGAGTTATGAAGTGATATTCGACTTGGCCGCCCGAAAGCAGAACACAACACGCTGCAGTCTTTTTTTAAGTATGTGACAACAGTGCATTGGTAGTGTCTTGACTTTCTGAATAGAAGGTAACGCCTTCAAATCCCTATCAGGTTAATGAAGGAAAATGACTTGTTTTGTGTTTCATACCCCAGGCCATACGTAAATTTCTAAGGATAATGTCATCGAACAATTTCTTCAATAACTCGATGGTTTCACCGACGGTATGACCCTATATCCGTGAAACCAAATGAGCTGCAGACCATGTTCACGCACCTTTGAAAAAAAAAATCGTTGATGATGGCAAAGGCATCTTTGATGGTGACATTTTGATTTTGTTCCTTTTTGAAGAAGTACTGTCCGATTATGCCGCCAGCCTAAATCGCATCAAACAGTCGATTTTTCGCTAATGGATCATCCAATACTTATAGCACATCCCTCTACTTCTTCCTAAAGGTCGGCAGTGAAAGCCGTCACTGTGTTTTCAATGGCCAAGTTAAAATTAAAATGCCTGCACTGTGTTTCTTAGGGTAATGTAATAATTACGGAAAAAAATTTTGCCGTGTGCTTACTATTTCGAACTTTTTTCACTTTCAAAAGCGAAATATCACCGAATTATTACTCTTGTCTTAATTTCGTTTTGCCAAAGTGAATGAACGTCAGTTGAGAAACAAAGCCGAAGTATTTTTTTATCTAGACTTCGGCTTTATTTTCCCTGATAAATGGAACAGTTGCTTATTGAAATTATTCATAGAGAAGTTTCTGTCTGGTGGTCCCGCTTTGCGGGTTAAAAGGGTTTCAAATTCTTTAAATCTCTTGTGCTCATACACCAGCAGGCTCTCGGCCTCACATGCATGTGCTCAGACGGCGTTATGCGGCGTTGTGTTTAGTTATTAAAATACAGTAAAACTCTAATTTACGACGCTTTGGCTTATGACTTAGGAGGCTGCCTCCATTTACGACGTTTTTGCTTCGAACTTACGTCACTGTGTAGGAACATTTTACAATTAAAAAAAAAAATCCAACTACATATTATGTATTTTCCTTGAAAGATGATTTATATTGGGCCATGTATTTCAATTCAAATAACGTACTTATTCATACACACATAATTATGTACGTATTAAAACACAGATAAATTAAAAGTAAGCTAGATTCCTTGAAGTCTGATTTTGTTCAGTTTATTACATCGGTTTAAGTCGTTTGCAATTTACGTGGAGCTGTCAGAACCAATTAGTGACTTAAATCGAGGTATTCCAGACTTGAATTTTGCAATCCATGGCAAAGAAAAATGGATACTCTATAAGAAGTCTAAATAAATAAATCAAATCCTCTGTTTACCCTTAACTATCCTCCTTTCTTATGCGAATCCCTTCACAAACTTGTATACAAAAAATATATTCGAATTATGCCTCAGTGAAACGCCAAATACCAAAACACGAACTGTTCGTTTTGTTGTGAGGTTTTGCATAATGCAGAGCCGTGTGCTGGTCTGAACCTGGCGAACGTTATTTCTCCCTAGCCTATTTTTGTAAATTAATATTATATGTCTTTGTTGCTAGAAAGCTTTCTCCCAAAATAACTTACATATGGTATGAATATGGGCTGTCGGACCATTGGTATATAAGCCATATTGTGGCGCCCCCTACCGGAATCATACATAACTATAAACCATTCTCTCACCGAGCTTAGAGTAACGTATCTTGTGAATGTAAAGTCAATCTTCTAAAGGTTTGGGCTCACTAGCAGAAACCGGCGAACATTTTGTCGCGCTCGCCTTCACGCCTAAATAAGTTTATTCATTTTAATATTAATACTTAAAATCTCAATTACTCAATCGGATTAACAATGCGCGAACTCATAGGAGAAGAACACACAAATAATAGCGCGATACCTATTGAACGTTAATGGTACTATTTCAGGAACTTTCGCTCTCTAAATCGAAGAAAAAAACAACAATTAATTTGAATCCCATTTCTGCCACTAGAGGTCTAAAGCGCTCAGGTTCAATTTTTAATACGCCTAAGCCTTGCCTGAGAAATTCAAAGAAAACGCACAATAAAACAATTCTCGTTAGCAACAAATACTTCCCTGCTTCAGTTGTGAAACTACTTGTGAATAGTTTTCCATAAAACTAATTTTTAAGTCTTTTTTAATTGAACCCAGACCCAACCTTCGTTTTCCAATTTCAAACTAACTTTTACCATTTAATACACATTCAGTTCACGTCCACAACCACACACCAATGTATGCGTTTGATGTGATCTCTTTATCCTTTGTATTTCCCTTATTCAGTGGTCCTTAAGGCATGACAAGACAATGGTTAGGGTTACTATTATTTTAAGTCTTCTTAATCACACATTAAATTGGCACTGCAGAAGTATCTCATTGTCTTATAACCCACCCTTTACCGAAAAATATTCTTTAAATCCATGCACGCACCCCAGAACTCCCCATCCAGCCCACTGCCGCCAATCCCATTATTTGTTTCGCACAGAAAATAGACAAAAGCATTGATATCATTCGAGCGTACATATAAAAGTATGTATGTGCCAACAAAGTACGTCAGTTGATTGTGTGTATTTACCAAGAGAATCCTGTTGGAAGGGTGAAAATGCTTAACGTGTCTAGAAGCTTGCGATATCTCTCTATAAAAACTTGAAGTATAGTTTAAAGTATTCACTCATCCCTCCCGGCAAATGCCAGACATCAGACATTCTACAAACAATGTGAATAATGTATGAGATTTATTTGTCTCGTTTTTTTTTTGTACGTTTAATGACGACGACATCACCTTTCGTCCTTTCAACATGTGGCCCTCTATCACAATCAGTTTTGTTAGTTTTTTTTTAGTTCTTTTGCTGTAAAAGAGAATGTGTTGAATTTTGGGCGGAAAAAGGAATCAAATTTTATGCGAGACATGAAAAAGCGATGCAAGCAAGAAAACTTTTCCTTGTCCTGATGCGTCCTTGAACAAGCATCATCATAATCTTTTCGAATCAACCGGAACATATTTTTTTGTGTTTTTAAGGACGAAATATCAATCGTTGGCACATAATTGTTTTTTTTTTATTTTTTCTTATGGCAAGGTCATCCAAAACCCACCCAGCATTGCGGTTGATTTATTGCATAAGGACTAAGGAGGAAATTATTGATAAAATAAAAGCAGAAGATTACCTCCCTCCCATCATTTTTGTTTTTAACGTCTTCTCAAACAAGAGAGAGAAGAACGCATAAAAATTAAACAATATCAATTCTTGTCGTGTCGTCTCGATTTTCGTATTTTTGCTAAGCTTTTTATCATCGATTACTCTCCGCGTTGGTGTAAGTGAATGTGTGCGGGTGTGTAGGAGAGATTACTTTTGTCCTTCAACTTTAGGGGAGCTCCCTCCCCAACTTCACCATTTTTTGTTGGAAAAGAGACAGAGAGCGACCTTTTTCGAGGAATTTTTCAAATTCAGTGGGTGTTTTTCGTATGCGAAAAATTAATATTTGTATTCAATTTTTTCGTCGCTGTTCGTTGATTTTTTTTTGTTACTAAAACAAAACATGTTCATTTATATATTCCAATTAAACACTCACCATGGCTTACAGGATTGGATTATGTGCCTTTTCTAACTGATTTGATTGGATACGCCGACAGATGATGTTAATTGTTGGGATAATCAAGTTAATGGTTTACCAGTTTAATTAAATTGGTGTTGAAGTAATTTTGATTCCTGGGGGCACAGGTCTCGTAGGGATTTTTTCGCGTCCTTGTAAACAGCACGGGCATAAAGGAATTGCCGGCACTTCGGTGTTAATTTTTTGTAAATCAAAATGGACAGGAAAAATATTCCACAAACGTATTCTGCGGTTGTGGAAAGGTTCGTTGCATTTTACTAGACGTCCGGCTGTGTGCACATGGATGAACTAACGCGCATTCCTGGCATGCTGGGTGTTGCTGTTGAAATATTTAAGGGGTGGAATGCAACTGGCTATTGCGTTTGAGCTCTTATGTTGGAAATGAAAGAGCGTTAAGCGATTTAACGATGCGTTAATCGAGCGCTTTTAAATCCTGTGTAATAAATCCAAATGAATTATTGGTGCTTACTTTTAAATTCATTTTTATTAATTATTAGCTTATATCAACTTACATACTAGACAAAAATGATTAAACCTAACTTAAAATTAACAGGATACTTATTCTTATTTATTGGTCCTTATGCGAACGCTCTAAACTTAACTATATCTTAGAATTATTGCCTTTCGGCCTACGAACTATTTTACGAACTAATCTTACATATATATTCCTCGAGAAAATTTACTAAAACTCGGTATCATTATTGAGATTTTATATAAAACAAATTACAAACTACCTATTCTACTTACTTAAACTACTTAACGTATTTTAACTATAATTAGGATTCTGAGCACTCGTTGCCTGGCGCAATAAGTGGTCAAAATCCCAATTGCTTTCCGAGCGCCTGGCAGTCGTCAACGTGCACACGCGCCGCCGTGAGCCGACTGAAGCCTTACAGCGTCATTCAACTCCCGGAAGCACCACCACACGTTGGCGAGCCCGGCCTCTCCCAAAAACGCCCTAGCTGACTTAATCTAACTTATAAGCTAAGAGGATGTTACCTAGAGTAACGCACCGTCCTGGGAGGGCATGTTGACCCCTCCCCCCTCAACAAGCCACCAAAATTCGGCGAATTGATTTTCCGTGTCGAATCTATCCCTCTCCGATATTGCGGTACTAAAACGGAGGAGCTCATGAGCATTGGCGACGTCCCCGTCATGGAGGAGCCGCTTATCTCTCGCGCTGCGGTAGCGATGGTATAAGACCGGGATACCATCCCTCGTCTGTACCAGCCCTTTTGAATCAATATGGATAAATGCCTCTGGCGGGATAAAGCCAGACCGGAGCGTACTCTCTATGTACATTTCATTGGGGTAGTAAGCCCCAAATATCAGACTATTGTCGCTGTGCATTATTCAGCGCATTGTTAAACAGCGTGGTGAAAATATCTACAGCCTCCAGAGGCAGGTGTCTCAATACGACGTTTGGGACACCATCCATCCCCGCCGACTTTTTATTCTTTAGCGACTCGAAGATGCACAGAAGATCATCCTTCGACACGAACAAGTGCGATGCATCTCGGCCATTGGCGACAACTGCATTAGCATGGTTTTCATCAGTGAACACGGTGAATCCGTTATTCTCAGATCGCCAATTCTCAAGTTCGGTGCGCAGATCGAAGTGGCTCACCAGAGCCCTATTCTCAATGTCGTGGTTACGGCGAACAGGATTGTTCACCGTATACACGGCCTCGAAACAAGCGCCCAGCAAATCCACCTTCTCCTGTGGGTCCTCGACCACGAAAAAATCGTCGTTTGAAGCGACACTTTCTGGACTTATTCCAGCAGTCAGTACTGTCTGTCTGTTCTCTGCTGTCTGGGAGATTCGAACACAAGGAATATCATTGTGATCTTTCCTCCTGAACAACTTATTTATCTGTGGGAACATATTCGGACTACAGGTTTTAATAGCCCGAATTTTATTGCCCCAATACAGACTTACAGATTTTCTGTAATTTTCTTTTATCAGCTGTTTCAGGATTCGGATCTCTGACTTCAGCATCCTTACCTCCGGGTCGTCGCGATCAGTAAATTGCCTGTACAGCCGTTTAAGCCTCGAGAGCAGTCTACTTTTCTGTCGGTATAGTGCGTCGATTGTAGGGTTTCTGTACTTTTCTGTCTGGTCGTCGTCGGAACGTCCTACCCGAGGAATAGTTCGTTCCATAGTTCGTTTGATGGCGTCGTCCATTTGCAATAAATGCCGATCAATGTCATCATTTGTCATGTTACTGTTTGTCGGTGGGTCGATCCCACTCGAACGTATATCTCGCTTTAACAATCTGGAGAAGCGCGACCATTGTGCCCTCCGATAATCGAATGAACACACTGCTTCGTACTCCTCCAGCAGCGTTTGCTCGTTCGGGATCCGTATTGCGGCGGGGAGTCCGTAGTGATCACTATCGTACTCAAACGCACGCAAACAGTTCCGCGTGTTTTGATCTATGTTCGTCAGTTGAAGTCTTGCGTCCGTTAAGGCCAAGTTCAGGAAAGCACCGCTTCTTGGGAAAGAAGGGATATCCGTCGCGTACAACTCGAGGTTGTACTCAATCATATTGAGGCGCCACCAGTCGTGAAACTGGTTGCCCCTGGGATTTGCAGTAACATTTCCCCATGCCGCATGTTTGGCATTAATATCTCCGGCTGAATTATTGGTGCATTCGACCAAATGTGAGCGCTGTACTCAAGTTTGGGGCCAGATCAGTGAAATTTTGTTGTCATCACCAAAAAACTCTAATTTTTGTGCAGCATTCTTCTTGACATCACGGTGTCCTTAATACACATACTCCAGATTGGAAAGGCCTTCGGGTTAAGTTATGCAAGTGTCACTTATGGTTAATGACAGAAGACAGCTTTATTTTTTGAGAGCATTCAGGTCCACTTTATTGGTGGTTACTTACTTAACGGGCTCCCGACCCGTGGAGAGTCTCTGCGTGAGACACTGCAGCCTTCCACCGTCCGCGATCGCGCGCACTCTGCTTCCACTTGCCCAGACCAAACGCTCTGGCATCCGCAATGGCTTGGTCTTTTAAACAGAGTTTCGGTCTTCCTTGTCGCCTCGGACCTGGGGACTCGAGATCCTCTTCGCTGGAGTACTATTGTCCATTCGCTCAATGTGGCCGACCCAATGCAGTCAACGTGTTCTAGCTTTTCGTAATACACCCGCAACTTGTTACAGCTCATAGAGTTTGCGGTTGTATCTTCTCCTCCGTCCGCCCTCCACTCACAAAGGACCAAATATCCGACGCAGTATTTTTCTTTCGCAAGAAGCCAATACTAGCTCTCCTTTCCAGCTTATCATCGAGCACTCGGCGCCATAAAGCAGAACTGTCAATATCAGTGTTTTACAGAGCTTACACTTGGTCTTCCGTACAGTTTTGAACCCTTTTGTTTTGCCAAACCGAAGTAGCAACGGTTTTCTGGGGTAATTCTTCATCGGATCTCCAGTAAGGTGTCATTCGTGGAGTAGTTGATGATTACTCCGAGGTAGGTGGCCTCCGTATCAACAGTGATGTTTTATCCTAGTCGATCGAAGAATGTTACCCTCGTTGACTTCAAGGCTGACCAATTTCGCCTGTTCTTCAATCGCCATTAAAGCATCTAACATGGCGCGCTGAGATCGGCCGATGATGTCGAATCGTCTGCGTATCCCAGTAGTTGGACGGATATTCTACAGATTGCACCGCTTGTTTTCCAGCGTCACGCAATACAACTGGATCAGTTTTGCCGAGATCCTATATTCGGCACGAAGAGCTCCGGACGATGAGTGCTCATATGCGGCTTTAAAATCGATGATGGTGCGTCTCGACATGAAATTCATTGGTCTTTTCCAGGAGTTGCCTAAGTGTGAACATTTGGTCTACCGCCGATCTGCCGGGCCGGAAACAACACTTGAACGTGCCGATTAGTGTGTTGCAGAACGGCTTTAGACGTTCGCGCAGTATGTTGGATAAGAACTTATATGCGACATTAAGCAGCGATATGCCTCGAAAGTTCTTGCAAGACATAGGGTCGCCTTTCCTTTAGATAAGGCATATGGAGCTGCTAGCCCAATCATCGGGCATGCAATCTTACACCCATACTTGGTGATGCGTTGGTGCATGCACCTACCAAAACAGCAACTGCGTATTTGAAAAACTCTGCTGGTAAGCCATTGTTTTTAAGCTTTCAAATAGCTGAGCCAACCTCTTTATTGACTGGACGTAGGTTCTCTTCTTTCCCCATCACTCTCTCTACATGATTCCCACTAAGCAGCTGTTAAAAATGCGGGAAACAAATATACGAACCTAGAGTACTGTCATCAACGAAGGGATCAGATTGAACTAGAAGAAAAATAAATAGACATAAGATTATTTATAGTCGAAGGAGTCCCGGAAACACCAGCTTTTACTGTAGTCACGTCAAAGTTGACAGCAGCGCACTACGGATTGCATCAAATCGCCTAAAAATCCGATAAGACCTGAAAGCTTGTACGGAAATCTCCTTAGATCTACAGAATTTGTCCCTTGGATATACAGAAACCCAATGTGGGCGCAGTAGCTCAATGGTAAGTGTGTTGAACTACTTATCTAAAGGTCCCCCAGTTCACCTCTTGGAAACGTCTGACAAACATCCAAGAGTACTAATTGTCATAAGAAGGTTTTTTGCCGTTCGGAATCGGCTTAAAATTGTAAGTCCCTTCCACTTCGAACATGCAAATGTTTGGAGGAGCAAGGTTTTAGGCCCTGTATGGGCCGTCAATGCCTAGTATTTATTTAGTTTTAAACGAAGGAAATTTAAAAAAAAATATTTTCAATAAAGACAAATTTGTTTAAAAATAACCAACTGAGCCAGTCGCGCTCCGTTTTCTTCGTAATAGGTTATTTGGCGTGAAGGCTTCCTCGGATCTTGGAACTTCTTATTCAAAAATAAAACAATACCGGGAAAAATAGTTGTATCGAACTCTCAGACAATTTGAGATGAACTTTTATAAAGAAAGAAGACGTTTTGTCAAACATTATTCCCTGTAAATTCATTAAGGATCTGCGCGTGTCCTGTCAGGCTGCATTTGCAGCTGCTAGTTTGGCTTAAGCCTCACGGCGCTGTTTGCGGCAGCTTATTTTACAAACAAATCCAGGGGTATACCAATGAGAGAATCAAAAAAGCCACAATAGCCTTTTACTCCTGCAGCAACATTTTTGGAAAAACCTGGGGACTATCTCCCAAAATTAAACTGTGGATGTACACGGCAATATTAAGTCATATACTGACCTATGGCAGTCTCGTATGGTGGCAGGCAACCAATAAAGCCACCTACCTAAAGGTTTTTACGAAAGTTCAGAGACTAGCGTGCATCGGCACAATCAGTGCGATAAGGACAACTCCAACCGCAGGACTGGAAACTATCCTCAACCTGCTACCGCTAGACATCTTTGTTCGATCAACAGCCGCCATTAGTGTCATGAGAATTTGCCAAACAGTGAACTGGAAACCAAACGAAATGGGTCATTCGTCGATCCTGCAGAAATACTTTGGGCATGTACCAACTACGGACTACATCACGCCATATATTTAGATTTTACAAGACCTTTCTCGAGTGCCTATAACAGCAGCAGGGAAGAATGGAGAAACGGACTCGTCCCCAGCACGCAAGCCATAGCCGTATTTACGGACGGTTCCAAAATGGAAACGGGGGTGGGGTCAGGCGTCTTCCGCACCGCCGGGCATATCAAAATCGGTACGCCTCCCCGACCACAGCAGCGTCTTCCAAGCAGTGACAACAGCAGCCCGTGAGTCTGTGGTAAGTGCAATACCACCCAATGATATTACCTTCTTTATCGGCAGTCAGGCAGTAATAAATTCCTTAACTGCAACAGTAATAAAATCCAAGCTTGTGAAGTGCTGTCGCGAAGAACTCAAGGTTCTTGGTAGGTACTCAGCATAAGGTATCGCTCTGCTGGGTTCCGGGACATCAAGGCATTCTAGGCAATGAGAAAGCGAATGAATTAGCAAGACAAGGTTCGGCAGCTGTGTCAGAACAAGGTGATCCCTCTCTACTCATCCCGCCTTGCACAATCAGGCTTGAAGCAAGGAGGAAGGAAATAAGAGAGGCGAACCTTAGATGGACAGTACTAGATACTTGCCACACCACAAAAATGCTATGGCCAGCCTTCAATTGAACCAGAACTGAGAGTCTCATGAAAGAAAATCACTATTTACCCTCGTAGGATTACTAACGGGGCACAATACTCTGCGGTACCACATGAAGAAATTGCGCTTGACGGAAGAAGAACTCTGGTAGAGGCTGTGGCGACGAGGAAGCTCTGGAGAATACAACCCACTTCCTATGTCACTGCCCGGGTCTCCAACACATCAGCTACAGATTCCTGGGGAGACATTTCTTCCAGGACCTAGACGAGCTCTCCAGCACACCGATAGACAGAATAATGAACTTCACAAAATCCGCAGGATGGTTTGTATCGAACAACACAGTGATTAATTAATATCAGTTTTTGTAGACAGGGTTTAAAAATGAGTAAGGGACAATCCTCCTCCCCCGATGGGCATCACAATGGGTCAGTATTAACCTGAGTGTGGTACTAAGCCAGCCCGCCTTCCTAACCTAACCTAGCTCAATGGTTAATGCTTTAGACTACTAACAGAGGGGTCTCCGGTTCAAATCACGCCGACACGCTCAGTAAGCGACTCCATTTTTGTCGTCAGTTTTTCTTAAATACCAGAGAATTGTTATCAATTCTTCAATATCGTCGTTATTGCTCCTTAATATTAAATTGTTGTCAGTAATAACAAAAGTAACACTGAAAAAAAAAATATAAATGTCAAGGAAATAGCTTTTGTTTGTTTTGTTTCGCGTAGGCGAAAAATTCATTCATACCCTGGGCAGGGCCGGCTTCAGCCAAACAAGCGCCCTGTGCAAGATTTACCGAAAGCGCCCTATTTCGAGTTAGATTCTCCTTGAAGTTGCAATATTGCAAGTGATGTGAGTTAATGTGCAAAAATTCAGCACAGGTGTGATTGATGTTGCTATTTTGGGCTTATTTGAACAAGTTTTTTGTTTTAAATGCAAATGGCAGTATCCGCGCAATTTAAAATTAATTTTTCTTACTCCCTACTCCTCCAATGCTCCCCGGAATTTGGCGCCCTGTGCATTTGCACATCTTGGATCTTGCACATATGGTTTGGCCGGCCGGCTGGGTGAATCAACTGTTAAAACGTCAGTCGTCAACATCCTTGAACTCTTTCTCAATTAGCACTACCTCGTTTAGATTAGCGAAGAAATAATTGCCCAGCCATCTCCTTCCATACCGAGCAAAGTATGTGTGTTGTGTCTTTCGTGACGCACAATCATTACAGCATCTGCACGCGTCCGTTTGTTAAAGCCCCAGTCTTCTAGCATGCGTTCTCACATGCCAATGTCCGGACAGGATGCCGATTGTCATTCTAAGCTGACATCTACTTGAATTCAAAAGAAGAGCTTCACAGTAATTTTGGGGCAATAGGATGCGGTCGAGGAGTGGCCTGCCCAGTGCCGAATTAAGGTTCAGTGCCGCCACAGATGCTTAAATTTTGCCGCCCCTGCAGCCAGCAAATCTTCACAGTTTTCTCATAAAATTTTAGTTATAAAAAATAAAAAATATTTCCACAAAAAAGTTTTAAAATAAAAACGATAATTCACTACATACTCTGAAAGATAATCTACGTCTGCGAGACGTATGGCGGGCTGAAAAAATGTTATATCCTCTTAACTGTAAACCGCATTGGGTTGGATGCTTAAACTAACTCAGTCGTTGGTCGGATCTTGCCCGTAACGGTCGTAGCGCGACGGTAAGTACCTGCTGTAACAAGTTATAGCTATGCCGTACTACGTCTGGAGGCGTGTGTGACGTGTGCCATTCTTGAATTCAATTTAATCGTATGTAAGTTAAAATTACTTACACTTATTATTAGTAGACTTATTTTAAATCATAAAATAAAAATTCGATTATTATTTTGAAATCTTTTGATCCATTCAAAACGAAGAATATCTCCAACAAAACATTTTTCTTTGCAACAATTTTTTATTCAGATCTACCACACCAATATCGCAATTACCAATACGTACAGAATTCACTCAGTTCACAGCCCCCAACCTTTTCGATTTCTGTAAGACGGCTAAAAAAAAAATCGGTTTTCAAATTTGCCGCCCCTAAAATCTGCCGCCCCTAAAATCTGCCGCCCTATGCTCAAGCCTACTTAGCCTGCTGGTAAATCCGCCACTGGCGCCTGCCCAATGTCCTGATCTCCATCCTATTGAAAATCTATTAACCGAGGTATGATGATTATTTTTTATAAATCACAGCACATTTGATTTTTTTTGGGGTAAATGTTATTTCCTTAGGCACTGTTATTTGTTTTTTGACAGCTATACGTGCGTCCTATTACAATATTAACAACAAAATGATTTTCATCCCCAAATAAAGCCTTGGTTAGAAAACTTATTGACATTGGCTTTGTATCTTTTTTGTATATCCTTTTTGCTTTCGTTTACTCAATCAATATTTATAAATCAAGAGCAATGTGAGACGCGACCATGTGGAAAATATCCCAAAGGAAATTAAAACCCAACACAACCTTGCGCGCAGCGCCCCTTCCACCACACTAAAATACAAACAAACTAAATAAATATAATACAAAGCTAACGACAAAACTGAATTCATTCATTCTTCTTCACTCTCTTTGGGCAACTCAGAAAGAAATTCTAATCAAATGGCGAATTCCATTAAAAAAGCGTTTTGGCCGTTGATCTATGGCAAGAATCGTTTTCAGTTAATTTAGTTATTTTTTTGAAGAAACTTTTTTATCTATCATCGAACTAGGAGAAGGACAAAACTAATTCTATCGCAAAAATATTTTTTATTATTTTTTGTACTTTTGTTTGAATGTATAGGTAGGTACAGTGCGGTTCAATTGAATAGTTGCACCTGACCTGAGTTATGTTTTTGAACTGAATTTGTTGTTGTATTATTTGCACCAATGGGAAAAGAAAACGCACACAGCAGAGAGGTACATTAATACTGCATAAAATAAGCAAAACTTCAATTTGATAAATGGGCTATAAGTATAACGGACGTTTTACTCTCTTTTCCTTCCTCTCTCTCACTTCCTATGCCTTGCTAAAATGAATGCATTTTTTCGGTTCATTTGAATAGTCGGAACGGGTAAAACTGTTTAGTTAGCAACAAGTGTTCGGATAAAGGACAGTGAAAATTCAAATTGGAAGTGTTTTTTTTTTCTCTAAGGGTGGTAGATCTTCATAAGAGACTTGATAATATTCGGTACCAAGTAGTGTGGGATTTTTACCCTCTAAATCCACCGGTCCAGTCACCAGGACATTGGTCCTATGACATCGACAAACGATTTTTTTTTTCTTGATTTAAAATCGCATTTGGGGAAGTTTAATATTTTAATACTTTCCCATCGCTCTTAGACCATCACCTCATGAGGCTTGGTTCTTCTTAGTCTCCGAACAGTGTCCTGTACATTTACGCAATAGGCGTTTATTATTCCACAAAGGACTTTGTTTTGGGATGATTGGATGGTCTCAGAGTTTCTTGTATTTGTACAACCCCATAGTCGGATGCCATACGTCCAAACAGGTTTCTTGCTTGTATAACATTTTTTTGTTCGGGATATAAAAGTCAGAGTTCTTTAGTTGCGTCCAAACTCTTTTTTTTTTTTTTTTTTTTTTTTTTTTTTTTTTTTTTTTTTTTTTTTTTTTTTTTTTTATTATAGAAAAAGGAAATCCAAATCCCAGAGCACTCAGACTCGGTAACGGTCCATTGTACTATCAGGCAGAAATCCTCCTTTTGGTATAGAGGCATGTGAATGGGTGGCGTATGTTGTTGTTCCCCATGGGGATTGAACCTGTACCGCATGGGTAACAAGCCAATACACTAACCTCTACACCGTCGCCACCCTGTCCAAACTCTAACTTTGTCGACTGCATTTTGCAGTTTTTCCTGTTGCCTTCGCAATGTAAAGGGTGCCGCAAAAACAAAATGTAATAACTTTTTTTTCTGTGTGAGTAATTGGCTTGTTTTTTTTTATTTGGCAGGTTACTATTTACATTTATTGAAATGAATGCTTGGGATACCGAAAAGAGGATTTGGATAGTGCAGCGGTACCATGCAGTCCTTCATTTCCGTCCAAAAGGAATTTAGGCGGAAGTTTGGCGGCACTCCCCGAGTAGACGGACCATTATGAGGCTGGTAAACATGTTTGCCGAATCTGGAAGCATCGCACGAAGATCGTACCATCGAGATCCCTATGTTATGGTTCAAGGCACAATCGTGGCTGTAGCAGCGTCAATTCAGGCAAATCCAAGGTGCATTAAGGAGCCATACTTCTTTGAAGGAAACGGTGTTACAGTAACTGTCAATGGGGACCGTTATTTCAAGATATTGAAGCAGTTTCTTTTACCAAGAACTGTGCGGAAGAAGTATCCGTTTCAACAGAATTTGGTTGCAGCAAGAAGCAACTGCACACATAGACCGGTTACAACGAAAATTTCCAAACAAATTAATATTCAGAAACTCCACTTTCCGCTGGCGCCCAGGCACCTGACCTGACTCCATCAGACTTTTTTTTTATGAGGTTATGTCAAGCAAGAGGTGTAAAAAATTAAACCAAGGTATTCGACTGAATTAAGCAGTCCATTAAAACAATAATTGAGGCGATCCCGACTTCAACCCTTCAGGCCGCAATGAATAATTTTCTGATCAGGTGTCGCATATGCGTGGATGAGCCTGGAGGTCATTTACGGTCTATTATCTTCAAAAATAATTAGTTATAAAGGGTCCGCCAAATAACTTTTTTTTTTGAAAATGCTATAAAAAAAACTGCTGAATATTTTCTCAAATTTCTTTTTTTATTTGAAAGTACAATCCTTCCGGTTAATAATGGAAAATAATCTTCATAATAATGGCTTCAACTCCTGAACCAATTGGACTTTGTATGGCGTCATACCAAGGTCTTTATGCAAAATTCGTCTCAATGATGTCTCCGAAATGTTCAATTGTTGAGAACGACGGTGAATTGATGTTGATGGCGCTTCACGCACACTTTCTGCCACAGCAGCAATATTCTCGGGTGTACGCACTGTTTTTGGGTTTTCACGCTTTGGTTTATCGATGAGGATGCCAGTTTCTTTCACTTTTTTCACAAGATAACGAACATACGGAGCTGACGGTGCTTCTCTTCTTCCAAAATCCGTACGCAATTTTCGCACACATTCTGCAACATTACCATGATTTTCAAAGTAATGTCGCAATATTTCCCAGTGTTGTTCAAGCGTATACACAACCATATTCGTTCAGCGGAAGGATAAAACTAATTATCTGTCAAATCAGACATGAGCTAAGTGTTACCATTCACGAAATAAGCACTAGTTGAAAAAAAAAGTTAGATGGCGGACCCTTTATAATATAAAATTGAATTGTCTATACAGTAAAATGAAAGAAAGAAATACATTGATTGAAAAAAAGAGTTAATTGAGTTTCTTATTGTAGCACAATTGGTGCGCCACCCTGTATTTATCATTTAACCGCGATTGTGGCCATGATAGCACTGTTGTCCAGTCCACTGGAAAAGGGATATTATATAACAGATACAGTGTTGGTCCTAGGACAATTTCTTGTGGTACGCCAGCTTCGATTTTCATAAGTTCTAAATGCTCTTGCTCGTACCTACTCTAAAGACTCGGTCGCTTATATAAGTTTTCAGTATTTCATAGAACTGCCTAGGAAAGTCCCTATGTAGTTTGTACTCAAGTCCCTTATGTCAAACCTTGTCAAAAGCTTGAGCCAACGACGATACCACGTCGAGTTAATCGGTTCTCGACAGATCACCGTAATTAAACGACGTTGGGCGCGGTTAGTACGTAGATGGGGGACCGTTTGAGAATAACCGCGTGTCGTTGGCCAGTCCCATCTATAGAGTTGAGGTAGATATTACATACGTGGTATCACAATGGACCTAAATTGGTCTAAGTGTGTCGGCTTCTGCTGGACAGCCACCTAAACCTGACCTAACCTAACCTTGGGCAACATTGACCGCATCCGTTATTCGATGCACTTGGTCTATCGTCGAATATTTACTTCTAAATCCAAATTGGTGATTTCGGATTAGTCCTCGTTCTTCAATTACTTTGCTTAGACTTTTCAGAAGCAGTTTTTTTAAAAACTTTTGCCATAGTTAGTGTTAGCCATATTGGTCTGTAGCAGTGGCGTGGCGTCCATATAACACGATTCCTACCGTCTTCCCTTTTAAAAATCCACCAAAAGTAAGCACTATCTGCCAAATAAATATATGAAAAATGAAACCCGTCCCGTATTTTAATTATAAAATAAAATCTACACACTCACACATAAGCTATCGAATAAGTTTAATATTTTCATTCTACCTCTCGTCTGTATCTTCATACTTTATTCAAGAATCAAGATTCAACCACATTCCACAATCCACAAATCACAAACAACAAACCAACGAAGAGTCACAAAAATACTCTTAGTAAAAAGTTTTCAACTACCGCTGCTCTCTATAATAGAATAAAAAATATTTTTCCGTCTTATTTACTTGTTTTATATCCCTTTCTTCTACAAGCATTGCGGTTCCGATCCTCTTTGTTCAACACCCGCTTTTATATTCAAAGAAAAAGACGCTACATTTCGTCTTATAAACCAAATCTCACGCTGAATACTTGGAATTGTTTCATTTCATTCTCCCTTTTGCGATTAGCATTGCGTTTCAATCGGAAGATATCAACATGTTGCAGGAATGCAGGTGCTACGGTTGACTCGTTTTTTTTTTTTGGAACATTGTGTCTAATAACACGGTGTTCTTTGACTTATTTCTTTTTTCTTATGACATAATATCTGAATGTGTTATGTGGGTTGATTCTTGATTTTGAATTTGATGTTGATATTGATATGCGTGTTGATGTAAGAAGTTGAGCTTTCATTTTTCTCTCTTGTGATAGTTAATGCTTCGATGTTTTTACAAATTTATTGTTATACTTTTGTCTTATGAAATATAATATGGTAGAATATTATGGCAATTTGTCAGCAGAGTAAATTCAGCATATCGCTTAAGAGAAGTTCATGTCAAATAAAATACCGACACTTGTTTTTTTTTTAAGCAGGAATTCAAATTTTAATTTAGAATCAGTTGGACTTTATTGACAGACTGCGTTGCACAAGTGCAATAACTTGAAAAAATCTAGTGTTTTGTAAAGCCAATTTGATAAAATCTTAAATTAAAATAGTGAAAAGTTAGATGTGAAAGTGAAAGTGAAGGTTAATGTGTAATTTTTTAGTTTCTTTTATTACCAACTTACTGATAAAAACATTTTAGCTTCTTAATTTTAGTGCAGTTTTAGATTTTTTTTTGGAAATGTCTTTGATTAGTGTAGATTGCTGTTTAACTGATTTCCTCCTGGAGGATTCAAATAGTTTTAGTAAGCTATCTTTTCTTGATAAAAAAAAAGTTATAGACGTAGGGCGCTCTATGCCTTTTATAAATATTAATTACCAAAGGAGAGATGGTTTTGTGACACATTTTAATGTTTCCTTATACCAAAAATATAAGTGGCTAACTGGGAGTTGCAAGCTTAATAAAATGTTTTGTTTTCCTTGTCTTCTTTTTTCAAACTCCGCCAGTGTTTGGAGCCGAACGGGTTTCACTGATATAAATAATTTAGTTAATTCTTCGAAAAAACATATTAAGAAAAAAAAACATATTCGTTGTTGTTTATCCCTACACGAATTCGGCACGAATCGCATTGAAACTTCTTTAGGAAATTCTTTCGTTGTTCATAATAAAAAAGTAGATAAAAATCGGAAACTAATGGAACGTTTTATTGACACGGTCATTTTATTAGGCAGACAGGAGTTAGCATTTCGCGGTCATGATGAAAGGTCTCGTTCAGATAATCGTGGCAATTATGTCGAAGCGGTTTATTTTTTATCTAAATATGACACTTTATTGGAATCCCATTTAGAGCAGTGTTCAAGTACACACAATCCAATTTTTTCAGGTTTATCCAACGATATTCAAAACGATTTGATGCATAGTATCGCGGCGGTTATTAAATCCGAAATTAAAACGGAAATCAAGGATGCTCGGTTCGTGTCGATTATGATCGACGAAACACCAGATTTGAGTCATAGGGAACAACTGAGTGCCATATTTCGGTACTTGTCAGAGGATGGTATACAAGAAAGATTTCTTGGATTTTTTGACGTTAGCGCAAGTCGTAATGCAAATGAGTTATCCAATCATATATTTAAAATTCTTGAAACATACGACTGCAAGGAAAAGTTAATAGGACAATCCTACGATGGTGCCGCAGTTATGTCCGGCGAGGGGGGTGGTGTTCAAAAGAAGGTCCTTGAGGAATGCCCGATGGCAAATTTTATTCCTTGTTATGCACATGTTTTAAATTTAGTACTATCCCGATCTCTAGAAAACATAGCAGAACTTAAACTATTTTTTGGCTATACTAATAGCATCGTTCGATTTTTTAATAAATCCACAAAGCGGTCCAATCTTTTAAAACAAATTTCCAATCGACGCATGCCAGGAGTATCGGAAACTCGATGGCATTATCATTCAAGAATAATAAACGTAATCTTTAACTGTAGAATAGATATAATTGAAACTTTTAGTAAAATAATTAATGACTCTAGGGAATGGGATACTGACACACTTTCGATGGCAGAAAGTTTATTAAATAAATTAGAGAGCAAGGAATTCTGTTTTTTGCTTCATACCCTTTCTGAAATATTTGCAAAGACCGATGTATTATTTAATTTAATTCAAAAAAAACAAACAGACGTTAGTTATGCCAAGCAAGAAATCGAACGTTTTGAGTCATGGATAAGCTCTGACTTTTTAAATATGTTTGAAGTTATTTATGACAGCGTAAATGATTGCATCGAACCTCCACGTAAACGCAGGTTGCTTGACTTCGATTTGAAGACGAATTATATGCGCCTTTTTGTTGAAATTAAAGACAATATAGTTAGCCAAATAAATGCCAGATATAAATCATTTAGTAATCTTACATTTTTGGATTTACTAAATAATTTGAAGTATGACACTTTCTCTCGTTCCAGTCCAGATGTAAAAATATCTTCCCTAATTAAGTTTTTTCCTAGAATTTTTGACTTCACGGCATTAAAAAATGAACTTAATGTTTTATATTCTTCGTCGTCACTTCGACAGTTTGAGGTTCTCGACCTTCACAACCATTTGAATAGTGAAGCATTGAAAGAAGTGTTCCCTCAAGTCTTAAACTTAAGTAGTTTACTTTTAACACTTCCCATTTCCGTCGCCTCCGTTGAGAGGTCTTTTTCTGCTTTAAAAAGAATTCATACTTATTTAAGAAACTCACAGGGCGAGGATAGGCTCTCTGATTTAGCCCTCATATCGATAGAAAGAAGACTTCTTCTTAAAATTAAAAATAGACCAAACTTCTATGAAAGGGTATTGGCAGAGTTTATCAAAAAAGATCGTCGAATAGCATTAGAATACAAATAATTATAAATAACTAATATTTTAACAAAACTTTTCACTTTTTTTTTTTAAGTGTGTGAATTTTAGCTGTTTTTAATTTTGATTTATTTTTATTGCTGACATTATTATTTGTATCGTTTTTATATTTTAACAAATATAAAGAATTATCCATATAATTCTTCTGAATTTTCTTATTTTAAAATTACTATCCACATTATGCTGAATTTTTTTAAGTTATTGTATCATGCGTCTGTCAAGACCGGCTTCTTTTGAAGCCACTTTTGTTATGCTTTAAGCTCATTGTTGATTGAAATATTAATGTCTTGAAGTATAAAAAATGTGGCTAGAATATTTTTGCTAAGTCAATGTGGAATGCATATTATGTAGATACAATATCCCCATTAAAAATTATTTTATTTCAGGTTTTAAAGATTTTTATTTTTATAGGTGACTAAATTTTTCAACGTCTTCCCTTTTAAAATTATCCACGCCACGCCACTGGTCTGTAGGAAGCTACATCTGTTGGTGGCTTACATTGCTTAGATATAACAATGACTTCTGCAATTTTCCAAATGAAGTGGAACATATCGGAGCTTAGGCATGCATTTATTATGAGTTGGAGTTTTTTGAAGGCTATTGGTGGCATTTTTTTCCAAACCTTGGCAGTAATTAGGCTTGATATGTTGTGTTGAGTGTGACGAAGGGAATTCCCAAGTCGTCGTTTCTTTCAACAAAGTATAAGTTATTTGTTGCTGCATTTGCTGTGAACGGGTCAGCTTTCTGTTTGGGATTTGCGATCCATTTTCCGTCTTGTGCTTTTATTAAAATGGGCAGAAAAGAAGGGTTGAATTTGGAAGAAATCGCTAAAAGTTGATTACCTTTCGGAAAGCTTTTCAAATCGTAAAATAACCCCCTAAAATTAGTCGAGGTGAACACCTAATTAGAAATTTTGTGAAAAATCGTGCATCCAATTGGAAAAATTAAAAAGGAAGGATCGCAAAACTTTTAACGCCACAAGACAAGCTGAAAATTCAAAGACTAGCTTTTAATTCTGCTCAACCCACAAACAAAATAAAGGAATTTGCTGTGGTTTCTTGAAGCAAATCGACTATGCTTCGTGTCATTGTGAGTTGAGAGTGCTCCACACTAAAAGCTAAAAAAAAAAAAATAGCTCTGGCACGCCAGCAACACAGTCTTAAAAAGGGATCACATGACATAGGATGTGGACATTGTAGCGGTCTCAAGAAATTGGAGCATAATTGTGTTTTCGGATAAAAAAAAGTTTAGCTTGAATAATCCCTATGGCTACAACTATTGCTTTCATGATCTCGGGAAAGAAAAACTATTTTTAAACCTTCATCACTTGAGACAACGAGGAGCCATGGTATGGGGAGCAATTTCATACTATGGCGCTTTTGAATTTGTATTGTATTGTATGTGCAGTGGGGTCATCAGTAGATGACAAGCACTTAGACCTATTGGTCCATTGTACTTCAGCCTAGCTGCCCGCTCGCTGGTTATTGGCGATTAGTAAGATTCAGTGAGGGAGAACCTGCCAGTAGCCTTGGCAAAGCGAAGAATATTTGCAAGTTCAATTTCCCCCATCTCATCTTCGTTAACGAATTGTTTGCCTATAGTGGTGAGCCTGGTTCTGGCGAAAGCCGGACATTCACAGATGAAGTGAGATGCCGTTTCATCCGCCTCCATGCAGCACTCACATAGGCCCGAGCTCCTAATGTGAATGGTTTTGAGGTGCTCGTTAAGAGGACTGAAACCGGTGACGAGACCAATCAAGGATCTCAAGTCTTTCCTGTTTAGTCCAAGCAAAAACTTAGCTCTGCTGATTTTTGGACCGTCCACTAGCTTCTTCGAATACCTGCATGAGACCAGGTCATGCCAGTATTCGGAATGTTGTTGGCGTAGAGCCGAATCCATTTCACGTTTGTGGACGGATGAGCAGCATCCTACGGATGGTTGTGGCCCAATGAAGGCTGTTGAAGAGCCCTTCCTGGCCAGAGCATCCGCTCTTTCATTACCCTCGATACCTGTGTGCCCAGGAACCCAGGCAAGTGATACCGACTTACATCTTCCCAGACGGTCAAGCCTAACCATGGTTTCCTCAACTATTTTTGAGTTGAGAGAGCCAGCCGAACAGGCTTTGATAGCGGCTTGGCTATCTGAGCAGATGTATAAGGTTTTACCCTTAATCCTTCTCCTTAACAGGATATTGGCGGCAGTGGCAATCGCAAAGATTTCTGCCTGAAAAACAGTTGTTTGTCTACCCAAGGCTGCAGATAGATTTATCCGACAGTCTCTAGAGTAGACCCCGGCTCCGGAGATACCGTCAATAAGTGAGCCATCAGTATAGACGATGACATCACCCGGCCTAAAGCCATTCCACCCCTCACTGTTCCATTCCTGCCGTTCAGGAAGGATGACCTGAAAACGGCGCTCAAAGACTTGCTTCATGCACACAGTGTCAAGTGCTCCTCCCCGATGGCCAGGTAGGCTGTCATAGAGAGCTCTGTACCTAGCACCTCTGGCCCGATCGCCGAGATTGACCTGCCGTCCAAGTACTACACACATGCGGTATAGTGATTTTCTGGCCTCACTTTCAGCAAGGAACTGCAAGGGAGGTAAACAGAGCAACACTATCATAGCAGCAGTGGGAGTTCCTCTCATCGCACCTTCAATGCATAAGCACGCAAGGTGCTGTAGCTTCGACAGTTGACGTTTGAGGATGTGAGCTCTAGGCCACCATACAATCGCACCATACATAAGGTATGGCCTAACAATGCACGTGTAAATCCAGTGAACCAGCCTGGGACTAAGTCCCCAGGTTCTGCTGAACATCCTACGGCACTGCCAGAGAATGTTAGTTGCCTTCGAAATCCTAGCAACCAAATGTTCAGAAAAGTTAAGCTTTGGATCTAGAACAATACCCAGATACTTAACCTTGCTTGATAGCTTTAGTTGAGTGCCCTGGAAGTAAGGCCACCTCACTTGAGGTATTGCCCTTCTATCTCAGTCTTCGCGGGGTTGACTGACAGAGCTTGCTCGCGGCACCAACTCCCAACACTATTGAGCGCTGTTTCCATCCGCTCACAAATAGTTGGTAAACTCCTGCCGCTGACAATAATGCACACATCGTCAGCGTATCCAATAACAGGGTGACCTTCCCCATCAAGTCTTCTCAACAAGGAGTCGACCAACAGGTTCCACAATGTAGTGGAAAGTACACCGCCCTGCTCAAAGCCTTTGACAGCGCGCACAGTTCTGACACAGCCGCCAACAGCAGCTGTAACTTCTCTGCTCCTAAGCATTTCCAGGATCCATTCCACAGTTGTAGAATCGACGCCCTTCAGTGTTAAGGCAGACTCAATTCTGCAAAAGGTGGGATTGTCAAAGGCACCCTCAATATCCATGAAGACAGCAAGAGCATAGTTCTTGAGGTCGAGCGCCCTACGCACTCTGGCCGTCAGATCCGTTAATGCCGTCTCAGTGGACTTGCCTTTTTGATAGGCGTGTTGGCTATCATGAATACTCAGCGAAGCTGGAATACTCTTAAGCCGTACGTCAATCAGTTTTTCAAGGCCCTTTAGCAGAAATGATGAAAGGCTAATAGTCCTGAAGCTTTTGGGAAGATCATAGGCGGCCTTTCCCGGTTTGGGAATGAAAACCGCTCTAGCTCCAGGCTAAAGGAATATGTCGCAGAGCAACGCTAGCTCTGTAGATTCTAGTTAGCAGTGTGAGCAAAATCTCGATACCCTTTTGCAAGAGTATGGGGTATATGCCATCAGGTCCAGGAACTTTGAAAGGAGAAAAGGATAGGATAATAGCTCTCGCCCTCTCTCTCGTAACAATGCTCGCCGCGACCCGCCACTGCTCAGTGGTAGTTCTGCCTTTGTTTGGCCACACGCAACTATCCACGGCTTTGCAGCCAGGAAAGTGGGTGTCCATTAGCAGTTGAAGTGCCTCCTCATTGGAGTTGGTCGAGGTGCCATCAGGCTTCCGAAGGACGTCAAGCCTGGCTCCCGGATCAGCTAAGAGGACTCTCTGCAATCTCGAAACCGCGCTAACATCCTTCAGTTCTCCGCAGAATCTCTGCCAAGATACCTTCTTAGCGCTCTTAATTTGCCTCTTGTACTCCTTCTGCGCATCCGCATGAGAAGACCAATCGGCTGCCAGGTTAGACTTCCTGGCCCTGTTAAACAGCCTCCCCACTCTTTTCCTGAGAAGGGATAGCTTAGCGTTCCACCATCGGGTTGGTTTCGCACCGCCAACCTCCTTCTCCGGGCAAGCAGTATGAAAGGCCGCAATAATACCGCTGTGTAGCGTGCCGGTCGCCTTATCCAAGTCATCGCTACTAAGGATCCTGATAGGCAGGGAACCTATCTGACCCCGCAACTCCGTGGAATAGACGTCCCAGTCAGTGCGCCGCACATTCCTGATTTTGCTTCTGATCGGTCGATCTGCACTTAGCTTAAAAATAACATACCGATGATCAGATGCAGTTTCTTCCCTTGAAACCCTCCAGCTCGAAACGATGCCAGATGCAGCAGCGGTTGCTACTGTCACATCAATAACTTGCCGCCTCAGCCGAGTGACAAAGGTTGGCTCATTACCAGTGTTCAGTATATCGAGCTGGCTGGCAGCAAAGAAGTTTAGTAGGGATTCACCCCTGCTATTTGAGTCAGTACTACCCCAAACGCGATGAAGCGCGTTCGCGTCCATACCAACGATCAAATGCTTGTTACCTCGTCGGGCATGCTCGACAAGCCTTACCAGTTCCACCGTTGGAGGTGGGGCCAGTGAGTCAAATGGGAGGTACACTGAGGCTAAAATAATCTCAGTAACCAACCCTCCTCGCTTAAGACACATTTTAATAGCTGTACAGTCTCGAGAACTGAACTCAGGCATAAGACTAGCATCTAAGCCCTTTGCTACAAAGATGCACGTGCGAGTATTAACAATCCCAGGCTTTACAAAAATTGCTCCTGGTACACCCGAGATGCCACTTACCGCCCCCTTATACAGATAAGGTTCCTGTATGAGGCACACCTCTGTATGCAGTTTTCCAAGACGACGACACAATGTAGGTGAAGCCGCCTTGGAATGTTGCAAGTTGATTTGAAGGACCTCCAGTGATGAGCTAGCCATAGAGCTAATTACCACTGGAAGTTCCAGCCTTCTCTCCCCTCTTTTCTGGCCTGAAGAACAGGCGACCAGTGAGGAAAAAAGGCCGGTAAGAGCACTTCCCAAGCATCTTCGCCGAATCGTCATCAACACCAAAAGTATACAGACGGCCATCCTTCATTTTGTTGAAGTGATAGACCCTCCACTTATCGGTGGATAGACCCGGGTTTTGACCCTTGAGAAGATCGATGATTTCCTTAGTCTCCAGATCAGTTTCTGGGACAAAGACCTTTATCTTGGTATATCCTACTAGCTCTGACGGGTGAAGACAGACAAGGTCACTCCCGTCAAGCTTAGGGAAAATCCGAGCAAGATCAGCTCTGACCCACGCATTCGTGGCTTCATCACTACAGCAGAGGACAAAGCCTCCATTAGTCTTGATGATGCGCTCAAACGCCGGGCTATTGCCTTCCTTGACTCGCCTCCTTACAGCGTCCTTCAAGGCCTTGTCCAGAATGCAGATGTTTTCCGCAGTATACTTCCTCAGGTGATCACCCGGGAAAACAACCGCCAATCGCAAACCAGAAAGGGCCGAGTCTGTGTAGCTCTTCTTTGGTAGGGGGGGTCCTGCATCATTGCTAGTGCAAGACCTCTTTGTGCCTTTGGATGCTGCACCAGCTACCTTAGGTGACCCCTTAGCCACTCTTGTGTCCGTCACCTTCACAGACTTCTCTGTTTCAGTGACCGTCTCTGAGACATTGGGAGCGGACAGATCAGAGGCAGTAGGTACGGGGCCAACAGGTTTGGGGTCGGCATTTATTGCAACCCTACTCTCCGAGTCCACCATTCCTCCTCGCTTCTTCCTCTTACCACTCTTCCGTTTCTTTCGCTTCCTACAGCCTGATTCCTTGGTGGTTTCAACGCTAACCGATTCGCAGAGCTCATCAGTCGCAGAATCCTCCGAGGAGCAGCCGGAAGGAGCCTTCTCTCATTCCTCAAGAGAGAGCTTCTTCAGCTTTTTCCTGAGGGCCGCCTGCTTCCTGGAAGGGCTGCAGAGGGGAGCATCGCTGGACGTGCTGGACAGGAAATCCCGTGCTCGCTTCGTCAGGTTCTCCGCCCCCGCGTCATTCACAGGAGTAGTAGCGGCGTGATCTTTGGGCAGGGAAGCCCGCTCAGAGGGACTCAAGGACACATTTGTAGCGTCCGAGCTCCTCTTAGCAGACTCCCCACAGAGTTCGCTCTTACCAGCAGTCGCATCCTTGTGCCGGCCAGGATCGGCCAGTACGCTGGGTGCATCCGCCAGCTTGAGCTCCGAGCTTAGTCTCGTATCAGCGCTTAGCGCCGGAGTAGAATTCGTCTCGTCCTGTCTTGTGGCCTGTTGCGTCAGTTTGTTCAGTTCTCGTTGCTTGTTCCGTTTCTTGTTCCGTTTCGTTCGTGATGTCGTGTTTGTCGTGTTTGTCATGTTACTTGTGTAAGCCGCTGGCGACTTATCGCCCCCAATAGCTGGAGGCGCCAAGCCCGTGTCGGTAGCCGCGGTCTCTACCGACATTTGAGCGGATATCCCCACTCGAATTTGTTCCTTTTCTGTTGTGTCGTTCATGTTTGTTGTTGTTGCTTTTTTAGCCTAGTTTTTCATCTAGGGGTCAGGATTTTACTAGGGATAGGATGGAGTTCCCCCCGTTACCCTAAACCCTCCTCCTTTATCCGGGCTTGGGACCGGCATAGAAATCTATGGCGGAGTTAAGTATTGCTTTTGAATTGGTAATCCTTTAAAAATAAAATGACTATTGTGTCCTACAAAGTTCTTCTGGAAACAGCTTTTTCCGCAATAAAGGAACTCTTTGGCCCCACTCCATGCAAGACAATGCGCCTATACACAATTCACACGTTGTTAAAGAATGGATTAGTAGTGCAAACATTGAAATATTGTCCTAACCAACGTATTCGCCTGATCTTAATATTATTGGGGATGGATAGTGCGTGAAATTTATAGAGGAGGCAAGCAGTATCAAGACAATCAAAAGCTGATTGCGGCAATTAAAGGTTCTTCTTCTTCATTTTTGTGTAGTATGTAAGTTGATATTAAATAACCAATAAAAAATTATTTAAAAATTCAAAGTGCCCAGCACTAAAAAACATTAGAACGAACATTCTCGGCAGCTACTTCTTTGAGGAACTCTAATATCTAGACAAAATTCAGCTTCAAAATTTCCAAAGATTTATTTATAGATCTGGATGATTCTAGACAAGCAGTATTTTTGAGGTACAAACAGCGGTTTCCTTCTGTCTCTCTTTTAAGGTTTCGGAGGCAAGTTTCCCGGAAATAGACCCGAACTGTAAGCATAACTCCATGCACCTACCCCTACCCTAACACGTTTCTTGTTTTCAAACTTTCTGATATCCTTGTGCACCAATTTCGGTAGCATCAGATAGATAGTCAAGTGTTTTCTAGTTTTAAAATTATTATTATTTTTTGTAAAAAAACGGTTGTAACTTTTAAACTAATTTGTTTTTTATTTTTTTATTTTTTTTAGGTAAGCGATATGGAGAGCTAGCTAACTTTTTGAAAAACAAATCATTTCTTGGCAAGGGTAATGTATTATGCATTAAGTGTACTTTTGCTAACATGTCTAGGGTACTTTAAAATAATGTATGGGGTTTTTCATTCAGAGTGGTAGGATTTTGATTTGAAAAAGCTTGGAACAAAATATCATCCAAATACCCACCACGGCTTTTTTTTTTTATTTTTTTTTTTTTTTTTTAAAGGAAATCCAAATCCCAGAGCACTCAGACTCGGTAACGGTCCATTGTACTACCAGGCAGAAATCCTCCTTTTGGTGTAGAGGCATGTGATTGGGTGGCGTATGTTGTTGTTCCTCATGGGGATTGAACCTGCTCCGCACGGGTCACAAGCCAACACACTAACCTCTATTTCAGGCAGACGGCAGTATTGCCATGTCCTTATTCTTAAGTATACCAATTTGTAAACTTTATGATGAAAAAATAAAGAATCTATCTATCTATCTATCTATCTCACTAACCTCTACACCGTCGCCACCCCTCCACGGCTTTCTTAGTTCCGATTATCCTGTCCAACATTTAAGGCCGGTATGTCGGCAATAGATGGATGAGTGTTGGCTTCCAAATTATTCAAAATCTGTGACTTCCGCTTTGACGTAGCCATAAAGAAAATAATCTAGGGATGACAAATAACATGAACGCTGATTCAAAAATTCTCTTCGTGAGAGGATCCAATCGCCAAAATTATCCTTTAGCAAATTAAGCGTATCATATTTCTCATTGCTCAATTCTCATGTTGAGCACTCCCAACTGAGCTCGAACTTAAGTAATTTTTTTTTATATATGTATTTTCAAAACTGTCGGGAAGCGTGAAAGTCTGCATGATGAAACTGCAAAATATACTATAAAGAAAATTTATATCAGGAACCGAAAAACATCTTTTGGAAAACCATCACCCCCTTCGAAGGGTTTTGTAATTGCTTAGAAACACGTAGATTCGTAGAATTTTTTTTTTTTTTTTAAAGCCTTTAAAAGACACTCAAGAGATCTTGATGAAGCTAGGATAACGAAGAGTTCCACAAACCTACGTCCAGATGAACATTGACATGTACTAGCAAAGACAAGAGTAAGATGTTCCGCTGGAGTCAGCAGTGAGTTTTTTTTTATAAAAAGCACGCACTAAAGGGATTTGTTGGGACCCTTATAATGTATTAGCTACACAGCGCGGGCGTTCCCAATAAAAGTCGGGAGGGTCCTTAACATTTCGCTGTTTATTGCACTTTTTGATTATTAGCTTGAAGTTAAAGTGACGGACTCAATTACACCAGTTATTCTTTAATGTCGATAGAAAGATAAGACAAAGAAAAATATGAAAATAATATTTAGTATCAACGGAAGGCTCTTCACCGCGTCAGGCGCTCAGTGATGTAGAAGAAGAAGGAACAAATCCTAAAAAATTAAAGTTGTGATTGGTATTACTTTTTTCCCCAGTTCTATATTTTGCAGATGTTTTGAACATTTTTTGTCCGAAAATATGGAAGATGTAGAGTCTTTAAGTTTCCCTTTTTTCTAATTATGACGTTTATCGATCTTTTTGTAATGTATCTTTGGTACGAAACTACGAACAAGAACATCCAAAACGCGACCTGCTCTACGGCGTGGTTATAATCGGAATTAAGAGGATTGTTACCCTCCTACTTTATGGCATACCTACTGGTCCGCTTCGGCCTAAATAATCACTGGCAGGCTTCTCGGTTTTGGATCACTTCTTTAGTGAAGCCAATAAACGGTGTTATTAAAAATAAACCTAGCTTGTCCAACCATTTACTTGTGCAAAGTGGAAGGGACCTACAAGTCTTTTAATCCGAATCCGAACGGACATTTTGAGAAGGTTCTCACAACAATTGATACTCTTGAATGTTTATCTTACGTTCACAAGAGATTCAATTCAATTCAATTATTATTATTAAAATATATAAATACATGGTACATTAAGATTTTTATCTTTTATAGTACTTAGAATCAATTTATACAGCAATTAAATGATTACAATAAAAAAAAAAGAAACAACTTAAAAACTAAATTACATTATTAAGTAAAATAAAGTGAGTAGAGAGAAAGATACGGAAAGACAAAGATGATAGTTTATAGTAGAAGGGAGATATAGAGAAGGACAGCATTCTTAAAGCGATTTGAATTCGAGATTGCTCTTATATTTACCGGCAATGAGTTCCATAATTTAATTGCGTAGATAAAAAATAGACGGGATGAGTTCAAATATCGATAATAGGATGGAATAAGGCAAACGGTTCTGGGCGAACGCGAAAAATTAAGTTTGTCATATAAATAACTAGGAGTCTTATTGATTATAATATTATGTAAGCAAATACAATTTCTAGCGTCGATGTAGTGTTTAAGAGAGGTCCCGAGCAAGCTATTTGCATAATGTGAAACATGGTAAACAGTTTCAGCATATGTTATTAAAGGCAAAATTAGGCTTATCACTTATTTTCGTCAAGTATCAGTGGGAGTAAAACTTGCAGTTATCCACAGTTTTCGAAGACATCCATAAATTCGTCTTATTACATAATTAGTATGTTCATATCCCGACAAGTTGTGATTGATTACAAACCCTAGGTTTGTTACAGTTTTTACAATTTTAAGTTTACTACTAGATACAAGTATTTCGGGCAAGCTGCAAAGAGGTGGTAATTTGTTAGATATAGGGATTACTTGGGATTTAGTCGGATTTAGAAGCAAACCATTAGCTTCAGACCATAATGAATGCTTGAAAGATCCTCATTTATCTTGTTAGTAAGCTCAATTAGCTCCGCATTTGATCCTGCTAAGTAGAGTTGAACGTCGTCAGCATAAAGATGTATCGAAGAGTGTTGACAGACAGATGGCAAGTCATTTACGAACATGCAAAACAGAATTGGACCAAGAATTGATCCTTGTGGTACACCCTGCTTCACTGGTAGTAGTGCTGAGGAGGATTTAGAAGTAATAACCCCTTGAAGTCTATCACTTAAAAAACTATTTAAGAGCCTTACTGCAGTGTTGCCAAAACGAAACATATTCTTTAATTTCCAACAAAGAATCTCAAGGTTGACCTTGTCAAAGGCTTTAGAGAAATCAAGCAGGCAAAGGAGCGTAACATATCCTTTGTCAAAATGTTGCCTTATGTATTCTAATATGTTGACCATAGCACTGGAACAACTGTGGTTAGCTCGGAAACCAGATTGCCCTTCATAGAGTAAATTATGAAATTTTGCTATTAATTTCTCTAAGACCTTTGACAAGCATGACAATATGCTGATTGAGATGGCCAATGGAAAAATACCTTAGGTGTTCCTTGGCTCCTGCGTGATTTGGACCTGAGACCCCTGGATTCGCAGTCCAACACACCGACCACTGAGCCACTGCGCCCGCACTGGTATAAATGCATTTGTATTATTCCGGGGCATCTTTTTTACGATTTCGACGCTTTCTTGTTCCTGTTATTGATTTTGTTTCTTCTTCTTCTTTCTTGCTCTCTACCGTAGAGGTTATAATCTGGACCGAATATATAACAGTACTCCCACTTCACTGCATCCCTACTGTTGGGGTTCGCCGGTTTGACCTTTAAAAATAACGGCAGGCCTCCCGATTTCGAATCACTTCGTCACTGAGCTCATTCAAATGCTGGTGTTCCTGCATTTATCTGATCCAAGAGTGGTAATGCCTGCCTTTCTTACGCGTTTTTATGGGAACGTTGAATGATATTCCATTTTTGACAGGGTTCGTAGGATCTGCGCTCCATTTTCTTCGAGAAAAATTCTTTGACGTGAAGGCTCCCTCGGATCTTGGAACTTCTTATTCGATCAATCTTTGTTACTCCTGCTGTCATGCGAAGCATCTTCATTTCAGCTGCCGTCAATTTGCCCTCATACTTTTTGTACGCTGTCCTACATTGAGCGCCTGGTGCGGTGTAGATGAGTTTTCCCGCCACCTCATCCACCCTACGCTTACGCGATGCTCCATGTCGTCATCACAGCTTACTTCGCTATTGATCATAGATCCCAGATATTTGAACTTTTCGCACTTGGGAATAACTCTTCCATCGATATAAGTGTCGGAGTGGGTCTGATAAAGGGCAGCACAAGGATTCTGTTTTATCGGACTTATACGATACCCATTCGCCTCCAATATATCAAGGGCTCGTAGTAGGGACGTTTGCCCGACTTTCGCAAGAGGTGGGGCAGTGGACAAACTTTTAGGTGTTGGAAGTTTTTGAACTGGGACCCCTCTATCAGCAGTCAAACACACTGGCAGTTTATTGGTGTTGATGTGACTAGCTTATTACCGCAATTGTATGTGTGTATTGCATTTTGTTACTAATTTATGTTGATTTGGTAGAAATGCAAATTCAATGGCCTCACTCAAGTATTGGTACATATAAAGTGCGAAGCTTAAATGTATCCCTTTTGTAAAAGGGACCACTAATTTTAGTTCCATATTTAACTTGTTTTTGGTAAGGCCCACAATTTGGCTTTGTAGACAAGAACGAAAATGCTTCATCGCGACTTGAATACGCCTCAACATGTGTGCCGTGAGACATGTTGGTTGGTTGAATGAACTGTGATGGGAATAGACACAGTGGAGGATGGCAGTAAAGTATATATAGATCTCAGCTTCGGTGTGTACGAAGAAGAACAAGAAGAACAGACTGGGATGCATGATTGTATAGAGGTGGATGACTGCCATTTCAAGTTGTGGCGTAATCGCAACACTTTAAAATTGATCCACTCCTTAATCCGGAAATAATAAAACGACATTCTATATCTGTATCTTCTACTTCAAAATACACACAATCTTGTGCCATCATCCCACAACTGAACACCGTATAAACGCACCTGAACCCTTACTTCAATATCTATATCTGAATATCTCTACCTCGTCTATGGGAATTATATTATTCTGACAAATTCTCCATTGAAATTTAAATATTCACTGAAGTGTGCAGCTTTATTTCGTCTTTCTATTCAAATTCTTATAAATTGAAATCATTCCACCCATGACAGTTATACGAACCCCCACTCCTATTATAAATCTAAGAAAAGGTCCTTGAAATCATTCAACCGAAATCTTTACACCGCTGTATGTCTCGCTTTAAGTAAATTTTGTTGGTTGTCTATTATTGAAAGGTTTCATTTAATGAGAGGGAAAGATATAAATTAGATAATGTTTTGGAAATGGTCCTTTTTCAAAAAAAAAAATAACAACATCTAAAGTATAATTTGACGAATGAGAAAAACATGAATATGCATTCCTTTTTCATTTATTGTCTGGCAAAGTATCGAGTGAAGTACAACTTCAATATTAATTTTTATTTTCATTCAGATTAACTCAAACGAATTTTGCTTGTAATGGGATTAAAACATTATAAAAATTAATATGTAGTGTTTGGTGGGTCAATGTGGGATTCATGTTCCTTTCTATACCTTGCATACTTGCACGACAATCCTAAATTAATCTGCATCGACGGTAAGACGTAAGGCAAATATTCAGATCTCAATTCAGAAAAAAGGCCTCCCACTGCACTCCGTAATATTTACACCCGTTACCATGAAAGCTTTAACATTTCCTCTACTACTGCGGCTTATGATCTACCTACCTGCTTTTACTTCTCATATCTTCAACGTAACCGCGTTGATCACAATGAGTTTGTTCGTCCCTAAGTCGCCGGCCCTCCCGCTCCCTTCCCGCTGAGCAGACAAAACGGGAACAGAGTTGAGGTTAGATTGCAACAGTCACCCTACTCTGCTCCTCTCCCATGCCTGAAAACCTTCATTACATGCCCACCTGAACTCAGTCACCATAACATCAACCATAAATCTAAACGGCTTTTATTTTTTCAGCTAACATGAGGATGATCCCCAACTCGACTATTACAGCCGCCCCTCCCTGCTCCCTTTTCGCGGAATGGTGTAGCTTGTGGTTCGTACTGCAACAGTCGCCCAAGCTGCACACCCCCCCCCCCCCCCCCCCTCTCCCCCCGAGACGCGTGTAGCACTCACTTGTAACAGTCATCTCAAAAGGCTCTTCCTTCCCTGTGATCAGGAAGCCACAGCTTTCCCTCCGCTGCGCAGTGAAATGGGATCGGACCAAGGTTTGATTGCATCAAGCACCTCATCTCGATCCCAACCCATGGTTCGGAAGTCGGGTGGGATTCGCCACTGCACTAGTCACTCTGAACACATCGCAACCTATGCGAACTACATACCCTGACCCCTTCAGGAGTAACTCCCCCTACAACCACTAACTCATACGAGGAAATTACAGGGATCCCAGTAGACCGAGCAACGACCGGCAGAACACCGTCCCCTAAGTGTGCCTGGCCTCACGCCCTCGCAGCCACCTTACCTAACCTAAGTCACCTTTGGCCGTCGCAGATCTGAAATTGCCTATAACCTTTTGATATCAAAACATAAGAGGACTACGCACCAAAACTCACGCGGTTTTTTAAATCAAGAGTTGTTTCCAGCATCTTTCAACGTCTTCGTGATGATAACGTCACTTGTCTTCAAGACATACTTCCTTGTCGTGGCTTTCTCATTGCAGTTCAAAACAGCTTGGAATCTTCCATCATCTCAACATCAACCTCCCCCTCTTCTGGATTTTGTTGTAGTAAAAATCTTCCTCGTTAACCGTTCTCTCCACGTAATGTGCTTCTACATTCGTCTATCTTAACCCATCGAATCTTACCAACTCGTCGTGGATGCCATCGACCGTTTACTTGATGCTTTTAAGCCCAACGATGAAATCATATTTTTTATCGATTTTAATCTCCCTAATATACAGTTCGGTTTATCGGAAGATCAATCTTTCTTTGTCCCCCCTATATCCGATATCTAGTAACGAATGTCTTTTTGTTGACCGCGTATATGATTCTGGTCTTTGTCAAGTCAGTGGTGTTAAAAATTATATGGGACGCCATTTGGATCTGGTTTTCACACCTGACCCTGTAAACTCCTCAAACATTGAAAGTTATTTACACCTTTCTACTATTGACGCTTACCACCCTCTCTGCTCCTTTCTTTCTTTTATCACTCCTCTTCCCAATCCCTACCTCCAACTAATCTTTACTCCTACGACTTCCACAAAGCTTATCCTTTGATGAAACTGCCGCCCGTTTTTATGGCGAAATCCTTATATGCATTTCCTTATTCGTTCCTCTTTTACGCCATAAAACCTCACCATCTTCCCCTCCATGGTATAATAGGAAACTGCGTTCACTTCGTAATAAACGTAACAAACTATGGGCAATCTATATTCAATCCAGAACTGCAACAGATTATTGGAATTATCTGGGTTCGTACTTACAGTTCTCTAACCTTTTTTACTGATTTTATCAACGCTATCTTTCTGATGCTCAAGCTAACCTCATCAAGGACCCACGGTAATTTTTTCATTTTGTTGATTATAAAAGGGAATCTGATGGATATCCCTCCTCCCTCTTGTTTAAAGGCGAGCCCTCAACGGACCCATTTATAATCGCAAACTCTTCTGCAACCGTGTTCAAGCAGTCCTTCAATGATGACTGTCCAGAACAGGATCACTCTTACTTTAGTTATCTGAAAAACTATACTGTTGGCCCATTCATTTTACCCACCCTCAACCATTCCATGGTGTGCGACAAACTTCTTCATCTCAATGTTGCATTTTTACCCGACCCAGACGGCCTTCCAACCATCCTTCTTAAAAAGTGTTCCGCGGTTCTTTCACCTTTCATTGCTGATCTCTTTAAACCTTCTTTATGTCTTGGGAAATTTTCTTAAATCTGGAAAACGACCTTCATTTAACCAGTTCACAAAAAAGGATCAAAGAATGATGTATCAAACTATCGCCCAATTGCCAAGCTCTCGCATTTATCCAAGGTTTTTAAAAATATGATGTACGATTCATTGTCCTTTGCAGTGCAAGTCTCTTATCTCCCCCCTTCAGCATGGTTTCCTCAAAGGTAGATCCACACCACCAACCTGGTTGACTTTGTGTCCGTCACACTTCGGCAATGAAGTGGATTTAATCGCTACTGACTTCAGTAAGGCCTTTGACAAAATATCGCATCGTTTGATTCTTTTCAAACTCTCCTTCCTTGGTTTCGATCCCCTACTATTGAATTGGTTTTCATCTTACCTTGAGAGCCGATCTTATAACGTTCGTTTTCGCTCTGTTTTTTCTTTGCCTTTTAAAGCCACCTCTGGTGTTGTTCCCCAAGGTAGCCACCTTGGACCTCTGATTTTTATTCGGCAATAAATGATATTGACAACGTCGTTATGTTCCCCTCCATCTCCCTCTATCCCGACGACGATAAATTCTTTAAAATCATTTCTTCTCCACACGACTCTGATTTTCTTCAACCTTCGAATAGTTTTTCGGTCTGGTGCCAAAAACACCTCATGGAGCTGAATATTGCTAAATGTGAATTTCTTACTTTTTCACGTAAGCGGACTCAGTCTCCCCAGACGATACTTTTTCAACAACCAACCCATTGTTACCGTTCTAACCATCCGCGACCTCGGTGTTCTGTATGACAGAGAGCTTAACTTTATATCACATATTGACGAAATAATCAATAAAGCTAACCCGGCCCTTGGATTGCACCAAACTCAATGTCAAATCCTCTTCTGGCCTTGTTTCCAGCGCAGTGACTAGTATACGCTACTTAACATCATTCGAACGATCCAGTTTTGCTTCGGTTCTTTACTGAGATCCGTCAATTTTTGGAATAAGTTCGTCAAAGCTGCAATGTGTATTCGTCAACAGACCTGTCCAACCACGGGCTTAATCATTACATTCCTGCCAATGGATAATTTCTTGTACATTCAAATTGTTTTGAGCTTGTTGCGGGTTGGACTCGTTTAATACGCTCCACAGCCTTTCTTTCATTAGCAACAATTCCATCCGATACGTCCACACAAAATATCAATTGAATTCAATTCATTTTATTTCGTAACAATGTTTTCAAAAAAGTCTGTGACCGCACATTTTACAATTCAGAGATTTGATACATTATCTTTCTATTGTATGGCAAATAATAAATAACTATAAATGATGGGAAGAATTTATCGAAGGAAAATACGAAAAAAACCTTCATTTGAAAAAAAAAAAAATTAGATAGACAAATAAATAAATAAATAGATAAAGAAATAAATAAAGGGTTTTTCAACAGGGACGCTACAAAAGTAGAGCGACAGGGACAGCAAACGACGCCGAATTTCTTGCCGCTCTTTTGACATTTCTCTTCAGTAAGGTTTGCCATTTCATGATGGAAAGATATACGAGCCAACAACGAGTCGAAATTATTAAAAATTAACAACCGAAATTCGGAGTCATGGATTCGGATTTTCGTCGAAAAATCATCTTCAACGATGAGGCATTCTGGCTGAATGGCTTCGTCAATAAACACAATATGCGGTATTGGTCAGGCACCAATCCACAAGTACTCCATGAGTCATCATTGCATCCCGACAAAATTACGGTTTGTTGTGGTTTATGGGCCGGCGGCGTCATTGGGCCGTACTTCTTCCGCGATGATCAAGACCGGCACGTTACTGTGAATGGGAATCGCTACCGCTACCGTTCAATGATAACCGAATATTTTTGGCCCCAATTGGATGATATGGACTTGAAGGACATGCGGTTCCAACAGGACGGCGCCACAAGCCACACAGCGAATGCCACAATCAATTTATTGGAAACCAAGTTTGGAAACCGTGTTATCTCACGAAATGGTCCAGTCGCTTGGCCGCCTCGGTCGTGCGATTTGACGCCGTTAGACTATTTCCTGTGGGGCTACGTCAAGTCTATGGTCTATGCCAACAAGCCAGTGACGATTGATGAACTTCGTACGAATATCGAACGTGAAATTGCAGCAGTATCGGCCGATTTATGCTTGAAAACCGCCGAAAATTGGGTTCAGCGTCTGGACTTCTGCAAGCGTGCCCGTGGTGGCCATGCAAAAGAAATCGAGTTCCATATATAATAGCATCGAACGTATTTTCACAGGAATAAAGAATTTCATTGATATCCAAAACCGCTTTTGTTTTATTTAAAAAAAAACGTTTGTTGCGCTCTTATTGAAAAACCCTTTACAAAAATAAATAAATAAACAAACAAATAAATAAATAAATAAATAAACAAATAAATAAATAAATACAAAAATAAATAAACAAACAAATAAATAAATAAATAAATAAATAAATAAATAAATATATGAATAAATAAATAAATAATTGATAAATAACTAGTAAATGACATCAAACGCAATGAATATTTACACAGTAATATCACAGATTAAACATTTAGCTGGTTTATGAGAGGATTCTCCGAAATACCGCAGCTGTTCATAAAATTGGTTGTAGTTTTCGAATCCTATCGAAAATCAATTCAACATTCGCCCTTCTGTGGAGATCTAGGGTTGAATTATGAAAGGGCAGATTAAACATCATTTTTAAAACATTGTTTTGTGATACCTGTTTTAAATGGCATCTTGCTGCAGTACCCCATATTGGACACCCCTGCCTGGAACATTACTTTATAAATTATTATCTTATTGGCGTTTGTGAGTGAAGATTTTCTATTGATGAAAGGGTAAAGCATCTTAATTGCAATTACCGTTTTCCTTAACGTACTTTGAATATGTTGATCAAATGTTAGTTTTGTATCAAGGTGGACCCCGCGATACTTTATGTATTGCTCCCATGATATCGTGTTACCATTTATTTGAAGCTGCCTGCTGGGAACATAGCAAGCTTTTCTTTTTCGTGTGAAAAAGATGGCTTGCGTCTTCCTAACATTCAGCTTAATTTTCCATTTATTATAATATTTTTCAAGTATTTCGGTCGCATGCTTAAGGTTGGTCTGAATGTTGAGAGCATATTCATGCGACGCAAATACCGCAGTGTCATTAGCAAAAATGGCAGCATCACATTGTGGAAGACTTGGAAAATCGAAGTACACATATTGAATAGGGTTTGACCTAAGATATTTAATTCAAACTTGAGGAAGTTGTTTTAAGTAGGTATGCATTTTGAACTTTGTCTAGTCCTCCTACTTTTCGGGTTTGCAGGCTGCTGAGTACATCACTAACGTTTTCTTCAGCTACTAATGCATTGGAAGGAGTCAATTCATTTGACATGTTAAATCTGTCAATTGTGTCCCCAACAAGTTCATTTGTTGCAAACTCACCCAAATGTTGTGAGACCAGGTGATTACACCCTATTCTAAGGGTATATTAATTTTGTCGCATAGTTTGTAACATACCTTAATATGGCCCGTAGACCCCTAAAAGTTATTATATTTATGATCAGCATCGATAGTAATTTCGATCTAGTCATGTCCGTCGTCCGTCCGTCCGTCCGTCTGTCGGCAAAAGTTAGGCCTTTAAACTGGGCCTAGAGAGCTGAAATTTTAACCATATACTCTCTATGGTCCCGAAATAATCAAGTTTACGAATTTTTGAAATCCGCCCAGGAAAAAGGCCCACAAACTCAAAAAAAAAACAAAATTTTGGAAAAAAATCGAATTTTGAGCTAGAAAGCTGAGCTATGACTCCTAAAACTGCTCGGGAGATGACATTTTTAAAATCCGCCCACTGACACGCACACAAATAAATAAAACAATTTTATTGAAAAACCAAAATTTGAGCTAGAGAGCTGAAATTTATAATTTATACTCTCTAGGGGCCCTTTAAGCTCATGTGTAAATATTTTCAAAATCCGCCTACTGACACGCCCACAATTTACAAAAAAAACTTTTTTTGAAAATCCAAAGTTTGGGCTAGGCAGCTGAAATTTATAACATATACTCTCTAGGGGCCCTTTATGCTCATGTGTTATTTTTTTTAAATCCGCTCACTGACACGCCTACAATTAAATAAAATAATTTTATTGAAAAACCAAAGTCTGAGCTAGGGAGCGTTTTTTTTTACAAAAGCTTGGTTTTTTTTTCATGAAATCCTTTGAATGTTATATAACAAAATAATAATAGCAACCATACTTAGAGATTTGTCACGCCCACTCATGAGGGATAGGAATAAGAATAGGGTATCCAACAGTAGTTCGCCCAAGCGGACTGTAGCCCGTCCCTATGTTTTTTTGAAAAATTTGTGCCGAATAAGTTTTCTTTTTCAACATCTGTAAAATATGTCTTGGAAGAATCCTTTAGAAATGGTATCTTTCGGTTTTTGTTTTTTTACTACGTTGACGATATTCCAGAAGTGGTTGGCATTTTTATCAAGAACGCTAAATTTCTTGTTCCATTCTTCGTTCCGATGCAATAGTATTTGGTCAGTGATGAGTTTTTTAAGTCGCGATACCATTGTTCGAGAAAAAGGTTGACGATACTTTTACCAAATTATTCGATGAATGTTTCTTATTTTTATAAGTTCTAAAATATGAACTGGAAGTTTTTTGTAAGTCCCTTTTTTCCCGTTTGGGAATGATTTCATCAACTGAAGAAAGAACAGCTTGCCTAAAATTTTAAACAATGGAGTCAATATCATCCTTACAAGACACTCTTTCAAGATCTGTGCAACTATTTTGAAGGTTCCTTTTTATCTTTGATTTGAGCGTTTTCAAATTAGAATTTTTTTTAAATCTAGGAAATATTGAACTTTTTTTTCCAACAGCCAAGAAAGGTTACAAGAAACAGGATTATGATCAGAACTGAGGGCATTAAAAGAATAGGGTTACACAAAATAATTGTCCTTATTCAGCTTTGCAATGCTCGTTGTGGTTGCTGCCATTGTATCTAGGCCTATAGCCTATTGAAAATATATCTGGAAACTTCTACTTATTGTTAGAACTCCTCTAAGAGAAAATAATTAAAATTATAAACAGTTAAAATTGGGCGTAGACTCTATTATCAAACAAATAAGCCGCTATGTTTTTGAAGAATTTTATTATCTCTATCTTCTTCCATTTTCCTTGTGATCGATTTTTTATACAAGACAATGAGAGATATAACAATTTGGGCTTCGGTCAAAAGACTAACATCGCCCCCAGAGTAACATATGCAAGGGATGACAGATATTTAGGGCTTACAAGTCTTCGGAAGCTCACCTAACAAGGGTTGACCTGTCTCACTTTGTCTTCCCAGAATTCTTTCTACAAAAAATATGTACAGATATACCAGACGTATCAAGTGCCATAGGCAGTGATCCATGGAGTCAAATGGGTAACCTTGTATATTACCACCACAAATAATTGACATACCTTCAGGCATTTGACATAAATCATATTCAATTGTTGCCACACATTGTGTCCAACTCGTGATTCATTTTTTTTCACCGTCTCCGTCAGGTTGTGTTGTTATTGCCTTACACATAATTATATTGCTCGCCTGAGCATTGTCGTAAATCACATCGAACATGTCTAACATAAATTTTTCGCGACAAGTTAGGCATGAACTTTAATAGTCTTAGGGTGTTCTCCCCTTTAACTTTTACTTAAACAATATACATACATATATGTATACTATCATACATTCGTAAATGCGCGCGAAAGTTCAAAAGTTTTTCTTGTGAAAAATGCATCCTATAATTGCTATCCTGCCAACGTATACACAGCTCCTCTGCTCTGAACAGTGAAACTCACCAAAACTTTCCAACTGCATTAAATATGCATTCGAAATCACACGTCGAATGAATACTGAGTGCGCGACTCAGTAGTTATACCAACTCAATTGTTAAACATGGCATAGTCCTTGCTAAGTTACTTGACTCCGTGTATCCTTTATTTTAACTATAAACAGTTGTAACTTTTTTTTGAGAAGGGATAAGATGTCTCAAAGAAAACGCATAAATAAGTAAGAATGGAAGAAATTGTGATGGCCTAAGGAAAACTGAACTCGTCGGTGCCGAAATGTCCCTTTTCCCAATCTCCCCAAATGTACAATCCGTTTATTTTGTTTTATTTTGCTTTCCAGTGAAAAAATAAACAAACAAAAATTGACTTGAACATGAAATGTTAAAGCGCTCATTTGCTTTATTTTTATTTTTAAAAAAAAAGTTGCTCAAGCGATGGAACACAGGATGTCCTTTCTTAAACGAATTGGAAATGAGATTATCAATTGAGAGCTACGTGATGTGTGTTCGCTAATTTCACATTTAAAAAGCATTTAAAGAAACAAAAAGATTTAAAAGGTTTTTTTGTGCAAGCTTTGTATGACGCCTACTAAGCGAGAGTGTAAGGATGAGTGTTACAGCAGAAAGTGTCCTTTCGGTTTACTGCTTCTTTGAGATTTCCATTGTATCAGTTAGCTGCAGACATCCGTGAAAGCTTAACACGTAGGTCTGGGTAGGTAGCATGCCGAACCGCAACCTCTACCTAGGTCTTATTTTGCTTATACATTTTTAAAACGCTTCTTCATCATTGCTGAGCTATGCGACGTGAATGACATATAAAATTTCTTAAAACGTCCATGTCATACACAGGCTGTCGAACGTTCGGTTAAAATAGTAACAGAGGCTTCGAGAACGTACGTCGCGTCGCTTCATATGATCAAGTGGCTTTAGTTCTTGAGTCAGCTTGATCTTGTAAGGGTGTTGGCCAAGATCCTTACGAAAAATTCGCCATAATGTTGTAAGGGAGAGGCCAAATTCTTGAGAACGCCGTGAGATTGACTGATTTGGCTGGTTTGCGATATTTTCCACACTTCGGGCAAAACGTAGTCTCACTGGTACGGTCACATCATATATTCTGTCTCAAATTACGGAGAATTACGGCCGAAAATTGGCGTTAACGCTTTTAAGGTTGCGACCACCGACTCGACTCGAAATTCTGTAGTAAATTTGTATTACAGTACTACCTCGGTAATGTGAACTAATTACAACATGGGCAGTTCACATTTTCGAGGGTTCACATTTCTGGATACTAAAAAATTTGTTATATTTCATGCTTCTTGAAATGACCTGTAACTTGATTATTGGAAAGTAAAAGAAAGGAAACAAAGTCATAGTTATTAAACGATGTTAATATTATTTAAATAATAATTTAATAGCCTAAAAACGTAAAAACAAAATAAATAAATACTTCACAACAAGCAAAATAAAGAAAACAAAACAGGAATAACATAAGGTTGCAGTAAAATTAATTTGTTTTGAAAAAAATTGTCATTTTAGTTTGACGGATACTTTTGTGCGTAGATTTATCAATTGCAACTGTTTTGATATTCGCAATTGAAGTTACTATATCTGCACCCAATCCATTTTCTTGGGCCCAGTCTAACAAAACATTCGAGCACTGAATGGCTCGACAGTGGAAAACTTTTGTATTGTGTATTGTTTCTTCCACTGAAGAAGTTTCCTCGTCTTCGGGGGCTAACTCAGCATTCTGGCCATTATGTTCACCATCACCGCCAACGACCCATGTTCTTATGTCCTCAATCGATACGTTTGGGCATCAAAGCAGCTTAGGAGTTCTCTAATTAGTTGAAATTCTGCTTCAAAATGTGCTGCCCCATCTATATCGCGAAGACGACTTAGTGGGATTAAATCCTCAGCTTCCCAACTCGAATATCGTGGCAGAATTTTTTTTAAAACAGTTTGCTATGGCGGATTCAGATATTTTCGCCAAAAAGTTTTTTCAAAATTGTAACAGCGTTTCTCGACCTTATTTTTTTTAGAACTGCAACAATAAAACCAAGGGGGTGGTTTTTTTTTGTGAAAAAGAAAAGTTCACATTATCGAGTATCAGGAATTGGTTTTGAGTTCACATTTTAGAGTATGTAATATAAACTTTTTCTGGTTCACATTTTTGGATAGGTGACATTTTCGAGGTTCATATTACCGAGGTAGTACTGTATTTGTAAACGTTGTTCCTTCGTGTACTTCATCATGATCAAAATGTTGATTTTACTTCATATTTTGACATTGACAGTTTGGTATTCGGTTTAAGGGTGCGTTCACACTGAGAGTTTGATGTTGATGTTGTCAAGTCGCTAATGAAAGACCCTTTATATGCCCATCTGCAAGCTCTAATGCTAATTCTTTCAAAATATTTTTTTCATTTTTCTGATATTATCTTGCTGGGGTACCAAATCTGGCTTACATATATCAAACATCCTTTAAGCGGCAACTCATCCACAGTCTTAAGTGAATATAAAACAACGTTACCGGCCAACGATTAGTTTTCCGCTTACATGTGTACACAGTTGTCATGGGATCGCAATTATCAACGCTACCTTTCGTAGAATTTTAGTCCAAAATGACTGCTGGTTTTTCAGATACTTCATCTTTTCATTCTTTGCTTAAACGACGCACATTGGGGCAGAATACCCTAAAATGTGGCATCAAATCAGCCGTTAGAGCTAAGAACCTGAAATTTTGCACGCAGGGTTCGGAGACCATTCCCAAAATATTTTCAAACCCGCCCAGCCGACACGCCCACTATAACGCCCATTTTTTGAAATGAGCTTTAAAATCTTAAAAAAGATTTATTGAAGATCTAATTTTTGTCCACTACACTTACCTTGCACACCCACTTTAAGGCCCCCTTTTATCGCGAAGAAAAACAAATTAATAAAACGAATCTTTAATGTTGCATTGGTATTTATTATTGAGACTTATAGTAATTAAAAAAATTGCCCATTAAATACAAAATCAAACCAAAAATTTGTATTGCTTCCTTAGAAATTATCGCTATCATCACTGTCATCATCATTGTCATCATCATTATCATCAGACTCAAGGAGAGTGTTTGATTCCTGGACACTTGGGGGCTTTAGCAATTTGACTGCTTCTTTGGAGACTGGAATTTTCGTCTATGTAATTTTTGCTTGGATGTTACATATAATGGGATCCGAGCTCAGTAAAAAGAAATTAAATACGTCTTAATTGGTTTTTTCACGAGTTGATTTTCTTGAGAAGCTCTCTCTTTTAAAAATCTTTGTTGCGCGCTTCCTGCGCTTTCTTCGAAAGTTGGCCGATCGGCAACAGTGCAGATGATATAATTTCTGGCCCATGAATCAAATATTTATGCAAAGTTCGAGGCATATGATACCAGTGATATTTACTGACGAAGCATCTTGCTGTGTCATGTGCGAATTCCCTGAATTTTTATACATCAATATCATACCCAACCCACTGGCAACTGCAATCATAATTGTGTGCATTTTTTTTTACTCGACAAGCTTTTTCCCAGCGTGATTTAATTTTTGATTTAAACTCCGTTATTTTCTCATTAACATTGTGTTGAAAACCACTGGTGCATTGGACCCGCTTTAAAACTTCACCCCTCAAAAATTCGATTTGACTTTCTAATCCCTTTAACATTGAGCTCTTCATTATATTATATAGCTCTGCCCTTGTCACAGAAAGAGTTTTGGAAGGTGTTCGGCCTAAGAGGTAATTAAAATTAAAATTAAAAAAAAAAATCGAAATTTTTTTCCAAAGTCACCAACAAAAAAATTTACTAAACAAAAAGTAGCGAAAAAAGTTTACAGATTCTAAGACTAAACAAACCACTTATCACAAAGAGATATAACACTCAACGTCAGGTCACGGTCAACCCATCTAAAACTCTTAGGATTTCGGATAAAAACAAAACTAACACTTTTTTTTGCACATTTTTTATCTTTAGCCACAGATTAAAAAAACAAAAATAGATTTTTTTTTAAATCAAAATAAGACAATAAAAGCACCTGAGCTTACTGATTCCATTGCAATTTTAACTTTTTCAATTTAAACAAACTGTAAGAAATAGCACACAGTTAACTGCAGTCACTCAAAACAAAAAAAAAACGTCCGGCTTCGATGGAAAATACTAATAAATGCTGCATTCGTAACGATCTGCTGAAGACCACATGCTCCCAATATACTTTCTTTTTCTCATTTTGTATTATCTATCCTATTTAAAACAAAAACAAAACGGTAGTTTAAGACAAAGCTCAATTTCAAAATTCGATTAAATGCCAGCTTCAGAGGTGTTTCGCCCCAGTGTGCGACGCGGTTATGATCTGGGCTAAAGGGATCATAACCCTCCCACTTCAGTGCATCCCTAATGGTCCGCATAAATAGACCTTGAGCCGAAAAGTGGTGCGTCACAATGCTTAACTATTAGTTGTCTAATCTTGAAGGTTATAATATTAGATTTTCTCGGTGGAACAAATTTAGATGTAAGTTCAGGTTCTGCAATCATTTGTGTGTGTTTGTGAAGTATTTTTAGAATGAGCAGGTGGTCGGGACTTATGCTTAAGGCAATCGACCGAATTGATGGGCTTTTCCATCCTTCCCTCGGGCGTTTATCAAACTTTCGTGTCGAAATGTTTTTTTTCTTGGTGTTTGTAGCTGTTTTATCCAGCGTAGCCTATAGACGTCGTCTAAATGGGCTATTAGTTAAAGTTCTCTTAATTATTTTGACTTAATGAAGTTGTTTCCTTTGGCTGAAATAATTGATATGACTTGAAGACGCAGATAATAAAGAAGCATTACCAACGGTCGGATGTTGGGAAATACAATTAAACAAAATGTTTGAGGGAAATATCGACTTTTTTATCAACTGGACGACGAAACCCTTCCCAAAGTCAAGACCACATTTCACACAAAAACTTCTCCGACCTCTTTTTAAGATATATTAATTAGCAAGGACACTTATTTCACACATTGTCCTTCCCAGGCTTTTAGCAGAACTTATTCACGCATAAATTCGTAGGTCTCCACTTAAAAAATAATGAATACATTCATAAGCCGTTTTATTGCACGTGAAGTCTCACTGCGTCAAAAAGAAATAAAAAAGGAATTTCAACGCATCAGCACGGAAACCGCTGTCGTACGCACTCGTAACCAACGCGACATTTGATTAATCCCATTTAATCCCGAAACTTGACATACAAGTTAATATTTACTAATTAATATGATAAGCACACGACACGAGTGCTCAAAATTCATTCAAAATATTATCTGTCTTGCGAACAGGGATCCTGTGTGTTTCGTTGTGACACTTGAACTCGTTCCACTACTTGAAAATGTTAATGCAACGCAATGCAGTGGCGCAGGAGCTATATTATGTGTATGTTGTAGTTGTAGTTGCAGTTGTTGCACAACTTACTACGACATTCGGTATGAATTAATTAAATTGCTTAACCACGTCATCATCAGTGTTGCAGCAGCAGTAGCTAACTATAATAATTGGACAAACTCGCGCCTGTACGGTGATAGCTGATAAAGTCCAATCTAAATTGTTATGTATCCCTTTGTATTTGTTATGGGCTTACGACCCATGGTACTCCCAGACATATGTCGATTCAAATTTTGCGATTAAAATTAATACAAGGAGTCTAGTATCGATTAGCCATGCCAATTTGGACATATTCGTGACAAGTTAGAATGGTGTTAAGTGGAAATGTGTGTGAAATGATGTTCGATAATAACAGACAGAAATAATAAATTAATTGGCTCTGTGTCAATTTCTTAATAATGCAAATGAAGAAGGTACCTCAGGTATGTGCCATTGGACCTGTTTTATTTAGAAATAAATAAATCTCCGAATGGAGTCCAATTAAATTTGAAATAAAAACCCTTTTAGCACACATCTTAGACATCCTGAGAAGGACACGCGCTTCCAAATACGTGCATCCTTATGAACTTTGTTGTAAGTTACAATTACATGCACATTCACATCCACATTGAAAGGGGTTGCACTCACTGTTTACGATCAACTTCAAACTTTAACGATGGCTTTCAAATTTAATATGTGCACGAGTACATTCCTGTTTGTTGTGCGCGATTTTATGACATACCCAACATAAGAAATTAACTTGACGTAACATGATGCTAAGTAATAAATTTTACAAGGACCTTTTTTTCACTGAATGCATATATTGCATACTTTGGACTGTCCACAGTGCATTTAGAATAAATAAAAAATGTAAAGGATGACAAGAACTCGATTGGTAACCTAATTCGGTTTTTTTCTGTGAATGTTTTATGATGTAACAACACGCAAGGACACGTCGGATAAATGAGAATTGCTTATATTTTAGATATTGGTATATAAAACGCGAACGTAATGAAACTGAAATTGTGTTGCAGCTTTTCAAGTGTAATTGGTAACCTTTTTTTGTTTATGGAATGACGACAAGCTTTACCACTCTTTGTGTGTGTGTGTGTGTTTTTTTTCTTGGCTGTGCCAGTGGATGTGGTGGAATGCGCCTACGTACTAATCCACACCCAGCAAACTTCAACCACTCTCCCCGCGTTACTGCCATTAGATTATACTTCGCGAGGCTAGTTAGCAATTCATGCTATGCGTCTTGAATTGTGCCAGTTCCTTCTGATGCTTCTGCTGCTTCTGATGATCTTCTAAGCTTTTCTACTCTCCGCAGCTCATTTTGAACAGTTGTTACCAGGTTAGAAATGGCCATCCAATTGTCCTCCGACTGCAACATGTAGTCTATTTGGAACGGTGGATTGGATATTCTGGGCGAAAGGGCGAGCTATCGTGTCCAAATCAATGTAAGTATTTCCGATAGCCACCGTGAACAGTCAGGAACTGCGTAAGCTGGTAGTTTCTGTTCTCATTTAATCGATTTGTCCAGGTCGCAATTGTCGGGATCAACTTGTAGGTTCATCTACCTTTTGTAGTGTTGTCGCACCTGGTCTGCCACATAGCTATTGAAGCTGTTCTTTCTTCCTCTTTTGTTCTTGTAATTCGGATTGCATCTTGTTAATACGGTGTTCTCCAGTTGTAGATCCTTAGAATCTCGTCGGCAAGAATGTCTATGGGAATCATTCCAGCTATAACGAAGCTGAGATGGTCCGAAAACCGCAGATCGTCCTTAATGCGCTGCGCCTGTATGCGGATGATAGCTTTTTTTTCTGTGTGTGTGATAATAAATACAAATCAGAGTAATAGAAAAGAATATTGTTCTCTTGTGGGCTGCCTAAGATAAAGCGATAAATCGGTATAAGCTGGTTAAAGTCCAACTTACAGCTTGTCTGTGTATTAGTGGAGCTGTCGGAACAATTCCCTCCGCAGCACTAGACATTCCGCTTCATCTGGCACCCCTTGATATATTCAGGAGGCAAATAGCCTCACAGTGGAATAAAAAGAATATTGACCACTTCGTCATCCTGGATGTTTGTTAGGTACCGGGGGATAGATAGAGAGAAATAGAGATAGCGTTTTTCAGGGAACAGTCGGGTAGATGATCTCGCCAAAAAAGGAACCACAAATATAACAGTTTGATGAAGTATTTTTTTGGCTCTCAATAAACAAGAAATTATTCAGGTAAGCAGTTTTAAATTTTTAGGAGCAAGGTTTTGAATTTTTGAGCATAAGGTAAAATAATATTAAAAAATCGCGCACAAGAATTACAATAAAAAAACGAATTTTAAGCTATCATTTTGTAAAAATACTAAAAAGGATGGGTAATCAGAAAAGGAAAATAACTTGAAAGTGACATAAGGGTTGCCACCGTGAAACGGGCCACCCAAACACTGTTTGATTCCAGCAAAAGCAAGCAAAATCAGAACTTTATCTTTCTTTACGATAAAGATTAAATGGATCATAATCTTCCGACTTTACTGCAACCCTACTGGTCCGCCGATTTGACCCCAATTAAAATTTACCGGCTTCCTGGTTTCGGACTATTTCACCACTGAAAGTCATTCAAATTCTGGTGTTTTTGGAAATAGTTTAATCTAAATTTTTTGTCGGGGTGCGAGACTTTCTACACTGGAGCACTCAGACTCAATACTGGGCCATTTTACTGCCAGGCAGACACACCACAATCTACTGTGAGAATTTACTCGTTTTCCTAAAAAAGACGGGTAGGCGCTTCAATGATAAGGAGCTTAGGTTTACAGTACTCACCATATCCGTACCAAATACCTGCCACCTGATACGAGCAAAAGCAGGACAATCACAGAGGAAATGTTCCGCAGTGTCGTCACTTTCTCCACAAGCTTCGCAGTTGGTGGTATCGTTAGGCCTAGCAGCTTAAGGTGTTTGACAAAATCGTAATTGCCCGTAAGAACGCCAGTAGTCTGTCTGCAGTATTTTCTGTTGAGAGACAACAAGAATGCCGCGGATTTCCTACAGAAGTCAAGGAGAATTTGCTTAGTCTGTCTGCACCCTGGATAGTCATGCCAACGGCGATTGTGTTCATATGAAACCCAACCGTCAATGGAAGCCCTGACCGAGGACGCAGGCAGACAAATCGCTGGTTCAGGTCCTGAGAGGTTCCCCTCTGAGCCCTGTCTAGCAAGTTCATCGGAGATCTCATTTCATGAATCGTGACCCAGACAAGTCTAAGTGAATTCAGCCTTCCGATCGAATTCAGAGAGATCTTGCATTCACGAAATAATTTGGAGGTGGTTAAGGGGTTGAGCAAGGCCTTAAGCGCAGCCTGAATGTAGCTACAGACGCAGATACTTCGCCCCCTCAACATGTTCCTTGCAACATTGACCATTAGGATAGCATAAGTCTCCGTTTGGAAGACTGACGCATGGTTGCCTAATGAGAAGAAAAGTCTAATGTTGTCGCTCTCCAAGAAGACACCAGCACCAGATCCTTATTCGGTTTTGGAGCCATCCGTGAAGATTCGACTGTATTCCTTTCCAGGCTCAGAGTCTGGCCAGAGCCAGTCCTGAACACGTGAAAAGTCGACTTCGTAGTTGCGCATCAGCCGAAGTTCCGGTGTCATTGCATCGGACTGCATATCCATAAGACAGGAGTCGAAGGCCAACCGTTGCGCAAGTTCATAAAAACTCCAGAGCGAGTTATACCAAAAGTCACCTCTTTTTAAAGGTGAGATAGCTTTGATTGTGCATCCCATAATGTAAACATCAAGGGGCGGGAGGTTCATAATGCATCCAGGCTGGAGCCAGGCGTGCTGGGGAAGGCTCCTGTGCAGCCGATACATACCTTCAACAGTAACGTATTTACGCGAAAGCGTATTCCACCAAACAACCGATGCGTATGCTATAAATTAATCTACATTACGGCACCGGTGATCTCCAGTCGTGTAAACCAACGGATTTGCATGCACACTTGCGGGACAGCTTAATGATGTTAAACGTGTCGCTGGATGTTAGAATTATTGCCTAGATGCGACTTTTTCCTTAGTTGCCTCTTGCGCTGGAGAGATATTCTTACCCCGTACCTGCACGGTTACAAAGAAAAATCAAATTGCACTGGAAAGTGAACTAATTCGACATTACCCTAAAATCGGTTTATCAAAGTGTCATAATACCAAATGATAGAATTTGGTCTTATTTTGTTTGAACTTATGTCAAGGCACCGTAAAATTAATATATTCTTATAACTAAACACAATAAAGCATAGCGGCGCCCTGAGACCTGCAGACCTGAGACTTCCAGACTTTGAATCCCTATTCCACCGAAGCTTCACACCCAAAAAAAACTACTCTGGAATAAAGTCAGATATGTATAACCATTCATCATGGAAAATAAAGGCGAATTTTAGAAAAATATACTTCGACTTTATTCATCAACTGACGTTCGGCGTTATTTCACTTTCTCAAAGCGAAATAAGGCCGAACATACAAAATTTTTTTAAGTCGGCGTTATTTCACGGCAAAGTTTGAACCCCTATATCTGTCCCCCTTTAATATACCATTGTGTTCACATTAAGCAATACAGCTTATGTTCGAACAAAGCTTTTCCTGGTTTTGCTTCAAGTTGTCAATGGCTGCAGGAAATAACCCCCCAATGAAATAACCCCCCAAATGAAAGATGAAATAACACCCCGAAATTTGTATGGAGGTGGGGATTTATTTCAAGGCTTTTTGGGGACTTCAAATTGGGGGGTTATTTAATAGTGAAATAAGTCCCCAAATTCAACTATGAAATAAGTCCCCAAATTTATAAAAAAAAACCTCACACCTACTCCAAAGCAAACAGTGACCCCAAGCAGGGGGGGTTGCAGGGGGGCAGCATGCCCTCCCATATGCATTGCACTGTTTATGGGATTTCCATTTATTTCATACTTATTTGGGGACTTATTTCATACCATTTTGGGGACTTATTTCATCTTTGATTTGGGGAGTTATTTCATTTTTCATTTGGGGGGTTATTTCATTGGGGGGTTATTGCCCGGAGCCGTTGTCAATATTTTAAGCAATGAAACAATAAATGAAAAGAAATTTAAATACGGCAAATATTTTACTATGCAAATGAAAGTCTTTAGTCCGCAAATCAATTTTAGAGCAAGGTACAAAGGTGTCGAAACGTCAAACAAAATCTAATTACTGTGCGTGGCAAATGCTTTGATGAGATTTCGCAGTATTTTTTGTCGAAATCTCAGTTTTTGATGCGCTGCGATTGGCGAATTAATTCCTTCGTACTTATTCCCGAGTCCTGACCCGTGGAAAGTGTCTGCCTGAGACACTGCAGCCTTCCATCCACCGCGATCCCGGGCATACTGCTTCCAGTTGTTCAGACCAAGAGCTCTGGCAATCGCAATTTCTTGGTGTTAAAACGGAGGTTCGTTCTTTCTTATTGTTTTGATGGTGACTGAGAGTGGACGATTTTCTTTTCTGGAGCATTATTGTCCATTCGCTTGATGTGGACAAGCCTATATAAAAACTTGCTTATCGTCCAGCTCTTGGCTACATAAAGCAGAACTGGCAGTCTCCGTGTTTTATAGAGATTCCACTTGGTCAGAAGTTTTCAATCCATTTTCTTTGCCAAACCGACGGTAGCGGTTTCTAGGGTAATTCTTTATCGAATCTCCATTCAGGTGTCATGTGTGGACTTGCTGCTTACACCGAGGAAGGTGAACTCCTTAACTACCTCAACGTTTTGTCATAGTCGGGGACGAATTTTTGTTTGTTTGAAAGCGTGTAAATATGTACCTACTTAGTTTTGCCCTTGTTGACTTTGAAGTCAACCGTGCCACACTAATATTTAATCTAAATTGAAAACTGGCCACTATCCTTTACTGCCGGAACCGAACACCTATGTGGCGACCATAGAGTCCACGAAATTATAGATTAGGCCAGAATTTGGCGTCCTAGTAAGTGGGAAATAAGTGCACATCAGACCCATATAACATATTGGTACTTAACAACCTCTAAAGGATAACTGGTCTTCACGAGAAGGTGAACAAAACATTTGTCCATTGAACCCTTTCTTTTCTTTGTGTACACACTACACACCCATTGCATTAACAAGCCTTCTTTTTAAGGACCTGGAAACGATAACGATTTATCTTCATCTTTTAAAATGTATTAGATCTTAATAAATCCAAAATGACAGCCAACAACGGCTCTATTGGTGATTGATGAGATAACTTAACAAAAGTGAAACCACTCGGTGAAAGTAAGGTCCTTGCTCTTTTTATTTATATCGTTCTTGTGTTCACGAGAAATTTGTGTTCATTTCAGATACCTTTGGTTGGCCCCAAGCTTGCAATTCACCAAATAGATGGTGGTATTATACAATCGATACCTTTTTTATATTAAATCCGTCTGTTGCTAATGAATGTATCTAATGAATCTATTCCTTAGGTGATGAGACTGACAGTTTTTTTTTTTTTTATAAAGGGTCTTTCATTAGCGACTTGACAACTTCAAACGTTCAGTGTGAACGTTACCCGATTATCGAAATTCCGAGTCGGTGGTAGCAACTTAAAGAGCGTTAAAGCAAATTTTCGGCCGTAATTCTCGTCCCAGTAGACAAGCAATTCCAGCCAAATCAGTCAATTCCACGGCGTTCTCAAGAATTGGACCTCTCCCAAACCACATTATGGCGAATTTTGCGTAAGGATCTTGGCCAACGCCCTTACAAGATCAATCTGACTCAAGAGCTAAAGCCACTTGATCATATGCAGCGACGTACGTTGTCGAATTGGGCTTTGGACATAATGGAAGCAAATGAAGAATTTCATTGTAAAATCATCTTCAGCGATGAAGCGCATGTTTGGTTAAACGGCTGCGCCAATAATTGAAGGCTCAGTTCGATGAATGTGCTATCTCGAGAAACTGACCCGTCTATTGGCCGCCAAGATCGTGCGATTTAACGCCTCTAGAATTTTTTTATGGGGCTACATTGAATCATTGGTATATGCCAACATACCGTCGAAGTTAGAAGAGCTCAGAGCCAATATCGACCCGAGTCATCGAGAATTGGATTCAACGTATCGACCGCGACATACGTTCCCGTGGTGGACATATGAACGAAGTCGAATTTCATTCGTAAATGTTTTGATAGTGAGATATCAAGTAGTTTACTTTTATTTAAAAAAGAAGTTATCAAGTCCTTCATGAAAGACCCTTTATTTGCTTCCGGTCTCATGTGCTTATCCTTTGGCCGTGGAACATAAGTAAAATTACTAAGCATCGATATAACACGATAATGGCGCTGTCTTTCAAGAGTTCCACCACAGATAATAAAGTTATATAGATATCGCATGCAGAGTAAAAAAATGACCACTTTTTCAACGACAATAAAATTCTCAAACCTAAGCGTTGTTGCATCAATTCGGTATGAAACCATTTTAAGTTGTATAGTCATGGATATCAACCATTCTCCAGTGTGTTGTAACTTCGATATACATACACATTATTTTTTTCATATTTCGTTTTGCTGCAACCCGTTATTTTACTTTACGTCTCAATCGATCTTACAAACGAACATATAGGAATTACTGACTGTGTCGCTGGTGTTTATCTGGATCGCTACACTGTGGTGTGTTTGTGTGTATATATTTATTGAGGAGCCACATCATACATATCCATATGTACAGTACCTTGCCAAATTATTAGACCCAAGTAAAAAAAATCAAATTTTTTAAAATTATTTAAAAAGTATAAAGTAGGCTTCTTTTATTTTTTATTTTATTTTTCATTTATGTTACCTAGGTAATTATTAGGCTTTATTTGAGACTTTATATGTTATATTTATTTTGTAGCAAGATTGTCACAATGGTTGATTAATACTATTTGTACATAGATATGGTATGAATCTACCTTGCTAATGAAAATATTACAAATTGAATGCAAAACCTTCATTTAAATTATCACAGATATTAAAGTATATAATTATACAGGAAATTATTAGGTAATTTCGTAAGAAATTAATAAATTAAAATGAAAGGTAAATAAACGTAATATAAATATAATAAATAAATAAATAAATACAATGAATATGTACGTAAATAAATCAAAACAAAATTATACAAATACTGAATAAATGAAATATGTAACGTGTTAACACCTAAATGATAAATTTACAGCATGAAGAGATTTTATTAAGTACATACATATATAAATGAAATCAACAAGTCATTATATTAAAAAAAAAAAAAAATTTAGTATTCAATCGTTCGAAAGATGGGAAAAGGGTCAGACCTCTCCCCGAAGAAAGTCGGCCAAGTTGTTGGCCTATTAAAGGCATCCAACCTATCCCAATATGATATTGCGGGTGTAGTTGGAGTGTCGCGAAGTTCTGTTAAGAATATTTAAAAAAAATGGATCTTGGGGTGTCTTTAAGCCCGAAGAGGAAAGGTAATTGCGGTAGGCCTCGCAACACAACCCCCAGAACAGACCGCAAAATTTGGGATATTTGCACGGCAAATCGAAAATTACCAGTTTCCCTTTTGGCGAAAAAGGTTTCCGATGAAGGAATTGGAATTTCCCAGCGAACAGTGCAGCGTAGATTGGCTGAAATCGGTCTTTTTGCCAGAAAACCAGCTCGAAAACCAAAGCTGACTGCCACCATGATTAGAAAGCGTTTCGACTGGGCTCATAAATACAAAAAATTCACTGTTGAAGATTGGAAAAAGGTAATAAAATAAGACGAACTTAAAGCCAATAAGTACAACTAATTTTTAACCTTAAAATCGCTATTTCTTTAACTTCGCAGTTTTGTTTCTCTGTCGAATCTGTTTTCCAAGTAATGATGGAAAAAACGAAGTTTGTCAGAAGGAGACCGGGCGAACAAAATAAACCAGAGTGCATTGTGCCCACAATTAAACATCCCCCATCCATAATGATTTGGTCAGTTATTTCTGGGAAAGGCACAGGGCGGCTCTATCTGGTTGAAAAGACTATGCGGCAGGATCAAGAAGGTCCTGGAAACAAGGCTGCTACCGCAGCTTCAAGAATGGTTTTCTGTGGGCGAGCAACCCATTTTTATGCATGATGGGGCTCCCTGCCACAAAGCCAAGAGCATAACTGACTTTCTCCAAGAAAGGAGCATCAACGTTTTGGATTGGCCAGGAAATTCCCCGGACATGAATCCGATTGAGAATGTTTGGGAGCTCTTGAAGCGGGCGGTGGCTAAAAGTGCCATAACCACGAAAAGGCAGCTGATGGAGAAGATCATTTTCGAGTGGAATCACAACCCACATATCCAAGTAACCGTGCAATCTTGCATAGAAAGCATGCCACTGCGAATTAAGGCACTTATAGCTGCAAAAGGAGAGCACACCAAATATTGATTTTTAGGAAAAGCATGCATCCCCAACTCTTAAATAAAAAAAATAAATCAATATTAACTAACTAGCAAAACCTTTCCGTTTTTTTTTTATTCCTGATATTATATATTATAGTAAACAAATTCAATCTAGAACATATTTATTACAAATTTAGTCACAGCAATCATTTAAGACAAAAAAAAAAAATGTATGCTGGGTCTAATAATATGGCAAGGTACTGTATATACATATTTTGAGAAGGACACTAATGTCGCTTTTGTTCGATTTTATGCTTCAATTTCATTTTCATTCGCCGTTTTTGGTTAATGATTGAGGGATTTTTTTTCAGCGGTATACTTTTTAAATATTTAGCAATATATGATGCACGTAAAAGAAAGTCTGGCGTTTTTTGTTCGATTTTTAAAAAATCGAAAAGAAATTTCCCCTTTCTGAAAATGTTTGCATGTCCTTTAAATGAAAAAAAATGAAATTTTGAGAAATTTGTGGATGCAGGCATGCGATTTTAAGACAGAAGGAAAATATTTTGTTTGTCAAAATCATTTTTCTTCGGAATTTATTGGCAGAAAAATGCTTAAAAGGGACGCTGTTCCCTTCCTAATTCTCAATTGTAATTTAAATTACGACTAAAGTTTAAAAAATCTTTCATGCTACCAAAACGGGAAAGGGCCTGTTGTAGTTAAAATATTTCTTGCGTTAGATGCAATAAATTATAAGAAAAATGCGCACAAGAGGAGAAAACAAATTCTGAATTGAAAAAAAAAATATATATTTTTATTTTTTTTTATTTTATCTACGAGCCTCAGGCTCCACAGATGCGATGCAATAAATGCATAAGGATATACATACTGAGATTTAATAATTTGCTTAAATTCTTAAAAATAAATATTACAAATCATTTTTAAATTTATTTTTAGAGAAAGCTATATCAATATGACCATTAATTTCATTGAACTCCCTAATTGACCATGAAATTGGTTCATTCATACTATCATTTGTTCTATGTTTAGGCTGAAAAAGAAGGTGTCTTTCTCTCAAAGGTCTCATTGGGGAATAAGTGCAAATTAAGGAAAGAATATTGGGGCACTGTATATGGTAACATAAAATATCTCGCACAAATACAATATCGTGAATACATCTTCGAGATTTGAGAGATTTCAATCCCAGAAGATTATGTCGAGCTTAAGAAACTGGACAAACATTCCAGCGCATTTTAAAAAAACACAAACCTAGTAAAACGATTCTGAAATTTCTCAATTCTATCCGAAAACGTTTGTTGGCTAGGGCTCCATATGACATCAGCATACTCAAGTATATTAAGTGCAGACTTAAAATTCAAACCTTAAGAAGAAAACTTAGATGTAGAACTAAAACGCATAACGCTCTACGAACTAGCAAAATATCAACTAGCTTATCATCGCAAATTCAACTACGTGATATTTCAGAGCATTCCACAAAATTTTGTGGAAGTACTCGTACATTGATGTCCAAGTCCAAAAAATATAATGTTGCCGAAAGAGAACTTTCTCAAAGCATTTTTTACAGATCTCAGAACTCATATAAATTTCTTCGAGATAGGCTGTGATTTAGACTTCCCCACGTATCCACATTTTATCGTTGGGCTCCTGTTAAAGGCTAACAACCTGGATTCCAAAGCAATTCCCACTGTTTTCTGAAGGCGATGTTTGCATCATTAAGCCAACATGAACGGAATGTGGTACTGATATTTGATGAAATTATAATTCGTGCAAATCTCACGTACAATATCAAAAATGACTTAATTGATGGATTTGAAGATGAATGAGTGGATCGAAAAAGATTGTACGGCTGGAAAAGTATTTTAAATTATTTTTTTTCACCAAACTCTGTCAAAGGGAGAAAATAATTTGACAATTTGCCAAGAATTTGGTCTGAAAGTGTGCGCTATAGTTTATGAACAAGGACCTAACAACAGGAAAGCTTACCAATTATTAGATGTTACAGAAGAAAAGCCTTTTACAATTCTCAATAATGAAAAAATATTTTAGATAGATATTTTATTTCGTTTATAATTTACAATTTGTTATAGCACAATTTACATAATTCAAATATAGAGATATGACAACTTTATGTCTTTCTACTGAAAAAAGTTTACAAGTGACATAAATTAACTTAAATTTGAAAAATGTTTGTTTTTGAGGGAAAACAACGACTAAAAACCTCAAATTAAGGAGAGAAAAAAAAATGATCATAATAAATAAAATATACATGAATGTATAAATAAATAAATATATAAATAAATAAATAAGTAAATAAATAAATAAATAAATTATTTAATAGGTAAATAAATAAATATATCAATAAATAAATAAATAAATAAGTAAATAATAAATATATAAATAAATAAATAAGTAAATAAGTAAATAAATAAATAAATAAGTTAACAAATGAATAAATAAGTAAATAAACAAATAAACATAAATGAATTGACAAAGGAGTAAATAAATAGATAATAACAAATTGACAAACAATATAGTAATGTAATATAATACATACAATAAATTAACAAAAAGTTGAATATTGCGTTAGTTAATATCAGTAAGATCGGTGATATTCAATATTTAATTGATTAATAAGAGGATTATCGGGGATATCACATCTGATCTTAAATGTTTCTACTAGTTTGCGTATTCTGAAGGAGATCATTTCAACATTTGCTCTTGCATGTAGGTCTAGCGCGGACTTATGCCATGGGAGGTTAAGCATCATTTTTTATAACATGTTCTGTGCGATTTGCAACTTTTTAATGTGACATTCAGCACAATTACCCCAAACCGGGCAGCCGTTAATATTTTGTTTTCATTTGAAAGTGATGATTTCCTATTTATAAATGGATATACATAATATTTTTATGCCAATATTTATTTTGTTAAGTGTTTGCATAGTGTGTTCTTTAAACGTCAGTTTTGAATCAATGTGTACACCCAAGTAGCTTACAGAAGGCTTCCACGCAATTGAATACCTATGAAAAAATATTTTGTTTTTATGATTTTCCTTTCTATTAAAACCCATGCGTAATGTTTTACTCAAATCTCATATGCTAACTCCATATGGTAATGTTTCCTTTAATGTTTTCAGAGAACAAGTTCACACATAGCCAAAAATGCATTTGAAAACCTCACTATAAACCAGCACCCCAAGAGTGAGAGGCACCGGACCACTTTGCTATTGCAACTGCTTTATCCCCTCTCATGTTGTTAAAAAAAAAGGAAATAACCTTGAACAAGAAATTCCTTCAATTGAATCACAATCAGAATCTAAAAAATATAAACACACTAGGTACATGAAAACAAAAACCCAAATATTGAAAAACAAAACACAAAGAGAAATAAGCAAAAGCAACAAGCAATTTGTTGTTCCAACCAAATTTGAAAGAACAACATGTCTTATGCACCATTCGAACCAGTTCGATCAAACGGGGACATAGGAGTAAATCCCATTCGCCTGAAAAAGCAACATATTTTTTTACTCTCCATGCGATATCTACGAGTATGTACTTTATTATCTGTGGTTCCACCCTCTAAAACGAAAAAGAAATAGAAAAACAAAGGCCTTCTGTAGCCACCACATTGTGGCATTACCAACAAATCAACCTCTATGTTCAAAACGTAGAAATTTCGAGTCTACCAGAGCTCTTTTTAAGCTTTGTTTGGATTGTAGCTACACCCTTCTAAAAAACTTTGTCTCTGGCAAACTTTGGATTCATTAATCGTTAACTTTTGCTATTTTTATAGACTTTTGTTGATTTAGTTTCAGAAGAGAGATCCTCCCTCGAGATTCAAGTAAAAGTAACCCTTTCAACTTATTCCATGCAATGTAAACTTCAATTAAAAGGAATTTTTGTTTTCACTCCGTGGGATGGGTTGTGATTCCTGCGTCTACAGCGTGTGCAATTTGTCCATTTTAATTACACCAAAAATGTATTTACATCTAACTTATGTCCATTTACGAGATTCTGGTCAAGAATCGCTTTTTTCTCGAGTAAATTCCTGTTCCGATAGCCCGCACACCTACCGAGCGTCGCTATCGATAAATAAATTCACTTAATACCTATACCTATATAACACAGCCTTACACAAGTCCTTGCTGCTGCTGATGGTAAGCTGTTTCCGATTTGGAACACTACGTACATGAACGTGACATCAATTTGAGCAATTTACCATGTTATATGTCCATACCCCTTTAATGTGTGTGCAGATGTCAGAGGGTGTATGAGCTTTTGAAGGGTGCTACAACAACTGCAGCCCCAAGGAACAATTATTTCCTTATACCCAATTCCGATCGAAATAATGATGGCATGGCGCTCGATGCATTGCAACCGAAGCAGACATTTAATTTGCACCATCCAATGTGTACAATGTATGTATAGGTATACACATTTAGCGCTTACCACATTTAAGGATTACATGCCATGGTAAGGCATTCAATAAAAGACTATACGTTGACGACGGCTAGGCGGCAACATCACCAGAAGGACATCATATTACTTTCGAAAAGGTAGACATCGAGTGGTGGATCCGTAAAAACGAACAAACTGCACAAATACAAAGTTTATCTATCGATGGAGGGTTTCATTTCATGTTTATCCATTCATTGCCCCTGCTGCCATCCTTCTATTCCTTCATTCCTGTATTTCAATTTTCGTTTTCCTCGTTGTTTTTTTCATTTCCTCAAGCCAAACATCAGACGAAGGATAGATGGTGAAACCGAATTAATTTCAGGCGAGACGTGCCCTTCCTTGCAGTAAATTTTTTAGATATAATTTTTATTTTTAATGAGGAAAATTCAATTCCAGTTGATAATTTAAAGTGGCACATCCAGGATTAGCACGTGATGCTACAATTCTCCAGCAGTCAGTAACGAGAGAAAAATTCAATAGAGCAATTGTGAAAGATGATGATGCACCAAGAAAGACCGTCGTCGTAGATCAAAATCTATATTTGCGAGAAGGGGCTAAGAACCAAAGGGACGCAGAAATTTTAACATATTTTTTTTTCGATTCGAATCATCAGTGAAAAAGTCTTTTGTCTTCCTGATTGCAGAAGTAGTGTCGTCCGTCGTTCATCGTCATCGTCATCCGGCGCTGCATGCAATGCGTCGAAATGATGGATGAGTTTGAACACAATGTGGACAGAAAATTGAGGAGCAGACACTTTTTGGGCTGGCGAAGAAAGGAAAGGAATTTTTATATAAAGTAGCTTGTCGTTGCTATAAAGTTTATTGACACTTATGTTCTTGTGGCGATAGTGGATGGGTTCATGTTCAATGTATACATAAGTGTTAATATACCTAGGTTCCTACTGACGTGGGATGTATTGCAAATGCGGTTGCCGGCAAAACTTCTTCGACTCAAAAAATGCTGATAAATTAAGAGATAACTCAAAATTGTGTCGGGAATATTTATTCAACTTTTGAAAACTACAGTATTTGGACTGGATGAATGTGCAACGGAATCGTTGTGCACACCAATTTCTAAAAACAATTTATTGATTGATTGATTGGTTTATTTGTTTATTTATTTTTGTCTGGCTTACATTTTGAGATCTAGACCTTCCAACACCTTTTTGTATCTATATCTATTACCTAATCTAGCCGTTTCGACCTAAATAAAAAATCGGCAGGCCTTCCAGTTTCAGATCACTTTCTTTTACCGAGGCCAATCAAATGCTTGTGTTATTGCATTTGTGCGATCCCTTTGTTTTGAATCGAGTGTTTGAGAGGCAGTGTCTGAGAAACTGCCTTGGATTGCACAGAACACCAGGGTCGGAGTACACACGGTATTATTCCAATAAGGTCCTATACAACCGAACCCAAATAAACAGGATAGATAACTTTTTGATAAAGCTGATTCGGGAGTGATGACCTCGACTAATGGCCTTATTTTTGGGGCTTACTACCCAACGAATACTATGAAAGCGTGCCCCTAAGCGGCTTCATACCGCCCGATGCATTTCTCCTACTTACACTTGTACTACCACGCTGGTCGCAGAGCTGTGGATAGGCGGCTTCTTTGTGATCGGGACGTCGTCTCACAAATGGGAGCGGAGCACCTTCGGTTTAGTAGGGCTGTGTCCGATCGGGATCAATTAGATAGACAAAAACAGGGCAATCAATTTTGGTGGGTCGGGAATTAGCTTACCTTTTACTTAGTTCCATTCCATTGAAAGCTGAACAATAGTGTTTTGGGCGACTTACATAAGTTTCGGTTAAGATGTATTAGGCAAGGACTGTATACACAAAAAAAAGGTGGCTATTCTAGTTTTGTAAGTAGTCTATAAGTAGTTAAAATTTGTAGGTTGTAAGTAGTTTTAGTTTGTTACAAAAAAAAAAAAAATAAAAAAAAGTGTGGCTGTTCTTGCTTTAAGAGTGGGGTTAGGTTTTAACCCTTTACGGCGCTGAATAGCAGATCTGCATCATACCATTCGAGCTAGCAAAGTTTTTCAAAGAAACAAAATAACTACCTTTTAACGCAACGATGCATATCTGCAGCAAAGCATTCTATCAAAAAGTCACTCATATTTGCGCTTGATGCCGTTATTTGTAATTTGTGGCCACTCGAAGTCAGATCCCGTCAGAACTGGTTTGTGTAGTTCGCGCGCGATTTTCGTTGTTGTTTGTGAGTAGTTATTTTGAAAATATTGACGTGAAATTGCTATGGAGTCACGGTAAGTTATTGATATTCACTAATAATATGTAATTCAATTGGTTCGTATTGTTTTTACAGAAATAATTTCGAGTTTCGTTTCGTTGCAGTAATGCATCACTGCGCAAAACTGTTGTATTTGATTTCTTTTTTGCTCATACGAATCCTTTTTCTTCTCAGGCCTAAAATGAGATCAAGGTTTGCACGTTCAGGGCTTAGGCCTGAGGAATTGGAAATCATTCTAGACCAATAGCAAGATAGTGAGGATGGCTTAGACTTTTCAGACGACGATGATGCAGCTGATCCAACGTACGTAATGGAGCTGAATGATCAGAATTTATCTCAAGACTTGGATGAGGAACACGAAGTACCCTTCCCAGAAGATCAGGAAAATTACATCCTGCTACCGAACTCTGAGATCAACACGAGCACAACAGTTCCTCCATATGAGACACCGCCTGCTGTTCCAGTACCCAGTAGCAGCTCCGAAATCAACACCACTTCACGGAGCACACGTGTTCCCAAAACAAATATCACATGGAAAACGAAAAACTTAGAGCTCAATGAAGGCCAGATGAGGTTTTGGGGATCTTCCAAGTTACCAGATGAAATACTAGAATTGCAGACGCCTTATCAGATATTTTCTTATTTATTCACTGACGACATTGTGGATCTCATAAGAGACGAAACAAATCTATACAGCGTGCAAAAAGATGCCAGTAAACCTGTTAATGTCACAAGCCAGGAAATAAGACAGTTTATTGGAATTACTTACTTCATGTCCATAATTCATTTGCCTAATGTGCGAATGTACTGGTCAGAGAAATATGGCTATGCCTACATATGCGAGACGATGGCGATGGAAAACGGTTCGAGTTTCTGAGGCAAGTATTACACTTCAATGATAACTCTAATATGTTACCCTATGGTCAGCCAAATTCTGATCGACTGTATAAAATCAGACCAATAATTGAAAAACTGAACCATAACTTCGGAAAAGTGCCTTTAGAACAACATTTGTCTGTTGATGAACAAATGTGTTCAACTAAAGCACGAAGCGCTCTAAAGCAATATTTGCCAGACAAACCCCACAAGTGGGGCTTCAAACTGTTTGTGATTTGTGGTGTAAGTTGATATGGTTACAAGTTTGAAGTCTACAGTGGCCAGAAGAATATATGCGCCGATTGCGAGCCTCAATTAGGTGCCTCATCTAATGTAGTGGTCCGACTTGCCAGAGATATTCCTGCCAACCAAAACTATAGACTGTTTTTCGACAACTACTATTCCTCCCTACCCTTAATTGAGTTCTTATCACACCGTGGTATATTAGCTTTGGGTACCGTTAGGAGAAACCGCATCCCTAACTGTAAACTCCCAGAAGAAAAACAGCTGAAAAAACAACCTAGAGGCACATCAGTCGAACAGGTTGCAAGCTATAATGGCATTGACATTTCGGTGGTGGCCTGGAGAGATAATAAAATTGTGAACCTTGTATCCAATTTTGCTGGCAAAAATCCCACATCTATCGTAAAGAGATTCGACAAGTCGCAAAAGAAACGCATCAATGTGGAACGGCCCCTTATTGTGGCAGAATACAATCGTCACATGGGGAGTGTAGACCTCATGGACTGCGTAATGGGTCATTATAAAATTAGACTTCGCAGCAAACGATGGTTTATAAGACTCTTTTACCATTTTCTGGACATGGCCATGACTAATTCTTGGTTATTATATAGAAGAGTTCATGCGAAAAAAGGGCCTTGTCAGCATATCCCACCAAAAGACGTCAGACTGGATCAGTTAGGGCACTGGCCTGTTTGGACCGACAAAAGACTTCGGTGCAAATATCCAGGATGTACTGGAACAGCCCAAACAGAATGTGAAAAGTGTGGCGTAGCCTTATGTTTCAACAAAAATAACAACTGCTTCCGTTCCTTTCATAATTCATAAATTTTAATATGTTTTAACACCATGATGCATATCTGCATCACCTCGTTTTTTTTCAAAAATAAATACTTTTTTTTTAAATATAATTTTTTTTTACTATTTTTCTTATTATTATAAACCTTGTTTTAACCTATTTTTAATAATAGAAAGAAAAAAACCTTCTTGCGCCGTAAAGGGTTAAGTAGTTAACGTAGTTTGTAAGAAAAAACATAGGGACGGGCTACAGTCCGCTTGGGCGAACTGTTGGATACCCTATTCTTATTCCTATCCCTCATAAGTGGGCGTGACAGACAAAAGTCTAAGTATGGTTGAATTGTTAAGAACGCTCTACATATTTTGTTATATAACATTTAAAGGATTTTATCAAAAAAAAAAACGCTCCCTAGCTCAAACTTGGGTGTTTCAATAAAATTGTTTTATTTAGTTGTGGGCGTGTCAGTAGCCGGATTTAAAAAAAATATATATTATAAATTTCAGCTCCCTAGCTCAAACTTTGAATTTTCAAAAAAAAAAAAATTAATTGTGGGCGTGTCAGTGGGCGGATTTTGAAAATATTTACACATGAGCATAAAGGGCCCATAGAGAGTATATACTATAAATTTCAGCTCCCTAGCTGAAACTTTGGATTTTCAAAAATTAATATACCCTTAGAATAGGGTAAAAAAAAATTATTTTATTTATTTGTGGGCGTGTCAGTGGGCGGATTTTGAAAATTTTTTATCCCGAGCAGTTTTAGGAGTCATAGATCATATATATAAAATTTCAGCTTTCTAGCTCAAAATTCGATTTTTTCCAAAATTTGTTTTTTTTTGAGTTTGTGGGCGTGTCTGTGGGCGGATTTCAAAAATTCGTAAACTTGATTATTTCGGGACCCTAGAGAGTATATGGTTAAAATTTCAGCTCTCTAGGTCCAGTTTAAAGGCCTAATTTTTGGCTACAGACGGACGGACGGACGGACGGACGGACGGACATGGCTAGATCGACATTACTATCGATGCTGATCATAAATATAGTAACTTTTAGGGGTCTACGGGCAATATTAAGGTATGTTACAAACTATGCGTCAAAATTAATATACCCTTAGAATAGGGTATAAAAAAAGAAACCAAGTTTTTCTCCTTTTTTATTTTCTTGGTGACCAATACTTTATATAAAAAAAAGCGGCCAAGTGCGAGTCGGACTCGCTCATGAAGGGTTCCGCGCGAATTATAATTATTATTTACTTAGGCACCTGTTACAGATTTATTATTAGAAAATAAGGGTTCACGGTTTACGCATAAGGTTTATGTTTATGAAATTAAATGTTTTTTTTTTTATATTTGAGTTGATTTTATAAAGTGTAAATTGCGGTTTACGATTTATGACGTATTAAAAAAAAACTACTTGCTGGATCTCGTTCAAACCAATTTTCGTTGGAAGTTTGCATAGTAATGTACATCATATATTTTTTTTAGTTTTATTATTCCCTTATTTTAGAAGTTAGAGAGGGGGGGTGGGGACCAACATTTTACCATTTGGAAGTGTCTCGCGCGCATACTATTCAGTTAAAAAAAAAATGATATTAGAAACCTCGATATCATTTTTGAAGACCTATCCATAGATACCCCACACTTATGGGTTTGATGAAAATGTTTTTTTTTTTGAGTTTCAGTTCTAAGTATGGGGAACCCCCAAAATTTATTGTTTTTTTTTCTATTTTTATTTGAACATCTTAATGCGGTTCACAGAATACATCTACTTACCTAAGTTCAAAAGTATAGCTCTTATAGTTTCGGAGAAAAGTGGCTGTGACTTTCCCGGACAGACAGACATGACGAATCTATAACGGTTCCGTTTTTCGCCATTTGACTACGGAACCCTAAAAAATGAAAAATAACTAGGCGCTAGGTATCATTTATTTTTATTTCTTACCGTAGAGCACCCGCATAGGGACAGTAAGGTAGTTAAAAGATTGTTCCATAGATGCTAGTTTTCTGAATTTTTGTCTAGCTAAAGTTAGTTATAAGTTTACCAAAAATAAAAATGAATTACAAAAAAAAACAAGGTGTCTTGTTTTGAAACATCAAGTTACCGAAGTGAGCGAATCCACGATTTTCCAATAAGTGCCGAAGATTTTGCTGCCGCAAAACTAGATCCTGTCCTACGATAAGTGTGACATACACTGGTGATCATTCATATATACATACAAACCGTAACTCCAAGGATAAATTACGTGATACTAAGGTGTTAACATTTTGGAGCTAGCGGATGCCTGCGATTGTAGAGTCTTAAATGGAAGCTGCGAAGGAGACTTGCAGGGTGAATACACCTTTTTGCCATGAACTGCATGCTCAGTTATAGATTATTGTTTTATATCGGGGATTGGTACTCTTATCTTAGCGTGTTCCGAATAGGAATGAAAATGTTTTCAGACCATACCTACCCTTAGAAGTCTCGTTTAAGATCAAAGGTAACCGAAACGCAGACAGTACCAACTTGCTTCAACTACTGCCCAAGTTACGATGGAAAGAGGAATTTCAGGATAATAATAAAATAAACCTCAATGTACAACTTCGAAATTTGACTGAAACCGATAGACCACCACGGATAGAACATCTAACTATGGTAGTTATGAAAGGCGCTCCGCCAAATCCACTACCTGGACCCAAAAACAAAAAGGGAAAGCAAAAATATTTTGGCAATGAATGTATGAGAGCCAGAGACGCGTCGTTTGCTTTTCTTCGGTTATTAAGGATGAACAGTAATAATTCTTTTAAAGTCCTGTACACAGCAGCGAATAAAAGCTTTAAAGATCTTTGCCGTGTAAAAAAGATGGTCTTTGACCAACAAAATGTTGCTGTGTTGAATAGATCGCGATCATCAGCAGACTTTTGGAAAGCCGCTAAACTTGTAAATGGGAAAAGAAATACAATCGCCTCAGGTCTACAAGCAGAGCAGCACCAATCATGGTAGCTGAATTAAAAATTGTCATAGAAAAGTGCAAAAAGAACAAAGCCCCAGGAAGTGACCGTATTCCCTTCGAGTTTTATAAAAATTGTACGCCTGAATTTCTTTTAGCACTCACCCAGGAATTTAACCGAATTTTTGGAACAACAGATGTTCCCAATAGTTTTCAAAACTCGATAATTTTTCTTTTACACAAGAAGGGGGAATACAACAATCCAGCCAACTACCGAGGGATATCTTTTTTAAATACATCAACCAAGTTGTTTGTTCTTGTTGTAAACAAGAAGATCATACGCGAAGCTCAAGCCGGCTTTCGACAAAACTATTCAACTATAGACCAAATTTTCACGCTCGTAAACATAGCAGAGATTTATAAAAGGAAACATAAAAAGTTGTACGCTTTCTTTGTTTATTTAAGTTCGGCTTTTGACTCTATATCCCACGAAGCTCTTTTTTATAAGCTCTACAGATACAATATCTCAACTAAGACCATCAAGCTATTGAGAGCTATGTACGAAAACAACGTAGCTTGTGTCTGGGATGGAAGCAGCCTATCGGAGAAATTTATTAAACGATGGGAGTGAAGCAAGGATGCGTGTTGAGCACGCTGCTATTCATTTTATATATAAATGACATAACAGAGCACGTTAGGGGAGGCATCGAGCTAAGGCAAACAAAAATACCAGCCCTCATGTTTGCAGACGACATCGTTTTCCTCGCAGATGCGGTGGACACAATGCAACTAATGATCAACAGGCTGGATGATTACCGTAAAACTTGGAATTTGTCGGTAAACTTATCAAAGTCAAATATAATGATATTCAGAGATGGAGGGGGCAGATACTTCCGGAATGAAATGTGGAAGTTCTAAGGTGATCATATTGAAATTGTCCGGGAATACAAATATCTTGGTGTCTTGATTACACCCACTTTAAATATGAAGAAGCACATGCAATGGAAACTAACCGAAGCGAAAAGGCCAATTTGCTCAGTTTGGGGTTGTTGTATCGGCAATAAAAACGTCAACCATGAATCGAAGTTGAAAATATTCCGTGTTACAGCAGCATCCATCCTGTTTTATGCTACCCAAGTGTAGAGATATTGTTCATTTGAACTTGTAGAAAAGTTTCTTCGGTACTTTATCAGGAGAGTTCTTAAATTACCAAGTAGTTCACCTAACTATATGCTTCATCTGGACACTGTAGTAGCGTCCCTTTTTCTGGATACCCTTAAACTCCATCTTGACTATATGGTAAAAATCATGGGGATGAGGCAAGACAGAATACCTAAGATAGTTCTCAATCATATGCTGCTTAATGGAAGAAAATGTGTACAAAGCTGGGAGAACTTAGCAATGCAATGCAACTTAAATCTCCGAGTTACCCCAGAGGAAGGCTCGTACTGCAACAGTGCCACAAGCCGCACCCACCCCCGTGATGCGTGTAGCGGGGTTGGACCACCTTTTGGTCACGCCCTCTAGCACAGTTTTGTAACCAACTACTTGACTGTGCAGCCGGTACACCCCGACCCCCCTCCAAGAAATGTAATAGCTTGCTCGGGATTGACTGTATCGGTCTCCCTCGCACGGTATTGCCTGCAAAGAGAGTGCAGAGCAGTTTGAGGTTCGATTGTAACAGTCATCTCAAAAGACTCTTCCCTCCCCCGGTGACCAAGAGGCAATAGCTTCCCTCCGCGGCGCAGAATTTGAGATCGACCTGGGGTTTGATTGAATCAATCGCCTCATCTCGATCGCAACCCTTGGTTCGGATGTCGGGCGAAAGTCGCCTCTGCACTAGTCACTCTAACACATCGCAACCTATTCGAAACACAGCCCCTGACCCCTTCAGGAGAATCTTCCCCCCCCCCCCCCCTAAAAACCACTACCTCACAGGAGGCAATTACAGGGAACCCAGTAGGCCGAGCGATGACCGGCAGAACACCCCCCCCCCCCCCCCCCCTCTTTGTGGTATCACAACGGGCCGAAACTGCGGCCTAAGTGTGCCTGGGCTCACGCCCTTGCAGCCACCTTACCTAACCTAACCTACCCCAGAGGAACAGTTGATCCCCCTGAAACGCAAGTTTTACGAGCTACGGAAGAAAACAGGTCATAGGATATACCAACAGTTTGTGAATGAGGCCCAGTCATCGCAATACAGGGCATACTACACTAAATTAAATTATATAGGTAGTTTGCAGTATTCAACGTATTTCCTGACGAGTTACTCTACTGAAATGATGAGGACTATCTTTAAGGCAAGAGGCGAACTGTTAAGTTTAAAATATATGGCGCATCGCCCAGAACTCCCACTTTTGTGTAATCTTTGTTACCGTAATGAACGAGATGATGTGATCCATTTCATCGCTATATGCTCCATTCTCAAAGAATTCCGGTACAATTCCTTTGGAGCTATTGTGCTTACGGCTGAAGAAATGTTAAGCAGTTTAAATGGTAACCGAGGCTGGAAACCCTTATACAACTTCTTAACCAGCGCACTACAATACAGACAACGTATCACAGACGAGAACTTTTAGTTATACAAAAAGCTTGAAATCTGTTAAATTTATATTCAAAGTTAACGGAACAGAGCATTTTTTATATTGTCAATCTGGTACGGCCTTAAGCCAAACCATAATAGACTAATTATGCAAAATTGTTAACAAGCTATCTTTTATGAAATACATAGTCAATTAAACTAAAACTAACTAACTACACTGGTGATCACAAGGATGAGGCGATTTTGCAATCGATTTCAATCTTTATACCTTCTTCCTTATATATTTTTTTGGTATGAAAGTGTTCATTTCTTTTGTTATCGCACATATATTTAATACAGAGATGTGATATTTTAATGATATCTTTCTACTAAAACAATATTGGATGTAAAATCGACTCTTCTGAGTACAAAAAGAATAAATGAATGTTGCGTTTAGAGGAAAATACCAAAAAAACCTCAAATTTAAAAAAAGGAAAAAAATAATAATAATAAATTCAAACTATAGCTACTAGCTGTCCCGTGCTCGCCTTGCTTCGCCAGTCTGCCACTTCTCAAATTTAAAACAAAATACTTGCTGATAAGAACTGATAAAGAAAACTTCGAGAGTGTCCCTACTCATTATATGGATATACTCTGAGTGTGACTCCCTCTCAATCTCATTTAAATTTCATACCCTATCTTTCTCAATCACATGGCAATGCGCCATAAAAAAAACAACACAAACTGCAAAAGGTGCATACAAAAAGAAAGAAAAAGCACATTGCACAAAAGGTACAGGTAGAGAACCAGATTTGTGCCACATACACACACAAATTTTCCTCCACTGAACGCTGGGAAAATCCAACGACTAGCTTCAATCGAACATTTTACTTTTTTGAATTGTATAAAATTTATAGTTTAATGCTTATTGTTCAACTTCAGGATAACCTTCAAAGATGATTTATGTACCTATATCTTAAAATCTTGGTGTTTCTTCTGATTGTTTTCAGAAGCTCGCAAAATTTTCGTTTTTTCTTTTAAACGAATTTCTTCTGCTCGTACGCAGGAATTGTATGCGAGAATTTACTTTATTTTTTGATTATTTTGAAATAAAAAGAAATATTTCCACTACGTTATAAATCTTTTTTATTTCACGAGATTGTTAGATTTAGTCTGCACTTCTTAACGACTTTTGTTCAACTATACCACGACCTTCTTTTAACCTTCTTTCGTTTAACAATTTAGTACAAAGTTACTTAGCCAAGAACTATTCAAAATAGTTATTCGAATTTAAGTTAGTGATGGCAATTAAATTCAATCTATTAGTATTATAACTATAATCTAGTAAGATAAATATAATAATAGGAATTATATAAAAATACGCAGCTTCTGCAGCAACACTTGGTACATAATTGAACTTTATATTAAAAAAAATCCTATTTCATTTGGATGAGTCATTCCAAAGCTAGGAGCTAGAAAGCATTCGAGAGTTACAATTTTTCTTAGATATCAGCTTAGACCTCCGCTTCTGGACAGCGGATGAAGCATTTTCCCGCGGTAGCCTATGCCCATTCTCAGGCTCTAGACTATCTGTGCACCAAATTTCATTTAAATCGGTTCAGTAGTTTTGGCGTTAAAGCGAGACAGGCAGACCGAGTTACTTTCGCATTTATAATATTAGTATGGATGACTCAAGTCAATTAGGTTGTTTTGTTTATAATTTGAAAGTTATAATAATAAATAAATAAATGATTAAATAAATAAATAAATGATTAAATAAATAAATTAATAAATGAATAAATAAATAAATAAATAAATAAATAAATAGATAAATAAATAAATAAATAAATAAATAAATAAATAATCAATAAATAAATCAATAAGTAATTAATTAAATAAATAAATAAGTAGCAAATTATTAAGAAAAAATTATATTAACAACAAATAACAATGAATCAGTAACACTTATTATGGTTAACATTTTAACAATCAAAAGAATGAAATACCAGTTATATCATAAAAAAAAAAACAGAAAATGAGGCATTGTTACTAAGCCACCTCGTTAATGAGAGGATTATCTGCATAAACGCATCTCGTACTAAATGCATTGGCAAGTTTATGTATTCTATCGCAGACCAATTCCACATTGCTTCTAATTATGGAGGTCAACGGTTGAATGATGCCATGGGAGATTTAGCATCATTTTCAGAAGTTTATTTTGCGAAGTTTGCAGTTTTTTGGTATATCAATTAGCACAATTACCCCAAACTGGACATCCATACATCATTACTGTTTGGAAAATAACTTTGTGCATGATTATCTTATTTTCTACCGATAATAGCGATTTCCTGTTAATGAAGGGATAAAGAAGCTTACGAGCAATATTTACCTTCCTTATACAAGGTGGCGCAAAAGTAATCCTCCTATCAGAAAATGCTATAAATTTTGCGATTGGCCCCTAATGTCAGTTCTGTTTTGACATTTGTGTAGTAAACACATGCGAAATACACGTTAATAAACAATGTTACGCTACAGTGCTCCAGAACGCGGAATATTGGTGACTATTTATTTGAGCAATAATCGGTCGGTGACTTTGGCACAACGTGAATTTCGTCGCAGATTTCCTACCCGTCCAACGCCTACTGGTGAAACAATGCGACGTTTAGCCGCTCGCCTCGACACAACACGAGATGCTGCCAGGCGTGGCAGACCCCGGAGTAGTCGTTCTGCAGAGAATATTGCTGCTGTAGCCGAAGATGTCATGGAAGCGCCGTCGACATCGACCAGACGACGTGCCACGCAAATGGGTATCAGTCGACGGTCTTTACAGCGAATTTTGGTACAAGATTTGAAGATGTTTCCGTACAAAGTCCAGACGGTGCATCAGCTGTTAGCTGCTGACCGCCAATCGCGTCTAACATACGCTCAAGCCATCCTTAATCACCACCAAGAGGAAGATGATTTTTCATCAAAAATAATCATGAGTGATGAGGCCCATTTCCATCTTAGCGGGTACGTAAATAAGCAAAATTTACGCTTCTGGGGCACTGAAAATCCGCGTGTAACCCACGAAGAGCCATTACACCCGCTCAAAGTCATTATATGGTGTGCTGTTTTCGCTGGAGGAGTCATCGGACCTTTTTTCTTCGAAGACGTCGCGGGCCAAACGGTTACTGTGAATGGTGAGCGCTACAGAGCAATGATCAACGAGTTATTTTTGATGAATTGGGATTGGAAAACATGTGGTTCCAACAGGACGGTGCAACGGCACACACAGCACGTGCCACAACCGATATGCTGAAGGATGCATTTCCCGGGCGCCAAATCTCCCGGCACTGGCCAGCAAGATCGTCTGATTTGACCGCTCCAGACTTCTTTTTGTGGGGCTTTTTGAAGTCGCGGGTTTATGTCAACAAGCCTCAGACTCTTGCAGCTCTTAAAGACAATATCCGTCAACAATGTGAGAACCTATCGCCGGAAGTTTTGGCTAAAGTGATGGAAAATGCCATAAAAAGGGCTCAAATGACAATCAACTGTGGCGGCGGCCATTTACATGACATCATATTCTCGACTTGATGTAAAAAAAATTAAAAGACCAAATAAAAATAATCCACAAGAAGAATCAAAGTTTTTCATTTTTTTTTTAAATTACAGCCAAAAAACATCGGAAGGTTATATTTGCGCCACCTTGTATAAAAAGAAAACGAAGCTCAGACTTATCATGAACACTCGAGGAGACGATTGCTGAAGTTCAAGGATATATCAAGGCAGGATATTTCATTGGAAACATTAAAAAATTTGGTAAAATCAATGCCTGTACGTTTACAAAAGGTGATTGATGTCAAAGGAAGGTTTACTTTTTGTTAAAATTTTTGTTATTATCACCAATATTAACTTTTTATCTCATTTTGTTAAACAACATTGAATTGCCAAAATACTTTTGTCCACCAATAGTTATGAATTATTGATTTTTTTTTCTAAATTGTAATATTAAAAATTATCATTTTTGAATTTTAAGAAGCTTAATATATTATTATAAATTTAAGTCGTTTAAATTTATTAACTCAATAAATCGTAAGAAATTTTTACAACAATCTTATTTTTCTAATGTCAAAATACTTTTGTCCTACATTGTATATGTATTGTTAAAACTTATTGCTTCTATTGTTATATTTGAAATCATATGAAATGAAATTTGAATTGAATTGATTGAATTTGTATTGCGTACATTAAAAGTCAATTTTAAGTCGAGATACACACCTAAATATTTTACTGAGGATTCCCATTCAACCTGAGTACCATTAACTATGCACTGATTGCTACAAGTTTTCTTTCTTCTAGTAAAAAAGATTGCATGATTTTTGTCAGCATTCAACTTGATCTTCCACTTATTGTAATATGTTTCTAATATTCTTATCGCATTGTTTAGATTTGTCTCAATACTAAGACCAAATCCATGCGATGTTTCATCTTGGGAAATTCCAGCGTTCGTTTTTTATTTACCCTTTAATTTTATGACTTACTATTGGGAAAACATGTAGGTACCTATTCACAGGTAGAGAAAGTTTCTGGGTATAAAATTTCCAACAGGTTTACAGACTGAAAATCGATTGCTAAATGTATGGCCTCATCCTTGTGATCGCCAGTGTATGTATGTGACCAAAAGCTATCCTATGCATATACCATTAAGCGAAAGAAGTCTACAGCCATATTTAAGTCACAGTTCGTAGAGCATCACTTACGCAATACAGAGAGATTATATTTTTGGAAGCCGAACATACAAGCGCAATGGTGCCGCACCTCCGCAAGCATTTAGTTCATGCCCCTACTACTGGAATAGGCCCCAGAACTTTTCTTCATCAAAACAGCTCTGCTTTCAGACACATGTCTTTTTCATCGACCATTGAAAGCTAACAGCAAATCTTGCTTAATAACTTTCAGCTTCAGAGAGCCTCTTACACGTTTCGCATTAACTTGAGAAATTTCCCTCACTCATTCACCCCGCCAAGGCAATCTTGTGCAACGATTTGTGTTCTAACTACATAGTGCCATCTTCTGCAGCTATTAACTAGTAAACAAATGAACACCTTAATGCACCTCCATAGCATTGTTCATTAATCATTCACAGACATTAAATTTCCCCTCTAAACAAAAGGGCATCACATGCAATGCAACTAATAATGTCGGAGAAATTCCACCATCCGAACATTAATCACTCATGTTTAAAGCGGACATCTTTTCCTCTCTTAATACGATAAGAAGAACAATACATCAAACCGAAATGAAAATTAAATTAATTCCAACAAAAGAAAGAAAGAAAAAAAACCAACGTGCATCTTCCCTATCCTCGAGGCGAACTCCCTCACACACTGCATTCTTGGACACCTACACAAAAGAGCGAATTTTCGCTTCAACTGAAGAAGGGTCCTGTATCATTTTTATGACCGTCTATCAATTCGTTCATTGTCACCCAGATGAACATTTCATCAGATTGTAGCATCTCTGGCAGACTGATGGACCGACCGACCGACCGACCGACCGACTATAAAATAAAACTCAATGAACTTGCACAATTGGTGTTAAGAAAGAACAGATCCTCCACTACACAGAAATAAAAAATAAACCCTTCAGCAGCATTTGGCTGGATTCTTTTTAATGAAAATACATTTATCTCCAGACCGCGACCAGCAGAAGCAGTCACTACTTAGACGAATGGGTGGTGCAATAAAATCCGAGACAGCGTCAAAGTAAAAAGTCTTGTACGTGTTTTCTTCTACGTGCAGCTATTGTTGTGTGTTCTCGGAAAATTTCCTTTTTCAAGCGACTTTTATCGCCGATGGAGATCTCCAACCTCATGAGGTTTTTCCTATACGAAAAATCTCAACTTATAATAAATTGCTTGACATGAATTTTGTGTCGAGCAGAGAGAGACAGAGAGCGAGAGTGGCCTTTTTGCCGCCATTCATCTCGGACTCGGACGCATTTCTTTTGAAATTCCAACCGCATTCGTTGTTGGTAGGGCAATAAAATTCAACAACACATTCGTATGTAATTTTTTTTTTTGTTGTTTTACTATTATTAAGAGACTATGCCGCAGTCTCTTAGGTGATCAATACCAATCAGGAGAAATTTTATTCCAAGGAGTTTATTGCCACAGCAGGACCTTATCGAGTGGAATCGTCCGCCCCCTAGCCACTCTCTGAGAGGGAATTAAACAAAAACACCATAACGTTGTCGTAATTGGCTGCGTTCTTATTACTGTGTGCAGCAGATTTGTAACAAATTAAGTCGAAGCGGTTTTTACGACTGCTCTTGTGTGAGGGTGTGTGTGTTGGCCCTTTTGTCTTAAATGTTTTATTTGTATTACAATATTGTGATACAAAGTTTGAATAGTGGCGCTGACTGTGGGTATAAGACGAGACATAGGTACGTGACGCAAAAGATGTGGAAAATTTTATGAACTTTTCTATGGCTTTGACATTGAAGACCATCCGACCGTAATTGCGTTGTATCCTGAAAAATAAAGACCAATGGAATTCTCTTATGGGTGTGGTGTTGGGCTAATGTTTCCGGTTTATTTAATTGGGAAGTTGCGTGTTCTTCAAAAGCGAGAGGCGCATTACCATGAAAAATGTGTATTTGAAAATGAGTAGACATCAGTAAGACCAATCTTGTGAAACGACCACTACTTAAATAAGAATTTTGTTTGATTGTAATCGGACATTAAACATTTAAGGACACTTCTTATCACATTTATCGCAGAAACCGTCGTATTCTAAATTTCACCACGAACTCCGAAAGATACTACCTATATCGCCGAACACGTATGGCCCCAAAATACCTTAGTAGACGAATTTACACCCCGCTCTGCTAGAATCAGCAGAAAAGATTGTCCGTCCGTGTTAAAAAAAAAAAAACCCAGTAGTCTGTAGTCCCTCTTCTATCAAAATTTCAGGGGACTCCGTACAAAAACCGTACAGTTGTATTCAAATCGACGTCATCTAAGTGATTTGAAAGCGCTTGGGGGAGGTGTTCGGATGACTGGCCTTCGTTCCCAACTAGAGTCAAGAATGATTGACTTTCCATTAGCTTTAAATGTCTGTATAAATATAACACTTGAAAATAAACATGTATATGTTGTTAATGGGTCATTCTACATGTTGGCGCAGTGGCGCAGAGGTTAGTGCGCTGGACTGATAGGACAAACCCTGCCAATCTCTGGTCGATTAGTTTGCTTCCGAATATTATATTATTTGAAAAGAGGCCTGTTGAAGTCGTTCGAGGACAACAACATACAGTACAAACTCGATTAACACAACTTATAGAAATTAAGGCATTTGCACTTCCGGGTTAAATTTTTTTAAATGAAAAATGATGAATTAGCCATTTCGCTATGTTTCTGTAGAGATAATGTGTAAATTCAGTAACGCATCACTGGCATCATGATGCTCATGATGCTTTGCAAAATGTTCATTAATGCAACTATTGGCATCACTTTCAACGTCAAGTGTTCATTATTGAAAAGTTGATCAAACTGATGCGCAAACATAACGAAAAAAAAGCATCACAGAAATGCGCTGTTGATTCGCCGGAAAAAAGCAAGAAAAATGTCGGAAGAGAAAGAAAAGTAAGTAAACAAACATTTTAATTGATAGATACTATAAGAAGGTGTCCAAAAAGGATTTAATGATTTTCGCAAATCCTAGAAACATGGTTTGGTTTTCATTTAGAAAAGTTAAATCATTAGTGAACTTATATCGAAGGTGGAGCGGCACATTCTAAAATAATTTTGAAATACATCGTCTGGATATTCTTTTAGAACTTTGAAATAGTCCCTAATCCCTAATAGTCCCTCTTTCTTCTTGCTTCACACATATTAAAACTAAATTTATCGTCTTTACGATCAAAGTTATCGACTAAGACTTTGATTAGCAAAACTTCCATTTCAAATGTTTGATTTAAACAATGCGTTCTAAAACTCAAACGCCATATTCAATCAGCAACGCATCAGCTTAAACTGTGCATCGCATCAGCATCGCAAATAAGCAGTGATGCCGCATCACTTCATTTAAACAAATTTATAAAAAATGTTACAGCCGGGCGACAACTTTTGTGCAACCTTGTATTTAGAATGGAATGGGTTCAGGTCCACACAAAAGCACATAACTCTGAAGGAACTGCATAAATAACGAACCAAAAGGAGAACATGCGAATTATAAACAGATGAATAAACGCAAGAAGTTGCACTAATCGAGATAGCTGTTATGAAAAGTTGCACTTATAGAGTCAAGAAGTGCGACGACTTTAGTGTTGCGAAAATCGAGGAGTTGCGCGAATCGAGGTTTGCGTTAACCGAGTTCGTACTGTAATTCCGGACAACCAGTTTGGTTTCATGGAAATGACACTATTCATTCCGCGTCGAAACTGATTTCCGACATTCAGTGGAATGAATGCAAGAACCAATGCTCGGGTGCTTGTCTAGTTGATTTTTAGCAGGCTTTCGACAGTGTATGGTTAGAGGGTCTTTTCTACAAGTTAACCAGGCGGGGGATGCACAAACCTTTGTTATATGTACCTAATATAAAAATATAAAAATATGTTTATGGGAAAGAAGTTCGTTGTCAAATGTGGCAACGTGACTTCGAGCAGAGTCTTTGAAATTAAAAACGGTTTACAGCAGGGGGCGGTGAATTCTCCGATCCTGTTAAGCATTTACACAAGTGATCTGGTGGGTTCACTGAGACATGCTATAGCGTATGCCGATGATTTGGTGTCATACAGATCAGGTCCTAAAATCGAGGTCAATAACATTCTTTTGCAGCGTGACTTCGATCAAACTAAGGGATATTGCGACGAATTTAACTTGAAAATCAACTTTCAGAAGACGGAAACAATCTTGTTAAGAACTCCACTGGCTGCGGCCTCTAGGGATACTGAAAGAAATAAAGCCGATTATCGCACGTTTTGGAGAGACAATGTCTTCGGGCATGTCTCAGGGTTGTTCCGGACGCCTGTATGGAACTATATGAAATACTATCCCAAAACAAGGTACTATACGGTATGGGGCTCAGTTGAATAGAATTGACGATTTCCTCATTAAGGTGACTCTAAAGCACGTTACAAGGGCAATTGCCAGCGACAATAGTCTGCTCTTTATCGTTTACTACCCCAAGAAATGTCCATAGAAAGTACGTTACGGTATGGCTTTATCGCCCCAGAGGCATTTATTCATATTGATGCAAAAGGGCTGGTGCAGACGAGGGATTGTATCCCGGTATAATACCACCGGTACCGCAGCGCGAGCGATAAGCGGCTCATGCGTGGCGAGGACGTCGCCAATGCTCATGAGCTCCTCCGTTCTAGTTACTACGACATATGAAACTCGGTCAAGTTCCATATGTTTTGAGATAGGTTCTTTGACGTGAGAGTGAAAGTGGATTCATTCAGCCTTAAATAATCTGAATTTTGACGTAATGTACCTATATGTAGGAACTTTTTGATCTATCGTAGTGAAATTTCAAATGCGACGGACTCTGAAAAAGCTGTGTATACCTAAGTCCAGACTTGGATTTACCAACGAACTGACTTAAAGGGCTTACGACCAATGGAGATTTTTGGAAATGTACACTGAGGCCTGCTATCATCCGCGATCCCGGGCTCGCTGTTTCCAGTTGACCAAGGGCTCTGGCATCCCTGATGGCTTGGCCTTTTCAAACAGAGATATTACCTTTCTGGTCGTCTCGAAACTGGAGACTATGGGAGTCGATGATTCCCATCGCTGGGACATTATTGTCCATTTGATCGATGCGGCCGACCCAATGTAGTCGACGGGTTTCAGCTTTTTGGACTTTATCCACATCCACACAGAACCAAATACCCGACGGAGTATTTTTCTTTCGAAAGAAATCAGTATAAATGTTCCTTTTCTACTTATTGTCCAGCACTTGGCGCCACAACGCAGAACTGGCAGTTTAAACTCATACCAATAAATTTTGCCAAACCGAAGTAGCAACGGTTTTCTAAGGTAAGTCGTCGGATTTCATTAAGGTGTCATTTGTCACTACGAGCAAAAGAGGAGCGACGAACATCGGCTTCTCCGGAGAAAAAAGAAAGAACATGAGAAGCGCACGATCGTGGAAATAGAGAGGTGCTACTCCAGGAACAATGTTCGGAAGTTTTACCAAAAGGTAAAAAGGACGTGTCACGGAAACAAGACCCGAACAGAGACCTGTGGAGACGAACAAAGAAATCTGATAGTAAAATCACAATCGCTGCGGAGGACATGGAAAACTCATTTCTGCAGACTGCTAAACGGCGAAGACGACACAAATTATGCTGTCAGGCAGAACGAACCATTCAGCCTGGACGATCAAAGCCAAGACTTCCGTCCACCTGACCAAAACGAAGTGAGGATAGTGATATCCAAGCCTAAGTCCAACAAAGCTGTTGGACCAGACGGTTTAAATGCCGAGCTTTTTAAAGCAGCGGCAGATGACCTGGTGGAGAGCATACACCAACTCGTTTCCAAGATTTGGTCAGAAGAAAGTATGCCTGATGAATGGAACCTCAGGATCGTTTGCCCGATATATGGGAAATAAAACCACTTTCGCGAAGTGGACTTAGTTCCCATGTAAAGTTTTACATAAAAAGTGGCGTTGTGCACGTTTGCTTAAAATTCAATTTAAATAGTGCAGATATTATAAAAGTAAATTTTCTTTTTCAAAAGCTTATGATATATTTATCTCTATTTTAATCAACCATGTTATTAGTGCAAGTGCTGTTCTTAATATAGGCCAGCGTAATATTTTTTTAAAACCTTGGATGACAATGCGACTATTAAATGACATAAAACGTAAAAAATAATTCGCAAAAAAATGCAATAAAAATCCAGAAAATATAGGTTTAAAACGAATTTGCACTAAATTATGGAAACAAAATAAAAGAAAGATTGCTCAAGCACGTGACTCTTACTACACCAATCACTTAAGTCAATACAGGGGAGACTCAAGGAAAGAATGGGGTTTAGTAAATAGCATTTTGGGTAGAAAAAAGAAATGTAATGATATTCCTCATATAGAAGCCAATAGAAGAAGAATTCAATTATATCTGATCCATCTTCAATAGCAAACATTTTTAATAACTTCTTTGTCAATATCTCTGAGACTTTGAAACCCCCTGAACCACCTTTCATGAGTTGCAACTGTAATAATGCATCGGGTTTAATTGAAGAAAGAATGCAAAGTAATAGTTTCTGTTTTCACGAGTTCTCTTCCTATGAAATTTTTAAAACAATTATGGCCTTGCAAAACAAAAATACGTGTACCAGTGATGGTTTTTCTGCCATTCTATTGAAAAAAATTGCTTGGGAGATTGTTGACGTTCTGTGTTATATCTTCAACCTCAGTGTTAACAGCGGTAAGTTTCCCAATTCTCTGAAAATTGCAGAATTTATTCCTTTGTTCAAAAAGGGGAATCGCAAAAATATAAGAGACTACAGACCTATTTCTCTACTTCCTACGATTTCAAAAATATTTGAAAAATTAATGAAATCAAGAATGTTATCATTCCTAGATCAAAGTAATTTTTTTTCAGATGCTCAATATGGTTTTAGAGCAGCTAGATCCACTGAAGATGCTATTTTGAAGGTATGTTGCGATTTATTTAATGGAGTTAATGAAAGTCAATCAACTATGGCTCTTTTCATTGATATGACCAAAGCATTCGATATGGTAGATCTGCAAATGTTATTGCGTAAGCTGTACAAGGTGGCGTAAAAGTAATCCTCCTATCAGAAAATGCTATAAATTTTGCGATTGGCCCCTAATGTCAGTTCTGTTTTGACATTTGTGTAGTAAACACATGCGAAATACACGTTAATAAACAATGTTACGCTACACTGCTCCAGAACGCGGAATATTGGTGACTATTTATTTGAGCAATAATCGGTCGGTGACTTTGGCACAACGTGAATTTCGTCGCAGATTTCCTACCCGTCCAACGCCTACTGGTGAAACACTGCGACGTTTAGCCGCTCGCCTCGAAGAGACTGGCACAACACGTGATGCTGCCAGGCGTGGCAGACCCCGGAGTAGTCGTTCTGCAGAGAATATTGCTGCTGTAGCCGAAGATGTCATGGAAGCGCCGTCGACATCGACCAGACGACGTGCCACGCAAATGGGTATCAGTCGACGGTCTTTACAGCGAATTTTGGTACAAGATTTGAAGATGTTTCCGTACAAAGTCCAGACGGTGCATCAGCTGTTAGCTGCTGACCGCCAATCGCGTCTAACATACGCTCAAGCCATCCTTAATCACCACCAAGAGGAAGATGATTTTTCATCAAAAATAATCATGAGTGATGAGGCCCATTTCCATCTTAGCGGGTACGTAAATAAGCAAAATGTACGCTTCTGGGGCACTGAAAATCCGCGTGTAACCCACGAAGAGGCATTACACCCGCTCAAAGTCACTGTATGGTGTGCTGTTTTCGCTGGAGGAGTCATCGGACCTTTTTTCTTCGAAGACGTCGCGGGCCAAACGGTAACTGTGAATGGTGAGCGCTACAGAGCAATGATCAACGAGTTCTTTTTGCCGCAACTTGATGAATTGGGATTGGAAAACATGTGGTTCCAACAGGACGGTGCAACGGCACACACAGCACGTGCCACAACCGATATGCTGAAGGATGCATTTCCCGGGCGCCTAATCTCCCGTTTTGGCGATTTGCACTGGCCAGCAAGATCGCCTGATTTGACCGCTGCAGACTTCTTTTTGTGGGGCTTTTTGAAGTCGCGGGTTTATGTCAACAAGCCTCAGACTCTTGCAGCTCTTAAAGACAATATCCGTCAACAATGTGAGGACCTATCGCCGGAAGTTTTGGCCAAAGTGATTGAAAATGCCATAAAAAGGGCTCAAATGACAATCAACTGTGGCGGCGGCCGTTTACATGACATCATATTCTCGACTTGATGTAAAAAACATTAAAAGACCAAATAAAAATAATCCACAAGAAGAATCAAAGTTTTTAATTTTTTTTTTTAAATTACAGCCAAAAAACATCGGAAGATTATTTTTGCGCCACCTTGTACAAAGCTGGCTTTAGAGGGATGACATATGAATGGCTAAAGTCATATTTGTTGGAAAGAGAGCAAAGGGTGGTAATCAGTGGTTGTTACAGCGATCCACTTAAGCTTAAAAACGGCGTTCCACAAGGATCCGTGCTAGGTCCTATACTGTTCCTTATCTACATTAACTCTCTTTTCTTCCAAAACTTTTACGGCAATCGCAGTGCATTTGCAGACGTCATCGCTTTCACGTATACTGATCTATCGCTTCATGAATGCGTTGCAAAGGTTAGCTTCGATTTTCATATACTTCGCGTCTGGTTTAACGTCCACAATCTCATTATCAGTGAAAAAACGAAATTAATGTACTTTAATCTATCACATGATGCTTCAGAAAAATTTGACTTCATTTTTCACTCATGCCTGTGTCAAAAGTTTTGCTTACCACTGCATACCTGTGGGAGAAACAATTTCAAAGCTAATAAACACTGTTCATCAGTGAAAAAACTGCTTTAAAGTTGAATCAGTTGATTCATTCAAATATCTCGGTGTATACATTGACAACAAACTAAATTGGAAGGTTCACGTCCAATACTTAAAATCGTATATGTCACTGATAACTCGCAAAATGTATCTTTTAAAACCATACTGCTCGCAAAGAGTTCTTTCAATGCTCTATTATACTATATTAGTTCAGTCGAAACTTCAATATGGAATCGTTAGCTGGGGAGGTACATATTTAAATACTTTAAGGTCGCTATTGGTTTCCCAAAAGCATTTAGTTCGAATTATGTGTGGTAAGAATCGTTATATGGAAAGTTGGCCTCTCTTTATTAACCTTCGAATATTTCCACTGAGAAATCTGTATGTGATCAAAGTACTAAAAGAGTTCTTCAAAAAAAGTGGTAATGTTCCTTCTAGAAATTCTTCGATATATAGCTTACGTATTAATAACCTGTCACTGGTTGACGTCCCATTCGCGCACAAAACGCATTTTATGAACTTTTATTTAGTTTTCTCACGTAGAATTTTTAATAAACTTCCCTTACCCATACGTTCTAATCTCAATTCCCATTTATTTTTGAATTCTCTTATAGACTGGCTTTTTACTGTGAGCCCTTATAACTTGGAACTACTTATGAAAGTAACATCTTAATAAAAATGCAAAAAGATTCTTCTCTGACTTATATTGCTTTCAATCAAATTGCTTTTTTTCGATTTCAGTACTTAGCATAAGAACAACTGATGGTACCCCATGTCATGTTATTCTTTACATACGAAATATTATCTTGCGATCATTCAACACTAACTTTAAAGTTTAAGAATGATAATGAATTTATTATAATCACTTTATATTTCTTAATCAGCAGTCTTATTATAGTGATGATTAATAATAAATAAATTAAAATTAATTAAAAAAAGTGGGAACTAAGTCCATTTTTTTATGGGAACTTAGTACACATTCAAAAATAGGAAGAGGGAACTAACATCCAATATTTAGAATTAGACAAAAAACTGTAAAGTGCGCTGCTTCATAAAGGTCGAAAACAATCTCACCGAGACCTACGATGTCAAAAAAGGATTTAGACAAGGTGATGCGCTCTCATATGACTTCTTCAACATTATACTTGAGAAAATTGTACAAACTTGCAAGCCAACACAAGTCTGTGCAACTACTTGCATATGCTGACGATATTGACATAATTGGCAGAACACAGCGAGCTGTCACTGTTGCGTTTGCAAGTATTAGCACAGAAGCGGCAAAAATGGGTTTAGTGGTGAATGAGGGCAAAACAAAATATATGCTGTCAACAAGAAGGGACACACAACATCGACGAATCGGACAGAACGTCGCGATAGGCAGCTATAATTTTGAGATAGTTAGGGACTTTGTCTACCTCGGCTCCGCTGAAATGAAACGAATAATTACACTTGCCAACCGCTGTTTCTTTGGCCTAAGACTTCAATTGATTAGTTAGGCCTTGTCAAGAAAAATTAAGGAGACTCTATATAAGACCCTCATCATCCCAGTCCTGCTCTACGGCACAGAAGCGTGGACATTAGCAAAAGCGGATGAGGATCTTCTTGGTCGTTTCGAACGCAAAATTCTTCGAGAGATTTTCGGTCCCGTTTGCGTTGACGGGCTTTGGAGGAGGAGGAACTCTACGAGTGATTGGACACCAACGCTTCGGCCCGAAGAGTCTTCGATTCCAACTCGGAGGGGCAATGCAGTAGAGGAAGATCTCGCCTTAGTTGGCCCGCGCAAGTGGAAGAGGACCTTAGTCAACTTGGAGTGCGCAACTGGAGGCGGTAAGTCAAAGATCGTGCTAATTGGGGAGGCGTATTGGTTGAGGCCCAGGTCCACCAAGGACTGTGGCTCCACCTAAGTCAGTCATTTGTGAAGTTGTGTTTACTCCGAGGTAGGTGAACTTCCTTACTATATCGAAGTTGCTGCTATCAACAGTGTCGTTTTGTCCTAGTCGGTGGGGAATGTTTGTTTGTTTGTTCAATGCAAGTACTTCGTTTTATCCGACCAATTTCGCCTGTTCTTAAATCGCCATGAAATCCTCTAACGCAGCACGCTTAGATCGGCCAATGATGTCGATATCGTCCGCGTATGCCAGTAATTACACGGATCTGTTAAATATGGTGCCTTCCGTGTTTACCCTGCCGTGTGCACTATCTGCTCCAGAAGAAGATTGAGGAAGTCACAAGGGCTTCAGACGTTCGCACAATAAGTTGGAGAGAATCTTATAGACAATATCCCTGTGCCTCGATAGTTCTTGCAAGACATAGGATCGCCTTTCTTGTAAATGGGGCATCTAGAGCTATTAGTCCATATAACATCCATTTAAATGCAACAGTCAGTACAAAGAACCCATAAACGACATCATGTGCTAGATCTTTACATATTTCTGTGCCGCTTGATGTTTAATACTCCTCATTACTGCTTGGACTTCAGTACTTCTCACTCATATCTCACTGATGTGACTAAGAAAGTAATATATCAATACGCCCACCACTGCATGCTAAACTATGCAAATTCCTGGCAATTGGGATACGTCCCTTTGGAAAGGAAAATGGACACAGAACTACGATTTATTTTCGTTATTTATTTTACTTCTCTAAAAACTATCCAGCTTAGTGTCTCAGAAGAAAAAAATCGTATGCCAAAGGGACTATAAAACCACACGAGGATGGAAACAAACACCATTTATATCCAACCATAAAAAGTTACAGCCCACTTAAGTTTGTTCGACTCTTGACTATTAGGATTTTATTACTAGACTACCAATAATTTAAATAAAACTTTGACTATATCCCCTCGACAGAAGTGAGTCAGGAAAATAAATTGACCTCAATCTTCCGACACCCCACGTGTTCGGCGTCCCTGTAAATAAATACTCATATAAATCTTTCACTCCTTGACATTTTTAAATTTACTGATTGCATCAGTCTTCGCATCTCCCGACTCCCACTCTTGCCTTTGCCACTAGTTCTTCGATAAACACCGTCACCATTGTGTGTAGCACAATCACGATCGATAAACAGAACGGAGAGTGTTTTTATTCACCATTACATCAGCACAGCATCACAAACATTAAACTAAGGCGACATCATAAAAGAGACCCCTACGCTACCCCGCCCCAGCGCCGCCCACCTCTTATGGAAAAATTAAATAATTGAATTGGAAATGTAAAAAGTTTTCTCTCTACAATCGCACTTCGCACCACCCGCGCCCGGTCGATTTGTTATTACGAGAACGAGTAAATGGAACCCGTAGTTTGTAGAAACAAAGGACATCTCCGATGTAGATGCGCGCAAACAAAATAATTCCATTATCACAATAAAGGACGAATAAAAATGGAACAAAATCAATAGGAAGAAGATGGAAAGCGAAAGAAAATTCTGAAACAATTATCAACTCTTTTTAAAGTCAAGGGATGTGGGTGAGCGCGCAACTGACGTGAAATTCAAAGTGAAAATCTTAAGGGAGAGCCCCAACGCGAAATGACTGTGGTCGAGGGCGAGCAAATCCTTCGTTTTGGTTATGTGGCTCGCGGCCAAAAGGGTAGCAAATAAAAAATAAAGAAAATGTGGTAACTATGGACGTGTTGTCGCTCGTTGCCAACGAACTACGGAGAGTCTGAAACATGGATGGACCCCCTTTGTTTTTATATCTTGAACAACAAGGATTATGAGAAATAATTTAAGACAACTGGGAGAGTTAAAGAGTAATTTTTGTTCGCCAAAATAGCTTGTGTGTCACAAGTTTTGATAGTTTTGGGGTGGATATTATGCTAATGGAAATAAGGGACATCAAATGCAAATGGTTTGAGCTAAATTAAACCCAAATAATGGCGAAGATTATAGAAACGAGAAAGTAATATACTAAATGTTTTCGATTTAATTGAGAATCCCCGAACGAATATTCGTTTGAAATTTTCGGAAACCAAATAAATGGTTTAACACAGGGCATGAACTTGTTAGATCAATTGACAAAGCAGTAGAATCTCAGAAAGATGAGCAGATATAAAATAGGCCCGTTCATATTTTCAGGCATCAACATTTAGTTAAAGAAGAACGTGTAATATATAATAGGTATATAAACATAACAATTTATTTTATTAAAAAAAAAACTCGAAATGAAAAGTTGATTGTAAAGGGTATAAAAACAGACTTGCTTCTATTTTTTTCTTTCTCGGAATTGCCCGGAAGAAAGTTGTTTAACAATTTCCTCCTCTTCTTTTTCTCTCGCAAATTTTTCTAAAATTTAGATTAGGTTAGGTTAAGCAGAAGTGCCTATCGCGATCCCTAGGGAACCGATTGAAACAGCAGGTGGCAATGGTGCGATGGTAGTGTATTCACTAAAGTAATTGGCAGGTCGTGCGTTCGAATCCCGACCAGGGCCATGATTTTTATAAATTGAATACACACAACAAAAACTGATCTCCCTAAAGCAATTTAGGCGCCAGCTGTTGAGAAAAAAAAATCCCATCGCACCAAACTTCTTTCCTATCCTTCTATTCTTTCAGTAAGTAGCACCCAAAAATAGGCAATGAATCGCTGGGAGCTACTTGCGCAACAAACTAAAATGCCTGCGCTGTGGTTTTACCATTATAAGGGTACTGTGTCACTACATAAAAAAAAAAGAATTCAAGAATCTAGGTGGACAAAATTATTTTTTGTTTTGAAATGAAAGCTTTTATTGTTTTATTAAAATTTGATTATTTGTTTATACATTTTTCGAATATTTAATCGATTTAAGGAAATTTTGTTGACTTATGTTATAAGGTTAAAACTTGAAAGAAGAAAAACCCAACAAAATCGTTTTCGTTCAATGATTTTTATTTTCAACATAGATTGACTTTAAACGCGGGAAAAAAGAATATATTCAATTTGAATCGAAGTTTTTTTTTATTTTATTTTTTTTTTTTTTTATTTTATAAAAAAAGGAAATCCAGATCCCAGAGCACTCAGACTCGGTAACGTTCCATTGTACTACCAGGCAGAAATCCTCCTTTTGGTGTAGAGGCATGTGATTGGGTGGCGTATGTTGTTGTTCCCCATGGGGATTGAACCTGCACCGCACGGGTCACAAGCCAACACACTAACCTCTACACCGTCGCCACCCTTGAATCGAAGTCACTATCAGAAATAAAAGAACTTAACCTGGAATCATCTAAATCCAAATCCATATTTTTCTAAAGCCTCTTCAGGATTTTCAAGTAGGCTAATCACTGCAGGAGAAAGTGTTGATAACTTCTTTTTTGGTGGCTGTCGAAAAAATCTTATAATTGGATCGGATGTTATAAGGAGCATGTGGAACAAATCATCCATAGTGGTGGCCCTGCAGAATTTTCTTGTATGATGTTCTCTATAAAATTTGAAATCTTTGTTTCTGAACTGCGTTTTTTTTGCTTGCTTTCTTATTAGCTCACATGAATTTTTGCTCAATTTTGAATCCAAAGTCAATGCAAGTCCGTCTTCTGCTGAATAAGGTTGTGGTGTCTTGGTTTTTTGATGCATTAGTTGTTTTTAATTCTGTAGCCTTATGTGGTGATCTTGCTGTTTCTTTCAACATATTAGCATCTTTTTTGCCTGCTGCTCGCAGACTTATCTCTGCCGCAAACATCAACTGCGCAGAACCATGTGAACTTAAAAGGTTTTCAACGATACGTTTTTTTGTTTGTAGGCTAGAATCGCTAAAATCCTTTCTAGGTCTACCAGCCGAAGAAATCTCAGATGGTCCAGGTGTTGGATCAGATTCATCTGTCCTTTTCTTCTAATGCTAATAATGTCCGCGCTGTGCAGCTATGATAAGGGTACTTAAAAATCCCTTAAGTGCACGTACAATATAAAAAAAAGAAAGATGATTGGTCCAAGATTGCTTCCTTGGGGTACACCGGCATATATGTTTAGTAGGGGAGAGCATTCGTCGTTTTATTAAAATTAAAAGAAACGTTCATTTAGGTAGCTCTCTACGATGAGGTAGGCTTCGGGTGGTAGTTGACTTTTTAGCTTGTGTAGTAGACCAAGATGCCAGACTTTGTCGAAAGTTTTTGCGATATCCAGGAAAACAGCTATGCAGACGCTTTTTTCATCGAAGTCTTTCCATATGTTGTTGGTCACTCTATATATTTAAGTATTGTAGAATGTTTGCATCGAAGCCCGAACTGGTGGTTAGTAATCGAGTAAGAAATAATTTTTCGAAGATTTTGACATCAACAGTAATAACCTGATTGGTCTATATGAAAACGGATTTGATAGGTTTTTCCCAGCTTTGGTAATTGCAATTACTTTCCATACTTTTGGGAAGTATCTAAGGCTTTGCATGGTTTTAAAAATGTATCTTGTGAAGTCTAATGCTGCTTCCGGGAGCTTTTTTTTAGTATTTCTCCTGTTAGTAAATCATCGGATTTCGAGGTTGAAACGATTTTTTTATTCGTCGAATAGTACATACATATTTGCAATTTTCTGTTTACAAAATTCATTTGAAGTGATCTTCTCCGCAGTTGTCTTTTCGTTAGTATTAGGCGGCCTTAATGGGGACACCCTTTGCCTTGACATACTTTCCGCATGGTTGAGTTTCTTCTTGGTTTGGGTTGGAAGAATGGCCAATGAATTTCTATTTTCTAAATAAATTCGTAAGAGAAAACAAGACGATATAGGTACAATATATACGCGTGCAGAAGAGAAAGTATGATACTGAATGTGTAATTAAGAACGCTGTGGAATGGATTATGCATAATGGTTGGAAATATGACTGCCCTAGAAAATGATATTAATTGTAAATTCAATTGGTTTTGCGTTTACCCATCTTAACATGAGTCTCTGCATTGAGCAAAATTTCGTTTGTTCGCTTCATCGCCAGTTCACCGCTCGAGTTTGCTGCCAGTTTACCAACATTCGCCCGGTGTTCTTTAGAAGCCGTTTTCTCATCGAAGGTTTTGAAATGATTATAAAAATGTTTCGATCGTCTTTATTCTGTGAAAAGACAGTCAAGGTTAGCTCTGTAGCAATTAGCTGAATGTGAACATATCCGGTAATCCTCTCATAATTCTGTGAACAAAGTTAATGTGATCAAAAGTCAAGCGGCCGGATGTTTTAATAAGCATTAACAAAGTGAATGCTATTCCCTGACCTTTGGCAATTTACTTCGGACATTAGAACACCAGTTACAACTTCCAGCTGGTGTATAAATTGATAGCAACCCCCAGTTTGCGGCTAGTAATCTTGTTTGCCTGTGACCATGACGAATGTCTTTTGTGAAGTCAAAACTTATTTCATAATATGAATTGGGCCAGTTTTGTTTTAAGTAATGTATGTAACTAATATCATGTTGGTTACCCAGTAAAGATACGTTTACCAAAAGGGCAACACGCCCATTCACCATAAATCAAATCCATTAACCTTGAAGTTGTTTTGTTGTCCCTTAAAAATTATATCTTAACCAGACCACCTCATCTCCCCAAAACAATTAAAAAAGGAAAACACAGTGTGCAAAACAAGAAGCGAAGCAATTTATCAAATCATCATCATTCATTTTCCAAAACTCTGAACAAAGAAAAGAGAAAATAAATGCTCTGTGCAGACCATGCATGCGGTGCGAATGTGCCTTAAGGCTCAATGAAACTATAACTAAGCAAACTCAAATGACTTGCAAATGTGCACACTCCACGCACCGCGCTGCTCTCTTTTTTTACCAAAGCAGTGGAGTAATTAATGAAACTGAAAAAGAGAAACATATTTTCGTATCATTTGATAATACCAACAGTGTAATCCACGGCAGTGCCAGAATTACCTGTTCTAATGGTAAACCACTGAACAACATTTGTAAACAAGTTTTATGGAGGTTCCCACAATCTCTGGCTCTTACAATAATACAAATCCTATAGGATCCTTCTTATTTTGTGGCTTTATACAAGTACTCCATGAGGTAATTAAATGTTCCTACCACACCCAAGTATCAGTCAGTAGATACTCTTGTTTGGTCCATTGGCAGAAATATAACAATTAATTATTTCGCATTTAAATATTACAAACATTCAATGAATTATAAATTAATTAGTATTTGTTTTAATTATTCTATTTTCAGGGCCGTCACAGATCCACGCGATGGACGAAGAGTTGCACTCAAAAAACTACCCAACGTATTTCAATCCTTGGTATCATCGAAACGAGTTTTCCGTGAACTGAAAATGCTTTGCTTCTTCAAGCATGAAAATGTAAGTAGCGCTTACCGCGGGTTGCCTTTATTATTCCCCCATCTACCTACGTATATTGTGTATGCATGTATATTAATTCCAAAGTTTGCCTGATGTAGTATCCCGTACTTGTGATGAGCATTTGAAGTGCATCACCGCACCGCACCGACTTTGAAGTACGCGTAGAGAGTCTCAAAGTTTAAGTGCGCCATGTACAAATACAATGTTGAACGCGGGATAGTTTCATAGTGTGGATGGAGATTCATTTATAATAAATGAAACAGGAGTTGAAACACTTTCATGTTCATTAAAATTGCGGAAAACTATTTGAGTATCAGTTGCTCATTACGTCCGATTCATAGGGTTTCCATTGTAGAGCGGAGTGTTTGATTGTTGTACGGGCGGGATAATGGGATAATTTGTAATCGAATTTTACACTATACGCTTTAACCTTTGTTAGGTTGAAGTGAAATATGCATCCCTATTTCGGATTATGTGCAGGAATCGCATTTGAAACCATAAAAGTATCTTAAAGGTTATCCATATCAAAGAAATGTTGGGGTAATAAGAGCTTAAGATGGGTCGGAGCTTTTTATACAGGAATTAAACATGGATTAATGGATAGTTCATTGAAAACAAACTCGATAACAGCTTTGAGGCATTTAGGGCTTTTGTGAAGGATTCGTCTTCAATGCAGCGGTCAAAGAGAGAATACCTATGTTTCGCCATTTGTTGTTTCATTGAGCTAAAAAGGTAAAGAAGCAATAGCAACCAAAGTTTATTATTTAAATTTATTTACTCATGGAAGCTCGAGTTCTGACACTAAAAGTAGGGCAAAGTAAATGTTCTTACTATTATTAGAAACGTTTTCGAGTTAGATTAGGGGCGTTACTTTGGTAAATGTATCCACAGGAGTGTTTGAATTTATACGTTAAACAACAACAACATTGTTTCGCCAGCATTACTGGGGATAGCCGTCGATAACATAACATTGAGTAACAAAGATTGATCAAATAAGAAGTTCCAAGATCGGCGGAAGCCTTCACGTCAAAGAAACTATCTTGGAAAAATGGATCGCGTCCGGCTCAGGTCGTACCGTCATGTTCAAAGGAGAGATCCTACGAACCCTGTTAAAAAGGCCATATCAATCATCGTTCCAATACAAACGCGAAAGAGAGGCAGGCCTAAAAACTCATGGATCACACAAGTGCAGCAACACCAGTATTTGAATGGCCTCAGAGACGCAGTGATTCAAAATCGGAAGGTGTATCGTTATTTTCGTAGGTCGAACCGGCGAACCCACAGAGCGGACCAGTAGGGATGCAGTTAAGTGGGAGAGTTATGATCTCTTTAAACCTGATCATAGCCTCACCCCCATTGAAAGAAGCAGAATCTGTCGATAACATCCACAGCCGGGCTGCTTGGATACATGCTGCAACTACATACAATAATTTGCATTCCAATTAAAAAATGTATGGCTGCTGGCCGTAATTATGAGCAACCTAAACAACCGTGGATAGATGTCTCAAAAAACGCGGCTATTGTAAAATTGTTTGTTATAATTTGAGTATGCAATTTTGCTCTCAATTTATTTTAAATCCGTTAACCTAAGCCTTGTTGGTAATAGTGTCAATAGAAACTCAAAGGGAGCTTCACATTTGACTGTGCTACAACCCCTGTTTTGTTGGCAAAGCTATCTAGGAAGAAGTAGGATTTAAGACGTATTACAAATACAAAATTCCACTGCCGATAAAAGGAGAAGAGCAAATCTGCTGCCGATAGATTGAATGAACTCTTGGTGGCTCGTTCTTAGTACGATTGATGCATTTTATGCTGCGTTCGTAGCGTAGCGTTGAAATCTCGATGTAGGTTTTCGATTCATGAGTTAAGATGAGCGTTGAGTTGAGTTAGAAATTAGTAGAAATGATAGAAAAAGGAACGGCATTCCTCTTTTTATTTTACTACATATTACGTACTAGTCTTACCTATCCTTTGTACAAAGGAAAAGTCCATACGCGAGCCCTTGATAATTACCGATCGTTGAGCGTTTATAAGAAAGCCGAATGCGGAAAATAACGAGATTATGGGAAGTCCATTGCGGGTTTGTCGCTGGTAAAGCAACCACAGTGCAATCCAAATATAAGGATCATGATGGGAAAACTACGTGATTCCTTAAAGGATTTGAAAACGGTTTTGGTTCATTTTGAAAAGGTCTTTGATAGACAACAAATGGATCTGTTATGGGTGGAGCTAACACAACGAGGAGTTCCAGAAACCTACGTACAGACATGTATGAGGGAGTCAAGACAAGAGAAAGATGCCGCGCTGGCGTCACCGAGGAGTTCACAATCAAACTCGGTGTACACCATGGAAGCGTCTGAAGTCCCTTGATATTTATTACAGTCCTTGATTATCTGCTTGACGGAGCCCAAAGTGCATCAGTTATTCTTTGTTGACGATGGAGCCATCATTAGCGAGGATTAAATGTCCCTGCAACGAGTATGTATGGTTGGAAGTTTTTGATAGAAATGGGTATCGTATTAGTCCGAAAAAACAGATTACTTGTGCTGCCCGTCCTATGATCCATTCCACCAATTCCAGACATTTACGTGAATGAAAGAGTGATTCCCAAGTGCGAAAAGTTCAAATATCTGGGATCTATAATAATAGCGAATCAAGCTGTGATGAAGGTGGCAGTGCAATGAACCAGTATTGAGTCTGAGTGCTCCAGTGTAGAAAGTCCCGCCCCCGACTGTTGACGACATTAAGCATGGCGTAAGCGTAGGTTGGAAGAAGTTGCGGGAAAACTCAGCCATCTTCTTTGACCGAAAAATGCCCCCTTGGCTGAAAGGAAGGCTCTACACCTTATTCATGAGCCCGGCGCTCACATACAGCTCAAAATATTGGAGAGCGTACAAAAGGTATGAGTGCAAATTAACGGCCGCTGAAATGAAGATACTTCGATGGCAGCAGGAGTAACAAAGATTGATCGAATAAGAAGTTCGAAGGTCTGATTAAGCCTTCGCGTCAAAGATCCTATCTCGAAGAAAATGGAGCTAAGATGATCAAAGGAGAGATCCTACGAACCCTGTTAAAATCGCAAAAGAGAGACAGGCCTTAAAACACCTGGATTACACAAATGCAGCAACACCAGCACGAGGTGATTCAAAATCGGGAGGCCTGCTGTTATTTTCTGAGGTCGAACCGGCGCACCGCACAGGCTGACCAGTAGGGATGTTAGTTCAGTGGGAGGGTTTTGATCCTTTTAATCCAGATCATAGCCTCATCGTGATTAAGGAAAAAGAACAAGAGACCTTTAAAATAAACGCTACCCACCACACAAACTAGTTCTTACACCAACGCCGCTTTTAGCCGTACGCTCAGGCGATACGTGAAATAATATACCTCCGCAATAGAGGAAATCCCATGGTGTAAAGGCTAAATAACCCGAAAGCCAACTCTATCAAATATTTTTTCATTTTCCGGTTCCTCAACAACTTCCAATCCAAATATTTTTGTTTTGAATTTGTGCCGGTAAAGAAAAATTTAGCCAAAAATTGAGCATTTAGTCGATATGCCCTCAACCGGTCCTTTGGATGTTTGTCAGACGTTAGGAAGGCTACACGGGGTGAATACCTTTTCAATGATCTGAACGACCTCAACAACGCCTGCACAGCAAAGATTAGCTCCTTCATTCAGAGGAGCAAATGGCTCCTTGAGTAAGAGGGTGACCCACCCCCCTTACACATCGGCAGCAGCACAATGGACCTAGCTCTGGTCTAAGTGCATCCTCATCGAGGGCCGCTTCCAACCAACATCCAATATGGTATAAACTGCTGGGGAGGTACATATTATAATAAAATACAGTCCCTGTTGATCCTGCAGAAATACTTTGTAAGAACTATTGGTTCTAAACACCGTTTGCATCACAGTATCCCTTTATTCCATAGTTTGAACATTCTTCCTACCCGCCTTCTTTACTGTTTTAAAACGTTAAAAGCATTCTTTGTTAGATCTGGTAATCTTAATTTTAGAGTCCTCGACGGTTATAATCTTTGTACCAATTCATCGAATTTAGTTGATTTACCTGTCTTTCGGACCACAGCGTTTTGTGATTCCTTTACTATAGCTTCCTGTCACCTATTTAATGAACTTCCTCAAGCACTACGAGTGGTACTTCCTCTACTTCCTCTATATGAATTTTTGAGACAGTTAAAATCTTGTATGTTTAGTTTTGAATTGAGTGACTTGGAAACTTTTTTGAATAACTAAGACCAGACACAATGAAAAACTTGCACAATTTTCTACTCTCTTTGTTTCCTTATAGTCGTTTATCTATCTACAAATAACAATGTATTAAATTTAATGATTTTTGTTTCTTTTCGTAAGGGTCACCCACCCAAAACTTTTTGTTTGTATAATTTTTATTGTATTAACATTTACCACAATTTCATTGAAATTTTTAATGCCATAAATATTTTCTCAACATAATTAATTCGTCATGCAATGATACATATATGTAAATACCTAAATGTAATGTAATGAGGGAATAATAAATAATAATAATAAAATAAAAATAAAACCAACCAACCAAGCACATGGATTAATATCAAACGATTTATTGGGATGTCGAATCTTGAGGTCTTCTTTTCCGAAAGGTCAGTCAGTATAATTATTATTAATGCCTGAATGCTCAGTCTCCATTTTTAGCTCTTTTCAGGAGCACCTACATATATTTGTTTCACTGTCCCACATCTGGCAATTTTGATAAAGAAAATTCATTTAGTATAACTGTCCAGATGCAGCTTTTTAAATTTATTATTCAGATTTGTCGTAAAACTATTGGTCTCTTCCTTTCGTTCACACAAAAATGTCGCATCAACGAATGATTTAAGAAGCTTAGCACTGTCTGCTCTATAATGCCGTTGCGCCAGATATTTCTATTTTTTTTCTTAGCTTTAATAATGATTTTGATTACAGGCTGCATTAATTGCAAATAAACAATACCGCTGACACAATTGAAGCAGCTACTACCCAGCTATTGTATTCACTCGGAAAATGTGTTGCTGTTTGGTGTCGCTACGTTACGTGGTGGTTGGTATGTGCAGCGACCTGCATAATACGTTGATAATTTTCTCTTACTTTGGCCAGTTTGCCATTAGTTTAAAGTTTTGCCAAATTTAAAACACACACGTGGGTGTGACAATATTTCAATGTCACTCTAGTAAAATAACACTTTAAACGACCAGTATTGAGTCTGAGTGCTCCAGTGTAGAAAGTCCCGCCCCCGACTGTTGACGACATTAAGCATGGCGTAAGCGTAGGTTGGAAGAAGTTGCGGGAAAACTCAGCCATCTTCATTGACCGAAAAATGCCCCCTTGGCTGAAAGGAAGGCTCTACACCTTATTCATGAGCCCGGCGCTCACATACAGCTCAAAATATTGGAGAGCGTACAAAAGGTATGAGTGCAAATTAACGGCCGCTGAAATGAAGATACTTCGATGGCAGCAGGAGTAACAAAGATTGATCGAATAAGAAGTTCGAAGGTCTGATTAAGCCTTCGCGTCAAAGATCCTATCTCGAAGAAAATGGAGCTAAGATGATCAAAGGAGAGATCCTACGAACCCTGTTAAAATCGCAAAAGAGAGACAGGCCTTAAAACACCTGGATTACACAAATGCAGCAACACCAGCACGAGGTGATTCAAAATCGGGAGGCCTGCTGTTATTTTCTGAGGTCGAACCGGCGCACCGCACAGGCTGACCAGTAGGGATGTTAGTTCAGTGGGAGGGTTTTGATCCTTTTAATCCAGATCATAGCCTCATCGTGATTAAGGAAAAAGAACAAGAGACCATTAAAATCAACGCTACCCACCACACAAACTAGTTCTTACACCAACGCCGCCTTTAGCCTTACGCTCAGGCGATACGTGAAATAATATACCTCCGCAATAGAGGAAATCCCATGGTGTAAAGGCTAAATAACCCGAAAGCCAACTCTATCAAATATTTTTTCATTTTCCGGTTCCTCAACAACTTCCAATCCAAATATTTTTGTTTTGAATTTGTGCCGGTAAAGAAAAATTTAGCCAAAAATTGAACATGTAGTCGATATGCCCTCAACCGGTCCTTTGGATGTTTGTCAGACGTTAGGAAGGCTACACGGGGTGAATACCTTTTCAATGATCTGAACGACCTCAACAACGCCTGCACAGCAAAGATTAGCTCCTTCATTCAGAGGAGCAAATGGCTCCTTGAGTAAGAGGGTGACCCACCCCCCTTACACATCGGCAGCAGCACAATGGACCTAGCTCTGGTCTAAGTGCATCCTCATCGAGGGCCGCTTCCAACCAACATCCAATATGGTATAAACTGCTGGGGAGGTACATATTATAATAAAATACAGCCCCTGTTGATCCTGCAGAAATACTTTGTAAGAACTATTGGTTCTAAACACCGTTTGCATCACAGTATCCCTTTATTCCATAGTTTGAACATTCTTCCTACCCGCCTTCTTTACTGTTTTAAAACGTTAAAAGCATTCTTTGTTAGATCTGGTAATCTTAATTTTAGAGTCCTCGACGGTTATAATCTTTGTACCAATTCATCGAATTTAGTTGATTTACCTGTCTTTCGGACCACAGCGTTTTGTGATTCCTTTACTATAGCTTCCTGTCACCTATTTAATGAACTTCCTCAAGCACTACGAGTGGTACTTCCTCTACTTCCTCTATATGAATTTTTGAGACAGTTAAAATCTTGTATGTTTAGTTTTGAATTGAGTGACTTGGAAACTTTTTTGAATAACTAAGACCAGACACAATGAAAAACTTGCACAATTTTCTACTCTCTTTGTTTCCTTATAGTCGTTTATCTATCTACAAATAACAATGTATTAAATTTAATGATTTTTGTTTCTTTTCGTAAGGGTCACCCACCCAAAACTTTTTGTTTGTATAATTTTTATTGTATTAACATTTACCACAATTTCATTGAAATTTTTAATGCCATAAATATTTTCTCAACATAATTAATTCGTCATGCAATGATACATATATGTAAATACCTAAATGTAATGTAATGAGGGAATAATAAATAATAATAATAAAATAAAAATAAAACCAACCAACCAAGCACATGGATTAATATCAAACGATTTATTGGGATGTCGAATCTTGAGGTCTTCTTTTCCGAAAGGTCAGTCAGTATAATTATTATTAATGCCTGAATGCTCAGTCTCCATTTTTAGCTCTTTTCAGGAGCACCTACATATATTTGTTTCACTGTCCCACATCTGGCAATTTTGATAAAGAAAATTCATTTAGTATAACTGTCCAGATGCAGCTTTTTAAATTTATTATTCAGATTTGTCGTAAAACTATTGGTCTCTTCCTTTCGTTCACACAAAAATGTCGCATCAACGAATGATTTAAGAAGCTTAGCACTGTCTGCTCTATAATGCCGTTGCGCCAGATATTTCTATTTTTTTTCTTAGCTTTAATAATGATTTTGATTACAGGCTGCATTAATTGCAAATAAACAATACCGCTGACACAATTGAAGCAGCTACTACCCAGCTATTGTATTCACTCGGAAAATGTGTTGCTGTTTGGTGTCGCTACGTTACGTGGTGGTTGGTATGTGCAGCGACCTGCATAATACGTTGATAATTTTCTCTTACTTTGGCCAGTTTGCCATTAGTTTAAAGTTTTGCCAAATTTAAAACACACACGTGGGTGTGACAATATTTCAATGTCACTCTAGTAAAATAACACTTTAAACGAAAACACGAATTAAAAATTTAATTTAACTTCACACACTACCCGAAAGTCAACACCAATTCACACTTACTGTTTGTTTTTGTTTTTTGTGCACTACACAATTCGTCAAAAATCGTCTCTCTCATAATAATCTTCAAACAACTTTTTATTTATTAATAAAATTTAAAAGCTTGTCCCTGTGCTATGTATAAAGTTCCGGAAGATTGTTTGTTTTCGTTTTGAAATTGGATTTATTTTTCTTCACAGTCACACTACTTGCACTCGTTAGAACATCAAAACAATTATAAGGCAACCCTCATTGATCCTTGGTAACATCATTTTTGATGCTGTTCTCAAATTCCGTACGGAATGGAATAAAATTCTTGGAAAGCTGAATTATTTTCCATCTTTCTATACCCCAGCAACCACACAACCCACTGCAACCAGCCAGCAACCGATTAAAGGCATCCTTAGTCTTCGTTCATCCTTTTCCATATTTGAGTGTTTTTCTGTTTTTGATAGTGTTTTATGATTTCACTAAACTTTCTGCAATTTTTTCATTTGCTAGGGACTTGGAAAAACTTTAAATTCAAGATTGCCAAGTTCATGGTGACTCTAGAAATGCTGTGCCCGAGTGGGACTTAAGTAGGACTGTAGAGAAATCGTTTGCGGTGGATGACACAGGTATTAAAAGCAGGTGTTTTTTTGGTTGTATTTGTGGTTTTCTATTGTTGCACTTAAAGAAAAAGGTTGCGTATACGCCCAAGGTAGTTTAGAAGAAAAATATTAAAATTTATTCACTGCGAAATTGTAGAAACACGGGTGTCCTTTTTCACAACTAATTGAAATAAATAGCAGAGACGTTGAGGCGTTTTTCCATATGGCATACTTTTTCTGCAGTCGGATATAAAACGGTTGGGTTTATTGAATTATTTTGTTTTGTGTTAATTTAATTTTGGTGGGGGCGTACGCCCCCATTTGTTCAGCTTAATACAAGCTATATGTCTTAAAACAACTTCCAAAACTAAGACTTATAGCTACGACTTAAAACTAATACATAAAACTAATTATTTGGAGAGTGAGGGGTGGAGGAGGGCATTTTTGAGGGAAGGGGTGCAGCGATCAAAATCAAAGAGGAGGTGGTTAGAGTTGACTTTCTGCAACATACGGGATATCGGCTCGTTCAAGCCGTACGACGTGCGACCAGTGGGATGATAGAAAAGAGGCGGGGATCGTAAATTGCTAGGGTTGGTGTTAAAGGCAATGTTATTTTAAAGAGAGGAACAATCAATGGAGCCAGTGATAAGACGATGTACAAGCAGAATGGCGACATCTCTTCTTTTTTCAAGGGTCTGAAGGTTTTTTAAATTAAGGCGTTCGTGATATGGTGGTAAGAAAAGGTGATTATTTCCCGGGAGCCCACGAAGATCAAAACGGATAAACCAAGGGCCGAGTTAGCTTTATTGATTATTTCGTCAATATTTGATCTAAAGTTAAGCTCTCTGTCACACAGAACAAAAAGTATCGTCTGGGGGAGACTGAGTCCTCTTACGTGAAAAAGGAAGAAATTCACATTTAGCAATAATCAGCTCCATCAATTTTTTTTGACACCAGATCGAAAAACTAGATCTTGTTGAAGAAGATTAGAGTCGTGTGGAGAAAAAATGATTTTAAAGAATTTAGCGTCATCGGCATAGAGGGAGATGGAGGAGAACTTAACGACGTTGTCAATATCATTTAGTGCCAGAATAAAAATCAGAGGTCCAAGGTGGCTACCTTGGGGAACACCAGAGGTGGCTTTAAAAGGCAAGAGAGAACAGAGCGAAAACGAACGTTATAGGATTGGTTCAAATTGGGATGAAAACCAATTCAATAGTACGGGATCGAAACCAATAAATTAGAGTTTGAAAAGAATCAAACGATGAGATATTTTGCCAAAGGCCTTACTGAACTCAGTAGCGATTAAATCCACTTCATTGCCACTTTCTAATGCAGTCTGACGGAAACCAAGTCAACCAGGTTGGTTGATGTGGATCTAAGAGATACGCGGCATACCTTCACTGCCTTTGATCTTATTTTGCTGGATGAAAGGGCTTTGATAGCTGCCCGACTTGCGATACATACGACGATATCTCTTTGTGGTATGGTATTTACCGTCAACCAGTTAGCGGCTTGGCGAATTGCTGTGACTGTGGCTTGGAAGACGCTGCAACTTTTGAGGTCTTCTGAGAAGACTCCGGCAAGGACTCCTTTTTGGGTCATGGACCCATCCGTGAGTCATTTTTAAAGACATCGCGTTGAGTCCACTCTGTTCTTTCCGGTAGTGAGCTTTTGAAGAGTAAAATTCATTTTGGTAGGCACTCGATCCGTAGAGTGCGGAAGATAGCGGTGTATCTTAAGTATGTTGGCATGGCCAGTGCCTTGCTCATTTTCTCTTATTATGCATATTTTTTAAAAAATAAAATAAATAAAAATAAATATTAGGTATAAACGGCCCATGCAGGACCTAAAACCTAGATTCTCCAACCGCTTTCTTATGCGAAATGGAAGGGACCTACAATATTAAGCCGAATCCGAACCTTGGATGTTTGTCAGACGTTCGCAAGAGGTACGTCAGTGGAGAAAAAACTCTAGATGTTACTTGGCCCCTTTCACTTACTTGGACACTCACCACCGTGCCACTGGCATATTTTTTAATCATTTAAAAATCAACTAGTGGAATTTATCAACCAATTTGAAGAAATGTAATGCCAACTTCATAGAACAGAACAATTCGTGGAGTTCTAATATTAGTCAGCATTCCTCAGGTAAACAGATTTATTGGTCTCCCACTCGAAATATGAAGTGCTTTAAAAAAATCGATCGATTTGATAGGAGAAAACAAAGTTACTCCCCACACGAAGCGGGTAAAAACCTCAAAGGAGGTGCGTAAATTATTAAATTAACGCTCCTATTAATGTGAATTTTTTTTGTAAGAAAAGGGCGTGCGTATCCGTGTACAATGAACTTCTTAAAATCTGAACGCCATGTGTGATGGTCATGTTGAAATTTATTTATTTCTGGATCATGAACGAGGGTTACTGGCGTAGAGTTAATGCACTCCCACATCTCCATTATCGGAAAGTGTGTGAAATGAATGCACTTTTTCCTTTTTATAAATAAACATTCCATCATCGAATGCTTTAAAGTCTTATTTTTCATCACTCCGTGGGTCTTGAATGGTGGCTGCGTAGAGTGTGATCTTTTTTGTTCAAAAAAGGCGGAGAAGCCAGAACAAAAAAAAAGAACACCGCCGTGTAGAAAAGTTTTAAATAAACAAAGTAAATGCAAAGTTCCCATGGAAGCCACTATGCCACCCCGTGTCGCTCGTCAGGAGGAGACGAAGGAATGAATGGAATCTAACACCATAAATGAATTGTATACAATAGCAATGCAGTGTACTGCAACTGTAGAATGTTTGTTTTGGAAAAAGCGTAAAATACTTTTCAAAGAGATACTCGCGGCTTTTCAGCATGCAACAACGAGACGGTTGCAATCGCCAAAGCACTTCGTTACTTATTTATCGCGTGCATAGGGTAGGTACATGTGTACAAACACACGCACATAATTTATGTCGACTATTGTTATGAGTGAATGAGGATAGCAGATGCATTTTATGAATCCAAAATCGTTGAAGCAACTATCTATCGCGAGACCTGCCACTCCTCATTGCCTTGGCCATTCATCGTGTTTTTGAGTATGAAGAGACGCGTGAAGTGCTTGTGTGCCGATATGTGATGCATATTGATGAATCCCGAACCGAAGTTGTTCGCGTGCATCTAGGCAAACCCTCTTTTACACCCCGAATTTTGTTTTTTTTTTTAGCCAGGACTTTTGATTTGATTGCAAACGTTGGGACCACATATGGACATAGCTATGCTCATAGCATAGTATATAATGCACGGTGGAGCCGGGGAGATGATTCTCTTTTGTCGTCCATGCAGTGTTTTGAACGAATTCGAAAATAATTATAGCTCCGAAACTGTGTGCAGTGTGGCGGAGGAGGTCCGGTTTGATGGAAGTCATTAGAAATTCATGTGGAGATATTAATTGAACGGTAATTGCATTGATGTGTTCAATTTTTAATGTTTGATTGGGTATTTTGACGTTTACACTGTCTGCGGTTCTCATTTCCAACGCTGAATTTGGATGAACGAGTGCATTTCACAATGCTGGAAGTGACATCTCGGCGCAATTATGATTATGCGAGGTATCAAGGTTTTCCTTAACTTTATGCGGTGGGTTGGTAGCAGTGTATTGTAAAGGGTGATTTTTTAAGAGCTTGAGAACTTTTTTTAAAAAAAAAACGCATAAAATTTGCAAAATCTCATCGATTCTTTATTTGAAACGTTAGATTGGTCCATGACATTTACTTTTTGAAGATAATTTCATTTAAATGTTGACCGCGGCTGCGTCTTAGGTGGTCCATTCGGAAAGTCCAATTTTGGGTAACTTTTTCGAGCATTTCGGCCGGAATAGCCCGAATTTCTTCGGAAATGTTGTCTTCCAAAGCTGGAATAGTTGCTGGCTTATTTGTGTAGACTTTAGACTTGACGTAGCCCCACAAAAAATAGTCTAAAGGCGTCAAATCGCATGATCTTGGTGGCCAACTTACCGGTCCATTCCTTGAGATGAATTGTTCTCCGAAGTTTTCCCTCAAAATGGCCATAGAATCGCGAGCTGTGTGGCAGTCGTACCAGCGCCAACAATCCATCTATGAGCCATTAAAAGATACATGGCTCCTAACACCATTTAATTATTGGTTGCACGAAAATCTTTTTGACATTGTAGTCTGCTAGACAGATGTTTTTCAAAATTCAAATATGTATAATGTATATTCTAAAAGGAACTGCCTCTTCTAGATAGTTGCAAAAGCTTGTTATCACAATAATATAAAGTAAAAATATTGGAATTAAAAGTAAAGTCAGTGAACACATACATTCCAAAATCTCTTCGGCGCAAAATGTTCGATTCAGTTCATTCACTTTCACATCCTGGAACGAGATCTACCTTGAAACAGCTCCTGCAAAAGTATGCATGGCCTTCAATCAAGAAAAACATTTCCGAATGGGTTCGTTCCTGCCCAAGTTGTCAACGTGCAAAAGTTCAACGACACAGTCATCTGGTACCAAAATCATTTACAGCAGTCGACCAGCGGTTTGACCACGTACACATCGACTTAATTGTTCTCCCAGAGGACAAAGGTTATAAATACTGTCTGACGATGATTGATCGTTTCACACGCTGGCCAGAAATTGTGCCTGTGAAGGACATGACAGCTGATACCGTGGCAACGAGTTTTTACTCATCTTGGATAGCCAGGTTCGGTGCACCAAAGTCAATAACCACGGACCAGGGAACTCAGTTTGAGTCGGAGTTGTTTAAAGCATTGGCAGCCCTAGTTGGAGCACATAAGATTCGAACCACACCATACCACCCGGCTTCGAACGGAATGATTGAGCGCTGGCATCGCTCTCTTAAAACTGCCTTGATGTGCAACCCAGAAACACCATGGACAGAACTACTTCCCACGGCGATGCTCGGACTAAGAACGTGTTTTAAGGAAGACCTAGGTGCGTCTGCAGCAGAGATGTTATACGGTGTAACTCTTCGTCTACCTGGAGAATTCTTCACAGATGTCGAAATGCCACGTGATACAGACAAGTTCATCTCAAAGTTTCGTGAATATATTCGATTGATACGACCTACTCCTGCATCACATCATATCAAAAAAAGCTCGTTTGTGCACAAGACCCTTCATTCATGTACACACGTATTTCTCAGATCGGATCATGTAAAAAAACCATTGGAACCTCCGTACAAAGGACCATTCAGGATCGTCGAAAGGATAAGCGACAGAGTTTTTTCTATCGACATCAATGGATCTACTCAAAACGTTTCGATCGAAAGACTTAAGCCTGCATTCTTTCTTAATGACCCAGATGACAAGCAGCCAGAACTAAAAACCTACAGCAAGAAAAAGAAAGTGCATTTCGCAGACTGCAGTTGAAACCATCATCAGTCGTGACATGGTCACTAAGGAGGGAATAGCTGTGGCAGTCGTACCAGCGCCAACAATCCATCTATGAGCCATTAAAAGATACATGGCTCCTAACACCATTTAATTATTGGTTGCACGAAAATCTTTTTGACATTGTAGTCTGCTAGACAGATGTTTTTCAAAATTCAAATATGTATAATGTATATTCTAAAAGGAACTGCCTCTTCTAGATAGTTGCAAAAGCTTGTTATCACAATAATATAAAGTAAAAATATTGGAATTAAAAGTAAAGTCAGTGAACATATACAAAAGGAATCTCTTTTATTTTAAATCCATAGCTGTGTGGCATGTAGCGCCATCTTGTTGAAACCACATGTCAACCAAGTTCAGTTCTTCCATTTTTGGCAACAAAAAGTTTGTTAGCATTGAACGATAGCGATCGCCATTCACCGTAACGTTGCGTCCATCAGCATCTTTGAAAAAATACGGTCCAATGATTCCACCAGCGTACAAACCACACCAAACAGTGCATTTTTTGGGATGCATGGGCAGTTCTTGAACGGCTTCTGGTTGCTCTTCACTCCAAATGCGGCAATTGTGCTTATTTACGTAGCCATTCAACCAGAAATGAGCCTCATCGCTGAACAAAATTTGTCGATAAAAAAGCGGATTTTCTGCCAACTTTTCTAGGGCCCATTCACTGAAAATTCGACGTTGTGGCAGATCGTTCGGCTTCAGTTCTTGCACGAGCTGTATTTTATACGGTTTTACACCAAGATCTTTGCGTAAAATCTTCCATGTGGTCGAATAACACAAACCCAATTGCTGCGAACGGCGACGAATCGACATTTCACGGTCTTCAGCAACACTCTCAGAAACAGACGCAATATTCTCTTCTGTACGCACTGTACGCATTCGTGTGGTTGGTTTAATGTCCAATAAAGTAAACTGAGTGCGAAACTTGGTCACAATCGCATTAATTGTTTGCTCACTTGGTCGATTATGTAGACCATAAATCGGACGTAAAGCGCGAAACACATTTCGAACCGAACACTGATTTTGGTAATAAAATTCTATGATTTGCAAGCGTTGCTCGTTAGTAAGTCTATTCATGATGAAATGTCAAAGCATACTGAGCATCTTTCTCTTTGACACCATGTCTGAAATCCCGCGTGATCTGTCAAATACTAATGCATGAAAATCCTAACCTTAAAAAAATCACCCTTTATATGTAGCAGTGTGTGAAAGAACTAAAAAAAAGAAAAATAACGATCCATATGGAATCTTAACCATCACTTAATTCTGAGTGGGAAGCTATATTTTTAACACGACTGGAAGAGACATACAATTTAATGCAAATTCAAAACATTGACGTGTTAGTTGGGCGATTTTAGCCTGTGATACCTCGGAAAGTAGCACTAGCAACTGCACCATAGCACAAACTACAGCGGTCTCAAAATGGAGTGAGCCTTCCGAAAGGACGAGTCGCGGAATACACATCGGAGCTAACAGTGACATTCCTGATGAACTATTTCAAACACTTGATATGACATATGCTATGATCCTAGTCAACGGTTAATACACTGCAGCCTTCCATACCCAGGAACGTTGCTTCCAGTTGTACAGACCAGCTGCTCTGGCATTCGCAATGGCTTTGTCTTTAAAACAGGCGCTTGGTGTTTCCTTTCGTCTCGAATCTGGGGCCGAAAGTCGACACTTTTCTTCGTTGGATCATTTTTGTCCATTCCTTCAATTTGGCCGAACGAATGTTGTTGACGTGTTTTAGATTTTTGGACTGCATCTACATTACAAGTCGACGGAAGGTGCACTGTCACAGTTTTGTTCTCAAATTATGTCACACCCAGATGGACACAAAATGCACGGCGGGCTTATTTATTGATATAACCAAAGCTTTTGATATGGACAACCATACAATTCTCTTGATTAAACTGGAGAAATCCGGATTCTGTGGTTTCATACTAAATTGGCTTAGGTCGTTTTTGAAAAACAGGTCGCAACAAGTAAAAATTGGCGAAGTAATGAGCAAAGTCAAGTTCCTTAATGTAGGTGTACACGGCTCAAGGTTTTGGGTCCTATTTTGTTTTTAGTCTATATCAATTAACCGTTTTCTCTTGACTTCAAACGATCACATACTGCCTCTGCGGATCATATATTTTTCTCTCATGGTTCAAACAGCCCTTTAAACTTGGTGTCTGATATAAATTGTGATCTTAATCTTTTGAGACATTGGTTTGCTGAACATCAATTAGTCATTAGCTCTAAAACTAAAATAATGTTCTTCAACTTATCTCACTCGGCCAAATTTGAAGCAAACGTGTTCTTCCACGCACCTGAGTGTCAAAGATACAAACTGACTAACTGCAATTGCACGTCTGGTCTTTCCTCTCAAACTTACTGTAATAGTCTAATCTGCAGTGATAAATGCCTTTTAATTGAAGCAGTAGACAACTTTAAGTACTTGGGACTCAGTCTGGACTCTAAATGAGTTTTTCGTTTCATACAAATTTATTAAAAAAGTATTTGCGATGTTCACTAAGGCTGAAAACACACCGGATAAAGCAAAATGTTTTTTTTTGTTTCGTGAAACAAGAGAACATTGTTTCTTATGAGAGCGCACACACCAAAGAAAACGAAACAAAAAATCGGTTTTTGTTTCGAAGTGTTTCGGTGGTGGTTGTCGAAAATACATGCCATTGTGTACGAGCAACATACACCGACCCAGCGTGTTGACGATAATTGCCTACTTTCTTATGGGGGAACACACACCAAATGAAACGAAACATAAAAACAAAAGCAAAACAAGAAAACGTGCTTCGTTGCCGATAGCTGACCTGTTGTTTTCTGCAAAACATTGTAGGGTTTTTCTTAATACTTTTTTAAAGACGCATGACTTGATCCTTTTCACTACGTGCAGTGGTACTTGATTTATTTTTAAAATGGTTTATGGCTGGTTTTTCTGATTATTTTTGTTAATGATTACACCTAATTATGAACCTCTACAATAACCCTTCAGTCAAAAATATGAGAGTGTCCCTACTCATTATATGGATACTAGCTGACCCGGCGAACTTCGTACCGCCTAACAGTCGATTCTTTAATTTTTAATTGTTTTTAATACTTATTCTGCTATTCGGGGCACCGGGTCAGCTAGTAAAATAAAAAAGTAGATAAGTCAACAATTACATAATACCCAGGTTTACGTGAGTAACAAAACGGCACTCAGTGCTAATTGGGTTTGTCTTATCAAACCGCCACACCTACCTACCTACCTACCAACAATTATTACATTATTTCAAAAAATAAAAATTATAAAACTTAAAATTCTTTTAATAGGCACTAAAAAATCACATGCAAATTACAATTTCTGATTTCTTATTATGATACCTATTTATTATATTTCATTTTATTTTTACTTATCCTAAATTAAGTTTCATATTTATTGTAGTACTTTATGGTACACGATATTTTTTGTTTGATTACCTGGCGCGTAAACAAACAGAGCAGATGGTTTTCCAACACGGGAACAGGCAACATACAATTGACCATGCGAGAAACATGGGTTTTCTAGATTAATACCACAAACACTTAATGACTGCCCCTGGGATTTGTTTATAGTCATAGCTACGATGACCATATTTTTAAGAACAAAACCCGGGACAAAAAAAGTGAAAATATATAACAGCACACAAATCGCCAAAAATAATAAAAAAATGTCGTATTGGATTATTTCATTATTAACCAAAAAAAACAATTGTTTAAGAAAAAAAGAACAATAAATAATAATAAAGTCTTCAAGACGTAACAAATTCAAAGCGAATAAACTTAAATTTCTTATTAAGTAACGAAAATAAATTAGCCTTCAGTAAGCAACAAAAACAACACATTAAATAATAAATAATGAATAATAAAACTAATAAGATAAAAAAGTAAGAAAATCAGTCGTCATTCATTCTGTAATATAACGTGCGAGTTAAAAAAATAGTAGTTGCCTCACAGTTCTTTCTCAATTCTTATTGCGTGAACAAATCTGTTTAACAATATTGTCGTTTTCTTTTAAATAAGTTTTGGATTCAAGGCAACTTAAATTGTAATTGCACTTTACAATTAATGTAGCTTTCAAGGTTTTTACATTTAGCTGAGCTTTTACGCTGGTCCATACATTATCGAAAAAACTCTTTCCGTGGGAGCATTTGAAACTGGTAGACACAAGCTCAATTTGGCAATTTGTAAAAGGTTAGCGACAGCAATGTTTCTTTCTGAGAAATGTTTAAAAATATCTACCCATTTTGCACCGACCGTTTTTTTTGTTGTTTAACCATTCTCTAATTTGATCTAAATTTATAAAAGATTTTAAGCAATTAAACTCATTAAATAATGCGAGTCATCAATTTTTGTATCGCTTCGCTTTTCCTTTACAAAAGCTGAGCTTGCTTCTACATCTGGCCATGGGAAGGTACATTTCGAAGAACAACCGAGCTTAAAATTTCAACTTCTTGTACAGATGCATCGCACTGACTTAAATATTCATAGCAAATGTTATAGATAAACAAATACGGGACTAAAATTGAATAAAATAAAAAAAAAACTGGGACACGCTATTTTAATACGGGACTGTCCCGGGAAATACGGGACGTATGGTCACCGTAGTCATAGCGAAAGCAAGCCGTACTGGAAAATGGAGTCGTTTAAACTCAATTGGTACGTCAGTCGGAATCATTGGGATGCGGGGTATCAAAACGTCTTCTCCTTTATACTCTCCTTTCAATATGATTGCTTCTATTACGTTATTCAGTAATTTTTTATCGCTAATCGTGTGCCGTTACAAAGTTGCGGTTGGTAAATATTTCGCAACATTATAACTACAAATCCAACCTTTAATTAAAGATTGCGCGGCGGCAATCCTGGCAAATCAAGTGAGTTTAAAAATTCCAGTGGATAGTTCACGACATCATCTTCATTAGTTGCCGTATCAACTGATTTGTAAGTCCTCATTTCGCCAGGAATGTCATCTTGAATTTTGAAATTTAATACATTTACATCAGTGTTTTTGGCAGCCAGTATAGCTCGTTCGCTCGACCAATCATGGAATAAGTAATTTTGAGCAACATTTGGAAACACTTTTTGAATGAGTTCAAGTTTTGGTTGCGTTAACTGACAAAAACTCTCAGGAAAGGTGAAAAGTTTAAAACCGAATTCTTTCACGTTCATTGCGATCTTCACGTTCCTGGGCAGTACGATTAGATTGATAATTAATTTGATTCGTTGCATTTCGGGTTCTTCTGCCTAAATTTGTCCGCCGCCTTATGGAAGCATATTTAGTAAGTCACAAACACACAACACTTTTTTTAATTTTATCGAAATTTCTGGCTTTTAGATTTAGTAATATTATAGATGCACAGCAAAGAGACGTTTACATTTCAAGTGACATTTTACCATAGACGATTTGTTTTTGAGTAATGTTACCATCGTATAAATATTTACAAATATTGACATTAATATTTATACGATACTAACGTCACTCTGCCTTCCCGGAACCCCTCCACTAACACTTAAACTTTATGGTATGGTATTATAGTTCAAATTGACTTACGTATTATTACGAATCTTTTGTATGAATATAGAAAAGTATTGTTTTTAGACTTTTTCAGGCAATTTTTAAAATGTTTCTCTCCGTAAGAACCATCCTCGTACTTCAAGGAATATTATAAAAAAAAAAATAAGTGAAATCGGTTCAGCTGCTCTCGAGATTTGCGCTTAGCAACACATTCAGCGATTCATTTTTATATTATAGAAGATATTCTCATCAATTTTAATTCACAAAATCAAGAAATCAGAATCTGTAATCCGCAATGGCCGGCAAACGTTATTCGATCGAACAAAACACGAATTCGCAAAGTGCAATATGGACGCTGAAACAGCAACGAATGAAGAAACTGCGCAACTGAATCAAATGGCACAGTCAATGTGGACAGCGCCACCACACATGAAACAAAATTGGCTTCTTCATTGATCGATAATAGATGGCGTTACGTTGCGTGTCTATCTGACAGTCTATGTCTATGTCTATGTGATACGATATGTTACATTCAAATTTGATTCTTTTTTTGCTTGTCGCCAAAATAAATAAATACAAAATGAAAAAAAAAAAAATTAAAAAAATCGAAAAAACCTGTCGTAACACGCTGGTCAAAATAAGACATTTTTTTTTAAACCCGTATTGAGTAAATACCTTTCCAACAAAGTATAAATCATCAAAATCGGTTCGGCCAATTTCGAGTTATGGGATTACATCGCTTCGGACACTTTCTTTTATGTATATAGATACTCTGGTTTACTCTGTGCGCAAATTTTAACAAATATGGACGTAGATGGAGAAAAATTGATTTTTTTAATTGAGGCAAGAAGCCCTATCTATAATTATAAAGATAATGAACATGCTAATAAAGTTACTATTGATAAGCTGTGGATAGAAATACTCTAAGTCCCACCACATGTTGAACAACACTAAAGGCACGTCGCGAATTCAATTTTGTTTTATTTCAACACACACCAAATGAAGCAAGAAAACAAAACGTTTTGTTTTGTTACATTCTGTTTCGCTTGGTGTGTGTTGAAATAAAAAATGTTTTTTTGACTATCGAATCAAAAACTTCTTGCTTCATCCGGTGTGTTTTCAGCCTTAGATATTTTTATTACCTGCGAAATATATGTTCTACTAAGCTTTTAAATGTAATATATTACGGAATTTTCTATTCCAGGCTGCAATATGGAATTTCTTGTTGGGGAGGTGTGTACCTAAAAAAATACATCTGCTGCTAATATTGCAGAAATATGTTTTAAGACTTATACGTCGTAAACCTCGTCGACATCCTAGCTTTCCTTTATTCGGTGACCTTAATATTCTTCCGGTTCGTCATTTATATTGTTTCAAGGTATTAAAAACGTTTTTCATGAAGTCTGGTAATCGCAATTTTCGTCTCATTTCCACTTATGATTTACGTGTAAACGTCTCTAATAATGTTATCTGTTCCAAATTTCCGTACCACTGCTTATCGTAATTTTTATTCTATTTTGTCTTATCGATTGTTTAATAAATTCCCGCAGTCTATCAGGGCATTATCAATACCTGAACCATTTATAAAGCAAATTAAAATTTGGCTCTTCCGATTTAACTATATTGGCTTAGAATCTTTTATTTCTGATATTCTGGTTTAATTTAATTCTGGTAGTTTTAACTTTAGTTTAGTTTTAAACTAGCTGACCACCTCGGCTTCGCTCGGAGTCTTTATTAATAAGAACAAAAACTTAAAATAAACATGCGAAAACAAAAGCAACATATACTCTTGCGGACTTTTTTTTTAGAATTTTTAAAGAGGAACAATTCCATCACACATGATTTTTAACGTAACTTAAACCGGAAACTCAAAAAGAATAATTTTCCCGTTTTGCAACATTTTCCAATGATGCTTCACTCCTGGTCGCAGCGTGATGTTATAAAGCCTAAAGCCTTCCTCGCCAAATAAACTATCGAACACAAAAAGATTTTTCAATTCAAACCAGTAGTTGCTGAGACTAGCGCGTTCAACCAAACAAACTTTTCAGCTTTATAATATAAAAAATAATAATAATAATAAATAATAATAGTTTTGATAAAACTTGGAAAAATGCTGATAAATCGCAACGCGCAGCACAATAGTATGCGATGGAAAGACTGTGCAAATGAATGAGTTGTCAAAAGTTGATGCACACAACGCCATCAAAAAAAAAATAGTCATAACGTAACGTAAAAATAAATGTCATCTATCATGAAGATGGCGTCCGTAAGATCGCTCCATACAAAATGTATGGGAAAATGTATTGTCTCATAATTTTTTTTGGGGCCTTTTTGATTTTCTTAGGTATTTTCGCATTGATTTTAAAAGTAACCCACCTAAAAATTAATTGCACCATCCGAAATTAACGTTTGGATTGATTGTCGATGCGTACGCAATCACAAAGAACATAACCATTCACAATGTGCACTAAACTCGCCTTTATGAAATTACTTTTCGCTGGTAATTTTCACAAAAAATCGTTTCAAAACAGGCGCAGGTCCCACTTAAGTGGACATAAGTCCCGAAAAATAATTCTGGACTTATGTCTTCGGGACTTAAGTCGCTGCGCCTTCAAAACAATGTATTAAATCAAATTGAATTACAATAACTGTCGAAAGCTGATAAAACTTGAAAAAATGCTGATAAATCGCAACGCTGGTCTGCACAGCACAATAGTATGCGACGGAACGACTGTGCAAATGAATCAGCTATCAAAAGTTGATGCGAAATTGTCACAACCTTACGTAAACATAAACGTCATCTATCATGAAGATGACGTCGTAAAATATAAAATGAATTTTCTTCATAATTTTTTTTTGGGAATTTTTGATTTTCTTGGGTATTCTTCTTGTTTGGCCGGAGACCAGTCTGAATTGGTGCGAATCATCGAAATTAGTCCAGGCGTTCTTGAGTTATAAGCGTAGAAACTAACGCCACTCTCTTTTATATATTAAGATTAGATTTTTAACATTTTTGTTAAATTTAATTTTTTCTTTTATTGTTTGTATCTCTGTGTATAGGTATATATGTATCTTGCAATCTTGCCTCTGAATCTTTCGTTTATAATTAATGTTTTCTTTCGAACTCCGGATTTCATTTTGTTAGTTTTTTTTAAAGGGTCACCCCACCCAAAACTTTTATTTTTTTTATGTTGTATAAGCCAATGATGTGACATTCAACACTATTTTTATTACGTATGTAGATATATAATGCACCAAAATCAGTAAGGCTGATGGGTTTGTTACGTCTTTCAAAATTGTCGCCCCTCCAATATATTTCGAAATACTGTGCAATAGTACTACATGGCCTCAAAATACGTTAGTAAAAGAATTTACTCCTCGGTCGTCTAAAAGTCGCAGGAAAGTTTGTCCGTCAGTGTTAAAAAATCCAGTAGGCTGTCCCTCTACTATTAAAATGTAAGGGGACTCCGTACAAAAACCGCTGAAGTATATTTAAACTCCCAAGCCCTCTCTCATGATATCTTCTCCTTGACAGAAACATGGCTTAATGCCGGAGTCTTAGACACGGAACTCTTCAATCATGAGTTCTCCGTATTCAGAAACGATCGTCATCAAAATGACCTGAAAGCGCTTGGAGGAGGTGTCCTGATTGCTGTTCGTTCCAACCTTGAGTCACGAAAGATTGACTTTTCATTTCCACTAACCGTCGAAATTATGTGTTTAAAAATTACACTTAAGAACAAGCATTTATATGTTGTTAATGCGTACATTCCATCGTATCGTCTGTGTTCCTTGTATTCGGAACTTTCTATGGCACTAGACCATATTTTTGACATATCTTGTTGTGACAGCACTGTCTTACTTATAGGCGACTTCAATCTGCCACATATTGGATGGGTACCTTCTGAGGATGATTCTCATCTCATCCCATCCTTTGACTCTGCCCAACAAGAGCTCGCTTTACTGGACAACATCTTGTCTTTTGACTTACAGCAAACTAGCTGTATAACAAATTTCAAAAATCGAACTCTCGATCTTGTTTTTTCTTCTGACTCTGTTAGTACTGTGGTTCTGGAATCCCACTTCAGTATAACTAACATAGATAATAATCATCCACCATTGGATGTATTTATTGAACTAGGCGCACATTTGTACGAAAATAGTAATTCGTATGATCGTTCGCAATCTTTTGACTTTCGGAAAGCAAATTTTCAAAGGCTTTCTGATGAAATTTCCAGCTTTAATTTTAATCTTACTGCGTTTTCTAATATTGAAGATGCAGTAGTTTCCTTTTATTCTTTAATGGATAACTGCATGGAAAAAGTGATTCCTGTGAAATCCTCTAGGAATCTGAAAACGTCCCATCCCTAAAGAGCTCACACTAAAGAGCTCAAATCGATACGAAACAGACGTAATAGGGCTTAGAAGAACTATTTAAAAAGTCTCTGCCATTCAGATCTTGAACTCTGTCTCACATTATTCAATGAGTTCAAATCTTTATCCTGCAACTTATATATTGACTACATAAGTAAAATGGAATACTCTCTAAAATTGGACCCCAAACTTTTTTGGGGATTTGTTAATTCTAAGAAAAAAACCGATGGTTATCCATCGAAACTTACTTACAATAGCTCTACAACTGCTGATTCGCTAGATGCAAGCAATATGTTTGCAGATTATTTCAGTAAGTCGTTTAGGGTGACCCCTCTTCACATAGATGAGCAATATTTTAGTTATCTAACTACCTGTTCCCAAATAAGTTTTACTAGCTTCTCATTTGACTTGGAAACAATTTTAAAATTTATTTCTTCTCTGAAGAATGATTATTCATCAGGTCCTGATGGCATTGCACCGATCGTTCTTAAAAAAAATGTAGTCATGCAATTGCTCCATATCTTAAATATCTGTTTGAATTGTCCATTAGTACTGGTAAATTCCCTTATGTATGGAAAAGTGCTTTTATCACACCTGTATTTAAAAAAGGCGAACGTGGTGATATCACTAATTATAGGCCTATTTCAAAGCTTTCGTGTATCCCTAAGTTTTTTGAACAAATTGTTTGCGAAAAGTTAATATTTCTTTGTCGCAATTTAATTTGCAATGAACAGCATGGATTTGTAAGAAACAGATCCACTGTCACTAATCTATTAAGTTTCTTGCATGATTGTTCTAATGCCTTAGAGAATAAGGGCGAAATGGATTGCATATACACTGATTTCTCTAAAGCTTTCGACCAGCTGTCCCATGAAATAATCGAGTTTAAGCTCAGGGCTTTTGGTTTCCCACGAAGTTTCATAAATGGGTTAATTCATACCTTAGATCAAGGGTTTATCAAGTCAAATTTAGAGGATCGCTATCTGTATCTTTTACAGCTGAGTCTGGAGTTCCCCAAGGTAGTCACCTCGGACCAATTCTATTTATACTAGCCATTAATGATGTTAAAGCATGTATAAATCACAGTAATATCCTGATCTACGCTGATGATATGAAAATATTTAAATCTATCACTAGTCAGCAAGATAGAATTTTTCTTCAATCTGACATTAATAGCTTCGCCAATTGGTGTGATAAAAACGGTTTATCCCTGAACCCTAGCAAATGTCAACATATGACATTGTCTAGAAAGAATATACCTTCCACCTTTCAATATTCTTTGTCTCAACATATTCTTTGTAATGTTGATAATTTTAAGGATCTTGGGGTTTATTTCGATCCCAAACTGGTTTTTGCCAAGAATATCAATTTTATTGTTAATAAATCCAATTCTATGCTGGGCTTCGTAAAAGGGTGAGCGAAAGAATTTAATGACCCATACGTTACTATGTCATTGTACAATTGTTTTGTCCGTCCAATTCTAGAGTATGCTTCACAAGTTTGGACGCCGTTCTACAACATTCATTCAAATCGAATAGAGGCCATTCAACGTAAATTTATTCGATTTGCACTTAGAGGACTTCCATGGGATGATCCTTTTAACCTTCCTCCTTACAGTCAGCGTATTAAGGTTCTTCAAATGTTACCCCTTTCTCAACGAAGGCTTAATAGCGATATCATTTTTTTACAGCAGCTTATATCCGGTCAAATAGATGCACCTGACTTGCTGTCATCTATTGGCTTTAATTTTCGGTGTGGTGCCCACAATTTACGTAGTGTTGATTTATTGTTTAGCCCCCATCATAGAACGAATTATGGGAGGCATGAGCCTATTAGTCGCATGAGTAGAATCTATAATATAAATGATCATGTGATTGACTTGCATGTTAGTAAAATGAAGCTGAAAATTATTTTGCGCAATAATACCTTAATGTCTTAATTTATTTGCATGATTTGTGTTTGTGTTAGTATTTTATACGTACATAATTATTGTATTTTTAATTGTTTTGTCCTTACTAACACTTGCACTAAATGATGAGCCTGTGGGAACACTTTTTCTGCTCGTGATAGTTGCTTGCTTTAAGCACTCCACGACACAGAACTGATAGTGTATATATATAAAAAAAGTAAAAAATGTCACTTGCTTTTTTTATATCTTCCTACCTATTATGAATACTGTACAAATTATAATTCATATAAACTTCTTCTGTATTGTGGAACAGAAATAAATATTATTATATTATGTATGTATATCTATAATATTTTGGTTACGGCATAGTTTATAGAGTTCGCTATATATATGTTTCTCCATTCGTCCTCCTCTCAAACAGATCCAGATATCTGACGGAGTATTTTACTTTCGAAAGAAGACGATATTAGTTCTCCTCTTATCGTCCAGGTGTAATTCGTGCAGTTGATGTTTGATGGGCACCTTAATTACCTCGAAGTTGCTGCTATCAACATGAAAGCATGAAGGTAGATTTCTCTCGTTGACTTCAAAGCCTAGAAACTTTGCCTGCTCTTCAGTCGCCGTAAGCCCCTACCATGCACGCACGAACACTGGGAGCGGCCGATAAGGTCGACGTCGTTAGCGTACCCCACTAGTTGGATGGATCTGTTAAAGATAGTACCTGCCCTGCTCACTATCTGCTCCAAAAAAAAGATTGAAGAAGTCACATAATGGCACATATCTTTGCCGAAATCTGATGCAGGTTTGAAATATTTCGGAGGAGCTGTTTTCTTACTGCACATTGCACCGCGTGTTTTCCAGCGTCACGCGACACAACTTTATTAGTTTTACCGGGATCCCGAATCCGACCATTACCACGTAGAGCTCTTGACAATGTGTCTTTGTATTTCCCTGTACGTACGAGAATAGGCTCAAGGGTGAACTGGTCTGCACTCATGTCATGGCAGGTATAGCGGTTGAGTGCAGCTAGCTATTTACTCGTAGTTTGAGCACTTGTCGAAATGTCGATACAAGAGCGATAGACAGGAGATTCTACGACAATGACTAAAAGAGTTAAGCGACTTCGCGATATCTCGATTAAATTGTATTGGTTCTCTATTCTGCTAAAAAACTCCAACTCTTGAAAAGATCAATTCGAATTTCACTGGTCTTTTCCAGGATTCGCTCCAGTGGGACGATTTACTGGTGAATTGGTACCTGCCGAACAGTGTGTTGCAGAATGGCTGAAGATGTTCATACAGTTCGGTGGATACGATCCAAGACAAAACATAATTATAAATTAAAGCTCAAGCAGCTCACCGTTTTAAAATACAAAACTTTTGAAAAAAACAAAACACATCCATACACTACTTGCACGTTTAAATTTTTGCGTTTTGCAGGTCTGCCTTCGTTTTTATACCCTATTCTAAGGGTATATTAATTTTGACGCATAGTTTGTAACATACCTTAATATTGCCCGTAGACCCCTAACAGTTACTATATTTATGATCAGCATCGATAGTAATGTCGATCTAGCCATGTCCGTCCGTCCGTCCGTCTGTCGGCAAAAATTAGGCCTTTAAACTGGACCTAGAGAGCTGAAATTTTAACCATATACTCTCTAGGGTCCCGAAATAATCAAGTTTACGAATTTTTGAAATCCGCCCACAGACACGCCCACAAACTCAAAAAAACAAAATTTTGGAAAAAATCGAATTTTGAGCTAGAAAGCTGAAATTTTTTATATATGATCTATGACTCCTAAAACTACTCGGGATAAAAAAATTTAAAAATCCGCCCACTGACACGCCCACAAATAAATAAAACAATTTTTTTAAAAATCCAAAGTTTGAGCTAGGGAGCTGAAATTTATAATATATACTCTCTATTAGCCCTTTATGCTCATGTGTAAATATTTTCAAAATCCGCCCACTGACACGCCCACAATTAATATTTTTTTTTTAAATTCAAAGTTTGAACTAGGGAGCGGAAATTTGTAATATATACTCTCTAGGGGCCCTTTATGCTCATGTGTTAAGTTTTTTTAAATCCGCCTACTGACACGCCCACAATTAAATAAAACAATTTTATTGAAACACCCAAGTTTGAGCTAGGGAGCGTTTGTTTTGATAAAATCCTTTAAATGTTATATAACAAAATATGTAGAGCGTTCTTAACAATTCAACCATAGTTAGACTTTTGTCACGCCCACTTATGAGGGATAGGAATAAGAATAGGGTATCCAACAGTTCGCCTAAGCGGACTGTAGCCCGTCCCTATGTTTTTTCCTTGTTTCCTGTTGAGACCATAATAAAAAAGAAATTCTTTCCTCTCAGTAATGATGATGAGATTTTACATTGGACGTCATCACAGAGCGATAATATTCAGCAGAAGCATAACAATTGTGTTCTCTCTTGGGATCATTAATTATTAGAATACTTTGCACCTCATTGGTAATTGATGCCATAAACATTTTTGTTTGTCTCTGGCTATCGCCATCCTACATCCTTCGAAGAGACAACGACGTTAGTAAAAACACGACAAAATTATCTCAACATAAACAAAAAATGCCAAGAAAAAATGCAATTACAATCGCATTAATGGCGACTATGCTTGCGTACCTCCGGTCTACCACCCAGCAATACATAATATCTAGCTTCCAAACAAAGCCTCTCAAAGCAAACTTAACGGAGCCTGGTAAAAAATGCGTTCGCTTTCATATTTCTTGGTCGGTGCCGTCTCATTTATGCTCGCGCTACATAAATTACGCCGATTAACAGTGGCAAGAATGGAGAAACGATTTATCAGACGGTTTTCTTCGCGCGCACGTACACACTTTTCCGCTTTTCTTGTCGGGCCATTCGGCTTTTGTTTTAAGTTATCTCGGCAGCACTGATGGCGGGCAATGCGATTTTTTTTTTATTGCTTTTGGCCACCTAAATGAAACGCAGCTGCATCAAGGACATACAGACAACTGAATCAGGCACTCTATTTGGCTGAATGTATCTGCTAGTATGTAGATACAAGATACTTTTCGTGGTGACGAATTTCCCTTCCGATTGTGGAAGGAAATGGGAATTTTCTGATAATTTACACGAGAAGTGCAGCTGGTGTGGTTAAGATAACTTTTTTCATAGTTTGGTTTCAACTGTTAACCTTCCCTCTTTGTGTGCGCCTGTTGCATGAATATGCTGGGACAAAGAATGACTCTGGAAACATGGAACAAAGAAGTCTCCGGTGCGTAATTTTTATTGTCAGTGCCGTAGAGTGTGAAATCTTTTGTGTGGCTGTTATTAAAGTTGGCGATAGCCAACAGCAGGAATGCTGAAGGAAATCGATTTTGAACAAAAGAGTCCCGGGTAACAAGCCAATCGAAAATTGGAAGCAATTCAAAGCGGGGCAGAGAGAATCCATTGTTTTCTTGTACTGCAATTAAATAGGTTCGCCCCTATGACAGAGGACTATGGTATGAAATTTAGGTTTCCACCGGATGGAGTACTTAGCGATAAATTGATTGAGTTTTTCCTTAGGCGAAATGTCGACGACGACGTTCTAAAGATGGGCAAAAAGCTTAATGGCGTTCGTATTCAAGTCAGAGCTTGGTAAATAGTGATAGAGGTTGGGATAACGGGCAACAATTAAGTGCCGCCGGATGTGTGCAAGAAATCAGCAAATTTCTATATATATGAAATAATATTTACTTTTGCCACTAGTAGCATTCTAAGAACACCGTAGGTGGCTAAACAGACATTTGAAGCACCAGGTGCGTAGAAACGCCAACAGCTAGACCAATGTACACATACAGTTTTCGTAAAACGCAAACAAAAGCTTAACGGTTTGTTGTCTGCCGATAAATGTGCAGTGGGTGCAGTGTCTCAGTACTTTGGGGTACCAGGTTCCAGAATCTATAAAAAGTGCATGCTTGAATGAACAACAATATCTTGTAATTGTTACCACGTGAAGTGGGGGATGGAATTACAGCACTGTTTCAGGGTTCGCCACAACCCATCATCAGACAACTTTTTTCTGTGGTGCCGGTCTATTTTCCGTTCATTGTTCTCGAAAAACGCCTTTCTCCACTAGGACTTGAACCTAGACCAGCGTCTTCTCAGACAAGCATACTACGCACTCCGACATGAAAGCCTCGCAGGAGCTCGTGACTTGAGCATCGTCGCAATTTCCTCAGTGAGAAAATAGTTGCTGTTTTCTTGTAGGTCGTGGCATAAATGTCTTTAAATGAATCTGTCCTGATGATCTTAAATGTTGACCCCAAACAAAAACCACCATCTTCACCAAAAGAAGAAAACTGGACAAACTCAATAGTCCAACACGTTTAGGTGAGTTAAAATGTTTATGTGTAATCCTTGTCCGAAAACTCACTTAAAATTTTCTTATTAAAATAAAAACATTTTCATATGCTATGCACCCAAAATGTATACGTGGATGTAAACCTGCACCATGGCTAGAAGGCTAGGCATCTTAACAAATAATTTCTGCAGAAGATGAAGAGTGAATTGAATCTGAAGAACAATTCCTTTGCAAACGCCTACGTCATCAAGTCAAAACTCGTGTGGGAATGTCTACACGGACCGAACAGACTAGGCAAGAATAACTGAATTTCCATCTTGGCCATGTTGGCATTACATTCAATGAGGCAGCGGACTCTCTGACAAGAAAAGGGGCAGAGGAACCCTTCACATGTCCTGAACTTTTGTGCGGGATAGGAGAACACACTCTACGCGAAGAGTTCAGGAGACTGGAGGAAGAAATAAGGGCCAAAACCTTTCTCAACCTCCAAGGTGTGAGACAAGCAAGGAAACTCTTAGGGAATTACAACCAAAAAAGATTCAAAGCTTGTATTAGCCTTAACAAAAACAACCTAAGAATGCTAACAGGCCTCCTCACGGGGCACTGCAGACTCAAGGAGCACCTGAGGAAATTGGGTATATCAGAGGACGGTCTCTACAGATTCTGCAGTGAAACCGCCGAAACTCCAGACCACATACTGGAATCCTGTGGGGCACTGGCCCCCAAAAGGATAAGATATTTCGGCAGGCACCAAATAACAGACAAGGACATACAAACCATGAACCCACAGCACATTCTCAGATTCATCCAGGAACTGGACTGGACGCTGTGCTCTAAGGAGTGTGACCTGCCAAGGATAAACCAGAGCAATACCCCGATACCCTTCATAAAACAAGTAGGTCTATAGCGGGCTCTGGAAGAGGACATGAACCTCTCCGAGGTACAAGCAGGAGACACAATAGACTAATAGGTCGCAGTGTAATATACCCTAACTAATTTATTTATTATTATTAACCAGCAACAAAAGAGTTCACTTGACCTGGTTGCCAGGTCACAGCGGCTTAGACGAGCTAACCAGAAAGTGATCTGCCACATCATTTATGATGCCAAGACCATTATAATAATAATTCCGGCTTTATGAGTGGGCTTTTAAACCGAGGATTAACAACAATAGCTTTGTATATGCATTCCAGTGTATATACAAAGACAATAGTCACAGATGTTGCCGCATTCATGCTGCTCTTAATATAAGTTTCGACCACATTCACTCCGGAATCGGTTGGTAATCAAACGGTGAAATTTATTTACAATTCGTCCTTCAAATAGATAAACATCAGTTTCAAGTCCTCACATCGGTTTAATTTTCTTTTCCACTCGCAAAAGGTTAAGTAACCTTTCAAAATCGATATAATTCTCTGAGAATATGGAAAGTTTCCTGAAAAGAATATCAAATGTAGGGCGAACTTTTCCCACAGCGAAAGAAACAAGTTAATTCCTTTCGACTGCTTCTTTTCTATGTACATAGAACTAAATCAAATTTCAAAGATTATTAAGGGCTTATATTGGTAACCAGCGGTGTATTATTTCGCTCTTCGATGTTATAAGCAATAATGTAATCGTCAAAGCTGTAAGGATAGATAGATACTGATTGACTCAACTGTTGAATTGTTGCAAATTGAAAGTCTGTTTCATCCTAGAAGTTTTGTAAAAGTGTAGTGCTGAGTGTTGTGCATTAAATGTTTGCTGCAGCTTTTCAAAGTTATCACCAAAAATTATGCAATGCTATTTTAATATTGAACTAAAAGTATGCAGCCGTATACTAAACATAGCAAATAAAACAGCATAAATTGGCAATAACCTTGACAAAGCATCGTTCAAACATAAAACAAACAAACAAGGGACAAGGAATTTTGTTTGCCCCCTAAATTGAGTCGACAATCGGCGAATCTCTGACATGTGTTTTTTCTTCGCGTCCGGTTTTAACACAACATAATAGCGAAAAACAACAACATAATAGCCAGCCAAATACTAACAAAGTGTTTCGGGAATTATCATGCATCTGTAGAAGGAATACAAGTTCGAAGTCTCTTTGGCTAAAAAAGCAATTTTTGTTGGAATTGTTTTTTTTCATCTTTTTATACTTTCTAATCGATTTATTTGGTTGCAATTGTTTTGGGTTTTGTTTTTATGAACACGCCCGACTCGTTTGTAGAGCAATTAAATAAAGCAGTGAAATATATTCTCCATGTTCGAGATACGAACAGATAAAAACGGATTAGTTGTTGATATGATTTTGTTAAAGGATTTAATCGTAATCCTGTTGCGGGGATAACATCGGTGGTAGTGCTTTGCTGCTGCTGGTGTTGTAGTAATTGCAAATATTTGTTCGGACAAAGTGGAGTGTGGTTGGTTGGAGTTTTAATTTTATTGCTTTGGCTGCTGCTATTTCTATTTAGATTTTGTTGATGGGCAAAAGCATTTAACCATTTAATAGGAAGATTGCTTTTAAATGAAATTGTAGACATCGATGGAAGGATGTTATGTGTTTTACTGGAAGTGTTATTTTTCATAATTTAAAATGATCAGAGGTACCTACGTAAGCTTTAACCCAGGTCACAAAACCGAAATTAAAAACTGCGCACACGTCGTGGATGGTTAATATTTTAAATGTTTTACTGGATGGTTTCCAGTTTTTATACCCTATTCTAAGGGTATATTAATTTTGACGCATAGTTTGTAACATACCTCAATATTGCCCGTAGACCCCTAAAAGTTACTATATTTATGATCAGAATCGATAGTAATGTCGATCTAGCCATGTCCGTCCGTCCGTCCGTCTATCGGCAAAAATTAGGCCTTTAAACTGGACCTACAGAGCTGAAATTTTAACCATATACTCTCTAGGGTCCCGAAATAATCAAGTTTATGAATTTTTGAAATCCGCCCACAGACACGCCCACAAACTCAAAAAACAAATTTTTCGAAAAAATCGAATTTTGAGCTAGAAAGCTGAAATTTTTTATGTGTAAACATCTGCTCTCGTTGATGTGTAATTATCTTTTTTCTCGGTAGGGGCTAGTTGGAAATATCTAGCGTCACCATCATCGTCTGATTTTAGCGTCACCATCATCGTCAGATTTTAGCGTCACCGTCAGATTTTCATACCAAGTGAGTTAATCGGTGCTCGCCAGATCACCGCAATTAAACGACGTTGGGCGCGGTTAGTACGTAGATGGGGGACTGTTTTAGAACAACCGCGTGTCGTATTTTTTTTATTTGATTTATTTCTTCATACATTTTCCGGTTTTAATTTTGTTCAGTTTTAGAGATTATTATGTCCTTACGAAAAACCGGGAAGTTGTGTGGAAGAAGATTTGTTTTCAATAATTGAGGTTGTATAGCTTCAAGTTTGTTGCACATCAGTTGAAGGTAAGAGGTAAAATATCGATTTGTACTTCGGTAACCGATGGCCGATTTATGAATGTCACTTTTAGTTGTAATAAGGTTATTTACCAAGTGGTCCTTGGAGAACCAAATAAGGTCCTTAAGCCCGAAAAAAAACATTTTTTCCAATAACTCCTAAAAAACCGTGCAGTATGTTGTGTTCAATGTTATTTGACCTTGGAACAACAAAAAGGTCCTTAAAAGTAGAAAAAAGGATATTTTTCCAAAATGCCATTAGAATTGACTGCGTTAATCCTAATATTCTCTGTGATAAATTAATGACTTTTTTTTAACTTTTCTGACACTTCTAGTAAACTAATTTATTCTTATTTGACTAATCGCTTGCAAGCTGTTTCATGTAATAGTAATCAGTCTTCGTTTATTCCTGTCAATAATGGTGTTCCGCAAGGATCTATTCTCGGTCCATTACTGTTCTCCCTGTTTATTAATGACTTACCTTCTGCTTTATCTCACTGTCGATACCATATATATGCTGACGATGTTCAATTGTACATTAGTTTCCCTCTTGGCATGGTCGAGGACGCAATAGCTAAAATGAATGACGACCTACGTTCTATTTTTGAGTGGTCCAAATGCAATGGTCTTAAACTCAATCCCGACAAAACGAAAGCCATACCAATATCTAAACATCAGCCGTACTTTCCAGATTTCCCACCTATTTTCCTAAACTCTTCCCAAGTTGAATATGTCAGCAACGCGAAAAACCTTGGAGTAATTTTTAACAACAAATTAACGTGGGATAATCACATTAATTCTGTACTAAATAAAGTTTACGCATCGTTACGTGGATTATCAATAGCAAAAAACATCTTACCCACACAAGTTAAGCTAAAACTAGTAAAAGCTTTGATAATCCCCATAATTTCATTTGGATGTGAGCTATATGCTGATCCGGATTCCCTCTCACTTCATAAACTTCGCGTTGCTTTCAATTCAATTGCCCGGTTTGTATTCAACCGCCGTAGGTTTGATTATATCTCATCTGAGGCTCGTCAACTTCTTGGATGTAATTTGGAGGCTTTTTTCAAATATCGTTGTTGTGCTTTACTTTTTAAGATTATTCACAAGAAAGAACCATACTACTTGTTTATAAAAATTTAAATATCTGTTCTTCTAATCGCTCTATTGTACTACGACCTGCTACATATACCTGTCTGACCTGACGCAGGCAATTTTTCCTTTACGCTGTCAAGCTCTGGAATAATATACCCACTTATGTGAGGTCCAAAATCGAACACAAAACATTTCACACGGTCTGTTTTAAACACTTTTCCAATTTGAACTGATTTAGCTTTATTTTCTTTCTAGTCTCTCTCTCTTTACTACTTGGTTGCGCTTTAATATAATTTGTAGCTTAAAAATGTTTTTTGTTTATATAATGATTTTGTTTAAATTAACCTCAGTTTACCTTGTACATCCTTGCACATTATATAAATTAATTTTATTTTATTTACTATACTCTTACGAGCTAAACTCAATGTATAGCGTTGCAAATAAATAAATACAAATACAAAATACAAAAAATGTGTTCAATGTCATTTGACTAAGAGGTCCTTGCAACAACAAAAAGGTTTTTAAAAGTCGAAAAACGGATATTTTTCCAAAATGCCATTTGAATCCACACGGTATATCTGTGTTCAATGTTATTTGACTAAGAGGTCCTTGCAACAACAAAAAATGTCCTTAACCCTCTAGCCGGACAATTTTTGTTTCTTATGAATAAATTATGGTTGGGTAGTTTCAATGCTTAGAGTACGAAAATGACGTCGAAAGTAAGATCCGACGAATCGTATGAGTTGCTGGTGAGAAAATAGGTAGGCCGCCAAAAGGCGGGTAGTCCAGTAAACGAGTACAAAGAGGCTAGTGTTTTTTTTTTTTTTTTTTGCTTTAATAGAGTAAGAGACACAGGAAGGTTACAATGAATTAGGTATATATAACATGGTATGATTAACTTGAAAAAAGAATAAAAGAAGAATAGATCAATACTATCTATGGTTTAGTATGGTACATTTGGTAGCATTTCTTTGTTGATGATAGGCACAAATTTACCTTACACTTTAGGCAATACATCTGTGTTTCCGATTGGCATCCGGCTAATTTGCAGGTGCGTTTTCCAGAACGATCTAATTGGTCGGGCATATGGCCAATATCATCGTAACGGGCATCAAACCCTAACCCATAGGATTTTTTAAAGCCAGATGATCTTGCATTTGGTGATTCTTTTGAAGGTCTTCCAACTGAACGTTTTTCTGGCTTTTGCTGATAGTTACACAAAGCATTCGCAACTTGTTCAGGGAATTTCGGTAGCTCCGCAGTGCCTCCTCCAGTATGGATACGTCTATGAAGAAGATACGCATTTACAATTGCCATATCAATAAAATGATAAAACAATTTCAGTGATGCGCTTTTTGTCTTAAGGCGGATGTGATATCTTCCTATTAGTCCGTCCATAAGATCTACACCCCCCATATGGTAGTTGTACTCTCTTATAATGCGTGGACATCCAACTTCTATTAACTTTTTATTTTTCCGATCGTATCGCGCTATTTTTTCTGGTCCTGTCTGTAGATTTAAGGTAAGGAATGGTTTGATACCAACATATGTTGATACCAGCCGAACGTTTTTGGTATCCTTCCATAATACCGACGATATGTCTAGTGTCTACACCAAAAGCAGTGCCCATGAACTCTTCCATATAACCTCTTTCTTTGGGTTGGAGTACTGCGTCAGTTGACAGCTTGCAGTTATTGACTCTATTTGCATATATATGCCCAACGCATAAATACCGCGACCTCTAAGGTAAACCATCAGTGGAAGCGATGTATAAAAGTTGTCGAAGTATATTATATGGTTTTTGAAGTCCGCAACTGTTTGCGTTAGACGGACGACTACATTACCAGTTGCTCCCAAATCTGGAGCATTCGGAAGCACGACGTTATCGTTTTTGCCGCAATAAACTTCGAATTGATATGAGAATCCAGTGGAGTCGCATAAGACAAAAAGCTTTATTCCCCATTTATGAAGCTTATTGGGCATATACTGCCTAAAGGAACAAATCATCTTCGTGGACACCATCTGCTCGTCAATGCACAGCCGCGCTTGCTTAGGAACCGAATCAAAAACTTTATTCAGATGATTGTAGACTGGTCTGATCTTAAAAAGTGGATCGTGATCAGGGTCTTTGAACCGGATGTACAATATTATTATTATTATTATTATAAGCTTTTATTTACTATAAAAATACATATCTTTTTGTTTTTACATACATTTCACATTTTTAAATTATTATATTTAGTATTTATTTGCCTGTGTTTAATACAAAGAAAAAATTGAATTGATGTACAATATACAATTGCATTTTCCCTACTTACCAGTAATTTTTTTGATTTTACCAAAATGGCATTAGAATCCGCACGGTATATCTGCGTTCAATGTTATTTGACTAAGAGGTCTTTGGAACAACAAAAAGGTCCTTAAAAGTCGGAAAAGGATATTTTACCAAAATGTTTGTTGTTCCTAGCACCCCTCATTCAAATAACATTGAACTCATATACAGGGTGTCCCTTAATTCGTTGGCAATATTTTAGGGCATGATTTATGGGTATATTCTAAGGAAAAAAATGTTCTACAGTAAGGGCCTATCTCTAATTTTTATATCATTTATTAAGGATTTAAGAAAAGGTGTACCCTGACCCATGTTAACGGTAATTGCGCTGTTAGTACTAATAATAGAAATTTCGTTTAGGCCTCTATTTTTAGAAGAAATATTAGCCTTTGTAATAACATTTAAATAAATTTTATATCTTAACTCAGTCTTAGATATCCAATTTTTAACCTGTTCCGTTTTTCCTGCCCATGCTAATTTTTTGACTTTCTGTTCAATTTTCTCCAGAAAATTCGTAATAAACATAACGTTTTAATATTTTTTTTGAATGAAACTAACAATACTAAAAATAAAAGTTTACGACAAGTTTGTAGAAAAACCCATAGATTTTATGATACTTGGGAAAACATCGAACAGGTAAAAATTGGAAAAAAGGTTTTATTGCTTTAAGTTGCAAAAGTTATGAATGAAAACGATTTTTTCCGGTTTAAGTAATTTTTGTTTTAATGTGTATTCTTTAACAGGAAAAATCCATAGATTTTATGATACTTAGGAAATCCTGCAGCAGGTAAAAAGGGGGTTTCTGATTTTGTACCTACATTTCTAACAACAGTTGACAATAAGAGCGGTTTTCCTTTGGTTTATTTGAGTACCTGTCAGGACTTACGTAAAAAAAATGTTATAAAAGATTTAAAATCAAAATTAATTCATCAGTTTAATCTTAAACGCAAAGGCAAGCCGTTAGTTGATAAGAAAGGTTTTTTTAAAATGTCTTCATTCACAAACGAAGAATACGCAGACATTATTTACGTTTATGGGTTGTGCAATGGAATTTCAAATAGTGCGCGACAAAGATACCATGAACTTTATCCAAACCGACGACTTCCTAGTAGAAATGTATTTGGAAATACATATCGAAGGCTTCGAAAAACGGGATCAGCTTCAAATACACGACCTATTGCGGGAGCTCCGCAAGTACGAGTAAGAAGAACTTCGATTAATCAGAGAATACTTGAAGCTGTTACAAATGAGTCAAATACACGACCTAAGGCGGGAGCTCCGCAAGTACGAGTAAGAAGAACTTCGATTAATCAGAGAATACTTGAAGCTGTTACAAATGAGCCATCAATCAGCATCAGACGCTTAGCTTTGCAATCCAATGTTTCCAGACATAAAATTTCTGATGTCCTGCATGGAGAAAATCTGTAATCGTGCAAAAAATCCCTTTTTTTTAATTTTACCTTTTTATACCCTATTCTAAGGGTATATTAATTTTGACGCATAGTTTGTAACATACCTTAATATTGCCCGTAGACCCCTAAAAGTTACTATATTTATGATCAGCATCGATAGTAATGTCGATCTAGCCATGTCCGTCCGTATATCCGTCCGTCCGTCCGTCTGTAGCCAAAAATTAGGCCTTTAAACGGGACCTAGAGAGCTGAAATGTTAACCATATACTCTCTAGGGTCCCGAAATAATCAACTTTACGAATTTTTGAAATCCGCCCACAGACACGCCCACAAACTCAAAAAAACAACATTTTGGAAAAAATCGAATTTTGAGCTAGAAAGCTGAAATTTTTTATATATGATCTATGACTCCTAAAACTGCTCGGGATAAAAAATTTTCAAAATCCGCCCACTGACACGCCCACAAATAAATAAAATATTTTTTTTTTACCCTATTCTAAGGGTATATTAATTTTTGAAAATCCAAAGTTTCAGCAAGGGAGCTGAAATTTATAGTATATACTCTCTATGGGCCCTTTATGCTCATGTGTAAATATTTTCAAAATCCGCCCACTGACACGCCCACAATTAATTTTTTTTTTTTTGAAAATTCAAAGTTTGAGCTACGGAGCTGAAATTTATAATATATACTCTCTAGTAGTCCTTTATTCTCATGTGTTAATTTTTTTTAAATCCGCCTACTGACACGCCCACAATTAAATAAAACAATTTTATTGAAACACCCAAGTTTGAGCTAGGGAGCGTTTTTTTTTTGATAAAATCCTTTAAATGTTATATAACAAAATATGTAGAGCGTTCTTAACAATTGAACCATACTTAGACTTTTGTCACGCCCACTTATGAGGGATAGGAATAAGAATAATAAGGAATCGTCCAAGCGGACTGTAGCCCGTCCCTATGTTTTTTATTTTTTTTGTTATGGGAATTCGCTGGAATTAAAAAATCATCGAAAGACATTGCAGAGCTACTCGTAGTACGCGAGGGATGCTTCTGCAATAGTGAGAGACTTTAACTCATCTAAAAAAAACTCCCGGGGGACTGACATTCGCCATCCCGAATGAGATTGCACCTAGTCGACGACTAATCGGCAATTTGTTTTTGAACTACATATTTGTTGAATTTAACAGATATATCCGCCGTTTGTCGGATTTCTAAACTTTTTTTTGTTTGAAATCAATACCTGATTTCTTAGCCCTAGCTAACTCTTATAGATCAAGAGGTTTTACCCGTCACAATCTCCTGATTGCATTGTCATTATTTAATAGTTCTGTTATTTCTGTGTTTACGTGAGTGAAAAGCCTACTTCTGTGCCTTTGAGCAACTTTCTTAACTTTATCTTCAACCATTTCAGCATTTAGATCTTTATGCAGATCGGCATTGCATATGTACCAAGGTGCATTAACTATGTTCCTTAGTACTTTGTTTTGGAAAACCTGAATTGTTTGTAAATTTGTTTGGCATGTGCCCACAATTGGAGCCCGTAGGTCCATACTGGTTTCAGAACTTGCGTGTATAGCAATAACTTGTTGTAGTTAGACAGGGATGAGTATCTCCCAATAAGCCAATACATTTTACTGTATCGCATGTTCAACTCATCTTTTTTTTCTTTACGTGTATGGGTTTTTCTACAAACTTGTCGTAAACTTTTATTTTTAGTATTGTTAGTTTCATTCAAAAAAAATATTAAAACGTTATGTTTATTACGAATTTTCTGGAGAAAATTGAACAGAAAGTCAAAAAATTAGCATGGGCAGGAAAAACGGAACAGGTTAAAAATTGGATATCTAAGACTGAGTTAAGATATAAAATTTATTTAAATGCAATTACAGAGGCTAATATTTCTTCTAAAAATAGAGCCCTAAACAACAATTTCTATCATTAGTACTAACAGCGCAATTACCGTTAACATGGCTCAGGGTGCACCCAAGTAAGCCTTTTCTTAAATCCTCAATAAATGATATAAAAATTAGAGATAGGCCCTTACTGTAGAACAATTTTTTCCTTAGAATATACCCATAAATCATGCCCTAAAATATTGCCAACGAATTAAAGGACACCCTGTATGCCGTGCCGTTTCTAAAGACATTTTGGGAAAATATCCTTTTTCGGGTTTAATTATTGTGGCTCCAAGGACCTCTTTGTAAAATAACCTGATGTAAAATAAAAGGGACATTCAATCAATTTTCACCACTAAAATTTTGATTTAGTTATTAGTTATTACCTAGGCAGCTAAAAAGCTACAGCTTAAAATTAATCAACTTTTAGTTGTCATCCGCAACTAACTTTGGAAACCTGACGAGCTTAGTTACACAACCTGCAACTAATAGCTAATAGCAAAAATTAGTTGTTTTATGATAGCTAACTACCAAATCGATTGCATTTTTAGCGCAGCTAATTTAACTACGTTAGTTACTTAGTTATGGCGTTATCTAGATAACAAATTAAGCTAACGCGCAACTGCGCCTACATGCTTACACATCAACTATACCGTGAGTGCAGCGTGACTCACACCTTTTTTTTTATATGATATATGGCTCCTAAAACTGCTCGGGAGATAAGATTTTATTGAAAAGTCAAAGTTTGATCTCGGGAGCTGAAATTTATAATACAGTATGTATATACTCTCTAGGGGCCCTTTATGCTCATGTGTAAATATTTTCAAAATCCGCCCACAATTTAAAAAAAAAAAACACTTTTTTTGAAAATCCAAAGTTTGAGCTAGAGAGCGTTTTTTTTACAAAAGCTTCGTTTTTTTTCTATAAAATCCTTTAAATATTATATAACAAAATATGTAGAGCGTTCTTAACAATTTAACCATACTTAGACTTTTGTCACGGCCACTTATGAGGGATAGGAATAAGAATAGGGTATCCAACAGTTCGCCCAAGCGGACTGTAGCCCGTCCCTATGGTTTAAATATTTTTTTGACACATACAGTGATGACCGAATCTGGTTAAAAGGAACTTTCGGTTACAACGAATCATTTCAGTCAAAATTCCATAAGAACTCCGGACAATATTCTATCGCTGATAATGAAGTCTAGCTATAACGAACTAACTTTCGCGGTCCCCACGAGTTTCTCATAAGCAGACACTACATATTGGTCGTAAATTCCTAAAAGTAAGAACATATATTTGTGGTCAGCATCGAAAGTAATGTAGAACTACTAACGTCTGTCCGCCGGGCACCAAATTTGAGGCCTTTTAATTCGAGCTAGGTAAAATTTGGAGCATGTTATATTCTAGAAGCGCAAAAGGTCAAGTGCTCAGATTTTTCAAATCGCACCACTGACATGCGCACCATTTAAGGAAATGCAGGTTGCGTTCTTTACAAAATATGTTGGCACGCCGACTCTTTATGGGCGTTTTGGCCCCAAGCCTGCCAGGCAACTAGCACCTACCCTCAGCCGAGCAATGAAGTTGTGTATGTGGGCTAAACCATGCGGAGTAAAGAATTAAATTGCTTTAACAACTTCTTCCTTTAATGGCGGTGAGGCTATGATCAGGATTAAAGGGGATCATAACCCTCCCACTTAACGACATCCCTAGCCCTACTGGTCCGCGTGTGGGGTTCGCCTGTTCGACCTTAGAAAATAGCGGCAGGCCTCCCGACTTTGAATCACTTCGTCGCTGAGGCCGATCAAATGCTGGCGTTGCTGCATTTGTGTGGTCCAGGAGATTTTAGGCCTGCCTCTCTTTCGCGTTTATATTGGAACGTTGACTGATATCGCCTCTTTGACAGGGTTCTTAGGATCACTAAGCCGATCGCGCTGCATTTTTTTCGAGATAGGTTCCTTGACGATCTTTAATCATCATAGGACCGAGATATTTGAACTGGTCTATTCATATAAATGTCTGGGTGAAATTCCTTTCACAACAAATAATCCATTTCCTGGATATGGATGCAGAGTCATGGTGAATTTGGCTTTGCTTCTAATTTGAAAGCGAAATAAAACGATGAAACTGTTTTGCAAAAATTTTGTGGCATTCCCATACGTTTTTTGACAATATTTTGTGATGGTACCGAAATAATGCCAAATGGGGTCTTATTTCGATGGGCGGTATATTACGTCACCGGCAACTGTAGGAGACATGACGACGAATACCATTATAGTTCTGTGTAGTACCAGATACATTGAATTGTTTTTTTCTGAGAACGACTGGTCCTGCAAGTTTTTTTTGAATATTGAATATTTTACTCCGTCGCCCAAATCATGTTTCACCAAGACGCAGGATATCAATGTTGGATCGTAGAATTGCATCTTAATGGACTTAATGTGTTTTAGGTGGCGCCACATTCCGGTGTGGTTCTCGGCTTCAACAAATTACACTCCTCTGTTAACGCGGTTTTCGACTAACTGTCTATAGTTGCGGACTCCGAGTTGATTAAGGTCCCCTTCCACTTGGCTAGCTACTTAAGGCGAGAGTGATCCTCCAGCTTCTTAGGCTAGAGTTGTTGTTCTTTCACTATACATGTAATAGTCGATTTCGCTGTACAGCTCGCCTTTGAATCGCCTCCTCTAACGAGGATGGGGTCCACGCAAACGGTACCGAGTATCTTACGAAAAATTATTGTTCTCGAAACGATCCAAGATATTTGCACCCGCTCCTGAACGAGTCAATGCATCAGATAGATAGAGCAGGCCTGGGATTAATAAGTTCCGTCCGTTTTTTTTTAAATTGCACATGCAAAAGGGATTTTTAGCACCCTTATAATGTAAGTATAAGGCACGAGCATTAAACAAATGAGGATGTACGAATGACGAGAAACCAGCAAATGTTGTAAATCATAATGGGGAAGAACAAACATGCGTGATAGAGATTCATTTTTTTCACAGTACGTCCGAAATTGGGATTAAGGGTGAACTGCAGTTGCGCATTCCTGGCATAGCAGATAATGCGGTTGAAATGTTCAAGGAGTGGAAGCTAGCAATTTCGTTTGAGCGCTTGTGGCGGAAATATAGAAAAAGCAACTATAGGCAGGTGACGTTACGACGTTAACTCCAGCCCCAACGCATGGATCACATAAATGCAATAACACCAACATTCGATTGGCCTAAGCACAAAAGTGATCCGAAACCGAGAGGCCTGCCGTGTTTATTGAGGTCACACCGGCGAACCTCCAGGCGGACCAGTAGGGATGCAGTAAACTGGGAGGGTTATTTTCCCTTCAATTCTGATCATATCTTCGTTGTCAAAAAGGAAGAAAAAGAATTCATCGTGTCTCCAAGCTTAAAAAAATGTGACCCTTGATATGAGCGTTGTGTTCAAGTTTTGGGCGAAAAAACGCCTTATAAATTTCTAGCCACATCATAAGGGGTGAAATTAGCTTAGTTGTTCTCAAGAGAGCCTTACTACCTTCTTAGCCCGAACTAACAGCACTCAATTCATGCCAAAGTTATTCTTATTCTTCTTTTGATTTCTGATGAGATATCATTTTCAGAAGTAATAGCAAAACCGAGGTAGACACAGTTTCTTACTACCTCAAAGTATATATCTTTCTATTGTAGCGTTCTTTCCGATTCCGCGATGTTATGTGCCCCTTTAGCCGATACTGTTTCAATACTCGATAACGCACCGCTGAAAGCTCGTTGTGTGTTATCAATATCGTCGGCGTATATAAGGGTTAACAGACTTTTGAAAGATCGAACCCAGTGTTTTGGATTTAAGCTTGGTACTATTCTTTATATTGTTTAAGAAGTCATAAAAAGTTTTCGTTAGATTTGTTCATACAGTAAGCTTTCTCCATCGTCATCTTACACCGACCGAGGACTTTGGCAGCAAGGCCAAAATTAAACAAGGCTGTCGTAGGCGGCTTTTGAAATCGATCTGAACGCCTTCATATCTTGCTGTATTCGGATTTTTCATTCATTAGCCAGGAGTTCGCCCGCCAGGAGTTCCGCGGGTGGCAATGGTGCAGTAGTAGTGTATTCGCTTACGAAATGGAAGGTCGTGCGTTCGAATCCCGGCCAAGTCCATTACTTTATACCGAATACATGAAATCGTAAACTCCCTAAGTAACTTAGACACCACCCGTGGAGAAAAACCCTACAACTGCACCCAAACACTTCTTTCCTATCTCTCTATTCTTTCTAATACCAAGTAGCTTACACTGTGTTCTTAGCATTATAAGGGTACTGTAACAACAGAAAAAAATCCCTTTAGCGTAAGCAAATTATAAAAAAAAAAGAAGACGTTTCCTTTTATTTCGTTATCATACTCACCCAATTGACACGCAACAATCTTGGGTTATAAAGAAATCGGATACTGGAATGGTGCAGGTCATGATTTTAAAAACTGAATACGCACAAGAATACAGATCTCCCTAAATCAAGACGCCATCCGTGGAGAAAAAACCCTACAAAGTACCAAACTATCCTCCTATTCTGTCAAACACGTAGTATGTAGCACCTAAAAACAGGCAATGAACCATTTGCTAGGTGCTGCTTGCAGCAACAAAAAAACGCCTGCGCTCTGTTTCTTAAACTATAAGGGTGAGTCCAGCGACAGGCACTAGAATATGTTAACATCAATTCTGAGACAGTCAGAAACTGCCGCACAATGCTAAAAGCAGTATGCAGACGGAACCGAGTTAGACTGTGCTGGGTACCGGGACGCAAATGTATAGAGGGGAATGAGCAAGCCGATGAGCTAGCGAAAAAGGGTGTGGAACTGGAGAGTAGTGGAACTGTGGACATTAAACCACCGCTTGGCGTTATCAAGGGAATAATTAATGAGAACATCTTAAAAATGGCTGACCTTAAATGGTAAAATTAAGAGGGGCATAGTATGTCTAGAGCACTTTGGCCGCATTTGGATAAAGGAAGATCTAGCAAAATTCTCAAATTGAATAGGCAACAGCTTAGAACAGTAGTTGCGATTATGTCAGGGCACTGTCACAGGAGAATACTTCTTCGAGGAATTAGGGGAGCTGGGCGGCACAGACCGCAGGAAGCTGGTAAAATTAGAAAGGAAGATTGTGTGTTTTGTTTAGGGAAGTGTTTAGGTTTTTCTCCTTTTGAAGTTTGGTTTCAATCGGTTCCCTAGGAATCGCGATGGGCCCTTCTGGTGCCTAGTTCTGTTTAACCGAACCTAACCTAACCTAACCTACACTATAAGGGTAACTGTAATATTTACAGAAAAAAACCCTTTGTCGTACGAAAATTATATATATAAAAAACAAGAACACTGGCAACATTTTATATCCGCTGAGCAATATTTTGTTTTTTTTATAATTTGCTTAAGCTTAAGGAGTTTTTATTTTTCTTTATATGTACAGTACCCTTATAGTGTTGGAACACAACGTAGGCGTTTTTTGTTGAACAGTAAGCAGCACCTAGCAATGAAGTATTGCATTGCATGATTTTAGGTGCTACTTATTATTCAAAAGAATGGGAGGATAGGAAAGTATTTTGGTGCTTCTGTAGGGTTTTTTTCTCTTTATTCCGCCATCGCTTCATCCCTTCTGTAGTTAATGGATAGAACAAAGTTGTATGTAGGTGTAGGCATGCACAGTGAGAACGATTTAAAGTTTCTTAAATCTAGCAAAGATTCGTTAGCGCAGCACTGTCAACATGCAATGACGAAATCTCTGCTTCGTATCTACGATGAATTGAAATGAAATTCCGCCTGAGCCCCTGGTATTGTTAAAATACATGAAATGCTTCTCAAAAGTACTTGCGTTCTATTGCATCCGAACACCATCTTCAAAAGATCCCATATACTAACAAGTTTCATAATCATGACATCTTCTGTCTATTATACCTGATCTTAGATTTGAATTTATAACGAGAGGTTGAGCTGTCAAAATTCGATATATTATTCACACAATAAGTACACGTATGTCTATACATAGTCATAAAACTGGTTATTTAACAATTTCTCCGCCATCAAAACCCATCATGTCATTTCACATCAGTGCACTTGATGCCGAAGTAAGCCACCCTTCAGCACATTGTTGTGACATTGGGATTTTCTCAAAATGGCATGGCATCATCGTCATCATCTCTACCTCGGAAGTGTAAACGCGTAAGAGAGGTTGTGCCTTAATTGCTTTTGAATCATAATTAAGTTCCAACAGCCTTTTTACTCAATTAATCCATCCTAATGGCCTCTCCAGCCCAAGAAACTGGCATCATACTCTTTCTGTATTCTGTATAATTTCACAAGTTTTTTCCCTTTCTTTATCCTTGTCTTTTTTGCTTTCTCTCTCCTCTCTCCGGCTGACTTTCTGTCTATTATTATTTTTTATCGCCTTTGGTAATTATAAGCAAGGCTTCAGTTAATGGTGGGAGATATTGCTTACCTTTCATTCTTCTTTTTGCATCACCAAATCAGAGGTGAATTTAAGGTGAACCTTTCCGGGAGGAGGATGCCTTTGTCTTTTAATATTAACATTTTTCTCTCGTTATCAATTGTTGTTCTTTACGTTTAACTAGAATTCGAGTGTCATTCAAAATTGATTTAATTCTTTGGGTACTTTTTTTCGTTGCAGGTACTCTCAGCATTGGACATATTACAACCACCTCATTTGGATTTCTTCCAGGAAATGTATCCTTTTCAAAAAAAAAAAAAAAAAAAAAAAAAAAAAAAAAACAAACCAGATACGGAATTGGGAGTGCCACCCGTTGAAAATGTTAATGAAAATGTTATCCATTTCCACCGTGAAGGTACTGCCGGATCTCTGATTTATTGAAATTCGGTTCGGAATGTCTTTAATGTTTATTTGAAACCTCTTGGCGCCTTGTCATTGGCAATTAGTTATTAAACTCACAGCATTACGGACAGGGGAGCTTGAATCGAAAAATGACGTTAGTTGGAACTGGAGAATTATTTTCTTTGAATGTGACAATTACTTATTGACTTTCAACGTGAACATTATGTATAAGAGATTCCAAACAAGTGATCTCTTAAAATATTCGAATGTATTTATTCCAAAGCGAGCAAAACGTACGTAATCCAGAATAGATATCCAATCTACAGCAACTTGCTCTTCTAAGATTGGTCGCTGTCTATTCCGATACTACAATGGAAGATGCTCTGAACAATTGATCGAAATAATTCATAGACACGCATAATTTGTTCTTTCTACTATGCTAATGCTCTCCGTGCTCGGCATATGACGTTGCACTTGTAAACTGCCGCCCACAGACACGCCCACAAACTCAAATAAACAAATTTATCGAAAAAATCGAATCTTTAGCTACAAAGCTGAATTTTTTTATAAATAATCTTTGACTACTTAAACTGCACGGGAGATAAAATTTTTAAAATCCGCCTACTGACACACGCACAATTAAATAAAACAATTTTATTGAAAATCCAAAGTTTTTTTTTACAAGAGCTTCGTTTTTTTCGATTAAAATATGTAGAGCGTTCTTAACAATTCAACCATGCTTAGACTTTTGCCACGCCCAATTATGAGGGTTAGGAATAAGAATAGGGTATCCAACAGTTCGCCCAAGCGGACTGTAGCCCGTCCATATGTTTTTCAAAATGTTAGCAACTGTTAAAAAAAAAAATTCTAAAATCTGAGTATGCAGATTTCTTCTACATATTTGTATATGTAATTTTTTTGGAAATTACATCGCCCGTTTTTGAGATATTGTGGGTTTCCCAAAGTGAGTTAGGCATCTTCTGACAGTCAACGAGTATTCAAGAAATTAAAATTGATCAAAATCGTTAGAGCTGTTTATGAGAAAAGCGATATTTTCAAAAATCTGTTAGGTATATGAATAAAAAAGTTTATAAAAAATATTTCAACATGTTTTATATTACAAATTCGTGATAAATAATAGTATAAGTCGGTGTAAGCTTTCTTCAAAATAAAATCACCCGTTTTTGAGATATCAGGTTGTTTGTGAAGTACTGTTATTCGAATATATTCGCAAAAACTGAGTAAGCCATTTTCTTACGCTCACCTCAATTATTTTATGTTTCAAAAATTATCAAAATCGTAAGAGCCATTTTTGAAAAAATCGGTGTAGGAAAAACCAATCATGATAGATTAGATACCGTTATTTAAAGTGATAGAATATAAAAAAAATCCGCGAGATATAGACCTACAAATTCCAAATACGAGGTTTGAAGTAAATCCGTCCACCCATTGTGGCTGGAGCCTCGGTGACTTGCGTCGTTTCTTCGACGAAGCGCATGTACGTATTTCTAGGGTTAAATAAAAAATCCAGGGCTGTGTAGCATGAGATAGAGGTTATGATGCGATTAGAGGAATTCCTGTCGTTTTTTTCCTACAAATATTTTCTTGGTAATAGACGAATGTACCCTTCCGCTCCCTGGTACTTACTTCCTTTATCAGCTCCACAGCCCGTGGAAAGAGGTTATTTCGTTATACTACTGGCCGAAAGGTCGCCGGGTTAAATTACCTTAGTATGACATAACATTTTTTTATTGCCCCGCCTCTTGCCTGATTAACATACAAGGATAAAATTTGCCGTTCAGAATCGGCATAAAATTGTAGGTCCCTTCCATTCGTGCCGAAAATATAACTTCACACTCACGAAAAGTTGGAGAAACTATCTTTTGCGGCATTTTAATGCCTTTTTTCAAGATTTCGCGACAAATCAGTACAGTCCCTCAATATTCGACTCTTGCAGCTGGTATCTATTTAGATACATTTACTTGCCGTATCGTCCTACTCCTGAAGTAAAAAAACTTCTTTCTGAGCTGACCCGTAAGAATGCAGTGGGTTGGGAAGGTTTGGTCCAGATCATAACGTAGCCAGATCATTTGGACTTTTTATACCCTATTCTAGGGGTATATTAATTTTGACGCATAGTTTGTAACATACCTTAATATTACCCGTAGACCCCTAAAAGTTACTATATTTATGATCAGCATCGATAGTAATGTCGATCTACCCATGTCCGTCCGTCCGTCCGTCCGTCCGTCCGTCCGTCCGTCCGTCGGCAAAAATTAGGCCTTTAAACTGGGCCTAGAGAGCTGAAATTTTAACCATATACTCTCTAGGGTCCCGAAATAATCAAGTTTACGAATTTTTGAAATCCGCCCACAGACACGCCCACAAACTCAAAAAAACAAAATTTTGGAAAAAATCGAATTTTGAGCTAGAAAGCTGAAATTTTTTATATATGATCTATGACTCCTAAAACTGCTCGGGATATAAAATTTTCAAAATCAGCCCACTGACACGCCCATACAAAAATAAAACAATTTTATTGAAAAACTAAAATTTGAGCTAGGGAGCTGAAATTTATTATATATACTCTCTAGGGGCCCTTTAAGCTCATGTGTAAATATTTTCAAAATCCTCGTACTGCCACGCCCACAATTTAAAAAAAACTTTTTTTTTAAATCCAAAGTTTGAGCTAGGGAACTGAAATTTATAATACAAGGTGGCGCAAAAGTCATCACCCAGTGGCGTTCACCAATCCGACTGAAAACTACATAGGATAGATGTCAAACGTCGTGGATCATTTAGAACATTGACACACAGAATTGCCTAAGGCTACCCAAGGGCTGAAAACCCTATCGGAAGATGCTATAATTTTTGCAAATGGCGGCAAATGTCAATTTGACTTTGACATTTGTGAAGTAAACAGAAGACAACTTTTGCGCCACCTTGTATATACTCTCTAGGTGTCCTCTATGCTCATGTGTTAATTTTTTTTTAAATCCGCTTACTGACACGACCACAATTACATAAAATAATTTTATTGAAAAACCAAAGTTTGAGCTAGGGAACGTTTTTTTTACAAAAGCTTCGTTTTTGTTTGATAAAATCTTTCAAATGTTATATACTCGGAACAGAATATGTAGAGCGTTCTTAAGAATTCAACCATACTTAGACTTTTGTCACGCCCACTTATGAGGGATAGGAATAAGAATAGGGTATCCAACAGTTCGCCCAAGCGGACTGTAGCCCGCCCCTATGTTTTGATGTTCTGTTGGCAGAAGCTACCTTTTAAGGTCAAACCGGCGAACCTAACAGGCGGACTAGTACGTATGCAGTGAAGTGGAAGGATAATGGTCCCTGTTGTCAAGATCATAACCTCGTCGTTAAAGAAAAGACGACGATATTGGCAAAGGCTGGTTCCTCTTGACAATTGGCCAGAAACTAAATGCGTTCTTTGCTAAAGTGAATCGTCATGGATTTTATTACATTTAACGATCAACTAAATCAATAAAATGGGCTTTATATAGGGTCTTCATTAAGGACTTGACAACTTCTTTTTTAAATAAAATGCAAACTACTTGAGACATCTAAAAAAAATGATTGGCTTGAATTACTATCAAAACATTTATGATTGGACTTCGATTTCGTCACTTTTCGACTGCGATCGGGCGAAATGTCTGTGTTTGGACACAGATTTTCAAATCGGCTGATTGGTCAGTCGGTCATGCTCAAATGAACAAGCAAATCGTTTACCTACATCTCTCCTTCAAATGGTGTTCACATTCGTCACCATTCAGTTTCACGATGTCGATTTTTTAACACAAAGCTCTCGCTCCCATTGAACAAATCCAGGTTATAGGTGACATTTTGAACGCCTTCATACGCCTCACATAACAGTCGAGAAATAGGAAATTGATTTTAAGCAAAAAAAAAAATATAAATAATATCAATGTCAAAGCACTTCCGCAATAAAACTTGTGGCGAAAAAAAAAATCGAATGAAAGGCTATTTTTGGAATTGTAAAGGTTGTTACATATTTAGATCAGCCCGTTATCGTTTCGAACTTGGTCATTATTGTTCGTCATGGCATTTAAGAATTATGTGACCGGGCAAGATGTGACTTAAAATTGAAACACAAAAGAATGAGCTATCCTTATACAGGGTGTTTCGGACTTAATGTTCCATTCTTTGGGAAATGATTTTAAGTCATGTTGTAAAAATTGTTTTATTGTTTTCGGTTCCAACAGTTCTGGATAAGAATATTTTGGTCTGGTTTTAGTTAACTTTTCTTTTATTGGTGTATTTTAACAGTGCTTAAAGTGCCCTCCTCTAGTTTGTTTGCATGCGAGGGATTTGGGTTTGCCTTACAATGTCTAACGATCATTTCAATTTCAGTTAAGCTATCAGTTAAGATTTCAATAACCCCTATTATGGTTAGCAAATCGAACGTTCGACTCGAATTGAATCAAGATCTAAAAGAAGGCAACACTTAACAATTGCAAATCACTTGAAATGTATCTCATACAACTCAACTTTGAAGCAACTGAATACATTTTTTATATTATATGACACAACCTTTTTCAGTTGTTATTGTTAAACGTGTTGCCTACTTTTAGATGTTAATTCAATTCGAGTCGAACGTTGGCGTTGAATCAACATTTTCTAGTTCCTGTTTATACCCTATTCTAAGGGTATATTAATTTTGACGCATAGTTTGTACCGTACCTTAATATTGCCCGTAGACCCCTAAAAGTTACTATATTTATGATCAGCATCGATAGTAATGTCGATCTAGCCATGTCCGTTCGTCCGTCCGTCGGCAAAAATTAGGCCTTTAAACTGGGCCTAGAGAGCTAAAATTTTAACCATATACTCTCTAGGGTCCCGAAATAATCAAATTTACGAATTTTTGAAATCCGCCCAGGAAAAAGGCCAACAAACTCAAAAAAAAAACAAAATTTTGGAAAAAATCGAATTTTGAGCTAGAAAGCTGATCTATGACTCCTAAAACTGCTCGGGAGATACAATTTTCAAAATCCGCACACAAATAAATAAAACAATTTTATTGAAAAACCAAAATTTGAGCTAGGGAGCTGAAATGTATAATATATACTCTCTAGGGGGCCCTTTATGCTCATCTGTAAACATTTTCAAAATCCGCCCACTGACACGCCCACAATTCAAAAAAAAAAAACCTTTTTGAAAATTCAAAATTTGAGCTAGGGAGCTGAAATTTATAATATATACTCTCTAGGGGTCCTTTATGCTCATGTGGTAATTTTTTTTAAATCCGCCTATTGACACGCCCACAATTAAATAAAACAATTTTATTGAAACACCCAAGTTTGAGCTAGGGAACGTTTTTTTCGATAAAATCCTTTAAATGTTATATAACAAAATATATAGAGCGTTCTTAACAATTCAACCATACTTAGACTTTTGTCACGCCCACTTATGAGGGATAGGAATAAGAATAGGGTATCCAACAGTTCGCCCAAGCGGACTGTAGCCCGTCCCTATGTTTTTGATTTCAATATGTCGAAACGGAGTGATAATATGGTAGGCTAGGTTAGGTTAGGTTACTGGGCTGACGGGGCAAGAGAATCCTGCGCCCGTCACACTTAGGTCAATGTAGACCCTTTGTGATACCCTGGAGTATGCTTCCCTTATATGGAACCAATGAAATACCTATGAAAAACTTAGCGGGTTTACAAACCATCCCGATGCGTTGATGAACTTGCGCAAGTCATTCACAGACTTGCCGGAGAGTTCTTCTAAATCCTGGAAGAAATATCCTCCCAGGATATTGTTTCTGATATGACAGAGTGCAGGGCAGTGACAGAGGAAATGAGGGGTATCCTCATTCACCTCCTCGTCCCCACATCCTCTGCAGAGTTCATCTGTGCTGAGTTTTAATTTCTTTGCATGGTAGCCCGCCCAGCATGTTGTGTCCGGTGATAACACCTGTAAGAGAGGACAAAGAATTCTTGTTCATTTGAAGGATTCTCTTGGTCTTTTGTTTGTCATATAGTGGCCACATTTTCCTTGTAATAACACAGCAATCAAGGGCACTCCATCTTTCGTTTGCTGCCATCAGTGTTTTATATCCAATCACCTGTTTAAGGTAACCGGGTGGGGTTTTTACTGTAGTGTCAGCATCCCTCAATTCAAGGGAGATCCTTTTCTTGCCAGTTCATCGGCTCTTTCATTTCGTGGGACACCAGTGTACCCGGGGACCCAGCAGAGTCTTCAGTGTGCTGCGCGCCAAGAGCCCGCAGCTCTTCGCGACAGCTTCTTACAAGCCTCGATTTTATTTCTGTGGCGGAAATCGATTTTATTGCCGCTTGGCTGTCAATGAAGAAGGTAATATCAGCCTGTGGTATTGCCGTCATTAAACCAACGACCATACCACGTCGAGTTAATCGGTTCTCGTCAGATCACCGTAATTAAACGACGTTGGGCGCGGTTAGTACGTAGATGGGGGACCGTTTGAGAACAACCGCGTGTCGTTGGCCAGTCCCATCTACAGAGTTGAGGTAGATAATATACGTGGTATCACAATGGACCTAAATTGGTCTAAGTGTGTCGGCTTCTGCCGACAGCCACATAAACCTAACCTAACCATTGCCGTCATTGCAGCCTGCTTAGCGGCTGTTGTCACCGCCAGAACCTCAGCTTGGAAGACGCTGCTGTAGTCGGGGAGTCTCATCGAGCCAGATATTCCGAGCGTTTCTGAGTAGAAACCCGCGCCAATGCCGGTATCCATCTTGGAGCCATCTGTATAGATGGGGATCGTTGTTGCATTGATTGGTACTTGATTATCATGCCATTCTTCCCTGCAGGGAAAAGAGATAGTAAATGGTCTTATAAAATCCAGTTGGGGAGTAATGTAGTCTGTGCATACATTTCTACCCGTAAATTTCTCTAGAATCTGTGCATGCCCTGTTGTATACTGGATATCCAGTTTTTTGTTTGGCTTAGCCGCAAGGCACTGTTTGCTGCAGATTCTTGTACGAAAAGGTCTAGGGGCTTAAGATTGAGAATTACCTCCAGCCCCGCTGTAGGGGTGGATCTCATAGCCCCAGTAGTGCCAATACAGGCAATTCTTTGGACTCTAGTCATAGTCTTAAGGTTGGTGACCTTTCACAACCCCTGCCACCAGACTAAATTACCGTATGTGAGTATAGGTCTAACCACCGCCGTATACAACCACATGATAATTTTGGGACTAGGTCCCCAGGTTTTGCCGAAGATTCTATTGCAAGCGTATAAGGCTATCATTGCCTTATTTGCTCGTTCGTTTATATTGAGGCTCCAGTTTAATTTTCTATCCAGAATCACGCAAAGATTCTTTGCGTATTCTGATGTTTGTAGTGGAGTACCCTCAATAGTTAGCTGATTAAATTGCGGTATAATCCTTTTATTGGTGAAGAGGACCAGTTCTGTCTTTTGTGGGTTAACCGCAAGTCCGCAGCTTCTGGTCCAGTTACCAACCATAGATAAGGCGTTCTGTATTTGTTCACTTAGAGTGGATGGGAATTTTCCTGTCGCTAGCAGTGCTAAGTCGTCAGCATATGCTACTGCCTTGACTCCACTAAGTCTAAGTTCAATCAGAATCTCGTTTAAAACGAGTACCCAAAAAGGGGTGATAGGACTCCGCCTTGAGGGGTTCCTCTAGATGCTGACATGTGGTAGATTTCATTGAAATTTATCGCGCGTGTCCAAGTTCATGTTTTTATCTTGTTTTTTTAGTTCGAGTCACTAGTTGCAGTAGCTCCAAATATACGCTTTCACTCATACGTAAATAGTTTGACCAATCACCATGTTCAAACCTCAATTCCGTCATTAAATTTACATGCGATAGGGTTCGTCTTTTCAAGTACCAATCTTTGCTCCATTTCTTTGTTTCTTCTTTTTGATTTATTAAGCGACAAAACTATAGCTATTGCAATTAGGCTTTCATCGTCTATTACGCAATTTATTTCGTTTAACTTTCGCCTGCTCACAAGTAAAATGAAAGCTCAACTGAACACCGGACTGAAGTCTAAATGCACTGTCTTTTTTAACTGAACTGATAACTGATCGTCTAAAAGGGCGGCTAACTGATGCTTCACTTTAAACAAGGCTTCGAGAATTCGCTTCTCCAAATCATTCAAAGTTGTTATTCCCGCATTCAAAAAAATCAATTCAATAAATTCTGGAGATGCAGACCAGTGAACTGGTTCGATTATTCCAATCCTTAACCTCGCGGCCGTAACGCTATCCTGTTGGTAAAATGATGAAGCTAGTTAAAAGTTCTTCTTCGGTAAATTTACCAACAAGCCATTCATACCCAAACATAACTTTTTTCAACGGCTGTAAAGGAACAGTGTAAGGAAATGATGCTGGGTAGATAGGGTAGGCTGGCTGGTTTTATGACACCAAGGCTCAGTTACCACCCCCGTTCGTGGTCAAATGAGAGGTATTCTGAGCAACCACAAAAATTACTAGTCAAAGATGAATTCACATAGCAGGGCACAAGGTATCCGAAGAAAGGCTACAGTACGCTCGGCCGAAAAGGAGTTTTTGTAAAAAAAACCCGCTTAAAAGTGGGCATGACGGAAAATTTTATATAAAGGAATTGTTCAAAACGACTTTATCTACATACTTTGCGAAGAATAGGACTTTCATTTACAATAATTTGTTCAATGAAGCGTTTTTTTTTTAATATTGGGCGTGTCATTGGTCGCATTTGAAAAATATTGAAACATGAGCGGCCCCTAGAAACTATATACAGGGTGTTTTTTTTTACAGAGGCATACAACTTTTTGTAAAAATAAAACACAACAAATTTAATGGAATGACCAACTTTTATGGCATTTAATCAGCCTTATTGCGAAGATCAATCGACAATTGATAATTGACTATTTTCAATGTGTGCTATTGTGAACGAACGATTCATTTGGTATTTTTGTCAATCGCATTTTTTTAATTGGCTGCGATTGACAAAATCCTTTAGAATCATTCGTTCACAATAGCACACATTGAAAATAGTCAATTAACAACTGTCGATTGATCTTCGCAATAAGGCTCAATGTTTAAAAATAATTTCTGGCATATGGCCTCAGCGACTGCGCCTTATGAACGCCATCCTGTCGGCCCAATTTTGCATCACTTTTTCGAGCATAACAGGTCTTATTTCGTCAATAGTGCGTCGAATGTTGGCTTTTAAGTGATCAGTCGTTGCTGGTTTATCAGCATACACCAGAGATTTGACGTGCCCGCACAAAAAGTAGTCCAAACGTGTCAAATCACATGAACGAGGTGGCCAACTCACAGCTCCACATCTTGATATGATTCGGTGACCAAACGTTTGGCTCAACAAAGTCATGGTTGCACGCGCTGTATGGCATGTTGCTTAGGGTAGCGATGATGTATAGGTTAGGGTATTGGCTTGTCACCCGTGCTGTGCAGGTTGAATCCCCATAGGGAACAACAACATACGCCATTCATTTTCCAGCCTCTACACCAAAAGGAGGATTTCTGCCTCCAAATGATTTCCAATGATATGAGGAATAAAAAAATCACGAATCATTTCCCTGTAGCCTTCGCCATTCACCGTCATGTTGGCACCAGTTTCAAATTTAAAGCCAAATAGGCCGATGACGCCTTCGGCATGTAAACCACATCAAAGAGTGATGTTTTTGGGATTTAATGGAGTTTCAAGAGTCTCATTAGGGTTGGGCTCACTCCAAAAACGACAATTCTGCTTGTTTACAAACCCGTGAAGCCAGAAATGAGCCTCATCACTGACAATGATTTGACGATAAAAATCTGGTTCAACTTCCGGTTATTCACAGCCCATTCACAGAACACACGACGCAATTGATGGTCCGTTAGCTTTAATTCTTGCACCAGTTGGATCTTATATGGATGTAGGCCAAGATCTTTCCTCAAAATTTGGCAAGTAGTGGACGGGCAGAGACCGATTTGCTGAGAACGGCGTCGGATCAATAAATTCAAGGCCTCACACACGTCTGCAGCGACGATGGCTTCTTCTGTACGAACGGTACAAGCTCGATTTGGATCAATATTTTTACACAGAGTAAATGTGGTCATGAATGGATCCATAGTATTGCGTATTAGCTGCTTAGATGGACGATTATGCGCACGACGAAGTGCTCTATAAGTTTGGCAAACAGAGCGCGAATTTTGAAAATAAATTTCAACGGTTGTAAACGTTGTTCTGGTGTAAGTCTTTTCATGGTGATTTGCCAAAGTATACTGAAAAAAAATTCAAACACACTTTATTAGTTTGACAGTTATCCCTATCAGAATTTTATAGCTCTATAAAAACAGCCTATGTATTATAAATTTTAGCTTCCTATCTGAAATTTTGACTTTTCGATAAAACTGTGTTTTTAAATTATGGGCAGTGAACAGATTTTAAAAATCAAGACAATATATTTAAAACTGCAGTTTTCTTAGTGTTGCATGGGCCAGAAAAACGGAACTGGCTTAATAATTGAATGTCTCAAGACACAAATAAGATAATGATTTTATTTAAACGCATCAGAAAGAACGTAACTTCTTCTAAAAAAAAAATAAAGTCCTAAATAAAGTTTCTGCAACAACTATTAACGGAGCTATTTGAATTAACATTCTTCAGGGTACGCCAAAGTAAGACTTTTGTTAAATGCTCGTTAAATAATGTACAAATTGGAAATAGACCCTTAACGTTTCTAAAGAGCATTTCGAAAAACCATTCCCCAAAGAATTGAACATTAAGTCGGAAGCACCCTGCATAAACTCTGATAAACCGATCCAAATGTATTCACCAAAAATTTGCATTCAACAATTTCCATAAGGTTCCTTCGAATTCGCAGTGATAATAATTTATGAATAAATTTATCGTGAACAATTATGTACATTCATACGTCTTTCCTACCCACCCTGTACCTTAACCTACATCAGGGAAGCGTATCGTTACACATACATATATTACATATTTTGGTATGCTATCCCACCCATATCGATAGATACACATATCAGTAGATAAATATTTACACCGAGAAATAAATGAGCTTCCATTAGGCAAAGATACTTTTACGCAAACCAAAAGAATGAAACAAAAGATATTGAAGTTGGAAAAGTTATTCTATTTCCATTAAATTGGAGTAGATTCCGTTCGATTACCATATTTGAGTTGACGTTGATAATGATGACGTCGGTCAATGGAATTCAATAACTTTTCTTGGGAAATTAATCCTGAAATGGAAAAAATCTCAATGGGGTGTTGGATAATGGGTTAGCATTTCAAACACACACATACCAGAGGATCGGAAAGTTTTTCAATTAGATAAAGAAGTTATTTTTAAGAGGAATGTGGAGTTATTAGATGAATGGCATTGTTTTGTCATAAAGTGGGAGGAGGTTTAATTTTGAAGTAATTTTGTGAGGGTATTAGTGAGTTAATGAAACTAACGGGGGTGGTGATAGGTGAGGTTAGGTTAAGGGGGCTGTATGCGCATTTGCGTATGTTTTACTCGGAGGCCAAAGTGGCCCATTGTGAATAGGTATTTGTTACGTGGTTATATATGTAACTAGCAAAACCATTTGGATCTGCCGATGATCTTTTAAGGTAATAGAGGTATCCCCGCCACTTCGTCCGAGTTGTCAAAGGAACGTGCTCCCATGCAAAGGAAGCAGCGTTCTTGAAGTACAGGGCAGTAGCAAAGGAGATGTTCCGCAGATTGAATTTCTTAATTTCTTATGTTTCCGATAATGGATACAGTATCCGGTTAACACCGCGACGAGCACACTTATTTGGTTTTTGTCAAAGGATATCAATGTTTTATCTTTTAGGATCTATTTCAGGCCACAGACTAGTGGTTACGCCACAACTGTTAATGTTGTTCCATTGATCCTCAGCCAATTTATTTGTGACCACTTTTATGAAGCTCTTAGCTGTGTTGAAGTCTGGTAGTAGTATCCCTCTGTCAGCAAAAAGCACGTTCAAATCTGAGCCGCATCTCGAACCCAACAAAGCAATACTGGGTGATGTTTTATTCCTCTACTGATATACACATTTCGCTTTAAGAAGATTAGAGTTAATCGCTTTAAATGTTGCCTGGCTGTCCACGCAAAGGGTTATTTCCATTGCTGTTAGTTTCATAGCTAGAACGATCTGAGCTTCGTTTTTGAGGGGGCATCATTTTACCTTGGAAAACGCTGCAGTAATCTGGTAGTCTGTAGACTTGTTGATACTCAGCGTTTCTGAGAAGACTTCCTTCCTGTGCCATTCTCCGTCTTAGAGCTGTCTGTGAAGCTATGTGATAGTGTTGGGGAAATGCAATACTGTCTGTCAGGTACAAAGATTTTTAAGTTCTTATTGAAGTCATACCGTGGTATTTCGTAGTCAGTGAGTGGCATGAGTCCTCTTTGACTAAAAAAAAGTCAGGTATGCTCTACTATCCGAATGGGCAGGGTTTCCAAATTTGGTAGAGCACCATTGGCTGACACGTTCCTTATAAAGAGCGTAATGAGTTGGATATTCAACAATGTTTCCAGACTTAGTTGCGATGTGCATTTTATTGAACCAGTTATACCCAGAGAAGCAATTCTTTGTACCTTGTTCAAAACGCATAGGTTGGTTTTGGTGTCAACCAGAAAACTGAGGCATAGGTAAGAATGGGTTTTACAATCGCTGTGTAGAACTAATGCACTATGTTCGGTTTTAAGCCCCACTTCTTTCCGAAAGCTTTCCTGTAGGCGAAGAAGGCGTTTAGCCCCCTCGTCATTCTCTCTTCTGCATTCCGTTTCCAACTTAATTTGGAGTTGAATACAACGCTCAGGTACTTGAACTCGGATGAGATATTGAGGCAAATGCCTTCCAGTATCGATTTGTCCCATTTGTGGATCTTATATTTTGTAGCGGTTCAGTCGGCTTTGGGTTAACCGCAATACCGTTTGTTTGTACTGAGACTGCAGATACCGCAATAATAATAATAGTTATGGTATAGTGCACTGCAACCTATTGGCCTATTGTGTCCCTTGCATATACCTCGGAGATGTTCATAACCTCTTTCAGAGCCCCCTCCAAATACACTTCTTTAAAGAATCGTATCTGGGCATTGCTCTGATTTATCCTTGGGAGGTCGCACTCCTTAGAGCACGGCGTCCAGTCGAATTTCCTTGATAAATCTGAGAATGTGCGCTGGAGTTTCAACGGTTTCACTGCAGAATCTGCAAAGGCCGTCCTATGATATACATATATTCGTAGGTTATTTTTAAGCTTTGCATCTCTTTAGTTTGTAGTTTCCTAGAAGTTTCTTTGCTTGTCTCAGACCTTGGTGGTTGAGAAAGGTTTTGGTCCTTTTTTCTTCCTCCAGTCTCCTGAACTCTTCGCGTAGGGTGTGCTCACCTATCCCGCAGAACGGTTTAGGTTCTATAAAGGGTTCCGCAGATGGTAACCCTGTTGTTCTTGCCTAGTCTATTCAGTTTGTGTAGGCATTCCCACACAAGTTCCGACTTGATGACGTGGTCGTCAAGAGCCTTTATGGTTGCTTGACTGTCGGACATTATTGCTATGTTGCAATTTCTCTAATTTTCCTCGAGATTGATTCGAACGCACCTGTCTGTGGAACATATTTCTGCCTAAAAGCTAGTACATTGGCCCATGGATTCGTAATGCTTAGTTCCTGGCCCAGTTCCTTCATCGGTCCTCGAGCCATATGTGTACCACTTTGTTCTGTGGTTGCTCAGTTCATAAGTTCTGGATTCATCACTCCAGCTTTCCCTATTGTTTAGCTTTATCTGGAAATTCTTATCGAAGTTGAATTTCCTGATACTATCATCGCTAGGTATATCGAGGAGTGGAAATTTTTTGAGTAAATCATCGTATTCTTTTGAACCGATGCGTTTCTCTTTTCCAATTCCATATTTTGCCATCCTGAGGATTGTCTTTTCTGCCGCGTCCATCACCATGAGGTGTAGGGGGATCAATTCAAATAGCACCTTCATGGCTGCGGTTGGGCAGCTACTGCTCCGTTGTGATCATTGGTCTCACAATTGCACGCAGATTCCATACTTCCACTAAAGGTGGGAAAGTTCTTCCCTGTTATAAGTACAAGTACCGCGTAGGTGAAGCGTGGTGATAATTTTTTTTTTTTTATATCAATTTAAGAGTAGTAGGAGCACTTAACTGAAAACATCTCAGCAGGCTAGTTAAACGTTTTGTGATCGCCCTCCCTAAAAGAGAATACTTAAAAAAAAGCACACCCTTAATTTTCTGCTGTAAACGGAGCAGGTAATTTCATGAAACTTCATCCGCGAAACGACTAAGGTCACCGCTTTGTGGCAATCTTCTTGATTAACACAATTTTAATTGTTTCTATATTCGTGTAATCAACATTGTTCTCGATTCGCTTACCAGGCCTTGTTTTTGGATATCCGAATGCATGCTTTCTATGGCAAAACAAACATCGTCTGTTGTTACCATTTCATGAAAAGTGCACAGGCGACGCTAAATTCATCCTCCAAATCTATTCACCGGAATCATATGAATCGCATACAGGAGTAGCCAAATACAAGTTTCTTTTTAAAAATGCAATAAAATGAACAAACATAAATTTTTTGCATGTATTATGGCTTTATTAGTAAGAGCAAACATTCCCATTAATTATGGAATACAACGGCGTCCAAGTGGCTGCATCGGCTGGCGTCGCAGTAGCGCATTCTGTCACTCCAATTTTTCAAGACTTCTAACACGGCACGACGAAATCGGCCAATGATGTCGATATCGTCCGCGTATCCCAGTACTTCGACGGATCCATTGAAGATAGAGCCTTTCGTGTTGATACCTGCCCTGCGCACTATATGCTCCAGAACAAGATTGATGCAGTCACATGACAGCGCATCTCCTTGCCGGAATCCGGTGCAGGTTTGGAATGGTTCGGAAGAGCTGTTTCCATACTGCAAGTTGCACCACGTGTTTTCCCGCGTCTCGCGATACAACTGTATCAGATTTGCAGTGATTCCGAATATGAATGCTTTCACATGCGGCTGTAAAGTCGATGAAAAGATGGTGGGTCTTAACTTGCAATTCAATAGTCTTTTCCAGGATTTGCTTAGTGTGAAGGTGTGGTCTATTGTCGATCTGCTGAGCCGGAAGCCACACTGGTACTTGCCGTTTAGTGTCTTGCAGAAGGGCTTCAGACGTTCACACAGTACGTTAGATAGGATCTAATGTCATTAAGCAGGGATATACGTCGATAGTTCTTGCAAGACATAGGATCAGCTTTCTTGTAGATGGGGCATATGGAGCTGATAGCCCAGTCATCGGCCATGTGTCATTGTATGGAACATAATTATCATTGGAATTATCATTGCGGGTGGCATTGGTGTGATGGTTGTGTATTTAATAACTGATTGGCAGTTCGTTTGTTCGAATCCCGGCCAGGGCCATGATTTTAAAATGAATACTCACATAAATTCAGATCTCCCTAAGCAATTTAGGCGCCACCCGTGGAGAAAAAACCCTACAAAAGCACACTTCTTCTTCCCTATCCTCCTATTCTTTCGAATATTAAGTTGTCCTAAAATCATGCAGTGCAATATATCATTGCTAGGTGCTGCTTATTGTTCAACAAAAAATGCCTGCGCAGTGTTCCAGCACTATAAGGGTTCAAAAAACCCGTTAAGCGTAAGCAAATTATAAAAAAAACATCATTGTAGACAGCTGTGTCAGACTCGCTGCTCTCCGCAAGCAAATTGCGGATATATTCTTCTTGTCGTTCGAAAGGCAGGCTGAAACATGATCAAATGCGTTTTTACAGAATAAATTTATACACAAGTGTTGAACCACAACTCCAACATTTGTCTTTATGTATTTGATCATCCTGTTTACCGATTTACTAGCGATGCTTTCCGTTGTGAATTAATTTTAGTATTTTGAATTTGATATTACCTGCACCAGATAATAACTTACGTACTGCACAGCTGCAGAATAAAATGTGATGAATGTTTTAAATTGTCAGGCAAAAGATAATGAAACACATTACCATTATGCTGAACTACGTTTAAACGCGAAAATCAAGTGCGAATCAGTAGGGGTTACCTGGTTGCGCTTCGCGTATAACTCTGTATAAGACTTGAAAATTATTTTGTTTTTATAAAATACACAGATCGGATTTATTTCAAATGGAGTAAGCCATTCAAAACAGAAATCAATTTCAAGAAGCTACTGAAAGTATCGTTCAATAAACAAACGGGTACCCTCGTATTTACATGTCATCGTTTTTGGGTCAACTTTTGAAAAAACTTTAAAGTCCCTGCTTCAACAATTGCGTAATTTATTGACACTGAAGTCCATGCATAGAATAATACCTGAATTCATCCGCATATTGGGGCTATTCTCAACAGAACTATAAACCCATTGTTCGTCGTCCAATTAAACAAAGACTAATTTACATATTAAAGAATGGGCTGAAATCTCAGATAATCCCTTTAAGTCACATTAAAGTAGTTTCCCTTTAAACTTTATCCTTTATTCATACTTGAATATAGCATGATTGATAGTTAATAAAAAAAAAGACTAATTTGGGTTGTTGTCGAAAAATAATGACAAACATTTGGAATCCTTTGAATATTTCAAAAGCTCATCCCTTACACTCTACTCAAAGTACATCCCATGGACAGCAGAATTAATTAAAGCACTAGAACCTGTCAGGAAAGTTTTCACAGGTCTTCCTTCTGTATTTCCATTAACAAAAACAAAACCTAATTTCATTTCAGTCTTGATATCCAAAACGAAATGATGAAAAAGCATCTCTCAACTTAAAATCATGTTATGTATGTGGTTGCGTAAATAAAATGAGGATGGGAATTTCAAATTCCTGATTACAGATGAAAATAAATCAAGCCATGGGAAACTTTTGACCCATTCAAAACTACACAGGAGCTAAATTACTTGTTTTTAAATCCGTTGATGAAAATAATTGTTCTTTATTCCATAAAAAAAAAATGTTTTATCCTTAACCAGCATTTTAACTTAGATATGTGATAACTGAACTCCTACAGTCAGATCTGCACAAGATCATCGTATCGCCGCAACACCTCTTAGCTGATCACATAAAAGTGTTCTTGTATCAGATATTGCGCGGTCTCAAGTATTTGCACTCGGCCCGTATACTACACAGAGATATCAAACCAGGTAATCTACTTGTCAACAGTAATTGTGTTCTGAAGATATGTGACTTTGGACTGGCTCGTGTCGAGGAGCCGGATCAATCGAAGCACATGACACAAGAAGTGGTAACACAGTACTATCGTGCACCGGAGATATTAATGGGCGCACGTCACTACTCAGCCGCGGTGGACGTTTGGTCGGTCGGTTGTATATTTGGTGAGTTGTTGGGTCGCCGTATTTTGTTCCAGGCACAGAATCCAGTGCAACAACTGGAATTAATCACAGAGCTATTGGGCACACCGTCTATGGAGGATATGCGGCATGCGTGTGAAGGTGCTCGAACGCATATGCTGCGGAGGGCACCCAAAGCACCATCATTCTCAGCTTTGTATACATTGAGCTCACATGCGACACACGAGGCAGTGCATTTGTTATGCCAGATGTTGGTATTCGATCCCGTAAGTGACTGGAATTTAATTGTTTTATAATATGTACTAATCATTTGTTAATTGTAGGATAAGAGAATATCGGTGACCGATGCTTTGGCACATTCATATTTGGACGAAGGACGTCTTAGATATCATTCGTGCATGTGTAAATGCTGTTTTACTACCTCATCTGGTATGCGACAATATACGGGAGATTTTGAGCCATCAGCTGGTCAGCCGTTCGATGATTTGTGGGAGAGGAAACTAACGTCTGTGCAACAAGTTAAAGGTTTGTACAAGTATGCCATTCTTTGGCAGGGGCAACATGTACTACTATAAGTTATTAATCACTTAAATTGAAAATGAAACGAATTCAATATCCTTGAAATGAGTACCTAGTCATTTTAGTTTGGTATTGTTTTGTGAAGATATAAGTTCCCGTAGTAGATAAGTGGTAAATTGTGGTGGAGAATAGATACGTTAAGTTGCAAAGCTGTTTCATATCACAGCATAATTATATTATGACGAATCATTTCCTCACCATAAATTAGAAATAAAGGAGAAAGTATGTAAAATCAATGCAAAACTGGTTTAAGGTTTGTAGTATGGCAAACAGAGAGAATTGTTGACTCATTAGAAGATAGCCAATGTCTTCGCCTATATCTGTGGAGAAAAAAAGGGATTTTTGCTCGCTTTTAAGCTTGGTGCCACCTTTGTTCCACAACTTTTATAAAAAATTACCAACTTCTGTCACCGCAATCGATCATGATCGAAATTTGGTAGACGAAAAAGAGGATGAAGTATCTTACGCACTTTTCAGGTTGAGAGAACGCAAGGTGTGCGATTACTTCAGGCTCTTTCTTGCTTCAGTGCGTTTCGATGGAAAAACTAGAACTAATGTCTTGGTATCCATTCACCAAGAAGGCCCACTGACCTAAGCACCTATATACTTCGTTCCTCGAAGCTTTAAAAGTGACTCTCCAACAAGTTGCCGATGACCTTTCTGCATACTGCAAATTCCTTCTGTTTCTTACTTACGAAGAATTCGGGCTGAGTCAGAAAGATAGTTTCATACCTGACAGGGCATCCAAGTAAATTTCCTAAAAACCGCTCTCCGCGCTCTATTATCAAAGCGTGAGAGGACTCCGCACCACAATTCAACTGTTTTTCGTCGAATTCACACTCTACCTTTTGTTGTTTATGCTCTTAATGAAAATAACCTTATTCTTTATATTTTGTTGAGTTGTTTCCAGCATCTTTTAATGTGTTTCTTAATGATGACGTGACTTCTTCCTCTTGCTCCCCTCTTCTGGATGTTGTTTCAGTTAAAATCTCGCTTGTTAACTGTTTTCTCTTCGTTATGTGTTTCTTCTTACGTCCCAAACCATGGAATCTTACCAACATCCACCGTTCACTTGATTCATTTAAACCAAACAATTAAATCATAATTTTTGGCGAAGAATTAAACCAAAGAATATCTTTCTGTCGAACACTAAACTGAGTCTGTTCTTTGCCAAGTCTATGGGCTTAAAAACTGTTATATGGGGCCGTCAGCTGGACCTTGTTTTTACAACTGAACCGATAAGTTATTTATACTAGACACGGTCAACTCAGCACTCTGCAAGCACAGTTACATGTGCTGATACACTTTTCTTAACTCAATGACTCAGTAGCACAATTTCAATAGCACAAAACGGCGACACACACACCACATTAGTTACTAGCACCATTTTTTTCCTAACTCTTACAACCTATTCTACATGTTTTCAACTCTGTCATACACACCTACATTGGCGACCACACAGAGCCCCTTGTCAAAATCTATGCCGCAGTGAGAATGAAAAAGAGAACCAATGAGAGCAACTGCGCTTGCGTCGTATCGGATGTACATGTGTATGGAAGCCCAATTGAGTTCCTAAAGTTCTCACTTTCGCAAATGGGTTGATTTGGTGATCCTTTTAGTGTGCTATGGCGAAACTCAGTTACTGATACTCTAACTGACGCAGAAGAGATGATTTGATAAAACTCTTACTGTTCTAGGGCGCAGTTGTGTTGATGATACTTTGTTCTATCGCAGTTGAGTTACATATATGTACTCTACCTGACGCAACTGAGATGATTTTATAATACTTTAAGTGTGGCATGGTACAGTTGTGCTAACTCATTGAGTTAAGATACTAGATTGTGCTTGAGTTAGTGTATCAGCGCAAGGATACTACCACCCTCCACGTCTCCTTTCTTTTTTATCACCCCTTTTCTAAATCTCAACCTCCAACTAACATTTTCTCTTATGACTTCCATTATGCTAACTACCGAAATATCAATTAGTTTCTTAGCAGAATTAAACTCAACTTCTCTAATTTATCCGTTGATGAAGCTGCTACCCTGCTTTATAGTGAAATCCTCAAAGACATTTCGTTATATGTTCCTTTCTCGCCCCATAACACCACCATCCTCTTCTCCCTGGTATAATAGAAAACTGCATTTGTAACAAACGTAAAAAACGAATAGCCCAGAGGCTATTCGAATATACTCGGTTACCACTTACAGTTCATTTGACTTTATGGTATAAGTCATCATTTCCATGCTTGTTTTCCATCATTATTTATTGAAAAAATTCCGGATTCTTAAATTTAATTTTACGGAAATCTGTAATTTCTGACTTAAGACCTTTTTGGCTAACGCTCAGTGGCGTGGCGTCAATATTACTCGATTCCTACCGACCTGCCTTTTAAAGTTTCGACCAAATACACAAGAAACCCTACCAAATGAACTTGATATTCATATATACTGCGCACACTTAAGTCATCTAATTTATTATTGTGCGTATCCATATCTTCATCCGCATACTCATCGTCGCGAGAATGCGAAGGAAAATGCAAGACGAAATATGTCTCTCAATGGAGAGTTGCTGGTAAAAACAAACTTGTGTGTATCCATAGCTTGATCGCGCTTACTCATCGTCACGAGAAAGCGAAGGCAAGGCCGCAAAGGCACCACGAAATATGACGGGTTATAAAATCTCTCACTGAAGACTTGCTGTTGAGAACAAATTGTGGTTGTATCCTATTTTCTCCCTTAGCTCTTTGTTTTACACCTCTTTGTTCAATACCACCTTTCTTATCAAACAAATATAGCACGCTTTTCTTGGACTTATTTATTAGGAATGGGCAAGTTTAGGTTCCAAGGCAACGCAAGTCGGCTGCAAATTAACTTGCGACTAGTTATTTGAACGCCCTACCACCATCTGTTATTCTGTTTAGTTCATAGATGTAGTGAAAACATATATGACTCCTGCACTCCGAGCGGCTCTTTAGACGCAAGCAACATTCGTCCTTCATCGAAGATTCCTCTCAGCCTAATAATCCACAAAAGATTTTTTTCTGGAGTACTCTGGTGATGTATTCATACCTATCTACTGATATGTTTTCATACAAGCGTATGCCTTTCGTTCATTGCATCCAAAACGTGTCAACGACGGCGAGACGCTCGTATGCAGGAGATATTAGAATACTACGAACAATGAAGCAAAATTAATAAGATGTTTTTGACATTGAACCTCACTGAGGAAATAGGGTTGATTTATTTCACTATATGTGTTTAATGAACCCGAGCTGCACAGAAAAGTACAGAAAAGGTCAGAAAAGTACAGAATTTGGTGTATGCGTAAAAATCTTGCCCCAAAGTGTTCTTCATTCTATCACTTTGTGTTCCATGAAGCTGTGCAGGTCAGTATATCACAAGATTTTCTGATCCTAGTTTTGAGGTTGGACAAGTGAGGACCCTATTGCGATTGTCGATTACCAATCGAACGACATTTGTCGATTGTGTCGATTGGTATTGTCTAAGCAATCGATTGTGCAATGATCTATTGTGAAAGGCTCGCAAAAAAATTAACATCTAAAAGTAAGCAACACTTTTGAGGATTAAAACTGAAAAATGTTGTGTCACAAGCTAAGAATATGTATGCACTTATGTCCAGGTGAGTTTAAATTATTGAGTTGTAATTGTAAAAAGTGTTACCTACTTTTAAGTGTCAATCATGTATTGTGAATATTTATATGCGTCACGCGTCGATCAGAAAATACCAATCGACAGCAATCGTTTGTGAAATGGAAAAATGTTGACCACAATCGACAATCGTCGATCGTTGATCGAAAAAGTCCTTCATCGACAACCGCAATCAGGGCCTGAGTGAAATATGTCAAATTTGAAAATTCAATTTTTTTCTTCTAGAGATAGATAGATAGATAGATTCTTTATTTTTTCATCATAAAGTTTATAAATTGGTATACTTAAGAATAAGGACATGGCAATACTGCCGTCTGCCTGTTTCTTCTAGAACAGCTGACATTCACATGTGATATTCGTCCAACCACAGAGGTTTAACTAGTAGGGACTCGTAGTTGCCTTGCAAATTGAACGCGCCCAATGACTTTGAGTAGAGAACTTTGTGGAGAATACAGTGCTGCCATTGTCAATTGTGAAGATTTATCTTCAAAATGATTTTTTTCAAAGAATTTTGCTAAAAATCTTTTAATGAAGATTTAATTTTTGTTTTGAATCATCCTTATCAGCATTTTAAATATGTTTTATGACCAAACAGAGTTTTTATTTGCTATTAGATTGCGTAATATATGCATTTATTATACCCTATTCTAGGGGTATATTAATATTGACGCATAGTGTCCGTCCGTCCGTCGGCAAAAATTAGGCCTTTAAACTGGGCCTAGAGAGCTGAAATTTTAACCATATACTCTCTAGGGTCCCGAAATAATTAAGTTTACGAATTTTTGAAATCCGCCCACAGACACGCCCACAAACTCGAAAAAACGAAATTTTTGGAAAAAATCGAATTTTGAGCTAGAAAGCTGAATTTTTTTTATATGATCTATGACTCCTAAAACTGCTCGGGGTATAAAATTTTCAAAATCCGCCCACTGACACGCCCACAAATAAATAAAACAATTTTATTGAAAAACCAAAATTTGAGCTAGGGAGCTGAAATTAAGTTAATTAAGTCCGTGACTTTTGGAATAAAACACAGATTTTTTGATAAATTTTTTTTTTTATTTTTCAACGGAGACTACGTTGAAAAATAAAAGCTCTATAAACTTTGTCCAACGCTTCTCCAATTTTTTTATCCCTTCCAAAAAAATGATTTGTCGAGGTCCTCAAAATAGGCCTTTGTTTGCGAGATGACTTCATCATTGAAGTCAAATCTTTTTCCACCAAGCCATTTCTTCAGGTTTGGGAACAAGAAGTAGTCGCTCGGAGCCAAATCTGGAGAATAGGGTGGATGAGGGAGCAATTCATAGCCCAATTCATGGTTTTTTGCCATGGCAACTGCACATGTGTGCACCCTTGCATTGTCTTGGTGGAAAATAACTTTTTTCTTGGCCAAATGAGGTCGGTTTTTTTTTCAAATCGTCATTGAATCGGTCCAATAAGTTGGCATAATATTCCCCATTGATCGTTCTTCCCTTTTGAAGGTAGTCAATGTGGATTATCCCGCGTGCATCCCAAAAAACAGTCGCCATAACTTTATTGGCTGACAAACCCACCTTGGCCTTCTTTGGCGCCGATTCACCCTTAGAAACCCACTGTTTTGACTGTTGTTTGGTCTCTGGTGTGCTGTGATGGATCCATGTTTCGTCCACGGTTACAAAACGGCGCAAAAACTCCTCCATATTGCGATTAAACAACGCCAAACCTTCCTGTGAAGTTGTTACACGATTGCGTTTGTGGTCGACTGTGAGCAAACGCGGCACCCATCTTGCGGAAAGCTTTCTCATGCCCAAGTGATCATTCAAAATTGAAACCACTGAGCCATTCGAGATCCCTACGGCTTCCACAATCTCTCGCACTTTCAATCTTCGGTCGGCCAACACCATATCGTGAATTTTTTCGATTGTTTCGGGTGTAGAGACCTCAACTGGGCGTCCAGGACGTTCGGCATCTTCAGTGCTTGTACGGCCACAACGAAATTCAGTAAACCACTTTTTTACCATTGAAATCGATGGTGCAGAGTCCCCATAGTATTTTTCAAGCTTAGCCTTGGTCTCGGTAATGGTTTTTTTTCGCAAGAAATAATGCAATGTTAAATGTTTTGAAAAAAAAACTTTTTTTGAAAATTCAAAGTTTGAGCTAGGGAGCGGAAATTTATAATATATACTCTCTAGGGGCCCTTTATGCTCATGTGTTAAGTTTTTTTTAAATCCGCCTACTGACACGCCCACAATTAAATAAAACAATTTTATTCAAACACCCAAGTTTGAGCTACGGAGCGTTTTTTTCGATAAAATCCTTTAAATGTTATATAACAAAATATGTAGAGCGTTCTTAACAATTCAACCATACTTAGACTTTTGTCACGCCCACTTATGAGGGATAGGAATAAGAATAGGATATCCAACAGTTCGCCCAAGCGGACTGTAGCCCGTCCCTATGTTTTTGTTTAGTTTTGGCTCTCTCGAGCATTAGTCTAGCTCTTTTGTAAGCTACATATTTCTAGTCTGTATCGTACCTCTTTTGAATAGTCATCTATGTTATAAAGTGGTGTTATGCCACCAACGCAGTTAAATGTTTTGAATATGTTTTTTGTTTTGAAACGTCCTTACAACATATCAACATTTTAAAGATGTTTTATGACCAAACAGAGTTTTTATTTGTTATTAGATTGCGCAATATATGCATTTATTTTTTTCTGAAGTTGTTTCACTCATTTGCCGAAAACAATATGTACTGACATTGGACTTGTTTGAATTAACCAAGTTATATAAATGGAATTGATTGCGTTTGATGTAAGTTTTGCATTTGTGATTTTAGCCAAACTTAAGACTTACGTGAAAGACTTCAAGTAAACTAAGTGTCATGATCATGAACATCTAATTGAAAGCAGTGTAAAGTTTGTTTATGCGGTTGGACCTTTAGTTAGTTCTAAGGCTGAAGCTATTGCGCTCTGTACAATAATAGCTTCAGTGCAGGTACATAATTTTAGTGCAACTTAATTGATTTTCTACTTAAGGAAGCAAATCATTTAAGTAGGGACAGATATAAGAAAAAACAAGTTAAAGAAATGGTTTTTGTTTTAATGCAGACAAAGTGTGCACTTTTTTTACGATTGCAGTTTTTGTAAGCTATGACTTCCCATTTTTTACGCCACGTCAAAGAATTTATCTAGAAAATCCTGAGATTTGCAGAGGATTTAGGGTGGTTTAATTTCAATCTGAGCTTATTGTTGCTTGCTGGAGACAAAACATTAAGTTACATTCTTATCGTCAACCCCTTACAAAAACTTTTCTTAATTTGTTTACAGAGGAAATGCACAAATTCATTGCGGAGCAACTTCAAACCGGTCGAGTTCCACTTTGTATAAATCCTCAAAGTGCTGCATTCAAAAGCTTTGCAAGGTAAGTCCCCCTCCCCTCACTTAATCATTTTATTTTAAATTTATAATTTACCTAATCTACATACATATATCTGTCTACTTATCACTTTCCTTTAATTTTGTTTTTAGTTGTCTTCTTTCAAAAAAACAATCAAATTCCTAATGTGCTGTATTTTCTTGCAAAAATTCGGTCTTTTCTCCCATTCTACTTGTTTTTTATGTAAAACATTTTCATTACTATTTTTGTAATGTTTTCCATTTTTTTCGAAATTTTTTCTTTTCTTTTTACAAAAAAAAATAAAACTTAATTAATATTACTTATTATTATTGAAAATGTGTCACAAAATAGCCAATGAGATAATCTACTAGTACCACTGCTGCTGTTGCTGTTGATGCTGAATTATTAAATAAACAAATAAAATAATAATAATAATAAATGTCTATAGTCCTATAAGAATAATTAATAATCGATTGTAGTAGAAAAAAAAATAATTTTATACTGCACAATATATAAAATTAAATATCGTATATCTAATGAATATAAATGTCCTGCTGCCATCTTTAAATTGTATTCTCTTACCATAAACAAAAAATGGTTATCAACAGTCAGTCAGTCAAAATGTTATCAAACAGTCTTTAATTATCGCATCCAATCATCAGGCATTCAGAGTTCAATAGGTGTGTTCAAAAATTTAAATATAATGCTATTTATTGTATATAAACTTTTTTATTTTAACTTCTGTGATTCGTTAATTATTGTGGCAAATTTTCGTTTAATTTTTTTTTTTAATTTTTTTTAGAGTAAAGCAAATAAAACGAGTCGATAAATAAAAGAAAAGAAAGCACAAACAACAAAACAATATTTTTCAAATATTTACTACTCCTTTTCCCCACTTACCTAACCACACTTGATGTTATATTTAAAATTATATACTCATATAATCGAATATATGCTACATGCATGTGTGAAGAAATTAATGAAAATTTAACTAATTTCATTTGTCTTTCCTTTTTTTTTAAATAAGTATTGCCTAAGAAATCCTAAATATTTTTTTAAAGTTATTTACTTATGTATTGTATATGTATAGGGAAAAAATTATGTTTAGAAAAAGTTTTCATACGTGTACCCACATATTATGTGTTTTTAGCTGTCCAATTTATATGCATACTTTTTCAAATTAATCGATTAAATTTTTTGAAAGGTAAAGCTGTCACCAAGAATTTCAGTCTGATGCTGTTTTGAAATACTTTTTAGGGCGGCTGCACTCAAGACACTGGAATCAATAGGAACATCAATTCTCAAACAGTCGTGAGCTGTCCCACAATGCTTTAGCCACTGTGCGAGCAGAACCGAGTGAGAGTGTGTCGAGTACAGGTACACTGCGGTATAGAAGATACCGAACTAGAAATTGGGAGTGTTACAGATAGCAAAGATGCAGTCCGTAGTTCAGGGTATTATTAAGGGAAAAATTATAAAGATTGTTGACCTGATTTGAGCGAATCTTTGTAGGCGTGAGGTATCTTAGGCATTATGGCAACATTTTAATCATAAAAAATTCAGGAAAATGTTTAAATTAAGCAGGGGTCAACTCAGAACATTGGTAGGTATCATGTCTGGATACTGTCTTCTGAGCAAACATGCCGAACGACTCATACTGACAGATACTAATAATTCACGAGCAGATACTGCTTCCTTCAATTGGGCTGCATTTGCATCAGTTCTGTCTTAAATTTATCAAATAAATTGGCATAGTACTGTCCGGTAATAGTTTTTCCCTTTTCCAAGTAGTCAATTAAGATTACGCCTTTGGATACCCAAGAAACCGTTACAATGCATCACCTCCGTAGTTAAGAGGTCCGCTGGTAAATCATCACAGACACCGTTGTTGTTTCTTAGCTTTACTACAGCGTTACACACCTCTTCAATACTATACAAAACTCTCTCTACATGATGGTCATTTAACAGCTGCCTTGCCTAGTTATGCCTTGCAGCGTTTGCAGATGTACATGCTCTGTCACTATTTTCATGTAAGAGCGCTCATCAGCTCTTTTGCTGGAATGTCTGGTAACCTACAATACTCTGTGTGGCGTCCTTTGGCCCTCGTAATGTGTGTACGCTTAAGATGTTGGATGCGTGCCTTAAATCGATTAGCACATGGTTGATTTGGTTGGCGGTTCGATCTTCTGGAGAGCGCCGACTGCGTTGTTAATGCGCTGTCTTGGAAACCTAGTGCTACTTATCACCGTATTACGTGCTGCTGCAAGTCGGAAGCCGTTGTCTGTTATCGCGTCATTGAGGATGTTCTTGCATACTAATACGCCAAAGATGTTTTCCTTACCGATTTTGGCGTTAAAGTCGCCGATCACGATCCTGATATCGTACTGCGGACAGGTCCAGAACTCATATGATAGGGTATTTAATTCGTTAGAAGGGGCGTATGCACATATTCGACTTGTGATGTTAAATGTGCCTTGGATGCGGATTACAGCCATGCGAACACTTATCGGATTTCTCCCGACGAATCCGCATCCTAACATGTGCATCCTTCTATGGCACCTGTAACCAATGTCGCACTGTTTTCGTTTTTGGCATCTGATCCTATCCATCGTATCTTCTTTTTCGCAGAAATATATGCCTTATATCGCGCGAAGATAGATTTCAGTTTTTTTAGCAGCCCAGGGGTGTACAGTTTTTGTACGTTTCAGGTGCATATGCTTATTTCATAGCCTGTTGACATTCCGGGTCGTCAACTTAAATGAGGTTGGCCCATATCTAAGGCTAGTTTCTTTCTCATAACTATTTTTTTACAAGCCCCAACCCGGAGGTCCAGTTCCAAAATTCGTTTTGGAAGAGATGTCAGTAATCCACTTCGGGAATATGAGCGTTGCCGTTGACTCATTGAGTGCTCATCCACCAATATGGTAGGTCTTACCACATCAATATCACTATATCAATCATACAGGTGGACAACTACCGTCTCACTTTACTGCATCCCAACTGGTCCGCCTGTGACGTTCACCGGCGCGACCACAAAAAGTATCGGCCAGCCTTTCATTTTCGGATGGCTTCGTCACCGCATTTCTGCCATCCAGGAGTTTTTAGGCCTGATTCTGCTTTGACGGTTTGAACTTCCATTTTTAACACCGATGACAGTTCATGAATTTGCATTCACACTGGCCCAGCTTTGCAATGTTAAATATGTGGTTGGGCTCACCCAAATATTAAAGTTGCCCGGATTTATTTCTTTATTCCTAATGGAGCCATGCATCTTCTTGGTGCTGCATTGAATTCGGGCATAGCTTGACATAATCACTTATCTATTATTGCAAAGTCTTCTTCTTTCTTTATAAAGTTTAAGTTAGGCACGGGATTGCGTATTGCTCTCACATATGGAGTTCTAATTCCCAAAATTTTCTCATTTTCAAAGGCTTAAAAAGTCTAATTACCTAGAATTGACATCAAATCTCCAACCACTCGTCCACCGAAGACTTGTTGTCTATTGTATAGATACTACCATGGGAGATTTTCAAAATAATTCCTAGAAACGCATCATTTGTTCGTTTTACTAAATACTGCGGTATATAAGGAAATAAGCAAGTCGATGAGCTTGCGAGAAAGGGAGGGAAACAAGAGAGTAGTGACGGTGTGGACATGGAACCACCTCTCGGCGTTATTAAAGGAACAATTACAGACTAAACTTTAACTTTAAAGGACCTAAGATGGGCATAGGCATAGGCACTTTGGCCGCATTTTAAATATAACAAATCTAGGGACATTCTGAAATTGAGCAAGGAGCCACTTAGGACAGTGGTTGGAACTCTGTCAGGACCTGTATTCTGAGGAAGCATGCCAAACGGCTCAGACACGTATACGTGCAGATTCTATGGCGGCCTGCAGGCCGAGGAAGACAAAACACACATACTTTGTGAGTGTTCGGTGATATCGGAGCACCGTAATAGATTTCTGGGAAAATTCTTCTTTGAGGAAATAGAGGAATAAGGTTGGCCAAACTACAGGAAATTGATCGAATTCTGCAGGACAATTGAATGTTTTTCCAGGGAAAGTGTTTAGGTTCTGTCTTTTGGATTTTATATTCAATTGGTTCCATACGCAAACTGAATAGAAACAGGGTTATTCCATCAATGTGGCCACAGATAATTTAGTGAGCATGAGAATAGACGCGTAAACGCGAATTGGTATTCGCCCACAATGTAAAAATCATTTTTTTTTTGTCGGAGAAAATCAAAATTCGAGCTAGGAAGCTGAGTAATTGGAATATATACTCTTTAGGTACTCGAAATGCTCAATATTTTTAAAATCCTTTTTTAAATCCTCCCACCCACACGTCTACTATTTAAATTTCAATCTGGATTGAATTCGAATTGAAACACGAATCGAAGTAGGATGGACTTGGTCATATCGAAGGAAATTTAGTGAGCGTGAAATTATGCGCATTTGTTTGGGATTTTGTTTGCTCCTAAGAGCGCGACATAAAATCCGTATCTAGTAGGAAGTAGCACTGATGTTAGTTTCTATGTGGCCTACTTTGCGGTGAAAAGGGTTGAAAACTCTGGGCTTCGACTCATACACCGGCCGGCCTTCGGGCTCACATGCAGGTGCTCAGTATTTCGAAGCTCCATGTTCTCGTTTCGATTCAGTTTCAATTCGATCTTCCGATATTACCAAGACTTTTTAATAAATAATCGATATTTATTTCATAATAAAATTAACATCAATAGTTTCACCTTCGAGTACTAAACGCTTCCACTCAAATGGTTCATGTCTGAATTCGCTTACTTTATGCACTCACTTTCAGTCATTTTGACATTTTTCAGAGATTAATTAAAGAATTTGTATAGAAATGGATCGTGATATTCGTCAATGATAAGTTTCGCCAATTAAAATTGTTGATACACATTTTTTAAAATTATAGCTAAAATTTCTACATCATTAGATTTTCCTGTTGGTTAATATTAGTGTTCCCACTAAGGAAATGTCAGCCCTAAAATCTCTTAAAAGAAGTTTTAAGAAATATTTAGTGGAAGAAATGTGTAAAATATCAATCTGTCAACAAGTTCCATTGAGTTCGAAAATATGAGTTAATGGCATCATGCTGTGATATTTAATGTGAGTTCATTCAACCATGGTTGTACAATGCGCAATTAATGTCACATCATTTGCTAAAAAATAATACAGTACCTATAGTGTATAAAAATAAGCGAGCAATTATATCAGTGCTTGGGTGGCCCGCTTTGAGGGTTAAACGGGTTTAAAACTACAAACATGTCTTCGACTCATGACCCGGACGGCCTTACATGCAAGTGCTTAGGTTTTGAAGATTCATATACATAATAGTATGTCAACCACATATAATCCACAATGAATCGTTTTTGGATTTTTTTAAACCAATAAATAGACATCAATATTTTCAACATCAAGCACTAGACGCTGCCAATCCAATAGTTTGTATCCAACTTTGCTTACTATATGCCATTCGGACATTTTGAAATTTTTCATGGATAAACCAAATTAATTTGTATGGATAAATTTGAAATTCGTCAATATTAATTTCCCCCAATTGAAAGTGGTGCCAAACATATTCTAAAATTATAACAAACATTCCTACATCATTAGATTCCCCATTTCGTGTTGCCGTTAGGGATGATCGATGTTCACATAACATCGATGTTGAGAGACTGTTTAACTAAGCAAAACATCGCATAATCGATGTTAAGAACAAAACATCGGCCTTCGATGTTGCCAAAAGAGAACCTACTTTTAATTGAACATTTTCAATTATTTTTCGGGATATACTCTATGTCAACAACGCAATAGACTGAAGGGAAAGCTTCTTGCAAAAATATTATTTTTGCAGTCAATAGAGACAAAGTTTTGGGATATATAATGTACATACATGTGTTTATATTTGATGTATGTATATAATATCCCAAATCTTATATTTTTACTTAATTACTTACCTACTGTCGTTTTTTTTAACTACTTATTAATAAATACGATACCTTATAGATGAAATAAATTCAAGTACTTATGTTTATTGTTTGTTTACCTTAATAGTCGACATTCTATAAATTCATTCTATATCCTCGATGTTTTGAGTTCGATTATTATCGATCATCGATGTTCAGCCACCGATGTCGACATCTATATGCTAGCTTCTTGAAGCGCTGGCTTAGCGTTCGTTTCGCCTTTTCAGAGAAAAGAAATATAAAAATATCATTACTCCCCTGACGAAACGCTCAGTTTATAGGGGACTCTGCAGTGATATTCTTATCCCGTCCTTGCACGGGGATATCTCTTTATTCGAAACAATGTATTTTTTTTTGCATTCAATTAATATATTTAATTTGTATGTATTTAAAACTATCGTTCACATTCAATGATAAAGAAATATGTCATAACTTATCAGTAAAATGTATTTGTGTTCCCGTTATTAAAAACATGTTTAAAATGTACTAAAAATTACAATTCAACTAAATTCGGAATATTCAAAATTTATATTTTACATTTTCTTTAAGAAAAAATACGAAAACAAAGCAGCAGTGATTTTTAGTAGATATCTCCAAAACGTAAAAAAAGAAAATTAAAAAAACATCGCTTGTTTTTAGTACTATCTATACATATTTATAAGTATTTATTTTTTCCTTTTTCTTCTTTGTGGATTTATGATTGTTTAATGTCAAAAATGTGTGTTCTTCTGCTATAATATTATGGATGGTTACTTCTTTTTTTTTATTTAATGTCATACTAATATTATATATGTTTGTTGATATGGTATTTGGTGTGCTTTTTTATTATTTTTTTCAAATTGGTTTACATGTATCTAAGCAATCATTTTGGTGAATAGTTTATATTTTCAAACTAAAAAAAAACCTTCCCCAGATGACCTGTTTATAAGTCTAGGAAAAATCACAGACACTTTGAATACCTATATTAAGTTTAATTTTCCCAATAAAATAATAAAATTAAATATTTTATAAGGACTCGTTTTTAAGAGCATGAACTGTATTTTTGCATTAAACATTCACCCCAAAATTATTTTCAAAAAAAAAAAAAACATTTCTCTCTCTTAAAACAAAAAAACAATATTACTACTATTTTTGCAGAAAATTACTTAAATCTTTTAAGTGTTTCAAAACTTCTTCTGCTGATACTGCTTGTAGAACAAATAAAAGACCATGCTTTGGGTTTAAAAAATCGCTCTCATCTCATTCCATTAAGAAGGCAACATTACAACTTGTTCTAAAACCTATTGTTTTCTTATTTGCTGCTTAAAAAAAAAACCACAAACACACACACAAAATAAGACTAACAAGGTTATGGTCGCAAAAAGGTTAACATAGGTATAAGGATGTGTCTCAAGCCATATAGAATTTAAATTGCTGTGTCACAAAATTGTCAAACATTTCTTGTTATAAGGTCAGTGTTTATTTTTCGTTATAAATTTTTTTGTTATTATTTAAGTACTAAAAACTAATTGCAAAATACAGTTCAATTGTTATTTTTTAAGCTTATGTAAATTGAAATAGACGGTGATGGGTGATTAGGTGTAATAATTTGAATAATTTAATTTTAAGACTATGTAAGAAGCAACTGAATAAGAAACCTCTTCATCATTTTACCATTATTATAGCATTCGTTTTATAGTAAACACAAAATTCAACGCATGTCGGAAGTTAATTTCTGACTGATATGGTAAAAATAAAAAAGTGGAAAATATTTAATAGTGTGTAGTAAAAAGGATATCGATATTTAGAATTCTTGAAGACGATACTCTCCCCGCAATCTTAAGGCCTGGTAAATACACTTCTAAATCAGCGCTCCAACTTAAACAATACTTCAATCGACCAGTAAAAGTGTATTGGGCTATTTCTAGATTGCTCAGAGTATTCTTTTCTTTACGGCGTGGTTATGTTCAGGATTGAGGGCATAGAAACCCTCCCACTTAACTGCATCCCTACTGGTCCCAATGTGCGGTTTGCCGGCTCAACCTCAATAATTATCGGCAGGCTTCCTGGTTTCGGATCACTTTATCACTGAGGCCAATCAAATGCTGGTATTGTTGTACTCCAAGCGAGCCAAACACTTCGGGACAGCTTCAAGATTTTAAAAGTGTCGCTAGGTTCACCTGAACGTTAAAATTACCTACATGTAATTTCTCTCATTAGTCCCCCTTTACGACAAGCGCTGTTATTTTTTCTGGGGCGCTGCATTGATATTCTTAGCCCGTCCCTCCTAGAGCTTAGAGCATTATCTAAATGCAAAATTTGACTGCGGGCTTCAACGGTGCAATAGTTCTGTATTCTGATTGGTAGGTCGCGCGTCCTCGGCCAATTCCATAATTTAAATTCAATGCAAGAAAACTAGATCTTCCTTAGCAATTAAGACTGAGAATGGAGAAAAACCCTACAATTCCACCAAAGCGTCGATCATCTCTATCTACGTTCGAATAGTTTTTTTTTTTGTAGTATATACCCTTGCCCTATTGGCTGACAGTGCGCCCTTTAAGATTGTTTGTATAAAAAGGGTGTGCTTTAACGTTATAGACCTCCCTACTGAAGGCCACTACGTCTTTTGGGGCAGAGTTTCTTACCTCCCTGTGAACGTATCTCCTTGTTTAAGATATGCCATATCAACCAATGTAGTGCCGCACATTCACAAAGAATGTTATCAGAGGTTTCTTCGTCCTCCATACAGAACCTGCATTCTGTCTCCGGACACAAATTCATTTTGTTAAGATGATATCTGAAAGCCGCAGTGGCCTGTGAAAAATCGTAGTAGCTTCTTTATATTTTCCTTACTAAGCATAAAGAAGGGTTGCGACGGTGTAGAGGTTAGTATGTTGGCTTGTGACCCGTGAGGTGCAGGGAACAACAACATACGCGACCCATTAATCGAGAGAACGAATGACACCTGTTTTCTCCAGCCTCTCTACCAAAAAGAGGATTTCTGCCTGGCAGTACAATGGACTCTTACCGAGTCTGAGTGCTCTGGGATTTGGATTTCCTTTATTCAGAAGTAGGAGTAAGGCTTAAATAATCGTTTGGATTGTCTTAAACTCTTGCTTCCAGTCTTTAATAAGCCTTAAAGCAGCAAGCAATGGGCGCAGAGGTTAGTGTGTTGAATTACTAATCTAAAGATCCCAGGTTCAAATCCCGCCGTGCCAAGTAACACCTTAAGGTTGTTTCCACTGACCCACCTCTCGCGAACGTCTTCTGACAAACATCCAAGAGCATAAATTGTCATGAGAAGCTTCTCAAATTTGCCGTTCGGATTCGGCTTAAAATTGTAGATCCCTTCCACTTCGCACAATCAACTGGTTGGAGAAGCTGGGTTTAAGTCCCTGTATGGCCCGTAATGCCTTATATTTTAAAGCAGCAACTCAAATGTCTCTGCAATAAGATTTTGGTTCTAAGATCGCAGACTTCTATCCAGCTCGAGCTAGTTCGTCTTCAGATTCATTGCACGCAATGCCTTGGTGGCTAGCCATCCAAGTTTGACCTTCTTGTGTTTGGCTAGATTTTGCAAGCGTAGCAGTCCTAAAGCCAATTCTATTGGACGACAATAGTTGTAGACTGTAGTGCTGCTTGACTATCTGAAAATATATGTATCCTGGAGCATTTAATTCCCTTTCTTAAATCAAAATCAGCGCAGATTGGGATTTAGTATTTTTAGGTGACGACCCACATTCTAATATTAAGTATCACCTAAAAGCATGCAATGAAATGCGCCATTGCTAGAGGCTGTGTGTTCTTTAAAAATTTAAGGTTAATCTGACATTTACAGATAAACCCCTTTAGCGTAAGAAAATATATAACTTACACTGTAGACTCGGAATGAAAAGTGGTTCAGTCCCCTTAACGAGTAATAAGGACACTCGGCCCTGAGTGCCTGCTACCTGGGAGTGGCCGAAAAAGCATCGCATTTTATCTGTGAATTTACATCTTTTTCTAGAACCAGGATGGCTAATCGTATTTACAATTCAAGTGTTTTTTTTTATTGTTCTGGCTTCTGTTAATTTACATTGAAATTGTTAAATGAAGAGCAACATCTTGTGTTAGCGACCAGGTGAAGTGTGGGCTCTTACTCCACGAGGATGAATGAATTGAGATCTAGCTCACTAGTCTCCTCTGCTTTGCTAAGGGCACTGGCATGTTCTGTGTTACTCGCTGTAATCATAATCGCTAGCACTTAAAAAACGAGCTTACTGTATTACAATGAAATGAACCATGAGGTATAAGTGCTTGTTGTCATAGGATGACCGCAATTAAGAACAAACACAAATACATTGGTGTCAATACACCATACATATTTGTGTTTGCTTAAAGATTGTTAACAAAAAACTCTTGGGTTTTTATAACCTAGTTATACTATTGAATCATATCTGGATCTTACGTCTCTCCGACGCCAGCCTATAGGTTTCTTAATTTAACCGGGAACACTATTATTTCATACCAAATTTGTAAAATCCAACAAGGATAACGTGAGAGTGGATGGTGTTTTATATTGTAAATTCATTTTTGCGACTAAACTTCAAGCCCCCTCCTTATCCCTCAGATTTGAAATTCAAATAAAATATGAGCCAACTTTTTTTTTTATTTAACAGATAACTTTATGGCATTAATAATAATAAAAAAATTAAAAACTCTAAGGAACTGCATCCTTAAGTTCCGTTTTCCGACCACTTTTTCGAGTATTTGAGGACATATCCCACGAATGGTGCGCTTGATGGTGGCTTCAAGGCTGGAATCGTTATTGGCTTGTCCGCAAAGGTCAATGACTTTAAATAACCCCACAGAGAATAGTCCAGCGGCGTCAGTCACACGGTCTTGTAGACCAGGGCACAGGATATATAAGAAAACATGAATTGACATTGTGCATGCAGTTATCCTATCTCTTTCTCGTTTTTTGTCAGCGAGTGACGTAAATACGCAGAACGAATACATGCATGCGGTTATTCTATCTCTCTTCGCATGCTGTTTTTGCCGTCAAGTGACGCACAAGACCCGCAAATCCGAACTAAAAATTTAACTCGGAATGCCATACCATTTATTTCTCTATAGTTTGAGTAGGGCACAGGTTAATTTCTGGAGACAATATTGTCATCGAGGACTTCCAAATACGAACTCGAGGGATTCACCGGTAGCATTGCATGTGCCACCATCCTGTTGAAATCAAATGTCCTGCATGCCATGCCGAAGCACTTTTGGAAACAAAAAGTCTCGTTGATCATGGCTCTGTAGCGGCGCCGATGATGCCGCCATTTTTTCTTTGCAAAACTTAAAAAAAAGATGGTTTCAGCTGCCAGATTAACTGTCAGCTTGTTGGACAAAAAACCTAGAAAAAACCTTTTGTAAGCGAATATGCAAGTAGATCGGGGGCTCCTCATAGATTTCATAATTGTATATTTTGCGAAAGTTTTGCTAAGCACAAGGATCACAAAAGCACTAGTTCTCTGCTAAGCAAAAATGCGGCAGGCGCAAAGTTTGGTTTCATGAATCGACCCTTTGTCTCGTAAGCTTCTTTTTGTAAATAAATCTCTTTTGTGAGGGAGCATTTCATGTTCCGAGTTTATTCCGCCAAGATATTACTCTATGGATCGTCCCACCTACGTTAGTTACTTTATTTCAGAATGTTGTAGATGTATATGCCATAAGCTCTGTGTATATCTATCTATCTTACATTTACCTATCTTTCACAGACACTTGGCGTTTAAAATGTGTGAACAATTATTACACACCGCCGACATCATAGCTGGATCCAATCACAAATACGTATGTCGTTAAAACAAAGCCAAGCAACTATATGTTGGTCTTTTTTTCGTGATTATTTGTTACCAGTTAACAGTTTGCCTGTTCAACCTCGAAAAGTATACATAGGCCTGCCAGGTTCGGTTCATTTTGCCATTGATGAAAATCAACGATTTCGTCACTTACATGATCCTGTTTTAAATTTGTTGTTTGATATTCTTTTCACGACCCCAGTGCATGGATTTTCACAGATACTTGCGGGACAGCTTTAAGATGCAAAATGTGCTCACCTGAATGTTGAAATTACTTAGATGTGATTTTTCCCTTGAGTCGCTTTTTACAACAAACCCTGTCAAACGGTGGTCTCTGCAGTAATAGGTCGTTTTCCAAAATATTCTTAAAGGCAAATTGCAAATCGCACCTCCGCTCAAATAGTGTCATAACTCAAAAAAATTAGAAAATCCGTTTATTGCACCATTACGTCCCCCATAGTTCAAACTACAAGGTGGCGCAAAAGTCATCATCCTATCGGAAGAAGCTATAATTTTTGCAATTGACATTTGTGAAGTTAACTATACAGAAAAAACTTAAGACACCAATTAACATAATCCAAAAGCAGAACCAAAGTTTTTCATTCATAAAAAAAATTACAGCGAAAGAACATCGGGTGACAACTTTTGCGCCACCTGACAACTTTTGCGCCACCTTGTATTATCTCAAAAAGTGTCATATTTATTGTTCGAATATTTGTCCCTAGATGACACAAATATTTCATGGTAATGTAATGCAAAAGTAATGGCGGCCCAAACATTTGAATGCTTTTTTCTCGAAAAAATGATTTTTTGACTTATGACACTATTTGAGCGGAGGTGCGAAATGTTGAGTGTTTGAAAACGCAAACACTAATTTAACTACATTAGCATTATATTTCAAGATCCGAGGATCGTATCGACCATGCAAAATTTCCTGCAACAATTTTGCTGGGGTCTCATAACGTAAGACGATGATCCTGTGGCGATGGTTTTGCTTTATAAAACTGAAACTTCTGTCCGTGAATATACGTTTCCGGTTTTAAGGGCCTTTTTTGGGGCTCCAAGAACCTAGGCAAAATATCTCTTACAGAGAAACTATGCTGTTTCTTAAGACATTTTGGGAAAATATCCCTTTTACGGGTTTTAAGGATCTTTTTGTAGTTCCAATGACCTCTTGGTAAAATAACATTAGTTTAGCTGGAAAATATTCCCTCAATGTCAGGCAAACTGAAGGAATTATTCTCTCAAAAATAAAGTATGTATGAAAAAGAAAATATGAATCAACAAAATTATGGGTGCGATGTTTGACAGATGCACATAATATGCAAGCAAGATGCGTTAGGGAACTGTTTATTTTGCATCGGATTCGTGGAAATTGTGTTAGAACGGTTAATATTGCAAGGAAACTGCAACACCTTTTGGAATGTGTGTTTCACCCAAGACCAAAGGCCAAACAAAATCTGAATCAAAAGAACGTTCGTTTCCTTCAACAAATAAAAGAATCATTTGCTTCACCTTTTCTTCTGCAGGTGTTAAAACCGGACCTGTGCTCGTATCGCCACCAGTTCCTAGTACTCCTCTTTATTGCCTCATATTTCAACTTGAGGTGTTTGTAATCGCGAAATACCGAACCTGATGTACTGTTAAATGCCTTCTCTATATCCATCCAGGCTTTTTCTTTCTCTTTCCAAGTTATAGCGTCACTTTCGTAAGGGACACTAGAGGGTCCGTTTCTTCTTGAGAGAAGTTGGTATTTCTAGCACGCTTGTTTGAATTTTCCCAATTTTTGCTATCTATCCATTTTAAACGCAATTTATCTCCTTAAAAATGATTTAATCTGGTTAAGCTTCTAGAAAACACGAAACAAGCAAAGCAAAACAAATGACATGTGTTTCGAAACAAACTTAGTGGCTGATACATTTGTCCACCAGTTAGTTTATCAGAGACTTTGACGATGAAACAGAAAAAAAATATTAGCAACTTTTATCTGGTGGATAGGGTTATGTGTCGGCTAACTATCCGAAACCTTTGAAACTGGCCCTAAGTATTGTCAGAGAATTTCACAGCACGAAACTTCAAACGGAATTTGTGCATCGGTTCCTCCGCTCTCGTCCTTGTCTCAATTTCTCTAGTGCCCGCACTGCACTTTATAACTAATTAAACACTGACATATCGTAATGGCAAGACTCGTGCAGCAAGATGATTTTGTATGTTAAATGGCACATTGCTTACTCATGCCAATTCTTGCTGCATGATGTCTCTATTTCTAATTTTACTGCAACACTTGTAGTAGACCAGCACAATTTGCAACATTTTTTTCAGTTTTGACGTTTCGTGCTGTGACATTTCCAGGTATTTTATTCTGTTTTGTCGTTCAATAATATTAAGGTCAGGCAAGAAGTATACTGAATTACTGAACAATTACTGCATGTGTCAGTGCTGCACTGAGTCTCCAACAATTTCCTGAAAAACAGCTTTTCACGCAAAAGTTCAATAAACTTTTCCATATTGTACGGAGCAATTCGCTAAACTGATTCAAAATATTTCGGTTGCAGTTTCTCGTCGCTCGCAGTGGCTTACAGTCTCTCCATTAGCTTTTCGCTTAGTCGCTGCTCCATAAACAGCTCCATGTTCACATATGTAATTGATCACTAGCAGCGGATCACATTACTTTGCATGGCGAGAAAAGCATCGCTTGGATTGACGCGAATACGCTTAGCCACAAGCCTTATTCGTAAGCCGTTGCAGATCTGATATTCTCCCGGACTTAACGATAGAGGTATTAGTTCTGTTCCTTGAGGATCATTTAGATGATCAGTTATCAGTTCAATTTTGAACTTCTCAGTTGAGCTGTCAGTTAAGAATTCAGGTAAACTGATATGTAAATGCAGAAATTAAAGCTTTTAAACTGAAACTGTGGACCAGATTAAACCAGTTTCAGTTAAAATTCCCATAAGGCTCCCCTTGAGGACCATTTTGATGATCAGTTATCAGCTCAGTTGTCAGTTCAATTTTGAAGATCTCAGTTGAGCTGTTAGTTAAGAATTCAGGTAAACTGATATGTAAATGCAGAAATTAAAGCGTTAAACTGAAACTGAAACTGTGAAACTGTGAAACAGATTAAATCCGTTTCAGTTAAAATTCCCATAAGTTAAAGATTGAACTGACAACTGATCATCTAAAAGGTCATTTAAAGTTCGTCTTTGAAATTTTGAGTCATACATTACTGTTTACGTTTATTTCTCTTTTTAATCGTAGCTTCTATTTTTATTTCGTAGATGTATCGAAACGTTATTTTTGTTTAATTTCTAGAATGCATGTTAATTTTTTAGTCAGTTTTGTTGTTTGTGCTTCGAAATGTATTACAAATTTCGGTTTAAAACTATATTATATACACATAAATGCCTACCAATTATGTAATCAACAAAATCAGGTTCGAAACTAATTTTTAAATTTATTTTCTCTTCTTCATTTCATTTCTTTCCAACAGTTCAACCGTCGCCCATCCCTCAGAACTGCCTCCATCGCCTCATCAATGGGAATGACGGCAAAATGAGGCGATTGCTGCCTAAAATAGATTACTTTCTGCCAAATTGAAACTTTATTTTAATTCTTAACTATAAAACAAACAAATTTAAATCCAAAAAAAACATACATAAATATTATCAACTTTCTAAATAAAAACAAAAAAAAATATTGGACAACTTTAAAAAGAAAATTAATCATTCCACCAACGTGTTGAAAGAGGATACTTCAACTCACCACACACAAACACACACACTAGTCGATAAAACAAGACCGTTAAGTTAAATGGAGAAAGCAAAACAAAACAACACAAACTCGTTCATCGTAATTTGTTTGCCAAATTTACCTCAAAACAAAAAAAAATTAAAAAATAATAATTATAAATTTGTTGGAAAGTGAACAAAAAACCACAATTAATTTTAAACGATTATTACAAGTAATATTCAACTTAAAAAAAAAAAAACAAAAAGTGTATGTCGTCTTTGTAAAATCTCATTACAAAACTTTTAATGATTATAATGTCCTAAACTATATAAAATTTACCTTTCTTTTTCTAATTGAGAAAAATAACATTTTCAAACAAAATATATATACATAACTTATTTTAAACAAAATATAAACAAACATAATAATAAATAATAATAATAAAAAAATGTAATGTAGTGATAGTGAAAACAAAGAAGATAAAAAAAAATATTAATTCATCGTTATTGTGAAGTGTCCGTATTATTAGAACATTTAACACTTTGTCACTATGTATTATATTTTCAACTAAAATATGTTCAAGTAGAAAGTTGAATGAAAGAACACGGACATTAAGCAATTCCTAAAGGAGAATTGATTCTTTTAAATTTTGTTTTCTAATTAAATAGAAAAAAGGAAAAAATGATGAAAAGTAATATTTTTTTTGTAACTATGGACTGATTTCAATTTTAGTTTATAACGAAATAGTTTTTTTTTCTACATGTAAAAAGAAACACGTAAGAAATCCTATAAATTTAATAAATTTACATTATTTTATGTATTTTAAAGTAAATTTAATTTTTTTCTTTACAACTTGTATCCAGAGTAATGCAAACAAATGACTTTCCAACAAAAAGAAAAAAAAACATTTTTCTTTGGGTTTAATTCTAGCTTTTCTTTTTTTATACAAATTTGTATCTGTTGTAAACACATTTTTAGAAAAATTATATAAATATATATTATTGGTGTAATATTGTGTGAATGGAATTATAACAAATAAAACCATTAACACACAAATGTCAAAATTCGCATTTTTGTAATAAAAAAGAAACAATTATTTTCCTTATGAATGAAATTTATAGTCACAAGAAGTGTATTTAAAAGAAATGGTCTTACTTTATTTGAGAAAATATTTAATAATTTCCTCCCAAAAAAAACGAAACTTTTAAAGGTTCCCACACACCAGGGGCCTGTCGCGCAGTACAACAAATTAACACGCAACTAGTACAGTGCAGGTTACTTCTGTTCATCAATAAAAAAATCGTTGAAAGATGAATGTGTGTGTGGAAGATGAATTTCCCTTGACTTGTTGAGCCGGCGCTACAAATTGTTGCGCCTTAGGTCATCGCCATATCCACGGCAAATAAATGTGTGCTTGAAAGAAAATTGAGGAAATATAAATTTTGAATGATGAGACACCAGTTAAATTTTATTAAAAAAAATCGTTTGCCCGTATTGATATGTAAAAACTTAAAATATTGTTAAACATTGTTAACATATTTGGATACCTTTCATTTATTTTTCTTTATAATTCTGTTTCAAAAAGAATTTCTTTTTATTTGGGAAATAAAAGGAGGTCTACCAACAAAAATGTAATTTCTTCGGAAGAAACATGTTTCTGGAAACTTGTTTTGTATAAAATATTAATGACTTTTTGATAACGTAAGCTCTGTCTCAAATCTCAGTCTAGCAATAAGCGTTTGCATTATAATATTAACCATTGCGATGTCTAATACATTGTTCTCGCAAAAATCCAAGAATATTAAACAGCTGTTCATTTCCGAACTGTTCAGTATAATATTCTCTTTAAAGTCTTGGAAATGAGCGTTAAATAAGCCAATAAACTTTGTGGAAAAGTAAATCAAAATTTAAATGATTTTGAATCTACCAGTGACCAAACATTCCCTATTCATCAATAAACACTTTTTGGCTCACAAAAACCCCATAACAATTCAAATAGTCTTCTGCGCAGGTCATCTGTCCTGAGACTTATTTTTCTTGTATGAAAGGTCAGCGCATGTTTTGCCCGGTAATGACACTTACTAAAGAGGACAACAATTTTTTATTCATTTGTAGGATTCTCTCAATTTTGTCCTTGCTGTAATGCGGCAACATTTTCCCGGTTATAACACAGGTGTCGAGCGCACTCCACCTTTTCTTTGCTGCTTTTAGTATTTTGTTTACTTCAATGGCAGAATCGCTTTTTTAACCGCTTGGCAATACTTGCTTGCCCGGGTGCGTAATATCAACTAATATTGAATGTGTTTTCAGCATCAATAAGTTTTTCCATAAACATTTTAGCATGCGATACGCGGTACACACCGGCCAACTCTCTACGTGATAAGGTACCAAATTGAATCGTTAATATTGGGATGGGTTAAGTTCTTCTACGATACCTGGGACCTATAACACAATACAACAAACAAGTGAAATACAATTCAATTCAATATTGAATTAACTTGTTTGGCAAGACATGTTGTATTGTGTTACAGGCCCCTGGTGGCTAACACAATAGCACAGAGGTAAATTTTCATGGTGAAATTCTGCGATACCTAATTCCTGCAAATTATTATCACTTTGAGAAATCGGAATAATATTTGATTTAGACACATAATTGCGTAAATTCTTTTAAAGTCGAAGTTGCATTTTTCAATGAGTTTGACTCGACTTCAAATGCTGAAGTTCTTGCTTTTGTCAAACTCAAAGTCGGAGTTGAAGTTGGATAATTGTGTTCCGAGAAGGCAAATTAGGCATGTAAGCTCTTCAAACGCCGTCTACGAGTATCCCAAACATAGACAGTGCAATATAAACATCGGCATTTTGCTTGAAGGCCGCTAAACTTAAACGCCATACAACGCGTTTATCGGTTGCTAGGGACTTGTTTAAAAATGGCCGATGACAGTTTTCGCTCATTCTCTCGCCGTTTTCACCAAAGATAGTGCTTCATCTTAATTTTGTGAAAAGATGTGGAATGAAGTGGCTTTGTGTCTGCCCTTAACAAAATGTAGTAGAACTTTTTGTAAATCGTTGTGGTACTAAAATGTTTAGTGTCTTTATTTATTGAGACAAAAGCCTCGCTTTGGAAACAAACACACAGAGAAAAATTGTTCATAATTAGGAATTAAGGCAATGTTGTTTTGAGACAACTTAAATATTTAGGCAAGCTTAAACAAACAACATCTGAGATATGATTTAAGAAAATCTAATAAGTACGGCTATGAATGTTATTCCTTTTTATTTCAACAAATCGTTTGTACTTTATTTTAAGATTAAAATATTAAATTGAAAGTCGAAGTAAATAAAAGTATTCAACAAAAATGTTTTCTTCACTGTCACTCTTCCGTTTTTACATTACCATACCTGAAAAAGTCAACGAAAAAGGCATCAAGAAATATGCAGATGCAAAATCGCAGGGCTGATCATCAACTATGTAAAAAAGTATTGCTAAATTATTGTATGGTTTTGCTTTGAGTAGCAACAATCCCTTGTCACAGAAGCATTACATTCAACTTTCCCAAATCGGGTCACCTTAAAAGGCTGCCACTCAGAGACAATCTGAGGACACAGTTTAAAGCTCACCCAAAACCTCCCCAAAAAACTTGCTGGAGATTGGTTAAATGAGATGTAAACCACATCATAGGGATAAGATCAATAATCGTGTTTGTTTATTTTAATCAATTTTAATTAAGATTGAGTTTTGTATGTGGGAAATTCATTTTTTTTAAGTAATGAATTGTGTGACTGCGTGTGGAATAAGTTAAAAGCGCGTTCTACGTAGCTTGGCGCTGTATTTCAACTGATCACATCCTTCTTCTTCTTTAAAGGACACACTATGACCAGCATTAAAGGCATCATACCACTCCCACTTTCCTGCATCCCTACTGGGCGACTTTTGGGGTTAGCCCTTTCGACCTCTATGCATATTAGCAGGCCCCCAGTTTAGGGTCAGTTCATAACTGGATTTTTGTGACCCAGAAGATTTAGGCCGGCCTATTTGTTGAACGATTTCGACACGTGTAATAATGGGAACATTGATAAATTGTTTGATCTTCTTTTATGACACCGGTGATTTCCAGTCGTGTCAATCCATGGATTTCATAAACACTTGCGGGACGGTTTTAAGAAGTGAAATGTGTCGCTAGTTTCACATAAATGGTAAAATTTATTTAGTCGCCTTTAACGATAAGCGCTGTTTTTGGAGGTCACTGCAGTGATCCCTGCACGGGGATCAGTTGATCTCTGCAAAGGCTGTAAAACTGTTGTCTTTCCTTCTGACAGTTTTTCTTAACTGTCTGAACGTAATTGAATACCTGTAGCTTTGTCGCGTTGTGCTTTAAAAATTTCATTTCAGGAAAATTGATTTCATGATTTCTTTATCTCTGAAACAGAAATCACGCTTTAGACCTTCGCGTCGACAAACGCATCCATTTGAACCAAAGGAAGTCAATGTCAATGAAACCTATCACAAAGCTGAGTTGCGTTTGAACATCAAAATGGGACTTGTAAAAATAGAACGTGATGTTTCTTAACGTTGCTGTAAAGCCGTGCCATTTGCCGTGTGTCAACGTGAAGATAGGGAAAAGTATGGACTGTCAAGCTTTTTCTTTTCTAAAGGATATAAGTCTTCGGTAATATTCAAATTTTCGGATTGGGTCAAAGGTCAAAGTGCACGCAAAGCCTTTGGATGTAACGAATGCAACGAAATCTGAAACACAATCAAGCTTTAGAGTGTCGCGTTGACGGCCGCATAAAGTTGTAACAATAGGTAATTAGTAAAATCTATCACAAAGCTGCGTTCTGCTTCAATTTTAAAATGACATTCGTAAAACCAGAACGTCATGTTTCGTAACATTGCTGTAAGGCGCAGTGTGTCAACGCCAAGGTAGGAAAGAGTATGAACCACAGACTACACATAGGTAGTCTGTGGTATGAACTGTAAACCTATTTCTTGGTTTAGGACTCGTGTCTTTGGTTTGAGTCAATAGTCGAAGCGTACGCAAACCATTCGGACGTAAAGAAAAGCAACGCACGCGCTAAAGTGTATTGTGTTTAACGCATCGAAGGACGCTAGTGATAGTGTTAGCTTTCACTGACATGTGATAACGAGTGGATAACTTAACTCACCGAATTCGGCGTATAGGGAGTGGATAACTTCACACATTCTCAGATTGTAGTTCATGCATTCACAAATTGAGAGGATGCACATGTATGTGTAGAAACATTGAGAGGATGAGAGAGAACACTGTCACCCATTTGGGCATATTACTCTTTCATAATGAGTTGACTCCATAGTAGTCCCATCGTATTAAAATGGAATACACAGAAATGAGTGTCAACTGATGAAATATGACAGATACACTCGATTTTTGAATATAATTTGGTTAAGTGATGCCGTATTGTGGGTGAAGTGCTGCCGTATTGTAGTTGATAAAGAGCAAACAGCTAACACAGGGGACACATATTTTTATTAATCAGAAAAGTTATCCTATGGACAAGTTCGCTATCCGTGTGCCAGCTTACTCGTGTGTTAAGGAGCGGATAGTGTTTTTCTATTAATATGGCTGTAAATGATTATATGAATAATATGATTTGTCAAAAATACATGAAAGAAATATAAAAGTGCAATTCAGAAGTTATAATATTTGTCAAATACAGTATAATATCGATAATTCGTACCCCGTTAATTCGTAAACCCCTCTTATTCGAAATAAACTGCAGGTCCCTTGAAAAAATCCCGGTTATTCGTAAAAAAATCAGTGAATTTCTGTCCCCTCGGTAATTCGCGATAAGTTCCTTATGCAAAGTCTTATAATTCGTAAGTCTCTGTTGATAACCCCGTTTATTCGAAAAAAGCCTCATTCTTATTCCTCATCTTCAATACTCTGAATCACGTTTGTTACAATATGTTTAATCACAAAGAAAGGACTTGGAGGCGAAAGGGGATTTTCTCACCCTTGCAAATGTGTGCAGCTGCAGGTAATGTCAGCTGTTTCTGTTTCAATGTAAGCACGGGCATTCACAGACTTTCTGACAAAAACGGTTACCGTTATGCTAACGTAAATTTCCCATGACATTGCAGATTTCTAACCGTATACGAAAGTGTCTGTCGATTTGTGAAAAAAAAATTGTTTTTTTGTTTTTGTACATATATTTTATGTTAGTAGACAAATTTGTTTTTTGTGCATAATATGTCCAATATATCGCACCTCCGCTCAAATAGTGTCATAGCTCAAAAAAATTAGAAAATCCTTTTATTGCACCATTACGTCCCCCATACTTCAAACTATTATCTCAAAAAGTGTCATATTCATTGTTCGAATATTTTTCCCTAGATGACACAAATATTTCATTGTAATGTAAAGCAAAAGTAATGGCGGCCCAAAACTTTTAAAAGTTTTTTCTCGAAAAAATGATTTTTTGACTTATGACAATATTTGAGCGAGGGTGCGATATTGTGTTAAATATTGAATTTGAATTTAAGACATAAAATCCCTTTAAATCGTATTATTTTTTTAACCTTCAATAATTCGTAATCTCGCTAATTCGAAAACCCCTATAATTCGCAATAAGCTCTAGGTCCCTTGACACTACGATTTATCGGGATTATACTGTATATTGTCACAGTTCTTTGACTGTAATTGAGTTTTTTTTTTTTCGAAAAGCTAGTCAATTTCGGTTTCTTTGCATTTTTTTATCTTTATACTTTAATTTTAATCAAATTGTATGTACACTCTTGTGACTGAAGGAATTAAACACTTTTCCAATTGTTTCAGATCTCTGACAATAATGGAGTTTATTTTGTAAATTTAAGTTAACCTAGTATAATTTTCTTGTATGTACATTATTACTATAAATAATGTACTAAAGAAGTGGACACACTGCCCCAGTGAAATTTATTTTTTAAGTAAACAAAATTTACAGATTTTATGAATGAAAATTGAATTACTTACAATTTATTTCTTGTGGGTTTTTTCTACATAAACTTTTTTTTTTATTTGAATTTTAGAAAATAAAAATAAATTTTTAAAATGAATACACTATTTTTAAGACTGAATTAATTATTTTTATTTGTTTCTTTTGGTTAACTTTAAGTTACTCATATCATATAACATTCATTCTGGCAGACAACCAAACATACTGTATTTGCAATTTTGTTTCTAATAAAAAAAATCTTAACTTTAAAAGATTAAATATACAAAATATAAATAAATAATATAATTAGTTATTACTTGTACCTAAATATAGTGTGTCTTAAATACTATTCAAAATGCTAAATAAATCACTTTTATTTGCTTTAAATTTGCTAAAAAAAAAAAAGTACACGTAATTGTATTGAAATTAGAAAAAATCCTTTTTTTTATGATTTTGGATTAAATATTTTAGATAGTACAAAATGTTGTGTTTATTTTTTCTATAAACATTAAATGCAAATTAAATACTTTTTTGCCATTCTTCATTCTCATTGTACACTTGACATAATTACATATATATAATCTAAATTTGTTTTTCTATGTAAATATTCAATAAATTCATAAATGTATAGTTACATATTCATAGTTTTAAAATTGATTTTAAAGATATGTAAGAATACACACACTCAGCTGTTCATTTACATTCGATTTACACAACATTATAAATTTAGAATATTTTTTTTCGTCGCCAAAACTTTTTGCTAATACAGAAAATTTAAATAAAAAAGTAATATACATTTAATTGTGTTTTTTATTTAAAAAAAAATAGTTTGCAAAGTAAAATATCAATATATTTATAATCATATAACAAATAAACACTTCTTATCAATCTTTCATATCGATCTCATTGCATGTGCTCTGTTAGGGGAATTTTTTCACTTTCATTGTATATTTCTGTTTAAATTTAAAATATTGTGTTCTGTATAAAGATAAAAACCTACTTTCCTTTGCCAGCAGGAAAAAAAGCAGAGCAAAAGAAAGTACATTCTTCAAGTGATGCGAATTTCTTACAGAGCCATTATAAATAAATGTCTTTTTATTTTTTTTGTTTTTTTTTTCTAATAGCACTTAAAGGAATTTATTTTATTTGGATTACACTTTGTACTATGTAGGATAAGACTTTCATTTTGTAAATATATATATATATAAAAAAAAGAAACTGCTCCACAAAGAGTCTGTAAAAAGAAACACTAACTGCATACATAACCATTAAATAATTAAATATATATTTTAAATTCTTATTTTAATAAATACCTATACTCGTAACTGTCTTCAAATAAATTCGTATATTAATGGTCATTATAATAATCAATATAAAGTAAATATATTAATGAATATATATATATTTTTATATTTTTTTTTCGTCAACTTTAAAAACTAAACAATACAACAAGAAAAAAAATCTACTAATTTTAATCATTATTCACTTAATCATCGCATTCATTTTAAATATATTTTTGTTTATCCTAAATTTAAGTTCTCTTTGATTTAATTTTAATCTTCAATGTTTAGCTTTTAAGTTTTTAAACAATTGTAGATAAATAATAAAGAAAAAAAGCAATAAAAAATAATTATATTTTTTAAAAAGTAAATAAAATGGGCGTTTTTCTTTGGTTCCGTTTGGTTTGATTGTTATTTGGGTTGTTTTTTATTTGTTTGCATTTATTTTCAGTGGGAGAATGTAGTAAAATAGCAAAGAAAATTATTTGTCTTGCACAACTGTATATACAAGTATTTAATTTGAAATAATAATAAATAGTTATTAAACATTTTAGTCTCTAACGTGTACATTTGAAAAAGCAACAAGAGAATCATCCAGCAAATGCATTTATATGAAAAAGAAAGCAAAATACAAGTTATTTGTAATAAAGAAAGCTTAATGTTTTTCTTTGTTGGATAGTTAAATAGTATTCAATTTGTAATACACGTAAAAATTGTGTGATAGATACAAATTGATGTAATGTTTTTTTTTTTAAATTAAGAGGAAATGTTTGGAAGAAATATGCACTTACATTGAGCTCAATATTTTTATGTAGTATATTTGAGAAAGAGTTTGATATATGATTAGGTATGTTCCCTTAACTTTTCAAGTAACTTTAAGCTTCTCAAAGTTACTGAAAACTGCTAAAAGTTGTTCCCTAGCACACAAATTTTGTAAAAGAGAGAGGCAACTAGATAGCAAATCACTTCCCCTCAGTTACGAATTTCTGCGTAAGAAAATTCGTTGGGGCAGATTGTAAAGCAGCTGTCAACAGTACTTAAAATGGCAGTTGATATTTAAGTTTATTTTTTTTTCATGTAAGCCCGTCTCACTTTCTTCTGATTTACTTGATGGGACCACTTTTGGTGGCTCTTACAGTCCGGGGTGGACCACGGGCTGAACCAACACGCCCCTCCAACGCGCTCGGTTCCTGGCTAGCTGCCTCCAGTTACGCACACCAAGTTGGTTGATGTTGTTCTAAAATTGTGCGCGCCACCTAACGTGGGGTCTTCCTCTGCTGGGTTGACCCTCAGGGTGGATTCGAAGACTCGTCGGACTGGTGCGTTGTTGTCCATACGCTCCACGTGTCCCAGCCATCTCAGCCGTTGTATTTTTAGCTTTTTGACCAGGTCGGCGTCGTTGTATAGTTCGTCGTTGAACCTTCTTCTGCACACTCCATCGTTACAAATTGGACTGAATATCACTCGAAGAATCTTTCTCTCAAAGCATCCCAGAAGGTTTTCATCTGCTTTTGACAATGTCCATGCTTCTGCACCATACAGCAGGACCGGGATGATTAAGGTCTTATATAATATCACCTTGGTTCTATGAGAGAGGGCTTTATTTCTTAGATGCCTTCTTAGCCCGAAGAAACAGCGATTGGCAAGAGTGATTCTTCGCTTGATCTCTACGCCGATGTCATTTTGCGAAGTGATAGTTGAGCCCAGGCAGTCAAAGTCTAACTACTTCGAAGTTGTTTCTGTCCATCGTGACGTTTTGTCCGAGTCCCCGATGTTGAGAGTCCTTTCTCGTTGACAGCATATACTTCGTTTTGTCCTCATTAACAGCCAGACCCATCTTCGCCGCCTCCGTTTCGATGCTTGCAAATGCTCCATTGACATCTCGCCGCGTTCTCCCAATAATGTCAAAATCATCAGCATAGGCAAGTAGTTGAAAAATTGTACCTCCGGTGTTGGCTTGTGAGTTCCATACAATTGTTATTTTTCCATAACATCTTCAATCCCCACTCCTCAAAATTTGACAATTTACTTGGAGTTACTTGAAAAGTAAGGGAACACAGCTAATATTTCGTTTGTCGATTTTTTGTGGTTCGTATTTTAATGTTAGTTATAGTGACATTTGGGTTGAATAGGGAGACTGGGGACCTATTTCAGTATGTGCGGCGGATCGCCTTCAAAGTGATAACTCCATATCGAAGTACGTCGCTTCGGGTTATTCCCAAAAGCGAAAACTATCTTTCTAGTATTTCCATTAACATGTCAACTACACTCGACAGCACATAAACCGGGCCACCCGCTACGTTCAAGCTCTGATTCGATTTTCTTTAAAAGTAAAACACATACAACTAAAAAAGTGGGGCCTGCAGAAAGTGCTTTCCATGTCATTAAAAATGATTTTAAATTTATTCTTGAGTACCGTTAACTCACATTGTAATCAAGCAAGAAACACAATGCTAAGGATTTGCTTTGTTTTGTCTAGATTTCGCGATTACCGTTCTTTTTTCTACAACGAGGTTAGTCACTGTCTGTTATAATTTTTTTAGATTTAGTCCAGTGTTTGCTCAGCCGCGTGTATTTTTGTTTTTTTTACGTTGTTAAAAACCGATACGACACCTCAGGAAGCAGTTCAAGCTGTAGCACTACTTCAAGCAGGCGTTTTGCAACGTGAGGTCGCTCAAAGACTTCAAACTAGCAGATCTCCGGTGCAACAAGTTTACAGAAGATACCTACATAGAGACTGGAGCATTCGATCGACGTCCAGGTACGGGCAGACCTAGGGCTACATCACAATGGACCAATAGGCTCCCGTGCAAGTACAGCAATTGTTGTGCACCTCCCTTCTAACCTAACCTAACCTAATCTAGGGCTACATCAGCAGCAGATGATCGGTTTATTAAGCTTACTGTTCTGCGAAATCGCCACCTAAATACAGTTCAAGTCCAACAAAGTCTGCGGGACGAACACCAACTGTTCATATGTTCAGATACCGTCAGAAGGAGGCTTTTTGAACAGAACCTGACTCCAAAGAGAGCTACAACAGGCCCAGCATTAACCATAGCCCACCGTCGAGCACACCTTGAATATGCTCGAGAGCATAGGGATTGGACGTTGGAGCAGTAGGGTAATGTACACTTTCCTGATGAGTCCAAGGTGAGTCTACATGTAAGTGATCGAAGTCAGAGAGTATATCGTCGCGTTGGTGAACGATATTCTCAATGTTGCATCGAGGAAACTGTTGCTTATGGAGGAGGATCTGTAATGGTCTGGGGCGGCATCTCCTTAACCGCACATACAGCTTTAGTTTTCATCGAACCAATGGGCCATACCTACACGTGGATTGACTTGTCATCGCTACAAATCCTCGCAGACCATGTGTTACCTTTCGCAGGATATGCTGTTAATGCAAGATAACGCACGGCCTCATGGTACATATGTGGTGACCCTGTATCTACGGGACGTCGGCTTCGTACGATGGACCGGTCAGCTCGAAGCGCCGGGCGTAAATCCAATAGAACATTTATGGTATGAACTGAAACGTCGGGTTCGAGCCCGGATACCAGCTCCAACAAGGCTTCCAGAGCTGCGAATCGCACTTGAAGAGGAATAGAATGCTATTCCTCAAGATTTCATAGTCAGGCTCGTGAGGTCGATGAATGCAAGGATGCTGGCATTTATCCAAGCAAGAGGAGGCAATTCCAGATATTGACCAACATTTTTTTTTTTAATTTTTTCTTTGTTATTGGATTACATTTTTTTTTCATTTTATGATTGCATTAATTAACACAACTGGAAAACGACTCTTTTTTGTCTAACCTTAAATAAACACTGAATTAATTGAATAATCCCAATGACTTTCCATTCATTTTATTCAACATATAACGCACTTTCTGTTGGTACTATTTTTTTAGTTGTATGTTTTATACTTTAAAAGAAAATCGAATCAGAGTTTGAACGTAGCGGGTGGCCCGGTTTATTTGCTGTCGAGTACAGTTCCAAGTCTTTTCAATTCAAAATTCCATCATTTCCATCAAACAAAAAAAAAACAATTTTTTGTTTATGTAAAGTACCTACTCTGTGACAAAAGTTGGTAAATTCGGGAACCCATCATTGCACAGTTGATGCTCAGTCAGCACTGCCACACATTCTTTTACGCAAATATTTTGCATCAATGGAAACGCATTGGGTAAATTCGACATCGGCATAACAACACTAGTCAACAAAATTTTGTAACAAGAGAGGTGCTTCCTAATTTTGAATTACCCGTCTACCCATAGTTAATCGCTATATTTATTTTGATTCCATCAGGACTCGTTTTTATGTTACAGCTACTCTCTACAGAACTGAAAAAACCCGTTTTTGTTTCATTGTCGCATTCTAAATTATTTTTTTTATTTAAAGAGCGTCGTGTGTTTTTCTGTTTTTTGTGTTAAGTAATTCTTAAATAATGCCAAGAAAGTGTAAAAATGATCCCCACAAGTTTTGCCACATATGTGGCGGCATTACTTTTAAAACTTAGCGAATGAAGACCGACAAAATCATTATGCTAAGAAAGAGTGGCCCAAAAGGCAATCTCTTACTCCATGACAAAAAAATATTAAAAATCCGCCATTGGTGCAGCCTGATAAAATATTTTTACCACCTTTAAACATAAAACTTGGGCGCATGAAAAACTTTGTGAAGGCTATGGATAGAAGTGGTGACGGCTTTTTATATTCGAAAGAAACATTTCCAAATCTAAGTGAGGCAAAAATTAAAGAGGGCATATTTATTGGCCCTCTAATCAGGCAATTGATGAAAGATGATATTTTTAAAGAAAGGCTTAGTGCTATGAAAAAATCGGCTTGGGAATCTTTCATGAAAATAACTTTCAATTTTCTAGGAAATCACCGATCAAGTGACTATAAAAATATCGTCGCGGAGCTGTTATCTACTTATAAGGCTTTGGGCTGCAATATGTCGTTGAAAATACATTTTCTTCATTCACATTTAGACTTCTTTCCTAAAAATTTGGGCGTCGTCAGCGAAGTACACGGTTAAAGGTTCCACCAAGACATTTCTACCATAGAAAGACGATACCAGGGCAAATGGAGTCCACGTATACCAGCGGATTACTGTTGGACATTAAAACGAGATATCCCTGAAGCAAAATTTAGCAGAAAATCATAAAGCTACTTTTATCTTTATGTTGCAGTATAAGGGAATAACGTCGTTTTGTTGCTAAAAACTGAACATTTCTAAAATTCAATAAACTCAAATTACAAAAAATCTGTTCGTATTGTAATCATTCTAACTTTCACGTTACACGCAGTGTTTTTTTGTTGACTAGTGTAATTTGTACATTGATGCCGCATCGATGCGCAGTTTGCTGGAGTTTCTAAATTATGTTTAAAATATTTATTGAGATGGACTTCACAAGCTGAACGGAAGAAAAAAAAAAGGATCCGATTATATATGCATACAATACCTACAAGTAAGTGCAAAGGAAATTTAGCGGGTCGTCTGCACTGCATACAAGTGTTGAAAATTATGACGATTTTGCTATTGGCCAACAATCCGTCACCTAACCACCTGTCGTTTAAAAAACGAAATGAGAAATTAAATTTTCGCTTCACAAAGATGGGCTTTGGAGAAAAGGAAAACACAAATCCATAATGAAAAGCGATCCGACGCCCAGTTGATGATCAATCAGCCCTGCCTCAGTCATTAAAGCACATATTTCATTACTGGAACTGCATCGCGTTCATATTATTGTAAAGTTGCATGAACTGATGCGCAACCTTAAATAAAAATGGATTGGATAAGCTGCATAGGGTATCTTTCGCTACCAACAAGGCTTAACTCTTTTCAAAGGAGTTTGTCGAGGCTCACTAGCTTCTTGTCGGGATGCTACTTCTAAACTTATACCATACCTCGCTTCATGTTGGGTGGCTTCGTACAAGCGCTTTGCTTTGCGTCTATACTTTGGAATAGAACAAACAAAATTAATTTTTTTTTAAATGTTTTCTTTTGAAAATGATATCACTATCATTTATGATTATCATTAGGGTAAATATATTTGGAATACTACCAACAATATAGTGCGATGAGTTCAGCTTCTTTTTTCCATTTTGTTTATTTCCTTCACGTTCTGTTTGAGGTTGTGCGAAGAGAAATGCACGCAAGGGAATATCCACCTTTCTCTAGAAATAAAAAGAATATATTTCAAGTATTCGAGAATGAACGGAATATTCCATCTCACCCTATCCAGCATCTCACCCCATACACACTGTACTGTTAATAGGATCTACTTGTGATTTTAATGTACTGTTAGAAACTAATATTTAAAACTCTTTTTTTTCCAAATTTTACACATTTCCTCAAACTGAAATTTATGCCAACGTTGTTTTTAGGACTATTTGCACCTAGTAAAAAAGAGAAACCCAACCAAACACGATTGGCTCTAAAGGAAAGTGTTCTCATTTCGTTTGGATTTTTTAAGAAACTTTGCATATACCTACGGTGACCATACCATGAGCCCCGTATTTCCCGGGACAGACCCGTATTTCAATAGACTGTCCCGTATTTTAATTTTAGTCCCGTATTTGTCTATCTATAACACCTGCTATGAATATTTGAGTCAGTGCGATGCATCTTTACAAGAAGTTGAAATTTAAAGCTAGGTTGTTCTTCGAAATGTACCTTCCTGGCCAAATGTATCAAGCCCAGCTTTTGTTGAGGAAAAGCGAAACGATACAAAAATTGATGACTCGCATTATTAAATGAGTTTAATTGCTTATCTTTTATCTTTAATCTTTTCTAAATTTAGATCCAATTAGAGAATGGTTAAACAACAGAAAAACAGTGGGTGCAAAATGGGTAGATATTTCTACACATTTCTCAGAAAAAAACATTGCTTTCGCTAATCTTTTACAAATTGTCAAATTCAGCTGGTATCTACTAGGTTCAAATGCTCCCACGAAAAGAGTTTTTTCGATAATGAACAATGTATGGACCAGCGAAAAACCCAGCTAAATGTAAAAAGCATAAAAGCTATATTATTTGTAAAGTGCAATTACAATTTAAGTAGTCTTGAATTCAAAAATTATTTAAAACAAAACGACAATATTGTTAAACAGATTTGTTCATCCAATAAGTATTCAGAAAGAGCTTATGTTCGGCTACTTCTATTTTTTTAACTCGCACATTAGTATTACAGAATGAATGAAACAATTCTTATATTTATTTCTTATTAGTTTTATTATTCATTAATTATTATTTAATGTGTTGTTTTTGTTGCTTACTGAAGGCTTATTTATTTTCGTTATTTAATAGGAAATTTAAGTTTATTCGCTTTGAATTTGCGACGTCTTGAAGACTTTATTATTATTTATTGTTCTTTTTTTCTTAACCAATTGTTTTTTTTTTTGGTTTTTAATGAAATAATCCAATACGACATTTTTTGTTTTTTTTGACCATTTGTGTGCTGTCTTTTTTTGTCCCGGGTTTTGCTCCTAAAAATATGGTCACCGTACATATACCCAACCTCGCACCTACCCCAAATCTAGCAGTGAACCCTAACTGGAGGGTTGGAAGGGGGAAGCATTCCCCCGATATACATTGCACCTTTATGGGATCTACATGTGATTTCTCAATCTCTCATAGACATGATGCCGCAGTTTTTTTTTAGAAAGGCGGATAATTCTTTGAAAGGAAACGTTGACGCGTTTTGATTAAACAGTTGCATTCACATAATATATGGTCAGCTGTTTCTACGTCCTCGTTGCACAATCTGCAGGTATTGGGCGCATTCAATTTACAAGTCAACTACTAGTGACTACTAGTTTACCTTTTCTCATTGATCAAATAACTCACGTGACCATCGTTTGGCAAGTGATAGACATTTAATTAGTAGTGAACTTGCAGTTGACTTGCAAATTGAACGCGCCAATTGTTTTGTGCTATGCCCCATCAGGTGTCTTTTGACACGGCAATGCCCTATGAGGAAGCCTGTGACTAGTCGAATCTGAATTCTAATTAGTTGTAGTAGTTGTTTCGTTTTTTTTCTGGGAACTATTTGGCATAACGTTTTTAGCTTGCCTGTTTCCTTTGGTCTCCCTCCAGAAATGGAGCTTCTTTTCCTCAGGCCAGGTTTTAACACAACTTTTTATAGTGTTTTTTGGTAGCCCGCAGAATGGTATTGGCATCATAAATGGAGATTGGCATCATAAATGGAGATGCGGATAGCGGATCCTGTTCTGGCTAGTTCGTCTGCTTTTTCAATTGAACTTTGTTTGTGGTGCCCAATAGTTGTAGGAGTTGGAGACAATCCCAGACCAGTTTTGCTGTTATTTAAAAGGCGTTGATTGCGAGTAGGGCCGCCCTGCTATCGGAGAGAATGTAGATGTTTTTGTTTTTGATAAGTCTGTTTAGATTCTCTCGAATGCAGAGCTCTATAGCGTGGATTTCCGCCTTAAATACGGTGCTGCTTGTGTACATATTAGCGTATAGGCACGTTTTAGTTTACAGCACGAATGTGGAATACACTTTCGCGCATTGTTTTTCCTTCACATTATAACCGACAAAAATTCAAAACCAACGTGCATCGGCATCTCTCCTTTTCTTCTCATCCTAATTTCCTAAACGCCCGCGCTGTGTAGCTATTACATTATAAGGGTCCCAACAAATTCCTTTAGTGCGTGTTTATTATAAAAAAAAAGTGTGAGGACCGTATACTCCTGCTCTAACTCCTTCATTTGTTTTCGATCCGTTTGTGTACCATACATGTGAATCTTTGAATCTTTGGCAAATGTAGGTTTATTCTGTTCCCTGTTTAGACGGTCTGGGAATGTAACCTTGAAGTTGTATCGGAAGTTATATCGTGGTAGACATTTGTCTGTTAGGTATATTCCAAGTAGCTCGTGTTCTCTGAGTTCCCGTAGGATTGGAGAGTGAGCTATGTTGGAATTTGATTCATCTTCTGTGATGAGCGTATTGGCATTTACCATCGCCTCTTTCATGAGTTCTAGGTGAAGTGGAAAATGTTTAGTATAATTTAAAGTGCAGCTGTTGGTGTAGTTTTCATGCACCAGCTGCACAGACACAGGCTAGTCGCTGTATTTTATTGAGCTTAGCCTGTGCTGACCTCTGCGTTGCTTTGTGCCACCAAACGGCGGCTGCATACGTGATAATAGGTCTTGTAATTGCCATGTACACCCATAGTGTCATTTTGGGGTTAAGTGCCCAATTTTTACCAAGTAGGCTTTTGCTGGTCCATAATGAGCTCCTGGCCTTATCAATAGTTTTGGTAAGGTGAGAGTTGAATGTAAGTTTTTCGTCTAGTGTGATTCCTAGATATTTATCTTCCGTTGAGAACTCTATTGTTTCACCGAAGAGTGTAGCATTTCTGAGTCTCCCTCGCCTTCTTCTCTTGGTGAATACAACTATGGGGTTGACTTTAAATCCAACCTTTGTGCACCATTCAGCAACCAGGTTCAGTGCCCTCTGTAGGCGATCCGAGATTGTGTCTTCGAATTTACCTCTGATTAGGAAAGCTATGTCGTCTGCATATCCTTGGACATAGACAGAGTGAGGTTAAAAACGAATATTTTGAAACATTTTTTCGGGTTTTATGCGTTTTGTTGCGATGTTTTGTGCAAACGTATTTTTAGTCGATTTTCTACAAAAAAAAGTCCATTAATGCCCGCTCCAAGTTAGCAAATCGGTCCCATAATCTACTCTTCCGAAAGTTACACTCATTTTTTGGAAATTGGAGAGGCCATGTTAATGGTTCTTCTGACTCTTTTTTTTATTATTTATTGATTCAGTATATATACATGATACCTTACTTCTAAAATGCTAAAGGCATAGAGATGAGAATAATATAAATGTTTAGGAACTTAACAATAGGTATGTAGAAATAATTAGGAAAAATGTTATTTATTTTGAGAAAGGCCTTTTAAAAAAAAAACCATTTGACTTTTTTTTTAAATCTTAAAAAATAACATAAAACAAATGTGTACATACATCTATTATTTGGCAATATTCTTTAAGATTGGATTTTCATTCATAAAACAATTGCTTATAAAGTTCTTATGTATTATTTTTATGGAATAATAGCAATTTCCTGTTGAGAAATGCTACAGGAGGTTTAAAATAGTTTTGTTTTGACAGATTGGTGTTCTTTGGTAGTGTAGTGACATTCTGCGCAAGTATACCAACACGGTGAAGTATAGATCATAGAAGAGAGAAAAACTACTTTATAAATTAGTAATTTATTTTCAAGGCTAAGATGAGAGGTTTTATTCAAAAGTGGAAACAAAATTTTGATCAAAAATTGATTTTTCTTAATACTTTCTGAAACTTTGTTTTAAAAAGTTAAGCTTTTATCCAGGCTAACACAGAAATATTTAATAGTTTTTTTTCCATTGAACTGGAGCATGGTATATCCAAAGATGTGTTTGACATTACTTTCATTTCTTTGTAAAGAAACAATCTTGAGTTTTTGCACGGTTTATTCCCAAAAATAAAAGTAGAGCAAAATGGTGTCGATTGCCTTTTGAATGTTTGAATGGTAATAAAATGTGTTGCCAATTTTCTGATATGGTGTAGATGCAAAAAATGATCTTTTGCAAAAGCTTAAGTCAGACACGTAGATGTGGTATAGAGGAGGAGAAACGATCGACCTTAAGGAACGTCGGCTTTTAAAGAATACAGTGGAGATTTGATTAGCAACATTTCAAAAAAGACCTTTCTTGGATACAAAAAACTTAGATAAGTTTAACTAGATAAGTGGGAAGACCATTTGCAGTTAGCCAATGACCGAAACCGTCCTGCCATACGCAATCAAAAGCCTTTACAATGGCAAAGGACACCATTCCAACAGATTTTTTGTTTTTAAGTGCTTTTTGTATGTCTTTGGTTTATCGCATAACCTAATGTGTCGAAGAATATTCTTTTCTAAAGCCAAATTGCTCTGGCAGGAGAATATTTTTGGTTGAACAACTGCCGATAGCACCTTGCAGAAATAGCTGAAGTTCATAGCTATACAGTTTAGGAACTCTGGAGAAGTGAGTACTGGTGCCTGACTCATAATTTCAACTATAAAAATAATCCAATATAAATTGTTTTATGCATTAAATTTAGTTACTTTATTTCCTTTTCATCAACATTTTTTTTGTATTAATTTAAAAACTATTAATTGCGTAATTAATAAAATTAAATTAAACACATAACTCTATACACAAACATAAAAAGAAAAAAAAATTAACTGATGGCTGTTTCTATTTATAGATTAATGTTGTAAGAGTTATCATTAAATGTATAAAAATGAAAGTGAACATTTTGATTGCTGCATAATGCAATCAGAATAATTTCTGTTTCTCACTTCCTGTAAAATACAAAAATAATTGCAAATGACTAAGTTATTCAATAAACTAAATTATTTGTATATGTATAATTGTATATCATACACAAACAGATAATGCATATTAAATAAAATATTTAGAATTCATCATCTAGTACCTCAAAAAATGTGTTTAATAATCGTACCTTCTTAAATATTTACATTAGTAGACACATAATACTCACGCATACGCATAGAGTAATTTAAATGTAAAATATAAATATGTATATACATATATTCATATATATGTAGCAAACTCACATATGTAATCTTTATATAAATTAAACATATATAGAATATACGTGAACACATGAAGAAAGATAATGTCACCAATTAAAAGCTTTTAACAATTTACTATCCGATAAAATGTTTTTATTGTGTGAAAGTGTAATACAAAATAAAAAGAAAATATATGATTACATTTTGAAATATGGACAATATTAAATATAATTAACATGTATATGAATTTTCATTTCACTTTTTCTTTAAAAAAAATATCTTCAAAACTCTTTTTTAACATTTTATCTCCCTTTCCCCGAATATTTATACAGATACATACATACACATTTTTGTACTCAGGATAGTAGCGGTTTAATTAAAGTCCAAATACATATATAAATTTTTCGTAAATTATTAGAAGTAGAAATAGAAACTAAAAATATGAAAAAAAATATTTATACAAATATTTATGGTATAAAGCATAAACGATAAATGTACAGGGGTGACGGAATTTCGAAAAAAATTGATCATCCAATTCGAAAGTTGAGAAAATATTTAGCCAATCCTAATCATGTAGCTAATAAAGTTAAAGAAAGCATGCAAGTGTTATAAAACTCCAATTTTGTCTTCTTTCATGCCAGCTTTGTTCGGGTCCACTTAAGAACCCTCAGAGACTTTCCTCAGTGGAGATATTTCTATTAAGTGTTACAACATTCTCACCGGAGAAGGTTTTTCTATCAATTACATCTCGATGTTTTCTATTTTTGCTCATCGTAGGGTGGTGTCTCGTAAGTTCGACCACCTCCAGAAGTCAGCCACTTCAGAACAAGTTATTCCTTAACAATTCATTCGATTAAATATTTTCTCTGTTCTGTTCTTTTAACCGTGTAATATAACTCAAAGTAAACCCAACTGTTTCGTTAAAAATTATTTATGTACAAAATGAGCATATAGCTAAAACAATTTTTTTTATATATTTCTGCTAAAAACAGTCCCCGTGCTAGTTAAATTTAAGAAAAAGTCCAGCAGATGTTTTTTAAACAAAATTTAGATTTATCTAAAGTGCTAAAAACTGGCGACACCATCCTTACGGGATGAATCCAAAAAAATCAGTCTTAGCATTAAATGAAAAAAATCTCCAGTTCCTCTGGTGGGGAATAGTATTCTACTATTGGCTGAACACATGTGCTGCAACATGATTTTGTATGTAAAATGACACATTGCTTACTGCATGTCGATCCTTGATGCGATCGTAGTAGAGCAACACAGTTTGGTACAACTTTTCCGGCTTGACTTTTAATGCTGTGAAATTCTATGACAATACCTAACATCTTAGTCTATTTGGTCGTTCAGTGATATTTAGGTCAGACAAAAAGCATACTGAATGAATGCGATTTCTTACTGCACATGTGTGTCATGTGCGTTGATGCATGCATGGCTGCGTGCGTCCCTGCTGCACATGTGTTTGAGCCATAAAGGATCCCTCGGAGATCTTGGATAGATTCGAAAGGGAAACAGTGGAAATCGCCTAATCCAATTTTGAGTAGTTAAGGCAACCTAAAATATAGAATAATAAGATCTGAATACAAATATGAAGGTCCATGACGTTTTGGATCTTGCTAAGGACTTGCCAGACGAGGTCAAAGAATTGACAAAGCGCCGTTTTGGAAAAATAGGTAGAACTTACAGCTCAATTAATTGTTTACTAATATATAAGTCCAAGACGTTCAACTTGTCGCCAAGACCCAACCAAATATCAAATATCAAAATTCCTCATAATACCCCATTATCATAAAAATAGAACATCGGACTTCAAATAATTGATGCGACTAAATAAAAACTCGCTAAAATATCCCAACTAACAAACTCTCGAGAGTTTAGCCCTAAACGCTTGGAAAAAGCGCCCATAAAACTTTCATAACACTTTTCAACACTATCCCAACGTGAATAACATGGATGTAGTAGAACTCGTATGATAAGAGTAAAACACTGCAAGGGTTCGCAAGACCTTTACTCTCCAAATAAGAATTTATTTCAAAGATTTGTTATCTCATCAAAAGGCTTTAATAAGAGTACAAGTGTTAAAAAAAACATTAAAATGCGGTTATAATCCTAAATTCGAAGACTTATTTCTTATAAGATTACACTCTTAAAAAATCTTTTATCTTTGCGGTCGGCTTAAATAGATATCGTGTATTTTGGAATTATAAAATAGATATATTTACTTTGTAACAAGTGGGAACGTGGTAGTAGCGTGCGTGTCCACTGGCTATGTTGCCACCCGTTAGGTGTCACTGTAGACGGGCGAGAGAAGGAACGGCTGTCACCTAGTCAGTAAGGTTGACTCCTGTAGACAATGCAGAGGCTGAGGTAGCTCTACCGTACTGCAGTTTTCCGACGAGAGAAACCCTTCGGTGTGGACGGTCGTGGCAACCGTACGAAGCAATGGAACCGCTGGAAATGGCAAAGTGTCAACTCAATAAAACACGTCGTTTGTCTACTAAGTTAAACAAAACACTCTTTCATGCTGCTCAAAGGGTGAGGTAGCTCTACCGTACTGAACAGATGCCGATCAAGTGTGTCTTTATTTTGTTTTGGGAGCTTCTTTTATACAGCATTTTCAATTTAGCTAGAAGAGATTTTATTTATATTTTGCTTTAAAGAGCTTTCTTTGCATTTGCTTGAAGAGCTTTCTGTTTAATTTTTCTAGAAGAGTTTTTTTTGCATTTGCTAGAAGAGCTTGCTTTAATAATTGCTAGAATGGAAATGTGGTGTGGCGGCATTGCCAATACTATATTTTTAACATGAGACAATTAATTTTTTGTTTTATTATTATTACTATTTTGTTAAATTTATTTGACAGTTCTTGATTAATTTTTTAATAAGTGAAGGTGCGTTACAACTTGGAATTGTTTTTATATGGGATATCACAACCGCTCGCTTGCATTCACATACTTTTACTGTGGTCTAATTAAGCAATTGATAAATTGAAAGGAAATGGTTCGTTCATATATGACATAGATTCAGTGAAATAAAATACAACTGTAAAAAAAAAGTGAAATGAGATGATTAAATCCTCATACAAGCCTTACACCCTGACAATACTTTCATAACAAGAGTTTAAGTATTAATGGAAGCAGCAATATTGAAATGCAAGTCACTTTGGATTTTTTAAGTATTTGGGGTTAAATCGTACATCGTAGGAGGCCTACTTAAGAAATTCATGTAATGGGCGTTTCAGTGGTCGGGTTTTAAACTTAAGCATGTCAGGCCCCTGGAGTATATCCCAAATTTCAGCATCATTGCTCAAATTGTGATTTTTCGACTAAACTTACTGAGAACATAACCACATAAGTCCAATACAGAATGATATTCGCCACAATAAATGTATAAATTGGGTATTGAGGTCTTTTTTACATACATGGGCAATGATTGGCGTTAGGGAAATAGTACCTAAATACGGCAAGACAATGAGCGCGTTCAATTTGCAAGACAACTACGAGTCCATATTATAATCCCCTTTCTAATTGATCGAATAACTCACGTGACCATCATTTGGCAAGGGGTAGGGGCGTAAGGCCCGACTTTAAAAGTTGTAGCGGCACTGTCCGTAACGAAGAATACAAAAAAAAATTGGTATTGTGCGCAAACAATAGCGGATTGCTCCAATTCGTTAAGTTTCGCTCCCCTCTGCTTAGGTTCACAAACAGCGATCCCACTTGCACTTTACGTCCTTAAACTTGACAACCATTTTTTTTGTATAGGAAAACATAGGCAGTTGTTTCCGTTCACATACTTTTTTACTTATTGAAATAGTTGATAGATCGGAAGGTCTATTATATTTGGGCCTTAACTAGTAGGAAACTCTCAGTTAGCTTGCAAATCGAACATATTCAATCTCGCACCCGGCACACTAAAATCAGGTCCATTGGGATGGCGTAGGGGTTACGACCTCCTTATCGTCTAAGCTTCCATAGCACGAATCGAACACAAAAAATTTCAAAGGTGAAAATTGTTGGAAAACATTTAATTATTGAATTACCGCTTTTAATTATTTTTTCTTATTTACAAAAAAAAAATATAAAAAAAAAATTACTTTTCAAAACACGGTCATGAAAATTACACAATTTGTGGTAAATGATCAGAAATGATAATGATGTGTGTTTGTTAATTTACATCTGACAGACCTCCTCTTGTTAATATTTTGTTTCGATTAAAGCTAAATTAAATCTTACACCCCTATCACAGAATCCGTCGTATTCGGAATTCCGCTACGAAGGATCCAAAATTTCTTGGTAACAAACACATAAATGTCAAAATCTTAATTAATTAGGATTCAGTCAAACCATTTTCCAAGAATCTCAAAATTTGTAGCAAATATTTCCACTATGATGGATTCTGTGAGAATATCTTTTTTAGTTCGTAGCAAAATTCCGAATCCGACGGATTCTGTGATAAGGGGGTTAATTTTAGTTTTAAAATAAAGTTTGGGAACTCCCCTATCTAATTAAATTTGTCCACCTTGACATTTTGGCAGAAATCGCTTTCACCGCCGCTTGGCTGTCAACGAAAAAGGTAATAGGTACTGCTGTGAATTCAGTTCATATAACCGAAACGTTCATATATTGGAACAATGCCAACCAAGTTGGAAGTTAAACCCTTGTCACATTCATATTGACTTTGGCGATGAATTTGAATGGAAAAACTCATACATATGTGTAAGCCCTCATGTATTAAGTATAGAGAGGGTTTCATTTTATTTGTTAGCTTAGGTTAGGTTAGGGTGGCTGTCAGCTAATAGCCAATACACTTAGTCCAATGAGGTCCATTGTGGTGCTACGTGGATCGAGGGAGTTTCGACCTCTACTCGCATTTGGAGATTCTAATGAAGCGCGATAGACTTCTAACGTCTGTGTTAGCTAAGTCAGTGAATTCATTAAGGAAGAAGGCTCCTAGTTAGAGATTTCTTTTGTGGGAGAGTGCAAGACATGTACAGAGGAGGTGAGATGTAGTCTTCTCCTCCTCCTCGTCCCTGCAGCTTCTACAGAAGTCATTTAAATAGACGCCAAGCCTAGATACATGCTTGCCTATTACACAGTGTCCAGCAATGACACCTATAGCAGAGCCAATTTGCAGTCGGTTAAGTGAGATCAAACCCATAGAGCGTCGCAGATCCAGATTTGGCCAGATATGCTTGGTCGTTAGACACCTGTCCACCTAAGGTTTGTGCTCTTGACTGCGGATATCTTAAGCATAAGTTTACAAGTAGCGATAGAGGTGAATAATGAACTGCTTTGCCATCTCCTCAAGAGATGAACGGCAGCCTGAGGCTACGATGGAGTTTGAAAAGACTGAGTAGAGGGACTTTAGCGCGGCTTGTATGTCCGAGAATATTTGTTAAATTTGAGAGGTTTTAATAGTCTTACTACAAAAAAATTAGCAAATGGACGTATGATAATTAGGACTCTCTTTGATATCGAAAAGTGCGGTGGTGGTATTTTTTGAGCTGATTTTTGTCATCATTCACAGACGGGCACGTTTTTCTGGGGCGTTGTAATTGGACATGTCTTTATCGACATCGATATCGTTGCTTTCAAATTGATGAATTTTAGGTGAGGTGGTTGTTTTACACAAAGATCTGGAGTGTGGATATCTCGTCAATGGTAGAATTCGCATTAAATCAAACTTGTCATGCGGTTGTTACTAAACATGTTTAGACGTTCATATACCGTGCTTTAAAGAACTCAGCTCGTAGGTATGAGCATCGGTTGCCTTTCAATTCAAAACGTTTTGTCTTGCAAATTATCCATCCAAATATGTAAATACTTCTTCAGCACCCTGTACAATCATTTTTCTTGCAAAAACGTATATTCAAAGGTGTGATGGCAGCTAAATAGATCTGAACATTGTTCAATCTTCATTCCACATATATTACGAATTAAAAGCTAATGTTATTGTAACACCAAATCTTATAAATAATTATATTACAATTTTCTGTATTTATCAATTTTCACGATTTTGTTCGGTATGGTCTCAAAAGAATTGCAATTAATTATTAAATAATATTATAGAGAAATGAAAAACCAAAAGGCTGTTGATATAAAATGAAACATGAATTAAACTCATACATACATATTTCAATACAATTTTAAATGCTTTTCGATGTTGTGTTTAGAATAAACAAAAATATTTAAGTATAAAATAAAAATTAAATTAATTTAATTGATGTTCTCGACAATTTGTAAAGAAAAATATCTGTTGAGAGAAAAGAAATCGTGGCTAACTCATCATTCGTAGTTTTATGTGTGTGTTTATATATGCATTGATACTTAATAAAACAAAATATTTAATCAATGGTAAACCTATATAAGAAAATGGATTTCAAAAATTCGTAAACTTGATTATTATGATAGTAAACTATTAACCACAAGAAAAAAAAACAAAAAAAAGTATTTAACAAAGAAGAAATAATAACATTCAAAATATTGTTGCTAGCAACACATAATTCAATTAACTTAACATATTTGCACTACCGAATTATTAAAATGTTAACGAAAAACCAAACGAATTAAGAAAGATGTTTACAAAATTTCGTCTTTTAATTTTTTTCATTGAATTTGTTATTATCTTAATAAAAATTCTAATTTTATTTTTATTTATTATAATTGTCACATAAAATATTAAACAAAAAAATATGAAAAATTAATGAAATTATTTTCCTCCATTTTAAAAAAATATTTTTTAAATGTAAATGAATTGAAAACATTGAATGAAAATGTAAGGAAAAAATAAAAAAAAATATTGATTAGAAAGAAAAATTCACTTAGAAAAAGTAAGTCTGTATATTAAATCAATGAAATCCATCAAAAAGGTCTTAACAAATTAGATTTTTGTAGAACTAACGGAAACTGAAGTAAAAAAAAATGTTATATATAAATGTAAATATTTGTAAATTTGAAGCAATTGTAATTGTAATTAATATGCTTTCATTTGAATATAGTTCTTTGAAGAAAAAAGTAAAATAAAAGAATGAATTTTTTGTTTGCTTTCGAATCTCGATTCAGAAGGTGGGTATCGGTGTAACATAGTGTGGACAAACAAAGCTCTTGAGCGGGCAAGTTGAGTTTTAGAATTGGTTTTGGTTTCAATATAATCACTTATATGTATTTCTATTTAACTCGGTCGAAAAATTCTATAATTCGTACACTAACACATCACAGGACGACGTGGGAAGGGTTTTCTTATATGCAGAACACACACGTCATGGGAGAATTGTGTTATATATTTTGGTTGAGTCTTTTCAAATTCAATCGTCTTCCTTCTTTGGTAAAATTCCAAAAAAGAAAACAAAAAAAGTAATTCGAGTCAATCTGAATAAATCTCTTTCGTATGAACACCTACCTTTCATTACATATGTGAAACGGCCCAATCAGATGAACGATACACCAACACATAGAAGACGAACCATTATCCGAAACGACTCGCGCCGTCACCTATTGTACTTTGCTGGTACTAATATACGAGTAGCATTTTCCCGCAATTCAATCAAACAAATGATTCTGCCACTTACCAGCACTAGAGGCTGCTCTGCTCCTATAAGTGATAGAGCAATAATACGCGCAAACCTTCCCTAAGCAATAGAGATCACAATACTGAAAACTCAAGGGGTAAAACGTCACTGTTGATGGTAGCAACCTCAATTTAGTAAGGAAGTTCACCTACCTCAGAGTAAATATCAACTCCATGAAGGACACCTTAGTGGAGATCCGACGCAGAATTACCATAGAAAACCGTTACTACTTAGGCTTGACCAGACAAATGGGTTCAAAACTCCTCAGTCGAAGGACAAAATGCATTCTCTTTCGAACCTTAATCCTGCCAATCCTGCTTTATGGCGCCGAGTGCAGAACGTTTAGTAGGAAAGAGGAGGACCTAATATTAGGATTAGAGCTGTGTCAATCGTTCAAATTTAATGATCGAATCGTTCAAGTATTGGTTGAAAAAATGATTCGGTCATTTCAATCAATCATTCAATCAATCAATGACAGATGCGACATGGGAGTATTGTATTGCTCCATTCAATTTCAATACAATCAAAAGCCCCAATCATTCGTTCAATTTAGTTTCGATAGAGACAAATACATTCGAATGGATTGTAAGAGTGAATACACTCAAAAATACCAAAACGCCTTTGAATAATTAGGAAATGGAGGTTATTGCACAGAAGCGATATTTTTGTAGAACAAATATGTGTTGGTAAAACGAAATAAGCCGAAATAAATAAAAATATTTTGATATATTAACACATTTATTGGTTCAGTAGATAAGAAATCAGTAATAAAGAAATGAATTAGTCAAAACAGAACAAAAGTATTGACTCGATGAACGATTGACTTCGGGCATTGTGATTGCAATCACCAATACTGTATTGTGATCGGGTCAAAAAGATCGAATCAATCACGATTGACACAGCTCTGTGTGCGAGGGATTGGTTGGACGAGATGATACAACCGCGAACTCTATGCGATATTCCAAGATGTGGATGTATTCCAAAAAGCTAAATCACGTCGACTGTCAAGCGGATCTTAGCCTCCCAGCCCCCAGGTTCGAAAGATCGCACTTCCGTTTTAAGGACCAAGCCATCGCGGATACCAGAGCGCTTGGTGTGGACAACTGGAAGCAGCGTGGTGTGGATCGTGGAGGGTGTCTCAGGCAGAAACCCTTCACGGGTCGGGAGCCCGTTAAGAGGATAATTGACTCCCAGCCCTCAGGTTGGAAACAACAAGGAATTCTCCACCTTAGTTTTTATTTATTTATTTATTTATTTAATTCATCTACAAGCATAATAAGATAGCTAACAGACGTTACAAAAACAAAAGATGCCTTATTCTTAAGAGTCTACATAGATGGAGCATATATGGGTGCCATCGACAGCAGAGTAGAGCATCTTATCTGGTAGCACAGTAAGTCACTCACAAACATTACATCATGAATCTGTCTTCGGGATTTCAGTGATTTTATTCCAAGTAGAAGACATCTTGCTTTGTAATTCGGCGAAGGGATCCAATGCATTTTATAAAAAATATATTTTGTGAAACGCCTCTGAACTTTTTCGAGTCGATCGGAATAGGTAGAATAGCCAGGATTCCAAATGACATCGGCATATTCCAGAAGCGATCGAACTAACCCAGTGAAAAGCTATAACAAAGCAAATGGATCTTTAAAGTCCGAACCATTTCGTTTTATAAATCCAACAACTGAATTAGCTTTTGCAACGAGATATTCAATGTGGGGTTTGAAAGAAAATGAAGAGTCAAGCATAACACCTAAGTCCTTGATTTTCTCTACTCTGTTCAAACGAGTTGAGTGAATTGAGTAGTTAAACTCGATATGAGACGAAGATCTGGTAAAAGATATAGCATTGCACTTACTTATGTTGAGTGTCAAGTCATTGGCGTTGCACCATTTAATAATACAGTTAAGATCCGATTGGCCAAATGACAATCTTCTATACGCTTAATGGTTGAAAAAAAAGGTGTGAGCCACGCTGCACTCACGGTATAGTTGATGTGTAAACATGTAGGCTCGTCAGTGTTGCATGTGGAAATATCACACAGAGGTTGTGGTTTTGATAAACAAGAGATTTGGGTATTGTATTGAAATAAAACCATGATATATATTTAATGTCAACGACAAAATTTATTTAATGTTTGACCGAACAAATAATTGGTTTATGAAAGCTGAAGTAGGAGACGTACACCGTCGACTCAAGTGTTTCGATGTACCGGGAAAATATAGCATCGATTGTCGTTTAAGTGGCATTCTTAAATCGACCATCGGTTACCGAAGTACAAATCGATATTTTTCCTCTTACCTTCAACTGATGTACAACAAACTACAAGCTATACAACCTCAATTATTCAAAACAAATCTACTTCCACACAACTTTCCGGTGTTTCGTAAGGACATAATAATCTCTAAAATTGAACATACATAATTAATAAAAACATTAAAAAAAAACAACGGCACGCGGTTGCTCTCAAACGGTCACCCATCTACGTACTAACCGCGCCAAACGTCGTTTAATTGCGGTGATCTGTCGAGCAGTGTTAAGTACTTTACTTTACTTTACTTTTAAATTCATTTTTATTAATTATTAGCTTATATCAATTTAAATACTAGACAAAAATGATTAAATCTAACTTAAAATTAACAGGATACTTATTCTAGATTATTGATCCTTATGCGGACGCCCTAAACTTAACTCTATCTTATAATTATTGCCTTTCGGCCTAAAAACTATTTTACGAACTAATCTTACATAATTATGTTTTCATCGAGAAAATTGTTAAGAAAACTCGGAATCTTTATCAAATTTTATATTTTTATATAAAAAAAAAACAAATAAAAAAAAAAACAAATTACAAACTACCTACTCTACTTACTTAAACTACTTAGCATATTCTAACTATAATTAGGATTCTGAGCACTCGTTGCCTTGCGCAACAAGTGGTCAAAATCCCAATTGCTTTCCGAGCGCCTGGCAGTCGTCAACGTGCACACGCGCCGCCGTGAGCCGACTGAAGCCTTACAGCGTCAGTCAACTCCCGGAAGCACCACCACACGTTGGCGAGCCCGGCCTCTCCCAAAAACGCCTTAGCTGACTTAATCTAACTTATAAGCTAAGAGGATGTTACCTAGAGTAACGCACCGTCCTGGGAGGGCATGTTGACCCCTCCCCCCTCAACAAGCCACCAAAATTCGGCGAATTGCTTTTCCGTGTCGAATTGATCCCTTTCCGATATTGCGGTACTAAAACGGAGGAGCTCATGAGCATTGGCGATGCCCTCGCCGCGGATGAGCCGCTTATCTCTCGCGCTGCGGTAGCGGTGGTATAATACCGGGATACCATCCCTCGTCTGTACCAGCCATTTTGCATCAATATGGATAAATGCCTCTGGCGGGATAAAGCCAGACCGGAGCGTACTCTCTATGTACATTTCATTGGGGTAGTAAGCCCCAAAGATCAGACTATTGTCGCTGGCCATCGCCCTTGCAACGTGCCTTCGAGTGACCTTAATGAGGAAATTGTCAATCCTATTCAACTGAGCCCCATCGTATAGGACCTTGTTGGGATAGTATTTTATATAGTTGGATTCGGGCGTTCGGAACAATCGGAGACAGGTCCTAAGACATTGTCTCTCCAAAACCCGAATCTTTTCCATATAACTAGGCGCTATATTAAACCACAATGGACAACCATAAGCGATGATCGGCCTTATAAGGGCCACGTAGCAAATGACCTTCACTCTGGAGTCAAGTTGACTGCTATGAAACAGTCTCCTTGTCAGAGCATAAGCCCTCTTGGCCCCAGCAAGACAAGCAACCATATGTCTATCGAAATATAGATACTGGTCAAGCCAGATACCTAGATATCTAACTACGCTTCTCACCGCCAATGGCTGCCCATTTTGTCCAATAATGGCCAATTTCTTCCAGTTTTTTCTGGTATCCCTAGAGGCCCCAGCCAAGGGAGTTCTGAACAAGATTGTTTCCGTCTTCTGAAAGTTGATTTTCAACTTCCAGTCGTCGCAATATCGCTTAATTTGATCGAAGTCACGCTGCAAAAGGATATTAATGACCTCGATTTTAGGACCTGATCTGTATGCCACCAAATCATCGGCATACGCTATAGCATGTCTGAGTGAACCTACCAGATCACTCGTGTAAATGTTAAACAGGATCGGAGAATTGACCGCCCCCTGCTGTAAACCGTTTTTAATTTCAAAGACTCTGCTCGAAGTCACGTTGCCACATTTGACAACGAACTTCTTTCCCATAAGCATATTATAAATTACATATAGCAAAGGTTTGTGCATCCCCCGCCTGGTCAACTTGTAGAAAAGTCCCTCTAACCATACGGTGTCGAAAGCCTTCTCAAAATCAACCAGACAAGCACCCGTGCATTGGTTCTTGCATTTATTCCACTGAATGTCGGAAACCAGTTTCGACGCGGCATGAATAGTGTCATGCCTCGCCCTGAAACCAAACTGGTTGTCCGGAATTATGTTATTGTCCTCGACCCACTTTAACAGGGCTCTATTGACAACCTTTTCAAAGACCTTGTTTGTTCTGTTTACTCACCGCATAATTAGTCGATACAGAGTTGAGTGAACGCAATGTGGATTCCAGAGAGGGCAACAGCGATGTTATAGCAAGAACAATGTTAAATGTTTTATGCAATTATAGGGAGGGTTTTAAAGTAGCTCACATAAATTCTCAAAGCTTATTGCCTAAAATCGAAGAGTTTAAATTCTTATTTGAACATTCTAAGTTGGATGCAATCTGTGTGTCAGAAACTTGGTTTCAGACAGACATTGCGGATGCATTATATTTAATACACGGTTATAGACTTTTTAGGTCAGATAGATGTGGTCGTGGTGGAGGTGTTGCGGTTTATTTAAGAGATGGTTTGTCATGTAAAATAAGGTGCTCCTCATCAGGTGGTTCATCGTTCGAATATTTGTTTCTAGATATGATTGGTAGCGAGAATAATCTTCTGTTAGGAATCGTCTACAGACCGAATAAAAATGTCGATCTAGAGCCCTTTTACACTCTTATGGAAGAATTGACTGTCAGCTCACCAAATATACTATTGTGTGGTGACTTTAACAGTAATATTCTAATTGACAGGAGCTTAAGCGATTACATGATTTCACTTGATTTGTATCCAGTGAACTCAACCATACCTACTCATTTCACGAATTCATCAAGTACGCTTTTGGATGTTTTCTTTGTCAATAGAAAGGATCGGGTATTGTGTTATGATCAACTCTCTGCTCCAGTTTTCTCATATCACGACCTTATTTTTTTAACTCTTGATTTCAGCACTGAAAACTGTTTAGATGATCATCCAATCAAATTCAGAGATTTCAAAAACATTAATAGGTCGATTCTTGAGCAGCATATTCGCATAATACCCTGGGAAAATATTTACCTTATGAATTTACCCGATGAACAAGTAAAGTTTTTGAATGAAAACATATTAAACCTCTATAACACACACGTCCCACTAAAAACAAAAAAAATCGTTTGCGTATCCAAACCCTGGCTTACAACAGAAATAAAAGATCTAATGAATCAACGCGATCAGGCCTACCGAAGGTGGATACGTTTTCGAGTGCAAGAGCTGCATGCAGCTTATAAAACTTTGCGAAACAAGGTTGTGCAAGAAGTTAGAGCTGCAAAAATATCTTTCTACTCCAACCGCTTAAATGTCCGTTCTGATACTCGTAAGCTATGGAGTAGCCTTCGGGAACTTGGAATCGGCAAGCAACGTACTCAATTGCTAAACAACATTGACGGTAATGAATTGAATCGTAAGTTTTTGTCTGCTCCCAGTACTGCTCCCTCGATTGATGTTGAATATGTTAATGACCCAACAACAACCCTCTCAGATTCCTCTTTTAGTTTTTCGTGTGTAAATGATTTAGATGTTTTAGAAAGTCTTCTTTCAATAAAATCTAACGCATCCGGAGTAGATGAAATTAACCCAACTTTTCTAAAAGCCATATTACCCTTGCTGCTACCTTTTTTTACTCATGTGTTTAATACTGTAATTACTACTCGCATTTTTCCATACCAGTGGAAACTCGCTAAAATTATTCCAATCCCAAAGAATTCATTACGAGATGAATTCCGACCAATCTCAATCTTACCTTTTTTATCAAAAGTATGTGAACGAATCATACAAAAGCAACTAAATGACTATATTTCACGAAACAACTTTTTAGTAAGCATTCAATCCGGTTTCCGTCCTAAGCACAGCTGTACTACAGCACTCATGAAAGTCATTGAAGATATTAGGGATAAATTAGATGATGGTTGCGTTACCTTTTTGGTTCTATTAGACTTTTCCAAAGCGTTTGATATGGTCAACCACTCTGTTCTCTTAAAAAAGTTGCACCTTGAGTTTAACATTTCTCCAGAAGCCATCAAATTGATTTCCTCGTACCTTATGGAAAGGAAACAAGCCGTATGCATTGATAATCAGCTCTCTGAGTTCCTCCCGATAAAACGAGGTGTTCCTCAGGGATCGATTTTGGCTCCTCTGTTATTCTCTTTGTATATAAATGAAATAGCTTCCATAATACCAAATGTATCTAAGCATTTTTATGCCGATGATATACAAATCTATAAAAGTTGCCACTTAGGTCTTTTAGAAAACTGCGTTTGTACTATAAACGAGGAACTAGATCATATTTCTACTTGGGCAGTTAGCAATGGTTTGACACTTAACCCAACAAAATGTAAATGTATAGTTATCTCCAAAAAGATATTAGATCTATCATGTTTTCCATCGGTGCTTCTGAACAGTATCCCCTTAGAATTTACAACCACTTCAAAAAACCTTGGTATGGTTTTCAACAGAACACTTACATGGACCGATCACATTAATTCAACAGTCGGAAAAACATATGGAGTTCTTAGATCTTTGTGGGCCGTTCAGCAGTTTACCCCATTGAATATTAGAATGGTTCTTGCCCGGACCTTGGTAATCCCAGTTCTTACTTATGGTTGCGAAATATACTACAATTGTGATTCTGCAAGCAGGAGAAAGTTGCAAGTAGCATTTAATAGCACGATTCGTTACATTTTCGGTCTCAAAAAATACGACCATGTCTCACATCTATCTATGAACCTCCTCAATATGTCGTTCGAAAACTTTATAAAGTTTCGTACGATGAACATACTTTTTACTATTATAATGACAAAACAGCCAACTTACTTATATGAAATTCTTCGATTTCCAGCATCAAGCAGATCAAACCATTTAATACTCCCTCGTTTCTCTTGTCTTACATCAGAAAGACAATTTTTTATTGCTGCAATCCGTCTCTGGAATTCACTACCACAATACTTGCGGGAGTCAAGCAGAACTCAACAGTTTCAAAATAGACTAAAATGTTTCTTTATTAGTCAAAGCAACTAACTTCTTTTTTTTTTTCTTTCTTTTTTTTTTCTTTTCTTTTTTTTTCCTTTCTACCTTTATGAATCTTTCTACCTTTTTTCTACCCTTTTTCTTCTTTCTTAAATCACATAAATTGTTATATTATAAGCCAAATCCTTGAATATTGAATTTTGTAAATCCATAAACTATCACTAGATTATAAGATTTATCTTACTGTGTTAGTATTTACTCGAAAATAAACTAAACTAAACTAAAAAAAAAAAAAAAACCTTGCTAATATTCGGAAGCAAGTTAATTGACCGGAGATTGGCAGGGTTCGTCCTATCTTTACCTTTTTTCGGGATAGGGTGTACCACAGCTACCTTCCAATGCGCCGGATAATGTGCATTATTCAGCGCATTGTTAAACAGCGTGGTGAAAATATCTACAGCCTCCAAAGGCAGGTGTCTCAATACGACGTTTGGGACACCATCCATCCCCGCCGACTTTTTATTCTTTAGTGACTCGAAGATGCACTGAAGATCATTCTTCGACACGAACAAGTGCGATGCATCTCGGCCATTGGCGACAACTGCATTAGCATGGTTTTCATCAGTGAACACGGTGAAACCGTTATTCTCAGATCGCCAATTCTCAAGTTCGGTGTGCAGATAGAAATGGCTCACCAGAGCCCTATTCTCAATGTCGTGGTTACGGCGAACAGGATTGTTCACCGTATACACGGCCTCGAAACAAGCGCCCAGCAAATCCACTTTCTCCTGTGGGTCCTCGACCACGAAAAAATCGTCGTTTGAAACGACACTTTCTGGGCTTATTCCAGCAGTCAGTACTGTCTGTCTGTTCTCTGCTGTCTGGGAGATTCGAACACAAGGAATATCATTGTGATCTTTCCTCCTGAACAACTTATTTATCTGTGGGAACATATTCGGACTACAGGTTTTAATAGCCCGAATTTTATTGCCCCAATACAGACTTACAGATTTTCTGTAATTTTCTTTTATCAGCTGTTTCAGGATTCGGATCTCTGACTTCAGCATCCTTACCTCCGGGTCGTCGCGATCAGTAAATTGCCTGTACAGCCGTTTAAGCCTCGAGAGCAGTCTACTTTTCTGTCGGTATAGTGCGTCGATTGTAGGGTTTCTGTACTTTTCTGTCTGGTCGTCGTCGGAACGTCCTACCCGAGGAATAGTTCGTCCATAGTTCGTTTGATGGCGTCGTCCATTTGCAATAAATGCCGATCAATGTCATCATTTGTCATGTTACTGTTTGTCGGTGGGTCGATCCCACTCGAACGTAAATCTCGCTTTAAAAATCTGGAGAAGCGCGACCATTGTGCCCTCCGATAATCGAATGAACACACTGCTTCGTACTCCTCCAGCAGCGTTTGCTCGTTCGGGATCCGTATTGCGGCGGCGAGTCCGTAGTGGTCACTATCGTACTCAAACGCACGCAAACAGTTCCGCGTGTATTGGTCTATGGTTGTCAGTTGAAGTCTTGCGTCCGTTAAGGCCAAGTCCAGGAAAGCACCGCTTCTTGGGAAAGAAGGGATATCCGTCGCGTACAACTCGAGTTTGTACTCAATCATATTGAGGCGCCACCAGTCGTGAAACTGGTTGCCCCTGGGATTTGCAGTAACATTTCCCCATGCCGCATGTTTGGCATTAATATCTCCGGCCAAGAAGTAATAATTCTCCTCCGAGTTCAGCTGCAGACTACGAAAAAGTGTCTCGAGCTCTGTCATAAATTGGTTGGGTGGAGGTGCTGCAGGTGCGTAAAGTGACACCACATACACTCTCCTCCGGCTATGGAGAGGAATGCATATAATGCATGCTTCCAACAACTGGAACCTACGCACGTCCCCGCTATATATAACCCTATGGCGCAGGCCTTTTCGAATTAAGATTCCAACCCCACCTCCTTGAGTGGAGTGAGGCCGGTCTCTTCTTATTACATGATAATTTTTGTATCCCAATTTGTGCTTCTGATTTAGCTTAGTTTCGCTAACCAAAAGCACATCCGGGTTTTCGGTTTTCAACAAATTGGCAAGTGACGTTCTTTTCTCGATCCTGACTAGTGAATTAACATTCACAGCAGGGATCTTTAAGTTTCCCTTATCCAGCGCAGCCATTAGATTTATGGCACACCAGACCCCACAAACAGCTCCGAATAGATAATGTCAATTCGGGCCGCTTGTTCGTTTAATTGTTTCTGGAACTTATCGATCTTTCCGTGCAGAGACAGAAGGATCGATTTTAAGTCTAGATCCACCTCTGGTGCCTTTTGGGCTACCTTTGGTTGGTTTAATGTCATTTGGGCTTGACCCGGTCCAGCTGCCATTTGGGCAAAGGACACGTTGGGTGCCACAAAATTAGAGAACGAACGACTCTTTTGACGCCTATCATCTTCTGATTGCTGTTTGCGGGCCTGGACTCTTTTTTTCAACTCCTGGTACTTTGGGCAACCCCTGAAGTTGGCGGGATGCCCAGAGTTCCTGCAGATCACACAAGAAAGGACACTCCGGTCTTCGACTCTTTCCTTGCCAAGAGGACATTCACCATGTTTGTGGTCCATATCGCACTTAACGCATCTGAACTGCATGTTGCAGTTAGCTGCGGCGTGCCCGAACCTTTGGCAGCGCATACATTGAAGTATGCGATCTGACCTTTTTATTTTCTCCCATCTTACAGCATGATAGTACAGGTAGCGGATATTTCGCAGCCTGTCAATTTTGCTGTCGGGAGTGAGCTGCACTAAAAAGAATGGTAAGTAACGGCTACCACCCCTTGCCACAACTGAAGAAAACGGCTTGACCCCCACAAACTTGAGGTCGTCGCTTTCAAAATTCTTGAGCTCTCTTTCAAGCTCCTCTGTTTTAATTGAGGGATCAATTCCCTTCAATACCACGGTTTTTAACTTTTGCTCCCTTGGGGTGTACGTGAAGTACTCGGTCTTAACCTCTCCCAGGGCGGTGCGCACCCTATGGTAATCCTCTATTTTATCACATATAATTATGTGGTTGTTGGCAGATAGCCTTTTGACATGAAAGTCTTTTGTAATTAATTTACATAGCCTAATACTGTCTATAATATCAAAGTTACTCACATTTATGGGCGGAATCCTTGACTTCCGCTGTTTTTTTTGTTGCTGCTGCTGTTGTTGCTGCTCTGATTGCAGGTTTTGTTGCTGATGTTGTTTTTGTTGTTGCTGCTGATGTTGTTGCTGTTGGTGTTGTTGTTGTGGCTGTTGTTGTTGCTGCTTTAATTGCAGCTGTTGCTGCACCTGCTGCTTTAGCATAACTTGTTGGTGTTGTTGCTGCGTTTTCTTTAGGCGCAACTGGTTGCGCTTTTCCAGCAATTCTTTTATTAGCTTGTCCAGCTGCGCCTCCTCATCTTCTTCCTCGTCCATTTGGACGGTGACCTCATCATCGACCGGTAGGTCCTTGAAGGAGTTTCCCTCTCCGACATACCGACCCACTACACCTTCAGCCTCGTAAGAACTCGAGTTCTCTGCGTCTTCATCGCTTCCAGCGACCGATGAAGCCACGCTAGTGCCTGCCAAGTTCACCCTTCTTTTGGCAGAAAGATTCGGCTTCGGTTTTAACTTCCGTCGCCTCTTCTCCACCTTCCTGAACTCCGCACTGACTACAGCCACTGCTGACACAGCTTCAGTGGCTTTTACTTGTGGTATCGTGGCAGCTTTTTCAGCTGCCATTTTAGCTGTTGCCAACGCTGTTGTTGTTTTCGAAGTTGTTGCTGGTGTTGCCTGCGAGAAAACTCGCCTGGGCAACGACCGGTCCGTTGTTGTTTTTGCCACTTTTAGTGTGCTTCCAGCTGTTGCCCTTGGCATACACACTGCTGCTGTTATTGTTGCTGCTGCAGCTGTTGTTCCTGCTGCTGCTAGTGTTGCTGCTGTTTTTGTTGTTGTTGCTGCTGTCGTTGTTGTTGGATTTGGTTTTGCCGGCTCACGAGTTTGCACCACGTGTCGCAACGGCACACCCACACCCGTACGCGGGACCACCGTTTTTCCGTGGTCCATCGCCTACACGCCTACACCGTACGGAACTTTTTACACTTTTATTAAATGTCTCTATCACTGTTTTTATATAATTATAAAAATATAAATATTCTGCTGGGAATCGAACCCACACTTCTGACGTTAGAATCAGACGCTCAGTCTACCGGGCCAATCTCACAAATATAATCTATTTGACTAATCACCACTACTAATCGCTTTTCCGTTTTCCGCTTACGATCTTCACTAGCCGACCTGTCTCTATGAAAGTTGGGAAACGACTGACCGAGCAGTTTTAAGTCATCTGCGTACAGTAAACACTGACTATTTCTGACGACAGAAGTAATATCATTAATAAAAATAATAAAAAGTAATGGACCTAAATGGCCCCCTTGCGGTACGCCTGAGGTACAGTTTATCATTCTAGATAGGGAAGTTCCAATTTTTACTCGTTGAGTGCGACCAATGAGAAAAGATGAAATCCAACGAAGAATTTCAGAATGAAACCCAAAATATTCTAGTTTTTCGAGAAGAATTGAATGTTGAACCGAATCGAAAGCTTTACTAAAGTCGGTGTATATGACGTCGACTTGACTTCTGTTCTCCATTTCATTGATAATATAAGAAGAAAAAGAAACCAAGTTCGTAACTGTAGACCGTCCAGATACGAAACCATGTTGAACTTCGGACGAACATTCCTTCGTCAAAAACTCAAGCCTATTTTTAATGATACTTTCAAAAAGTTTAGGAATTGCTGACAGTTTACAAATACCTCGATAGTTCTCGACATTATTTTTAGAGCCGGATTTATAAATTGGTACCAAAAATGACATCTTACAAAAGTAGTATGTTTTGGTTGGTTCTGGTTGAGGCAAAGTAGTGGAATTGGGTAGTGGAGTAGTGGAGGGTAGTGGAGTAGTGGAGGGTAGTGGAGGGTAGTGGAGGGTAGTGGAGTAGTGGAGTAGTGGAGGGTAGTGGAGTAGTGGAGTTCAAATTTGAGCAACACTGATAAGCAGTAGTGGAATTGGGTAGTGGAGTAGTGGAGTTCAAATTTGCGGGTCAACACTGATAAGCATGGTGATACATGCATTGCGGTTAGAGATAAGTCATATTTGTTGTAGTCGTTGAAGGTCGAATTTGTGGGTGAATCGTTGGAGGTCAAATTGGGGGAATCATCTTTGATAAGCATGGTGGGAATTTGTAGGTACGTTCTGGTGGTACATCCCATGGTGGGAATTTGTAGGTACGTTCTGGTGGTACATCCCAAAGTGTTGGATATTGATAAGCAACGATTTTGAACTTTGGAATTTTAATCTGTTGCAGTCAATTAATTTGTGTAATTAGTTAATCATGCATGTACAGCATAGTATGAACATAATTGCGAAGGGTATATAAGATGATAGGGACAGGTAATAGTTGACAGATGACAGGTGACAGGTGTGTTGGAAAAGATTGCCCATTATACATGATAAGCAACGATTTTGAACTTTGGAATTTTAATCTGTTGCAGTCAATTAATTTGTGTAATTAGTTAATCATGCATGTACAGCATAGTATGAACATAATTGCGAAGGGTATATAAGATGATAGGGACAGGTAATAGTTGACAGATGACAGGTGACAGGTGTGTTGGAAAAGATTGCCCATTATCCAAATTTTCTGCGGTTTTAAGTTCCAATTGTTTTAAGTTTTTTGAATCAAACGATTTGATTGACTAATTTTTTATATAAAAAGCGTTGGTGTCATTAGATATTCATTATTTGTTAAAAATGTTTTGGATTCAACCAATAAAATCGGGTGATAAATATTGCATTTGTCATTCATCATGGAAACATTTTAAAATTGTAAAAGTAGATGTAGTTAATAGTAGTTTATCAGTTTATCTGACTCCAGAGGATGGCAATAAATGTTTGTTGTTGAAAATGTGTAGAGGAGATCCAGTACCTGGAAATTTATCATCAATATTGTACCAATTTAATGTTAATGAACATCTTAGAATTGATGTGGTCGGTGGTACAATTACATTAGTAGGGCTCACAGCCGAAGGTTTTCATCCTCGGAGAATTATAAACCATTTTAATGAGCTGTGTATATTTAATGACTTTGACAGTGATCTAAGTGATATTGATAAGGAGGACATCAAATTGTTGAACAAACTAAGTACTTAAAGTAATATGCAGTGATATTAACTGAATAGTATACGCTTTTTTATTGTTCGGAAAGGATGGTGGACACAAGTTCTAATCAGCTTATAAAGCAAATTTCTGATTTTTTAATATATAACAGGGAAATTTTGTTGGATGAACATTACAAGGAGATTCAAAATTGCTATATAAAATTATGTGAAAATACCGACGATTCTCCTATTACTTCTAAGTATGAATGTCATTTTTCAACATGCAGCTGGTCATCAGATACATGTCAAGTCGGACCCAACACTTGCAGCTGTTACATGTTGAAAAGTAGAATAAATCAAACAAAGAAAATAATGTCATTATATAACAGAATAAATAAAAGGTGTTAATTCAAACAAATTTGTTTTAGTTTCAATTTAACTTTTCGCAGGTGTGGTCATCTTTTCAGAGAATCAAACAAAATGCATAAATTTATATTGCTGGTAATCTATCTATCATTGGGTGTATTACAAGCTATCCCAATACCATTAAATCTAACAGCACAAGATGATAATAAAGGAAATTTGGAATTTTCTTTATTGCTACCTAGTAATGATACTTTGAAAATTGATTTGTTCTTTCAATTGATGAAGATAAGTGAGAACGTACAGCAACAAAATGAAAATAATCAAACAACAACACCAACAACAACAACAACAACAGAAAAACCGGAAGCAAAATATTTTACTGTCAAAGAGGCCATAGAAGCATTTAGGCAAGATTTGTTGAGAAAAGAAATGGATATACAAGGAATAATTGAAAGTGAAAATATTTTTTATAGACATTTTAAGTTAGAATATGATCAGTTGGACTTAACAATACGTTGCTCTTATGATAGTAATTATAAGAAACGTACATTGGCAATATCTTGCTATGAATATCGTGAATATTCCACTGAAAGAATTACGAGTAATGGTGAAATTGAATTATTTACAACACAAGACACAACGTTCCGTTCCGATATTGAATTGATCGATGTTAAAAAGTATAAACAAACATATGATATGACAATTTCATAGATTATGAAATTGATTTCCATCAGAGTTGAGATTTAATGCAAACGAACAATGGAGCAAGGGAATCAGTTTCAGTACGAGAAGGATGGATACATATAAGATTGAAATGAAAAATACAACATTTAAGAAGCTGCAGTATGCGGATATATTTAAGAACCCCCCTTCAAACGATATATGAATAAGAGAAAAGAAACATCTAATTGTTCATCAAACGATGTATATAAAAAAAGAAATAAAGAAAACTATTTGTTTATTTTTAAATTGAATATTGTTTATTTTTTGTTTTTTTGTAGAGAAATTTCAGACACAAGTGTCCGCAGTTAAAAGAATTATAATTTTGCTGTTGGATATAGTTGTACTGGATGTTGTTTCCTAGATATTTCACAACTTCTTGAGGTGGTTGCAGGTTTCCAAAGCTGTCAAAATATTCTTTATGGGTTTTGTTCTTTCTATATGCTACCCAGTGTGTTCCAGAACCGAAAGAAGAATCCAGATTAATAATGCCACATTCAATTTGATTTGGTCGTTTTGGTAAAGTATTGAGCATAAAGACGCCTCTGAAATTTGGTAGATATTTAGTGTATTTGATCAAATCGCTATCTGTAAGCGCACGTCTGGGTAGGTTTTTCAATAGTTTTTTGGCTGCGAATGATAAAATAAACCATATCCCTCTTTGTATGGTCTCAGATATAGTCCTTTTCCCATTGCTATGCTCTCCATAGTTTTGTTATGACGATTTGCTTCTTCGAATTGGCTGCGAGCAGATTTGGCTTGATTTATCGCTTTAGCGATAGCGGATCCACCAGATGCTAAACCTCCTATAGCTCCGAGGGCTGTTAGTATTGGAACGAGAGGTAGAAAACCTCCAACCTTAGGAAGCGGTATTATACGTGGAACGTGAACCAATGACTTTTTTCTTTTAAAAGAATTTGCTATGACTTTCCTAGCTATTTGTATGGCGCTCTCAATGTCGGTCGGTTTTTCTTGTAATAAAACCTTTTTAGCAGTTTGTACAGCCGTCTTAAAAAGCTTATTTCCAGTTTTCAAAATGTTCCTTCTCTTAGATTTCGCTTTCGTATTGTTTGACTTGTTGCCCATTCCTAATTTTACTTTAGTCTTCATGATGTTTGTCACCAACCAGGCGTTTGCACGTTCAGCAAAATTACTATCTTGGGATTTTACTCTTGTCCACGCCTTGTTACTTAATATTTGATCTGCTGCGTGTCGTTTATTTAAATCTTTTGACTGAGAATAAGCAATATCATGCTCTTTGCAGGCAGCGTCCAACGGATTTATTCCTTTTTCCCCCTTGGCTAGACGTTCTTTAAGTTTAGTGCCGGGTCCACAAAATTGATAGCCTGGTAAATGAAGTTCAACTGGTAGGGAGTTAATAACTTTATCCATAAGACCTCTTCCAACTGTGTTGCGATTGTGACTAATTAGCTTTTTATATAAAACTACCATTTTTATTCAATTATTCAATATTGAATGGTGTGATCAAGTCTGATGAACATATTTTTGAAGACTAAAAAAGCACAGGTTTTTATCGTTTGGTCTACACTCATTATTGGAATGCGTTTCATTAAACAACAAAATAATCTTGTTGTCCGCAACAGAGATTTTTCAACTAATAATTCATCGAAACCGAGACATAGTTTACTTTTACCAAACATAATAAGAGCTTTGATTGTGGGCCCATCAAACTGTGGAAAAACGAATGTTATGATAGGATTAATAGAAAGTCCAAATGGAATCAAGTTCAAGAATATTTATTTATATTCAAGGTCAGTGTACCAACCAAAGTATCAATATCTACAACAATTAATACAATCTATAAAAGGTATGGGATTCCATACATTCTCTGTAAATGAAGATGTTCTACCGCCGGATGAAGCAAAGAGTAATTCTATTATTATTTTCGATGATGTTGCATGTGAGAAACAAAACAATATAAGATCATATTTTTGTATGGGACGTCATAAAAATATAGATTGTTTTTATTTATGTCAAACATATACACGAATTCCAAAACACTTGATACGAGATAATGCTAACATGATTGTTATGTTCAAACAAGATGAAATGAATATGAAACATATATACAACGACCATGTGGGTGCAGATATGAATTTTACAAAATTTTCGAACATGTGCAGCAACTGTTGGAAACACAAATATGGGTTTCTTGTTATCAGTAAAGATGATCCTATTGATGGAGGCCGTTATAGGAAAGGATTTGATATTTTTATTCAACAATAAATAAACCGATCTGTAATAAGCAGATAACAACAAGCTGTTGAAGGGATCTGATATTTATCATCAGATAACAACGAGCTGTTGATCAGTTAACAATAATCAGTTCCAACAAAAACACCAAGCAGAGCCGATAATCCTAAGCAAGGAGAAAATGAATGAGAAAATAGTAAGAGATATTATAAAGACTAGAAGGGTATTGAGGAAAAAATTTAACAGCATCAAGAATCTAGAAGCAAGTACAGATGATATACTGGAGCAGACCTTTAAACCCATCACTGGTCCCCTTAAAGATCTTGTTAAAACTTCAAAATTTAGTTCTGATGAAACAAACTTTGAGCCAAGACCTTCCTTAAAAACCAATACAAGTACACCATTCAAAAAACAAAAAGCAAACGATACATATTCTGATGATGAAGATATTACTATTCCTTTTAATGCAAATGATACAAGTAAAGAAGACACATTCTATTCACAATCGGATGATGTAGATAAAAACATCAGCAGCAGTAAATATTCCATATTAAATTTAACAAAGTTGGAAGAGAACAATACATTAGACACACTCTATGGACCGCATAGAGACTCAAACTCTAAATGGAGATTTGGCAATAAGGATTTTGTGTTGAGAGCAAATATGATTTCTATTGAGGATCAAACCTGGTCACTGACACCAGGACTCAATGAATTGTTGTTTTACAAAACACCTAGAAACTATAATTCCTCTGATTTGCAAGTTTATAAAGAAATTTTAATTATAACGAGTGCTCATAAACGCAACTATAATGAAAACGAACAAGTTAAAGGAACCAAAGCAAATAAATATATAAATATTATAAAAAAGTTGTTTATAGACAATTCTGCACAACCAACTCATAAGGGATCCGGCTTAATGAGAGTGAATTTACAAAAACCTAATTATATTTACTGGGATGATCCCAATGAATTAGTAGACAGATTACGTCTTTTGATCTCATCACAATCAGCCGGGCATACAAATCACAATAATGAAATTGTTTCCATTATTGAAGAATTAAGAGAAAGCAATATAATTGTATAAATCTGTTAACCTTTGTTCATTAACAAGATGAGTGTAGACAAGTTTGGTCACTTTTCTCATAATACTCAAAATGAAAGCGGAAGGAGAAAAACCGTAGGATTTAATGTTGATCGTGATAAGAATATAAACATACATCGGAAACGTATAAAAAATGTAGGATTACCTATTGATGACAATGATGCGGTTACAAAAAATTTTCTCTTGGAAAGTATAAAGCAGTTAGCGTTAAAAGTTGAAAAAGATATCATATTGTTGGAGGTCAACATTAAGAACGCCATAGAAACAACGATCGGAAAAGATCTCACAAATGTTAAAGAATATATTGAGAGCAGTATAGAACACGAAAGAACCTCAAACAAATCGTTATATGAAAATATAAACAAGGATTTAACAGAAACTAATAAATATATTGAAGAAAGGCTCAGCGGAGTCGAAGATTATATTTTCAGAAAAATTTTAGAACCAAAATTATTACAAAAATTTAAGGAAATCCATTCATCAGTAGAGTCATAGTAGACAATGAATGTAAATAAAAAGAGAGGTTTAGTGAATGAACTTCATATTCAAGCTCGAAGAAATTTCAAACGTCGTCGTGTAATAACAAAAGGGATAGATGATCTATGGCAAGCCGATTTAGTAGAAATGGGCATCTATTCAAAATTCAACAAAGGTCACCGTTTTCTTCTCACCGTCATAGATACATTTTCGAAATTTGCTTGGGTTGTACCTCTTAAAACTAAAACTGCTACAAATGTCTGTGAAGCGATGAAAAGCATACTTTTTGAGGGGTGCCATCGTGGTCATCATCGTCATCGTCGTCGTCGCTGCTCACCAAAAAATCTACAAACCGATGATGGAAAAGAATTTTTCAACAAACAATTTCAAACTCTAATGCGACAGTACAATATTAATCACTATTCAACATTTAGTATTGTAAAGGCATCAATAGTTGAACGTTTTAACAGAACATTTAAAGGTCTAATGTGGAAAGAGTTCAGTTACCGTGGAACATATCAATGGATTGATATTTACAAACAATTGGTTGACATATATAATAATACAAAACATCGAACCATTAAAATGTCACCAAGTAGTGTAAATTCTACCAATGAAAAAAGAATATTAAACACCGTTTACAACAACTTGAAAATGTTTAATAAACCAAAGTTTCACAAGGGCGACAGCGTACGAATCAGTAAATATAAACATATTTTTGAAAAAGGCTACACACCAAATTGGACTACTGAAATTTTCAAAATCAAAACAGTTCAAAATACTAATCCAACTACATACATTTTGGAGGACTATAAGGACAATGCGATCAAGGGAGGATTCTATGAGTATGAGCTGTTGAAAACCAGATATCCAAATACTTATCTTGTTGAGAAAATTATCAATACCAGAGGAAGCAAGGCTCTAGTAAAATGGTTAGGATTTTCAAGCGAACATAATTCTTGGATTAATAAAAAAGATATACTGTAATATACACATATACATACACACATTTTTAAATAAAGTTATAATTTTTGATAAAAATATCTTTCAAATATGTTTTCTATTTCATTGTTCAACTATCACTTAAGATGTCAATAACGCTAACTTTAACTGGGAATACATCCAATCTGGAAGCAAATTATTTTCCATCAATAGATTTGGATAGGGATTACGAGTGTGGTCTCGTTGATTTCCATACATATCACACTGTACCCAATGTTGATTTGGAAAATAATTTGTTTCATGTGCAAAACCAAATCATTGAACTTCCGGTTGGCTCGTATGAATTCGAAGATATAGCTACATACTTGCAGAAAAAGTATGAAAGCATAAATAAAAAAGGAGAATTTTATATTGAACCCAATTACAATACATTGAAAACTGAAATTTACTGTAGTGATGATATTGATTTTAGTGCAAATCGAACAATTGGTTCATTAATTGGTTTCAGTAAGAGAAAATTAAAAGGAGGAGTGGATTATGAATCAGACTTGCCTATCAATATAACAAAAGTCAATGCAGTACGTATTGAATGTAACATTGTAGCAGGTACATATATTAATAATGCACCAGCACACACCCTTCATCAGTTTTCGTTAAATTGTAAACCTGGATATAAATTAGATGAAATTCCTAAAAATGTCATCTATTTGCCAGTAACCACCCGACAGATAAGTTCAATAACTGTAAGAGTTATTGATCAAAACGGTGGTCTAATAAATTTTCGTGGAGAGACTATTACACTCAGGCTGCATTTAAAACCAAAGGATCAATGATTGTTTACAATAAAAACTATATTAATTCAACACCCACGATCATTTCTTCACTATCAGTCACACAACCAACAACAGTGATTAGGAAGGAGCGAAAAAGAAAAAAATTAACTGCAATCACTAAGGAATATTTAAAGTCACTAGGTTTCCTGCTGAAACAAAGCAAAAAAACATAAATCATGAGTCAAGTATTGAATGTCTTACAAAAGCCGGTCTATGATGAAAGCATAACAAAAAAAGAATATCACAGCTACACACCATATTTGCAATCATTTAAAAATAATGACGAAATAAGAATATCGATTCAGAATCAGGATCTCTATGTGCTACCTAGTGATAGTTACATTTATATAGAGGGAATTGTAACACTGGAGGATAACAAAATATCACATAATATAAAAATGAAAAACAATTGCGTAGCATTCCTCTTTGATGAGATCCGATATGAAATTAATGGAATTGAGGTAGATCGTACACGATACCTAGGTGTTACGACAACGGTTAAAAATTATGTCTCCCTAAATACTAATGAGAGTCAAATGTTGAAAAATGCTGGATGGTTTATAAAAGATGGCAATGAACTAGAGAACGGATATTTCAATTTTTGTATACCACTCAAAATGCTCATGGGCTTTGCCGAGGACTTTAATAAAATTGTTTTGAATTCTAAGCATGAGCTCATATTACTTCGTTCAAAATCTGATCTTAATTCGTTCTTTTCCACTGATGATAAAGAGAAAATACAATTAAACATAAATAATATTACATGGAAGATGCCTCATATACAACTAGCTGATTTTTCAAAACTGGAAGTTCTAAAAACCATAAATAGCGGACGACGTTTAACAATAGCATTTCGGAGCTGGGATTGTCATTACAATCCTGTACTATCACAAGGACTACACAATCTGTGGAATGTTAAACTTTCTCCACAAAGCGAGAGACCACGGTTTATTTTAATAATCTTCCAATCTGCAAATCAATTTCAGCACTGTGATTTGAGTAATGTTAAAGTGCATATTAACTCTGTTTCATATCCTTATGATGATCTCAATCTTAAATTTGATCGTAACCGGTATGCCATCTTGTATGATATGTATATAAAATTTCAACAAAGCTATTACATGCGCGACCCTCAACCTATTTTATCGCGTGAGGATTTCAAGAAAGTCGCACCAATCATTGTGGTCGATGTAACACATCAAAACGAAGCTATTAAAACAGGACCCCTAGATATAAGAGTGGAATTTTATACAACAAAGAATATTCCAGATAAAACTTCTGCATACTGTGTACTCATACATGATCGTATAATTGAGTATACACCGCTTACAGGTGATGTCAAGCGAGTTATGTAAAACAAATTTCATTAACAAACTTGTGTTCATTGGATACGCACGCTTTCTTTTAGAAAAGTTTAATCATTAAAAAAAAAAAAATAATAATTTTTTTCACCAATATAAAAATGATTGTGGTAGATTTTATAACAATCGATGTACAAGGATTCAAAATTGAAAACAACAATTTCATAATAAAAGAACTGGCTGTAACTTTCAACTTTAACGAATATCAAAATTTTTTAATCGAACCACCATTCCCCTTTGAGAGATTAACAATGAAATCTCGAAAACAAGCCATTTGGTTGGGAAGCAACCATCATCATCTGGCTTGGAGTGCTGGTTCCGTCAACATTAAAAGTGTGCAGAAGTTTTTAAAGGAAAACATTTCCATAGTTACAATGATCTATGTTAAGGGAACAGAGAAGACAAAGTGGATAGAAGACATCTTTGATGACAACTGGTTCCAGGTGGTTAACGTTGAAGACTTTGGATGTCAGAATTTTAAATCTCTGCGACAGAACAACTCTTCATTTACAAAATGTCCAAATCATGATGCTGCTGGTTGCTGTGCCTTGGAGAACAGTTTGCTCATACGTAATTTCGTAAATTGCAATATAATCAAAAAAAATGTAAATGAATCCAATTTTTTGTAGCTCTATAAATTTCCAAGAAAAAAATCAATAAATAAAAAACAACTAATTACATTATTTGTAAAAGAAAAACACAGTTTTTTATTAATCTTTTTTTTTTACAATTTCAATATGAGATGATTTACCCAATGGACCAATATAGGTTAGCGTGAATGGTGTTTGGTTGATCACCATTCTTGTCTCCTCTGTTAAATTAACATACCGATCCGGAAGAAATATCTATTTAGAGGAGAAAAAAAGTAGGTATATAGAATTATATTGTTTATTTATTTAATTGATTGTACTTACTTGAAAGTCTTTGAAGATACACAACATCTTCTTCCCAAATTTGGTTGTACAAACTTTGATTTCTTCAATATCATATCGCTGTCCCTTTACTAGGGTATTGAGCTTTTTTGTTTCCTTGAAACTGCTCCTGCTCTCGATGCTATTTAGTTCTTCCTGAACGTCCATGATGTTGTGAATAATGTACAATGTGAAATAAGAATATGAATTCACACTATTTATACCATTTCAAATATATACTATAGTGAAACAAAATAAAAATGTTATCATATCATTATGATATCAAACCATGGTGTTGTGAAATAAGAATATGAATTAACACTATATATACCATTTCAAATATATATAATGAAACAAAATAATAATGTTATCATAACATTATGACCTCAACCGCAACATGCCATTTGTTATTCCATAGAACGGTTACGAGGGAAACGACTTAATTTCCAAATGATAACAAGCATTATTTTTTCAATACAAATTTTTATTTATATATTAACTAAACTAAACATTAACTATATGTATATAACCATATCTTACAATTTTTAATGATCTCTTCATCTTGAGTATCCAAACATAGAGAAGACACAACATTTTTTACAATACATTTATTGATGTTGATCTGCAATCTTATAATGACCCCAGGCCAAAGTACTTATATTATCTTCACAAATATATCTTTTTGTATCTTCAAAACTCAATGATTTCTTATTTAAATTTTGGGTATACATTTTATGAAGTTTATTCCTAAATATAGTCATATTCCTATAAATAGAACACTTATCAAATAAACAAGTCTTATAGTTTTGTATTGTTAGTCTTTTTGTTACAGATTTCTTGATTCCTTTTGCTTTCTGAACAGAAGCACCATCAACAATTGTAAATGAATACATTTTTGCACGTAAGCCGATAAATTGATGCATTTTCTTTCCACTATTCTCATCCTTAAACATACCTAATTTTTTCGCATTAACAAGCGGAAAGTTGTGTACATTTAAGGGGCTGTAGTCGGAAGTATCAAAATATGTAGATAAATCATGCAGAATATCAGAATAAAAGTCGTCTGTATTTATTGTATATATGAATGAATCTGTGTCCATGTAATTAAGAAGCAAGCTGTTACTAAATTTAATTTTCATATATTCATAATGGAACTCGTACATGAGTAATTTTGAAAGTTCCAAAACAACGAAACCCAAATAAAGTGGTTTATTATAGACGACTTTTACCCTATTCAACTGAATAGCAATCATATTTTCCGAAAAAATTGACCTACTGTGAACATTTGGTTTTGCTAATAAAGCGCGTGCACCTTTCTTCTTACCAATACTCTCCCAATGTGTGACAATTTTAACATCAGTTCTCTTATCGATGTTTTCCATTGTCTTACCATAGACGCTATTATTCATTAGCTTGAAAAAGTTTTTTTCAAAAACATTTGCAGCTTTCATGCGATGGTGAGTATTCAATTCAATATACTTTTGAAGCCAATTCGATTGTTTGAATTGAATGATTCTGTGAATTTTTTTCAATATTAAACCATGTTTTAAGGCTTGCTTCAAGTTTTCTATATGAATAACATATTCACTTTTAGCATAAAAACTGCTTACCAACTTTTTAGATTTGGTTCCAGGAGTACTTATATTTTCTGGACAGAATGGTAAGTCATTGTGAGTATCGTGTAAGGTATTCGGATAATCCAAGTCTACCTCCAAAACGTAACCGATATCATTACTTGTGAAAGACATGATATAATTTTCAGTAAACTGATCAATGTTAGATACCCATTGAAAGCCACCAGAGGGAAGAGTTTGGTTCATCGCCCAACCGTAGAGGTTATTTACATCCAAGTACATCAGATATGATGAAGGTATGTTTGGGTTATACGTACTCATAAATTTGTTGTTTGCCTCCGAATATCTATGACAACATTGCGATAAACCACCTCTTACACCTTTTTGGAAAAATTTATACATTTCTAAATTGGTTAATAGTTCCAACTCAATGTCTGTAACTTTGAGCATAGCATCCCAAGATAAGCCTGGTGTTGTATAATAGTAGCAGGGATCTAATGTTTGTTTCATCAGAACTAAATTTTGAAGTTTTAACAAGATCTTTAAGGGGACCAGTGATGGGTTTAAAGGTCTGCTCCAGTATATCATCTGTACTTGCTTCTAGATTCTTGATGCTGTTAAATTTTTTCCTCAATACCCTTCTAGTCTTTATAATATCTCTTACTATTTTCTCATTCATTTTCTCCTTGCTTAGGATTATCGGCTCTGCTTGGTGTTTTTGTTGGAACTGATTATTGTTAACTGATCAACAGCTCGTTGTTATCTGATGATAAATATCAGATCCCTTCAACAGCTTGTTGTTATCTGCTTATTACAGATCGGTTTATTTATTGTTGAATAAAAATATCAAATCCTTTCCTATAACGGCCTCCATCAATAGGATCATCTTTACTGATAACAAGAAACCCATATTTGTGTTTCCAACAGTTGCTGCACATGTTCGAAAATTTTGTAAAATTCATATCTGCACCCACATGGTCGTTGTATATATGTTTCATATTCATTTCATCTTGTTTGAACATAACAATCATGTTAGCATTATCTCGTATCAAGTGTTTTGGAATTCGTGTATATGTTTGACATAAATAAAAACAATCTATATTTTTATGACGTCCCATACAAAAATATGATCTTATATTGTTTTGTTTCTCACATGCAACATCATCGAAAATAATAATAGAATTACTCTTTGCTTCATCCGGCGGTAGAACATCTTCATTTACAGAGAATGTATGGAATCCCATACCTTTTATAGATTGTATTAATTGTTGTAGATATTGATACTTTGGTTGGTACACTGACCTTGAATATAAATAAATATTCTTGAACTTGATTCCATTTGGACTTTCTATTAATCCTATCATAACATTCGTTTTTCCACAGTTTGATGGGCCCACAATCAAAGCTCTTATTATGTTTGGTAAAAGTAAACTATGTCTCGGTTTCGATGAATTATTAGTTGAAAAATCTCTGTTGCGGACAACAAGATTATTTTGTTGTTTAATGAAACGCATTCCAATAATGAGTGTAGACCAAACGATAAAAACCTGTGCTTTTTTAGTCTTCAAAAATATGTTCATCAGACTTGATCACACCATTCAATATTGAATAATTGAATAAAAATGGTAGTTTTATATAAAAAGCTAATTAGTCACAATCGCAACACAGTTGGAAGAGGTCTTATGGATAAAGTTATTAACTCCCTACCAGTTGAACTTCATTTACCAGGCTATCAATTTTGTGGACCCGGCACTAAACTTAAAGAACGTCTAGCCAAGGGGGAAAAAGGAATAAATCCGTTGGACGCTGCCTGCAAAGAGCATGATATTGCTTATTCTCAGTCAAAAGATTTAAATAAACGACACGCAGCAGATCAAATATTAAGTAACAAGGCGTGGACAAGAGTAAAATCCCAAGATAGTAATTTTGCTGAACGTGCAAACGCCTGGTTGGTGACAAACATCATGAAGACTAAAGTAAAATTAGGAATGGGCAACAAGTCAAACAATACGAAAGCGAAATCTAAGAGAAGGAACATTTTGAAAACTGGAAATAAGCTTTTTAAGACGGCTGTACAAACTGCTAAAAAGGTTTTATTACAAGAAAAACCGACCGACATTGAGAGCGCCATACAAATAGCTAGGAAAGTCATAGCAAATTCTTTTAAAAGAAAAAAGTCATTGGTTCACGTTCCACGTATAATACCGCTTCCTAAGGTTGGAGGTTTTCTACCTCTCGTTCCAATACTAACAGCCCTCGGAGCTATAGGAGGTTTAGCATCTGGTGGATCCGCTATCGCTAAAGCGATAAATCAAGCCAAATCTGCTCGCAGCCAATTCGAAGAAGCAAATCGTCATAACAAAACTATGGAGAGCATAGCAATGGGAAAAGGACTATATCTGAGACCATACAAAGAGGGATATGGTTTATTTTATCATTCGCAGCCAAAAAACTATTGAAAAACCTACCCAGACGTGCGCTTACAGATAGCGATTTGATCAAATACACTAAATATCTACCAAATTTCAGAGGCGTCTTTATGCTCAATACTTTACCAAAACGACCAAATCAAATTGAATGTGGCATTATTAATCTGGATTCTTCTTTCGGTTCTGGAACACACTGGGTAGCATATAGAAAGAACAAAACCCATAAAGAATATTTTGACAGCTTTGGAAACCTGCAACCACCTCAAGAAGTTGTGAAATATCTAGGAAACAACATCCAGTACAACTATATCCAACAGCAAAATTATAATTCTTTTAACTGCGGACACTTGTGTCTGAAATTTCTCTACAAAAAAACAAAAAATAAACAATATTCAATTTAAAAATAAACAAATAGTTTTCTTTATTTCTTTTTTTATATACATCGTTTGATGAACAATTAGATGTTTCTTTTCTCTTATTCATATATCGTTTGAAGGGGGGTTCTTAAATATATCCGCATACTGCAGCTTCTTAAATGTTGTATTTTTCATTTCAATCTTATATGTATCCATCCTTCTCGTACTGAAACTGATTCCCTTGCTCCATTGTTCGTTTGCATTAAATCTCAACTCTGATGGAAATCAATTTCATAATCTATGAAATTGTCATATCATATGTTTGTTTATACTTTTTAACATCGATCAATTCAATATCGGAACGGAACGTTGTGTCTTGTGTTGTAAATAATTCAATTTCACCATTACTCGTAATTCTTTCAGTGGAATATTCACGATATTCATAGCAAGATATTGCCAATGTACGTTTCTTATAATTACTATCATAAGAGCAACGTATTGTTAAGTCCAACTGATCATATTCTAACTTAAAATGTCTATAAAAAATATTTTCACTTTCAATTATTCCTTGTATATCCATTTCTTTTCTCAACAAATCTTGCCTAAATGCTTCTATGGCCTCTTTGACAGTAAAATATTTTGCTTCCGGTTTTTCTGTTGTTGTTGTTGTTGTTGGTGTTGTTGTTTGATTATTTTCATTTTGTTGCTGTACGTTCTCACTTATCTTCATCAATTGAAAGAACAAATCAATTTTCAAAGTATCATTACTAGGTAGCAATAAAGAAAATTCCAAATTTCCTTTATTATCATCTTGTGCTGTTAGATTTAATGGTATTGGGATAGCTTGTAATACACCCAATGATAGATAGATTACCAGCAATATAAATTTATGCATTTTGTTTGATTCTCTGAAAAGATGACCACACCTGCGAAAAGTTAAATTGAAACTAAAACAAATTTGTTTGAATTAACACCTTTTATTTATTCTGTTATATAATGACATTATTTTCTTTGTTTGATTTATTCTACTTTTCAACATGTAACAGCTGCAAGTGTTGGGTCCGACTTGACATGTATCTGATGACCAGCTGCATGTTGAAAAATGACATTCATACTTAGAAGTAATAGGAGAATCGTCGGTATTTTCACATAATTTTATATAGCAATTTTGAATCTCCTTGTAATGTTCATCCAACAAAATTTCCCTGTTATATATTAAAAAATCAGAAATTTGCTTTATAAGCTGATTAGAACTTGTGTCCACCATCCTTTCCGAACAATAAAAAAGCGTATACTATTCAGTTAATATCACTGCATATTACTTTAAGTACTTAGTTTGTTCAACAATTTGATGTCCTCCTTATCAATATCACTTAGATCACTGTCAAAGTCATTAAATATACACAGCTCATTAAAATGGTTTATAATTCTCCGAGGATGAAAACCTTCGGCTGTGAGCCCTACTAATGTAATTGTACCACCGACCACATCAATTCTAAGATGTTCATTAACATTAAATTGGTACAATATTGATGATAAATTTCCAGGTACTGGATCTCCTCTACACATTTTCAACAACAAACATTTATTGCCATCCTCTGGAGTCAGATAAACTGATAAACTACTATTAACTACATCTACTTTTACAATTTTAAAATGTTTCCATGATGAATGACAAATGCAATATTTATCACCCGATTTTATTGGTTGAATCCAAAACATTTTTAACAAATAATGAATATCTAATGACACCAACGCTTTTTATATAAAAAATTAGTCAATCAAATCGTTTGATTCAAAAAACTTAAAACAATTGGAACTTAAAACCGCAGAAAATTTGGATAATGGGCAATCTTTTCCAACACACCTGTCACCTGTCATCTGTCAACTATTACCTGTCCCTATCATCTTATATACCCTTCGCAATTATGTTCATACTATGCTGTACATGCATGATTAACTAATTACACAAATTAATTGACTGCAACAGATTAAAATTCCAAAGTTCAAAATCGTTGCTTATCATGTATAATGGGCAATCTTTTCCAACACACCTGTCACCTGTCATCTGTCAACTATTACCTGTCCCTATCATCTTATATACCCTTCGCAATTATGTTCATACTATGCTGTACATGCATGATTAACTAATTACACAAATTAATTGACTGCAACAGATTAAAATTCCAAAGTTCAAAATCGTTGCTTATCAATATCCAACACTTTGGGATGTACCACCAGAACGTACCTACAAATTCCCACCATGGGATGTACCACCAGAACGTACCTACAAATTCCCACCATGCTTATCAAAGATGATTCCCCCAATTTGACCTCCAACGATTCACCCACAAATTCGACCTTCAACGACTACAACAAATATGACTTATCTCTAACCGCAATGCATGTATCACCATGCTTATCAGTGTTGACCCGCAAATTTGAACTCCACTACTCCACTACCCAATTCCACTACTGCTTATCAGTGTTGCTCAAATTTGAACTCCACTACTCCACTACCCTCCACTACTCCACTACTCCACTACCCTCCACTACCCTCCACTACCCTCCACTACTCCACTACCCTCCACTACTCCACTACCCAATTCCACTACTTTGCCTCAACCAGAACCAACCAAAACATACTACTTACAAACCTCAAGGAAATTGCCTTCGGAAAGAGAACGGTTAAAGATATTTAGCAAAGGAGTACTTAGAGAATCACTTCAGAATTTTAGTATAATGGCAGGTATACCATCAACACCGCAATTTGGGTTTGGCTTGAGAGACTGAAGAGCCAGGAGGACTTCTTCAAAGCCTAATTGTAATGACCTAATGTTGACCCAATTAGTGATTTGTCTTCTCGTATTGGTATGAGAATTATTGTTTGAGTAGACAAATTCAAAGAAGGTAGCGAAAAAGTCTAGGGTTGAATCAACATTAGACGATTCCACGTTCTTGTAAAGCATTGCATTTGGAATTCCAACTGATTTTCGTTTACTATTAATATGTTGCCAGAACGACTTACTATTCTGTTTAATGTTGCATTCAATAGACATGATGTAACCTTTGTGAAGACATTTACTAAGCCCTATGAAGTCTCTGCGCAGTTTGTTAAAGTTCTCATAATGGTTTTGATTATTTGACTTTTTAAACAACTTAAATGCTTCATTTTATATGAATTAATTGTTTATTATACCAAGGAGGCTTGGATAGAACCCTTCTCTTAGAAAATGGGACAAATCTAGCAAAGCCCTCGCACAAAATTTCAACAAAGCGTTTGTACATACAATCTAAATTTAAGTAATATATTTCATTGAACCAATCGATGCTATCAAAAAAGTTATTAAGACCCAAAAAATTAGTTTTAGAAAAGTTAAAGCGATAATCATCGTGCTTTACGTTAAGTTTTAAATACGTATAGGTACGTTTCAATTTCCATTAGTAATTCTATATGGTTCATAGATTCATTCAGTAAAGAGAAAGGAACCAGTGTAACATTAGCTTTAAGTTCATCACAACAAACAAAAATTAGATCTAATATCTTCGAAAAAGAGTTTCGGATTGCATTGATTTGAATCAAATTTAGCGAGTGAATAAAATCTACAAAATAATACTCATGAGCATAATTTAATATTATTAGCAATAAGCATTTTATCAGACTCAGACCAAATCCAATTAATATCAGTAAGATTAAAGTCACCTAATACACAAAGCTTATCTGATATAGAACATAAGTTATTAACAAATTCTATATTATTCATGTGTTTTTCATAACAATCAAGTTTATTGTTTGGGGGCACATAACTTACTACAAAATACATACGATCCTTGTTAAGGGCGTTTATGATGCTAGAGAAACCAATTTGCTCCACATCTGAAACTGGTAGGTTGAGCACTTTGCCGCCAAGGGTAGTGCGAACAGCAATGATGATTCCACCTCCACGTTCAGCAGCCACTTTGCATCGGTCAGATCGAAAAACTTCATAAAGATGCTCATCAAATATTTCATTATCTGATATTTTAGGATACAACCAAGATTCGACAATAATGATGATATCATAGTGCAGATGACAAGAATTGTTAAACAAACTGGCAACTTTTGTCCTGATACCACTGGCATTGTGGAAGTAAATTTGCAAGGTATTCTTACACGACGGCAAAGCGACTTCTTTTAGGCTCTGCCTGCCGTCGTTTCCGCAACGTTTTTTAACGTCTCCTCGTTATTAGCTTTAAAGACAAAAGGCCTTATCTTAACATCTTAACACCACTTGGCCAGAATGAATCCACATAAATCTTTTTTGCAAATTCAACGGGAACTCCAATTTTAAAATTGACAAACTTGAACTTAGACTCAAATTCAGCTTGCTTTGTTAATTTATAACACAAAATTAGTGACGAATCAATTCCAAGTGAAGTTGAAATAAAATCACGAACTTCCTCAGTTGAAGTGGGTAACAAGAAACATCCAATATGGTACCATTTGTATTTCCTAGCAATTTTGAGATCCGTACATCGATAACTGGTTCCAACGATGACATCCCTTTGCTTAGCAGATTTACTTGCGGCGTTCACATCGAGTACATATTGGCATTATTGTTTTAAAAACAAAGTCGCAGATGTTAGAGCGCTTGGTCTGGATATCTGGAAGCGGCATACCCGCAGGATCGCAGAGGATGGAAGACTGCAGTGTCTCTGGCAGAACCTCTTCACAAATATAGTTATCCTGTGGTTCAAATACTCCGCAGTCTGATGTGAATCCTCTGACTTAAAATCTTATCAAAATGAGATTTTTATAACGCTCATGATTCGAAGAGGAACACAACAGACAAAGTTTTACTTTTTACCATTTTAGAGCTCAGCTATAGCAATACATAAAAAGTGTAACGGTAAAGACATTGAAACAAACACATCAAAGGAACGATTTGTATCTTCTTCTTCCTTAATGGCGGTGAGACTATGATCAGGAATGAAGGGTTCATAGCCTTCTCATTTAACTGCACCCCTACTGGTCCGCCTGTGGAATTCGCCGCTTCGACCTCAGAAAATATCAGAAGGCCTCCCTATTTTGAATCACTTCTTCACTGAGGCCAATCAAATGCTGGTGTTGCTGCAATTGTGTGATCCAGGGGTTTTTAGGCTTGCCTCTCCTTCGAAACGTACATGCTCCTTTTAATTATTTTTTGATCATCTTGCTTTTACGACACCGGTGATCTCCAGTCGTATCAACCCACAGATTTGCATGCACATTTGCGGAACAGCTTTAAGATGTTAAATGTATCGCTAAGCTCACATGGATGTTTAAATTACCTAGATGTGATCTTCCCATAGTCGCCCTTTGCGACAAGCGCTGTTTGTCGGGCTGCACTACAGTGCACTTTTCTATGTGGTCGTCATCGGAACGTCCTACCCGAGGAATAGTTCTTTCCATCGTTCGTTTGATGTCGTCGTTCAATTGGAATAAATGTCGATCAATGTCATTATTTGCCATGTTACTCACCCAAGCGGACTGCAGCCTTTCTCTATGTTTTTATACCCTATACTAAGGGTATATTAATTTTGACGCATAGTTTGTAACATACCTTAATATTGCCCGTAGACCCCTAAAAGTTACTATATTTATGATCAGCATCGATAGTAATGTCGATCTAGCCATGTCCGTCGGCAAAAATTAGGCCTTTAAACTGGGCCTAGAGAGCTGAAATTTTAACCATATACTCTCTAGGGTCCCGAAATAATCAAGTTTACGAATTTTTGAAATCCGCCCACAGACACACCCACAAACTCAAAAAAAAAAACAAAATTTTGGAAAAAATCGAATTTTGAGCTAGAAAGCTGAAATTTTTTATATATGATCTATGACTTCTAAAACTGCTCGGGATATAAAATTTTCAAAATCCGCCCACTGACACGCCCACAAAAAAATAAAACAATTTTATTGAAAAACCAAAATTTGAGCTAGGGAGCTAAAATTTATAATATATACTCTCTAGGGGCCCTTTGTGCTCATGTGTAAATATTTTCAAAATCCGCCTACTGACACGCCCACAATTTACAAAAAATCCTTTTTTGAAAATCCAGAGTTTGAGCTAGGGACCTGAAATTTATAGTCTATACTTTCTAGGGGTCCTCTATGCTCATGTGTTCCTTTTTTTTAAATCCGCTTACTGACACGCCCACAATTAAATAAAATAATTTTATTGAAAAACCAAAGTTTGAGCTAGGGAACGTTTTTTTTGAAAAAAAACTTTTAAATGTTATATAACAATTCAACCATACTTAGACTTTTGTCACGCCCACTTATGAGGGATACGAATAAGAATAGGGTATCTAACAGTTCGCCCAAGCGGACTGTAGCCCGCCCCTATGTTTATTTATATTTTCAATCTCCTTTTAAAATTTCCAGAATCAAATACATTATTAAAATTGCTTCTTGGGGACATGACGAGAAGACGATGTCATGAGCAGCGTTGCCACTTATACTTCATTATGTAGTAACATATTACATAGTTGCATGTTTTTTGAACTTCGTACTAATTACTACATCTTTGCTCTAAAGTACGTTTTAACATTTTTTATGTTTCATATTAACAAAAAATACATAAACAAATAAAAAAACTAAATATGATTTTATTCATAAAAGCAATAACAATATCTTAGTAATAAAAATATATATTAAGCTTTTTCTGAGCGTCTTATATTACTGTGTTGGATACTTCGTTAACAAAAACAGTGCTGTTTTGTATATAATATTCCAGTTGTTTTGTATGGGATAGAAAGCTTAGTTCTCTAAGTGCAAAGCCATTTTGGAACATTGCAAAAGTCATTAGGAGTAAAAATAGACCAATTCCCTGCCTCAAATCAACGCGAGGAACCTTCTTTACTGATGTTGAGAAGGCAAAAGAACTCGCTTTTAACTTCTCAAACATCGGTAGTGAGACCGATTCTGACATACGGGGCGGTTTTCTGGTGGACTGCTCTTGACAAAGCGGTAAACCGCGATAAGATAAGCAAGGTGCAACGTACAGCTTGTCTGTGTATCAGCGGAGCACTCCGTACGACCCCCTCCGTCGCACTGGACATCTTACTGCATCTGACCGCTGTCCGCTTAAAAGCCACCTCACAGTGGATCAATACGAATATTGGCCACTCTATCATTTTGGACTTACTTGGGTCCGTACCAAGAAACATTGACTACACTACACCCCAACTACAGTTCGAAAAGAATTTCCAAATCACTATCCGCACCAGATCATTCTTGGAGGATGTTGATTGCACGGAAGTTAAATCGACCCACTTTTACACCGACGGATCAAAAACTAGCGAGGGGGTAGGTGGGGGTGTTTACTCAGAAAGACTAAATATCAGTCTCTCTTTCCGTCTTCCTGATCATTGTAGCGTGTTCCAGGCGGAAATCATGGCGATTAAGGAAGTCCTGTCGTGGCTGAAGAGAAATGTGTTATCCGCTAAGGATATCTGCATTTTCTCGGATAGTCAAGCCGCGCTAAAATCCCTGGACTCAGTCTCTCCCAATTCCATCGTAGCCTTAGACTGCCGTTCATCTCTGCAGGAGATGGCAGAGCAGTTCAATATTCACCTTTGTTGGGTGCCGGGGCATAGAGACATCCCAGGGAATTGTAGGGCAGACGAACTCGCCAAAAACGGAACCGCATTACCTCTTCTACCTGAGAAAGGTTTTATAGGTATGCCTATCGCTACTTGCAAACTTATGTTCAAGCTATCCGCAGTCGAGAGTACAAACCTCAGGTGGACAGGTAGTGATACATGTCTAGTGACTAAGCAAATCTGGCCAAAGCTGGATCTGCGACGCTCTTTGAGTTTGATCTCACTCAACAGACTGCACATTGGCTCTATCATAGGTGTCATCACAGATCACAGGACACTGTCTAATAGGCAGGCACGCATCAAGGCTTGGCGTTTACTCAAATGACTTCTGCAGAAGCTGCAGGGATGAGGAGGAGGAGGAGACTACGCCGCATCTCCTCTGCATATGTCCTGCACTCTCCCATAAAAGAAATCTCTACCTATGAGCCTTCTTCGTCAACGAACTCAGTGACTTAGCTAACACAGATGTTAGAAGTATATCGCGCTTCATTAGAAGCTCCAAATGGTTTTAGCGAGTAGGGGTCTAAACTCCCGATCCATGTGGCATCACAACGGACCTCATTGGTCTAAGTGTGTTGGCTTTCAGCTAGCAGCCACTTCAACCTAACCTAACCTAACTTCTCAAACAATCATATGGTGTCGCAAGATTTAGGAGACGTAACTACAACCACCTTAGTTCATGATACGGTTGCCGATCTGAATTGTTCATCTGATCAATTTCCTCCAACTGAAATCATAACGGTAGGGGACATCAAATGCATCATAAACTCTATAAAAGTGAATAAAGCTGGAGGGCTTGATAACATAAGGAACGTTTACATTAAACGATTGCCTGCCTCTGCAATTAAAATATTGACAGCGATAATAAATGCATGCCTTAAGTTTTATTACTTTTCGCCTGTTTGGAAAAAAGCCAAAGTTTTTCCTATTTTGAAAGCAGGTAAAAATTCAGAATGTCCAGGGAGTTACAGACCAATTAGCTTGCTAAGCAGCGTAAGCAAAATCTTGGAAAGGGTAATAAGGGAAAAATTAATGGGTGTTATTTATGAAAGGAATATATTCCCGAATAAACAGTTTGGTTTTCGGCGCTTCCATAGTACTTGTCACTAAGTCCTTAGAATCGCAAATAGCATCAAAAGAAACCGTGAACAAGGAAAATCAACGGGAATGATACTATTAGACACAGAGAAAGCATTTGACTCTGTATGGCACGCTGGTCTCATACACAAAATGATAAATTTTAATTTTCCATCGTATCTATTTAAATTAGTCCAAAGTTTCTTGTCAAACCGTTCTTTCAGTGTGCATGTTAATGGTAGCGCGTCCAACTTAGTGTATTTTCACGCAGGTGTGCCGCAAGGTTCTGTACACGGCCCCATTTTATATAATATATACACTTCGGATTTACCGAGTGTACCAAACTGTGAAATAGGTATTTATGCGGATGACACTCTCAACATTGAGAGGAATCTGCAAAATGCGATGGAAATATTAGCAAGTTATTATAAAAAATGGAAAATCAAATTGAATGCTGATAAAATGCATGCCATCTTTTTCACCAGAAAAAGAAAATCGTGCAATCTTCCAAACAGCCTTATAAACATTAACGGGTCTAACATTACTTGGGCACCATCAGTGAAGTACGTGGGTGTGCATCTTGATCCAAGGTTAACTTTTCAAGATCACACTAGCAAAACTATAAAAAAAAATTAACATCGCCATTAAAATGTTATACCCCTTTATCAACAGAAGATCGAAACTATCTGCTGAAAACAAGTTAATAATGCACAAGGTCATTTTTCAAGCCATTCTTCTTTACGGGTGCCAAGTATGGGGAAATTGTGCAAAATGTCACATTAAGAAGCTGCAAATAGCTCAAAATAAAATATTAAAAATGATGTCGAATCTACCATGGCGTTACTCCACCCTGGATTTGCATAGAGGAGCGAATGTTGAAATGATTTGTGCTAGAATCGAAAAACTAACCGATAACTTCAGAAGTAAAAACAACTTTTCAGAAAATCCCCTTATCAATCAAATGAGTCTTTAAATTCCATCTTATGTTGTTCCTGTTCATACACTTACTTATGTGCTTGTATATATATATACAGTCGAACTTCGATAACTCGAACCATCACTTGCCACAAAAAAAAATTGAGTTATCAAGACTTCGAGTTATTAAGTAAAATATCAAAATTGTTATAAATACATAATGTATTTATTTGCGAACATATATAACATAAAAAACGTACAGGAATATAATTATTATTTAAAATAGTCTGTTATATAACTTAGATTTTAATTCTTTTATTGAATTAAAAAATAAGCTTTTATTTTCTCGATGTTACTGGTTAGTCTTTAGGTATATACTCGTATAAACGCAAAATGTTTAACGAATTTGCAACCAATTCGTCTGAAGGTGGTTGAATGAAATCATCCTTCAAATCTTTCTTCATTACCACCCCTATTCTGCTATTCATCGGGGGGGATTTTTCTTCAATTTTTACTGAACACTATTCTACTATTCATTCGAATTGAATCTGGATTCACCTCGTTAATGTCGCTAACATCGATAATACTGCCCGGTATTCTCTTATTCACGTGAACGCATTCGTTCTATACAATTCAAATCCGCATATAAAATGTTGCGGGTTTTTCATTTAATGGATCGTCTGTCTGGTTGGTGGTCAATAAAATGTAAGTTTATTGCTTGATTATTTGTATAAATAAAGATTATTAACATTTTTGAAGCAGAACAATAACCCAAGAACAATTTAAAACAATCAAAACAATCCACTGTTTGGAAGTGGAAAAAAAGTCCAATACTGTTCATACCCGTTTGTTTATATTTTTAATTTTATTGAAAATAATTAATCAAAACAACATATCCAACTTTCCAAAGATTATCGTAAACAGAGATCAAATCGATTACATTAATTTCAATTTGCAAACAACGAACCTCGTATTATTTTCACATGAAAAGCTGTTAACTTGAATGTCAAATTGAGTTGGATAATGTAGTTCACCCGATGGATAGCAGAATGGAAAGCCAGAGTGAAGGGGAATCGAATGGGTGGATCGAATCTACGATTCACGTGAATAGCAGAATAGGCCTGTACATCACTGTCGCTGTCATCGTAATTGTCGAGCTGTGCAAATTCCGATTCACATCTGAATATCTCGACAACATCTTCATCTGTGGGAAACTCCGAAGTATCAATATCGTCGTCTAATACACACTGCACTGTTCATACGTATCTTCACTCTGTGTATGACGTATTTTGTCTTCCTATTTGTGTTATTTTAGGCGCCTACTATTTTTTCCAAAAATAAAATCTAAGCTTTGAGTTCGCTTTGACCAATATACCGGCTTAGTAATGTGTGTTCGAACCCCTACTAACAAGAAATCTGACAATTATTAGGACTAACAGTGCCCCCGAAAGCGATGCATTATAAAACGAACTTGAAAAACACGCAGAATTTGGGAATTAACCTTCAGAATTCGACTTATCGAAGGTGACGCCAAATAATCTCTTCGAGTTATCAAGACATTTGAGTAATAGAAGTTCGAGTTATCAAATAAAAATTACATGTAAATTTCAGTCTTGGCGCTATTGCCAACCAATTTCATTAGAGTTATTAAATATTCGAGTTATCGAAGTTCGACTGTATATATCTATTTATTCGTTTATATATTTATTTGTTTTTTTTTTATTTATTTATTTATTAATTTATTTATTTATTTGTTTATTTATTTATTTATTTGTTTATTTATTCGTGTTTTTAGTTATTTATTTATTTATTTATTTATATGTATATCTATTTATTCATTTATTTATTTATTTATTTTTTTACTTGTTTATTTATTATTTATTTATTTTGTATTAATTGTTTATCTATTTTTTATTTGTTTATTATTTATTTATTTAATAATTTATTTATTTATTTATTTTTATTTTGTTTTGTTTTGTTAAATTGGAGGTTTTTCTCGCACTTTCCTTCAAAAAGATTGTAATTTGCTAATTCATATTTCCCTTCAGATTTGTTAAATATATTGTTTCAGTAGTAGATAAGATACAAAAATGTCATATCTCTGTATTTATGTAAAATGTGTGGTAGCGTACCGAATGTAAATCATTATTATGCGAAATAAATCTATCTATCTATCTATCTATTGTGAGCTTGTGACCACTTTATACATCAGATCAAAACAGAAGTGTACCATTGAATAAAGAGACAAGGAATAGCTCCTTTTCACATACACAGTATGTATGAGTGAAGCATTTTTCTTACAAATTTTTGACATTAATCGCCCACAGGGTCACAGAAAACTATGCAAAAAAAACTGTGTAGAAAATCGCGCCAAAACAAATGGGGGACTAATGTCACTTTAACTCAGTGACCCTCAGGGATGTTATAAACAGTAATGCAAATTTACAGTGATATTATAAATGGCAGGGATGTAACCTGAGGATTTTCAAAGTTTTAATGTAGTGTTTTTGCTAAAGGTTTTATTCACCAGAAATTTTAAAAATTCTTTAAAAAACGTAAACAAATGGGTGTTGTAGGGCAAAGGGGACGCAAGTAATTATCTAGTTATTCTGTAATTTATGGCTTATGCTTTTCCGTTCTTGTTTAAGGTTTCCTCAGTGTGCATTCAAAATAAATCTTTGGATATCTGCCCTGAACCTTAAAAATGAAGACATAACGATTCGTAGTGTTGTGAAACACTTTAATGCCAGCGATTTTATTTTCAATATGAAGAGGAAAAGACTAATGCCGTCTGCAGTATCATCTCTCTATGGAACTTCGGCCTATGAAAGGTATTATTGCTAATGTTGTGTACATCAAAATTTGTGTTATGCGTTTTGATCTTTTTGCGTCAACTTCCTTGTTGGTTGATCCTCGTGACAGTAAAGTGATTGAGTGATTGTGTGATGTCTTATTCCACTTCGTGTGCACCTTTCTCTGTTTGTTGTTGTGGTGGATTCCCTCGTTCAAAGTCTTATAAGTGCAAGACCAGGTAAATGTTGTGTGTTTAAAACATGCTGTGCCATTACTTTTTAACTTTTTTTTTCATTAGCCAAGACATTTCAAGCTGCAGTAATATGGAAAACCATGGTGTGGAGGAAGTTTCGATTATTGCGCCGAGAGTAGTACATTTTGAGGATCGCTGTGTTAGACCGGCTGTAGAAGATTCCGCTAATCTTATAGTAGAAGAAAAGGTCCCAGAGTGCGTTTCTATTTTCCCACCAACAGTTGGAACAACTCATGATCCAGCTCTGGTTGTAAGTCAATTATTTAAAATTTATTAACTTATGTATTTAAGATTTACGAAGAATCGGAGAATAACTTTAAAAAGAGCAATGGTCTCTTCTGATGGGGCATCATCTTTAAATACTTCACCAAGAAGCAAACAGATGAAAACAAAAATAAGTATTTTAAGAAAGTTGATTAAAGATAAAGACAGAAAAATGAAAGTACTTAATCAAAAAGCCGCAAATCGAAAAAAACAGCTTCATTAAAAGAAGTTTTGCTTAAAATAAAGCAGAATAATCTAATCAATCAAGAAACTTCTGAAATTTTGGATGAAATTGGTGCCATGAATGCAGGGTGGAATCGGCTAAGGTGATAGTTGATAGTTGACAATCAAAATCTTACCTCTACGTCGACGTAAGGTGATTATCAAATTGACAATCACCTTTTTGCCATCAATTTCATGTGACAGCTATTTAGGTGTCGCTTTCATACATTTTTGTTATTTTCATAGGTATGCACCTCGGCTTCAACTCCAAATAAATTAAATGCTTTAGTAAAAAAAGAATATATATTAAAATTTCAAATAAAAAAGTGAAATTGGAAAATTCGTGAAGTGCAATGTTTACTTCATTAGAACTTTTCTACACAAATGAAGAAAATAATTACACAAATGTCCAACTATTAAGAAGAAAAATGATAAATAAAGCAAATATCTTGGAACTTTCAAACCCGATGAAAGAATTCATAGAATTATAAATATTTATTGTTGATTGCTATCATTTTTTATTGTGTATTTTAGATTTTTGAAAAACTTTCGCTTATCAAAAGAAGCGTTAGTGTTTGTTTTGGGACTGCTTGATTTACCAACTGGAGAAAGGTCAACGCATGTTCCACCCATCTTTCAATTGGCTGCAACTTAAAATCTTCTTGGGGTGGTGGCTATCAAAGACAAGTTGGGGCTGACTGGGCTGCACCAATGGGTCAAAGTACGGTGGCTGAAATTACTGCTGCAGTCATTAAAAAAATGCAGTCAATACTTTGTCCATTTATGATAAAGTTTTTGCCTAAGGACTCAACAAAATCATATTTGAAATATAAATTATGAAAAATAAACACACATCAGCTGCTCGGAATGACAGCGTCGGCAAGGAAGTGACGTTTAAAACTCTAAGTGCTGCCAATAATCAATCATTTTTTAGTGATCGCTTTACGCAGAGCAAAGAGGAGTTGATAATCAAAAACGACAATCAAAAAGCGACAATCAACCATCACCTTAGCCGATTCCACCAGATCTTTTTGAAAGAAAAATGAAAAAAGGAAAGAGAATGGAAAATCGAAAAAGTTTGAGTTTGAGAAAATGAAAATAATACAGTAAGATTGTTCATTTTAAGGGGATGTGATCTTTTTTTTTTGAAACCATTTATAAAATAAAAAATTCTAATTGAAAAAATTGCGTGTTTAATTATTGTTAATTTGCAATTTGAAATGGTTCCGGGTTTATGGAAATCATAAAAAAAAAAAAATTGAACTACCTATAAAATATGCGAAATCATTTGGTTAGCAATCAAATGGACCAATGGCAAAAGATTATGAGTTCAGCAATAATTTCCAAAAATACCCAGGAAAAAAAAGTTATGAACAAATTGTTAAAAAAATGTCTCGTTCAAATTAGACGGGCGTACTCGAAAAGGTAGACTTTTTTCACAAGATAGGCTGCAATAGATAAAGAAGTGTAGGTAAACATTTGAGTAAGTATATGAATTCTGCAAACAATTCCATACACTTCATGGAAACCGATAAAATATAAATAAATAAATTATATTCCAATAATAAATAAATGTTCGAATCTTGGAAAGATGCTGCAAATAATGTTAAAAAGATAATTAAAATGTTTAACACTTTCATATGGGTCCTTATTCAAAACTGCAGATTATTTGATCGGATTGAGAAAAACGCTCTTGTATTAGTAAACACTCACACCACTTAAACAGATGCTTCACTTTTCTCCCAGAACACCGCTTCCTTGTCTCTTTATTCATTGAGTTGCATGAGCAGTATATTTCACAGCCAAACTTGCATTTTTTCTTTTGCAGGAGAATTTGTTGGAGAAATGGTAGCAGGTACACCTAATGAAAAAATGTATTCTAAGAAATAAAATAAACCAGAACAAACATTTTTGATTTTTATTTAAACGATACTCGATTCTCTTCTTATCTAGCCTCGATTTCTATCTTTTTTTTGGATCAGCTTTGTATTCGTTTTTTGCTGAGCACAGCGAGCTCACTCTCACAATACATACCGTAAAATGGGGTGACAAGCAACACTTTTTTTTTTGTTTTGACTGTATTTTCTGAAGTTTTTACAGTAACTTCAATATGAGTACACCTAAATATGAGTCATGGCTCCTTTTTTCATTGCTAGCCACCTCGTTGCTGTACAACAAGCGTTTCTATTATATTTCAAGCAAAATAAGTCATGTAGCGGGTCACCCCGCCGCTGGGGTGACTAGCGACGAGAAAGGGTCGACTAGCGACAGTAAAGGGGTGACAAGCAACTACAGTAGGGTAAAGAAAAACAACAAGTGCAACAATAAAACTTGCAACATGAAAAAAATCTGAACAGGTACATAATACGCAAAATTCAAAGCAAACATTTTTTTATATTTGAAAACACAAATTCAGTGAGATTTATTATTTTAAAAATGTTTTCGTCTAAAATACACACAACACGGAAGACTAGAAATAATAATACAAAGCTAGACAGGTAGACATATAGTTGTTGTAAAAGATGCCGATAAATTTATTCTGAACTTGACACATCCTCTTCTATGTATCGCGAAAACTCTGCAGGATTAAAATCTATGTCCGCCATGCTGTCATCGCTGTTAACGTCAAAGCATCTTTTACAAATAAAACCCAAGTCATCGGCTAACCCTAAACCAGAACACTTCTGACAAACAAACTTCTTACATGTCATGCACCGTTGCCAGTTATCATTTTGATTCTTAATGGTATGACACACTCTGCACACTAAAACGTTTGAGGACCCTGCTACTGAAGAGTCATTTATTGAATCATTTTCGTTTTGTTCTTCTACTAAACTCTTCCTAGAGACATCTGCATTTCTAGTTTCCGCGTTGTTGTTTTTTATCTTGTTCTTTATCTGATTTTGTACATGGGGTTTTTTATTTGTTACTCTTTCAACCTGGTCAATGTTTCCATCTTGATTTCCTTCAACGCTTTTACCTGGAGCTACCTCTAGTTCTTTTTTCTTTAGCTTCGACGCAAGAGTAGTTTCCTCTGAGTAACGGAAAGATCTAAGCAAACTTACAACAGAATCTTTAACGATATTCGAGTCCTCTACATCAGGCTCTTGGGATTTATTTGGTAGTCGGTTTAACACTTCCTGCCTATTTATGGAAAAAATACCCGTCTTCCTGAATCCCGATATTAAATTTTGCTGTGCGCTTGGTTCAATTTTGGAGTATAGTTTACTCAGCAGTTGTGGAAAAACTGATTTTGGCAAAGAACTTTCCTTGCGACCTTCTTTGTTCTTCCACGTCGATAGAATGTTACGCCGAGCCACTTTTAGAGGATGAAAGAAAGCAACATCAAGAGGTTGGGTCAGATGTGTTGACTTAGCCGGCAAAAATACCAAATGGACATCAAATTGCTTACATATATTGATCGCATCAAGCGAGAGGTGGCAACTTAAGTTATCACCGATCACAAATATTTTCCCAGGAGTCCGTTTAGCATAAGGAATCAAAGTAGTAGAGATCCAGTCTTCAAAAGTGATGATATCCATCCACCCTGATGAAGTTCTGTTGTACCTTGATCCCTTTGGTCCGCCTGTCATCCATAGATCGTACAAATGCTGTGATCTATAAATAGTATATGGAGGAAACAGATACCCTGAAGCAGTTCCAGCCATCATTAGAGAAATCGACGATTTTGATTGATTCATTACCCGTTCTGGGTACTTTGATCCTCTTCTAGCTATAATTTTCTTCCTGCCGGGATCGTCAGTCAAATTTGTCTCATCGTAATTTATAATATTATCTGCTGGAACACCAGCCAATGTTATTTCCAAGTTATCAAAATAATTGTTAATTACATCAGAAGATACAAGTGCTCTAGCCCGCTTTATATTTTGGGCATATCGCTCTGAAATAGAATCTTTTTGTCTTTTCAAGAAGCCATTGGCAAAATCAACTCCTGGAAAATTATTTTTAAATTTTGGGCACTTGACTCCTTTCTTGTCCAGATACATCTCAACTAATATCCTCAAATCATATTGGTCCATTGGATAGCCCCAATCAGCACAAATGTTGATGTTTTGGACAATCAGTGTTTCCACTTCTGCACTTAGGGCAGTTTGGCCCCCAAATTTCTTGATATCACCTCGGGCATGTCGACATAAAACTGTGCAATCTATACTATGTTTTACAGCTACTGCTCTGAAAGATAAGTTGTTCAGTCTTTTGTCTTCTAGGGCCCTATCTATTTCTTCCTTAGAATATCGAGTTCTCGTCTTATTAATGCGATTTTTATTTTATTTTATTGCAAAAATAGAACGACCAACACTGAAAATTTTATAAATTGAAAAAGACATAATATCAGAAATTTTTTGGGTAAAATACGGAATAAGTAGGTATAGGTATAAGAATCTAAATAGGTAGGTACTTTAACGATGGCATATCATTAAAACAAGTCACACAGACCTGGCTTTTATTATGGTGTTGCAATTTTCTTTACCATAGTGTTGTTGCAAGTCACTCCTTTGTCGTCGCTTGTCACCCCATTTATATCAAAAAAATATGTAAGTTAGAACAATTGACTAAAACGTATTGTTTAATAGAGTTAATCACTTACTTTCAGTCTTATTTCCCTTATAAACATAGGGTATAGGACTTTTCACAAACACAATTAAAAGATCAAAACTTTTCTTTTTGCCACTGAAATATATAAAGTTAAACTAGTCACAAAAAACACTTCAAAATTCACTGATATTTAAAGGCAATTTGGCGCGAAAACAGATTTGACACTTGGTACTAGTGCTGCCAATTTGCTACACCAGTACCTCCTTTGTCTATACGACTCATAATTGTGTGCAAATATGGAATGATGTTGAGCATATGGTACCATTTTCCTTTTTCCTGAAGATTGTTGCTAGTCACCCCGCTGTTGCTAGTCACCCCGCTGTTGCTAGTCACCCCGCTGTTGCTAGTCACCCCATTTTACGGTACACATGTGAGTGTACGGCTATTACAATTTCCATACTATGCGGAGTAGTCCATATGTCATTGACTCCGTTTACGGACGTAAAACGGAGTCTCTTGCTTGAAGGGAATGGGCAAATCATTGTCAATCTATTCGGCCCAGTTCTGTTTTATTCTATTCTGGATATTCCGAATACAAATTTTGAAAGTTCTGTCTTTTCTATTCCTTAAAATATAGAAACACACTCAGTCTGCTTATTTTTTCATGACTAATATCGCCTTATTGGCAAATAGGAAATAACTGCCTTGAGCTAAATCTCTTATTTCCGATAAGTCTTAGTGTTCAGAAGTTTATTTGTTAGAAGTTAAGTCGGTTGTTGAAATTTAAAATTATATAAACAAAGTCAAAAACAAAAATTTATTTTTCTTTATTTAAAAAAATAGTGAATAGTTTAACTTATATCATATTGTAATCACTTAATTTCACCTTCTCCCTAAAAGTAAAACAATAATTATTACCAGCAGACAACAAAACTTTGAAAATAAAACCGTTTCAACATTACTAGTTTTGACAAGCTTCTTATAAACGGTATTTCATTAAGGACTTGACAACTTCTTTTTTAAATAAAATGCAAACTACTTGAGATATCTCAAAAAATTGCATCGGAATTCGACTTCGTTCATATGCTCACCACGGGATATGTCGAACTCAATTTTCGACGACTCTGCGGCACATTTCGACCGATACGGCCGCTATTTCTCTTTTTATATTGGCTCTGAGCTCCTCTAACGTCGTTGGCTTGTTGGCATAGACCAATGATCAAATGCAGCGCCATAAAAACAAAATCTAGAGGAGTTAAATCGCACGATCTCGGCGGCCAATAGACAGGTCCGTTTCTCGAGAAAACACGATCACCGAACTGAGGCTTCAATAACTCGATTCTTGCACCCGCTGTGTGGCTTGTGGCACCGTCTTGTTGGATATATATAACTGATGTCCAATTCATGCAATTGCTCAAAGAAATAACGCTCCAACATGTCTCTGTAGGGAATACCATTTACAGTAAGTTGACGGTCATTTTCATCGACGAAAAAAACGGCCCAATGACGCCACCGGCATGAAAACCGCACCAAACAGTGACCTTGTGCGGATAAAGTGCTGTTTCATGAAGCACATGAGGATTTTCACCTTTCCAGTAAGGCATATTTTGCTTATTGACGAAGCCGTTTAACCAAAAATTGCTTTATTTCTTGAGTCAGCTTGATCTTGTAAGGGTGTAGGCCAAGATTCTTACGCAAAATTCACCATAATGTGGTCTGGGAGGGAGAGGCCCAATTCTCGACAATGCTGGAGTGGAATCGGCTAAGGTGATAGTTGAAAATCAAAATCATACCTTTACGTCCACGTAAGGTGATTATCACATTGACAATCACCTTTTTGCCATCAATTTCATGTGACAGCTATTTAGGTGTCGCTTTCATACATTTTTGTTATTTTCATAGGTATGCACCTCGGCTTCAACTCCAAATAAATTAAATGCTTTAGTGAAAAAATAATATATATTAAATAAATTCAAATAAAAAAGTGAAATTGGAAAATTCGTGAAGTGCAATTTTTACTTCATTAGAACTTTTCTACACAAATGAGGAAAATAATTACACAAATGTCCAACTATTAAGAAGAAAAATGAGAAATAAAGCAAATATCTTGAAACTTTCAAACCCGATGAAAGAATTCATAAAATGATAAATATTCATTGTTGATTGCTATCATTTATTATTGTGTATTTTAGATTTTTGAAAAACTTTCGCTTATCAAAAGAAGAGTTTGTGTTTGTTTTGGGACTGCTTGATATATCAACTGGAATATCCATCCTTCAATTGGCTGCAACTTAAAATCTTCTTGGGGGTGGTGGCTATCAAAGACAAGTTGGGGCTGACTGGGCTGCACCAATGGGTCAAAGTACGGTGGCTGAAATTACTGCTGCAGTCATTAAAAAAATGCAGTCAATACTTTGTCCATTTATGATAAAGTTTTTGCCTAAGGACTCAACAAAATCATATTTGAAATATAAATCATGAAAAAAAAGACACATCAGCTGCTCGGAATGACAGCGTCGGCAAGGAAGTGACGTTTAAAACTCTAAGTGCTGCCAATCATCAATCATTTTTTAGTGATCGCTTTACGCAGAGCAAAGAGGAGTTGATAATCAAAAACGACAATCAAAAAGCGACAATAAACTATCACCTTAGCCGATTCCAGCCCTGGTTTGCGAGGGACGCCTCTACGGCAGCAATATTCTCCACACTTCGGGCAGAACGTGGTCTCACTGGTACGGCAACATCAATCAGCAAATATTCTGACTCGAATCTTTGCACTAGACTATGAATTGCTTGTCTACTGGGACGAGAATGACGGCCGAAAACTAACGTTAACGCTCTTTAAGTTGCGACCACCGACTCGGAATTACGGTAGTAAATTTAAATTATTTGTAAACGTTGTTTCATTGTGTATTTCACCATGATGAAAATGTTAATTTAACTGAATATTTTGACATTGACAGTTCGGTAATTAGTTTAAGGGTGCATTCACATTGAAAGTTTGAAGTTGTCAAGTCGCTAATGAAAGACCCTTTATTAAATGACACTGAAATTTTCATAAAAATAGAACGCCTACGCCTAAAAAGAAACTCGTATCAATCTTAGAAAAATAAATCTTTATTTCCCATTATTATTTCCGCTCCATCATCACGTGCCATTATCAGTAAAACTTCGTACGGCACTTATTTTCGGCACGTAAGAGTCTTCAAATGCAATCTCATTCAGTGGTTCGGCCAGCATGCTATCGATTCGATTCTTGATATGTGTCTTCAATGGTTCCGTAATGGCTTCTAACTTTGGAACCAGTTTCATAAGGAATAGAAAATCTGGCGAAAGATTAACAGATTTAGGTACTGCTGCCGGAGGACTTGTAACATTTGCCAATGTTTCCACTCGCTGTATTTGAATAGGTAGTTCATTCTTTACATCGGCTTCAATGTGTTGGGTCTGTTCATCATCTGAATTGATAAGAATAACCGCCTCTTTCGGTTCCTTGGGACATTGAATTTTATGTATTAATTGTGGCAAAAGTTGCTCAATTCTCTCTGCAGTTTGTGCATTTGACTTGTCGGCGATGAGTGTAATCTTTTGGTGCTTCTTTGTGTCGTCGTTATCATCGCCATTCTCTAGAATGAGAAACATTTTACTACTTTGCCCCGATACACCGCTCTCAGTCTTGTTCTCGATAACGAAAAGCTTGCGATTTCCACCCTGAATATTGCCGATGGGAAGCTTTTGTATGGATTTCGATGAGTCAATGCTGCATTTTGATTTGGGTTCAGAGTCTGATGTAGAATCACTATGGACTGATGACGCTCCTGAAGCGACACTATTATTCCAGCCACTTGTTGAACTTTGTCTAGAACGCTGCAAGAGATAGAGGCAGTTGAATAGGGAGTAGACACCTTACATATGTTTATTTACATACCTTAGTTTCCTTGGACGAATGATTTGAGGCGACACTGTCCACAGACGGATGCCGAGTTACTTTTCCGTTTCTCATTGTCACCTTCTCTTTAAAGTGTTTCATGCAAACGCGCAAATTAACCAAACTATTATTTTGGATGTGCTCGTCACTGACTCGAAAGAAATCGACCCAGTCCTGGCATCTGTTTGGGAAGAGAATGAAGAATAAAACAAACTGTAAACCACAAATATATGTAGATATTGAGATCGATAATAATGTAAGAGAAAATAGTAGAAATTATTATTATTATCATTAAAGCTGAAATGGGGATAGCTTTGAGAGCTTCGCGGCTGAAACTGAACTAAAAAGGCTTTTATAGCGTTGATGATAAAAATACATTTTGTAAATGTATTTTTAGTTATTTTGTACATTGTGCGTTAGCAGAGTGCTTTATGAACTATTACAGTTGAGATTGCTATGTATACAGCTAGGGTTCCGTTATTGTACGTAGCGTGATGAAACTAGATTTAAAAACGTATCAAAAAATACAGCAGAGGAATAAGATTTGATGATACAACAATAGAACACCTAAGAAAGCTACAATATCAAGTGAGTGTGCCACTTTTCGGAATCAGTTTCATAACCTTCTATTTAGTTGGAATTTTTCAGGTGGATGGTTTGTAAGCTGTAATCGATAATGGGATGGATGCCACGACATGCGAAGAATGGCATAGCGTCCAGCTAACAACCAATTATTTATTGCAGTGGTTGGATATTGAATTAGAGCTATCGGGATGACCGATTGGGTATTCGTTCCGATTTCTTGCGAATAATTTGGAATCCAGTTCGTTAACAAAGAATTAAGTTATTTATTTATTTAATTAGCCGAAAGCCCTGGTAGCTAGAGTAGACAATTTTTATTTAGATTTTAAAGAGAAGGACGTTTATCTTGAGCATACAATGATGACTGAGTAAGAGTATTTAGGAAATAAATTTTTAAAATAGTAACCGGCAATTAAACTAATGCTAGTATTGTTAATCAACATGAGACCATTAATTGAAGATGAATGGCCATGTTAGTACGTGAATATGCTTTTTAAAAAAATCAATGATTTCGGAAACCAAAAGCAGGCACATTGAGAAGGTTCAGACCTTCAGGAGAATCAATCACCAATGAGTAGTCTATCGATGAAAATAGCTCTAGCCAGTGTTTTTCTGACATATAGAGATTTTTTACTAATTAATTTAAGTCCTGATTGATAAGAGGGTAAGCTGATGGAGTCAACCCAAGGAAGCCCTTTAAGAGTAAATCTAATAAATCTCTAAGATGAAACGAACCAATGGTACATATAACATTTTTATAAGGTCTCAGGTGCATGGACGGGATAGGAGCATCACTGCAGCGCCGCCCAAAAAACAGCGTTTGTCGTAAAAGGCGTCTAAGGGGAGAAATCACATCTAGGCGGTTCTAACATCCAGGTGAGCCTAGCGAGACATTATACATCTTTAAGCTGTCCCGCAAGTGTGCATGCAAATCCGCGGGTTGACATGAATGGAGATCACCGGTGTCGTAAAAGGTCGATCGAACAATTATCAATATGGGAAGCATGCACGTGTCGAAATCGTAAAAAGAGGCAGGTCACTCCTGGATCACACAAAGTGTTATAATCCCTTTAGTCCTGATCATAACCTGGTCGTTAAGGAAGAAAAAGAAGAAGCAGAAGAAGAAGATTACATTTTTATTAGGTATCATTACGATCAACTTCCCAGCGTGATATAAACATGATAATGATAACCAATAAAAAAAACATAGGGAAAGGCTACAGTCCGCTTGGGCTAACTGTTGAATACCCTACCTATCCCTCATTAAGTGGGCATGAACAAATTCTAAGTATGGGAGAATTGTTCAGAAGGATCTACATATTATGTTATACAACATTTCAAGGATTTTATTGAAAAAAACTACTTTTTTTTGAAAAAAAAAACAGCCTCTAAAAGTGGGCATGGCAGAACATTTTATGAAACGGACTTGTTTAAAACGACTTTAACTACATACTTTGCGAATGATTTCTTCAATAAAACGTTTTTTTTATTAAAGTAGGCGTGTAGTAGGCGGATTTTAAAAATATTTACACATACTATTATAAATACGAGGGCGGGTCAATAAGTCCGTGACTTTTTGAATTTCTGACCTCTTCACTGAAACGGCAACACTGCTCCTGTCAACAGGCGTCTGTCAGTTGACTCCTGTCAAAATTTAAACTTGCTGCGTCAGTTAGTTTGTGTTTGACAGCTATTTTTATCAGACTACTCACTAATTTGAGGAGAAAATGGAAAAAAGTGAATTTCGTGTGCTTATTAAGCATTATTTCTTGCGAAAAAAAAACCATTACCGAGACCAAGGCTAAGCTTTAAAAATACTATGGGGACTCTGCACCATCGATTTCAATGGTAAAAAAGTGGTTTACTGAATTTCGTTGTGGCCGTACAAGCACTGAAGATGCCGAACGTCCTGGACGCCCAGTTGAGGTCTCTACACCCGAAACAATCGAAAAAATTCACGATATGGTGTTGGCCGACCGAAGATTGAAAGTGCGAGAGATTGTGGAAGCCGTAGGGATCTCGCATGGCTCAGTGGTTTCAATTTTGAATGATCACTTGGGCATGAGAAAGCTTTCCGCAAGATGGGTGCCGCGTTTGCTCACAGTCGACCACAAACGCAATCGTGTAACAACTTCACAGGAAGGTTTGGCGTTGTTGAATCGCAATATGGAGGAGTTTTTGCCCCGTTTTGTAACCGTGGACGAAACATGGATCCATCACAACACACCAGAGACCAAACAACAGTCAAAACAGTGGGTTTCTAAGGGTGAATCGGCGCCAAAGAAGGCCAAGGTGGGTTTGCCAGCCAATAAAGTTATGGCGACTGTTTTTTGGGATGCACGCGGGATAATCCACATTGACTACCTTCAAAAGGGAAGAACAATCAATGGGGAATATTATGCCAACTTATTGGACCGATTCAATGACGATTTGAAAAAAAAACCGACCTCATTTGGCCAAGAAAAAAGTTATTTTCCACCAAGACAATGCAAGGGTGCACACATGCGCAGTTGCCATGGCAAAAAACCATGAATTGGGCTATGAATTGCTCCCTCATCCACCCTATTCTCCAGATTTGGCTCCAAGCGACTACTTCTTGTTCCCAAACCTGAAGAAATGGCTTGGTGGAAAAAGATTTGACTCCAATGATGAAGTCATCTCGCAAATAAAGGCCTATTTTGAGGACCTCGACAAATCATTTTTTTTTGGAAGGGATAAAAAAATTGGAGAAGCGTTGGACAAAGTTTATAGAGATCAAGGGAGACTACGTTGAAAAATAAAATTTTTTTTTTATCAAAAAATCTATGTTTTATTCCAAAAGTCACGGACTTATTGACCCGCCCTCGTATGTATGTCTTAAATTGCTTTTAATAATTATATTCAAACAAAACGAGGATGGCGATGGTGTAGAGGGTAGTGTCTTGGCTTGTGACCCGTACGGTGCAGGTGCAATCCCCATGGGGAAGCACAACATACGCCACCCAATAAGGGAGATAAACGAATAACACATTATTTCTCCAACCTTTGCACCAAAAACAGGATTTCTGCCTGATAGTTCAATGGACCGTTACCGAGTCTGAGTGCTCTGGGATTTGGATTTGCAACTTTTTGAAAGTTAAAAAAAAAAAAAATTAGGTGTGAGCCACGCTGCACTCACGGTATAGTTGATGTGTAAACATATAGGCTCGTCAGTGTTGCATGTGGAAATATCACACAGAGGTTGTGGTTTTGATAAATAAGAGATTTGGGTATTGTATTGAAATAAAACCATGATATATATTTAATGTCAACGACTAAAATTATTTAATGTTTGACCGAACAAATAATTGGTTTGTGAAAGCTGAAGTAGGAGACGTACACCGTCGACTCAAGTGTGTCGATGTACCGGGAAAATATAGCATCGATTGTCGTTTAAGTGGCATTCTTAAATCGACCATCGGTTACCGAAGTACAAATCGATATTTTTCCTCTTACCTTCAACTAATGTACAACAAACTACAAGCTATACAACCTCAATTATTCAAAACAAATCTACTTCCACACAACTTTCCGGTGTTTCGTAAGGACATAATAATCTCTAAAATTGAACATACGAGGGGCGTTCAATATATTCTCGGTATCGGGGTGAAGCTGTGGTTGTCGTTGTATATATAAATTGAGTTATTTATCAAGTAATACTATTATTTCAGTGCATTCATGTAAAATTTCATATAAATGTGATTATAAATTCGCGTTTTATCTCTAGTTAAACAGAATCATAATGGCAACTGAGACGATGATGGTGAAAATTGAGCATCGCGCCGTAATTAAATTTCTCACTAAGCAAGGAAAAAGTCAAAAAACTATTCATGAAGAGATGGTGGCTGTTTACCAGGGTTCCGCACCTTCATTATCAACTGTGCAAAAGTGGTCAAGTGAGTTCAAGAGAGGCAGAGAGAGCATTGAAGACGACCCCCGCTCCGGCGCCCCGGCTACTGCTTGTACGGGAGAAAGCATCAAAGAAGTCGAAAAACTTGTTCTTGAGGATGCCCGAATAAAGGTGAAAATGATGGCAGAGATCACCAAGCTTTCAATTTGTACCATTCACACCATTCTTCATGACCATCTTAACCTTTCAAAGGTCAGTGCAAGGTGGGTGCCACGAATGCTCACAGCGCCTCAGAAAAAAGTGAGAATCGCATGCTGTAGAGAGCTTTTGGAGATGTGTAGTGAGAACGCGGACGGTGTTATGGATCGAATTAATACTGGGGACGAAACATGGTCTACCACTATGACCCTGAAAGCAAACAAGAGTCCATGCAGTGGCATAAAAAAGGAACAGACCACCCGAAGAAGTTCAAAGTCACTCCGTCTGCCGGGAAGCTCATGGCCAAAGTTTTTTGGGACTCAAAGGGAATCTTGCTCATTGAGTACAAAAAAAAGGTGAAACCATCAACGCCACATCCTACTCTTCCACTTTGCATAATTTGCGGGAGGAAATTGAAAAGAAAAGACAGGGTAAACTCGCAGCGGGTGTGTTGCTTCTTCATGACAACGCTCCTGTTCACACGGCGCGAGTTTCCAAAGCTGCTGCGCGAGATTGTGGTTTCGAAGAAATCCAACACCTACCCTATAGTCCAGACCTTGCCCCTAGTGATTATTTCCTGTTTCCGGATTTGAAAAAATGTCTTCGTGGAAAAAGATTTTCGGATGATGTAGAACTCAAGTCGGCAATAAATGGGTATTTTGCAGAGAAAGAGGAAAATTATTTTTTTGAGGGTTTAAAAAAGCTTATCTCAAGATGTAACAAATGCATTGATGTTAGGGGAAATTATATTGAAAAATAAAGACAATTTAAATTGAATTCGCATTTTCCTTCATATCGATACCGAGAATATATTGAACGCCCCTCGTACATAATTAATAAAAACATTAAAAAACATAGGGACGGGCTACAGTCCGCTTGGGCGAACTGTTGGATACCCTATTCTTATTCCTATCCCTCATAAGTGGGCGTGACAAAAGTCTAAGTATGGTTAAATTAAGAACGCTGTGTGCGCTCTAAGGATTTTATCAAAAAAAAAAACGCTCCCTAGCTCAAACTTGGGTGTTTCAATAAAATTGTTTTATTTAATTGTGGGCGTGTCAGTAGGAGGATTTAAAAAAAATTAACACATGAGCATAAAGGGCCCCTAGAGAGTATATATTATAAATTTCAGCTCCCTAGCTCACTTTGAATTTTCAAAAAAAAAAAAAAAAAAATAATAATAATAATTGTGGGGACGCCCACAGTGGGGGATTTTGAAAATATTTACACATGAGCATAAAGGACCCATAGAGAGTATATATTATAAATTTCAGCTCCCTAGCTCAAACTTTGGATTTTCAAAAAAAATGTTTTATTTATTTGTGGGCGTGTCAGTGGGCGGATTTTGAAATTTTTTTTATCCCGAGCAGTTTTAGGAGTCATAGATCATATATAAAAAATTTCCGCTTTCTAGCTCAAAATTCGATTTTTTCCAAAATTTTGTTTTTTTGAGTTTGTGGGCGTGTCTGTGCGGATTTTAAAAATTCGTAAACTTGATTATTTCGGGACCCTAGAGAGTATATGGTTAAAATTTCAGCTCTCTAGGTCCAGTTTAAAGGCATAATTTTTGCCGACGGACGGACGGACGCACGCACGGACGGACATGGCTAGATCGACATTACTATCGATGCTGATCATAAATATAGTAACTTTTAGGGGTCTACGGGCAATATTAAGGTATGTTAAAAACTATGCGTCAAAATTAATATACCCCTAGAATAGGGTATAAAAACAACGACACGCGGTTGTTCTCAAACGGTCACCCATCTACGTACTAACTTCGCCAAACGTCGTTTAATTGTGGTGATCTGTCGAGCAGCGATTAACTCACGTGGTAATGAAAATTAACGGGAAAATCTGACGATGATGGTGACGCTAGATATTTCCAACTAGCCCCTACCGAGAAAAAATATATTTACACATCAACGAGAGCAAAAATGTTTACACATTAAAAAATATTTAAACAGAGCCCCTAGAGAGTATTCATTCCAAATTTCAGGATTTAAAAATGTTCCAAGCATTTTGGGCCTTTAAAGACCATATATCAAAATTTTCAACTTTCTAGCTCGAAATTCTGTTTTGGTTAAAATTCCATGGCTAGATCGGCATTATTATCGATGCTGATCACGAATATATGTAGTAACTTTTAGGGGTCTAAGGTATGTTACAAACTATGAGTCAAAATTAAAACACCCTTAGAAGAGGGTATAATTAAGAGCAAAAGGATGAATAGGTTTGCAAAAGAAAATATACAGGCGGGTCGGCTTATTATATAACATTATAAACAATAATAAAGCAGATTACGAGAAAACTGAGTAAAATCAATATTATTTGATTCTTCTCTTCATTCATTTTCTATATATAAAAATCAAAAACTGTTTATAGACATCCAAACGACTCGACCGATTTGTATTTAATTTTGAATGTGTATTCCTCACTTCATAAGGAAAATTCCTAGCATAGTTCGGGCTAAACCGCAAAGATATACGCACACTGACGGGGGTCCTTACAGGACACTGTATAGTGAGCTTACAGCGGCTGGCCATAATGCACTTTTACTGCAGGAGCTGTAGGGACGTTGAAGAGATAGGTTAGGTTTATGTGGCTGTCGCAGAAGCCGACACACTTAGACCAATTTAGGTTCATTGTGATACCATCTATATTATCTACCTCAACTTTGTTGATTCGGTTGTTCTCAAACGGTCCCCCATCTACGTACTAACCGCGCCCAACGTCGTTTAATTACGGCGATCTGACGAGAACCGATTAACTCGACGTGGTATGGTCGTTGGTTACGTTGAAGAGATAGAATCTATTCGTCACCTCCTATGCGAATGCCCTGCCCTTAGAACTAACAGACTCAAGATTCTTGAGAGCTACTTCTTTGAGGAGCTGGAGGATCTGATTTATATAGATCTGAGGAAACTCCTGAGAATTACATATAAATCCGGGTGGTTCTAATACAGCGGTTCAAGAAGCTGTTTAACAGCGGTATCTTTTTGTTTCCTTTCAGGTTTAAACTTTTGTTGGACAATCCCAACAATGGACACAATGGACCGAATTTGATGGTCTAAGTGAGACGTGACATCCGTCGCAAGGGCATCCATTTACCTACATACTAGAGCTGTGTCAATCGTTCAAATTTAATGATCGAATCGTTCAAGTATTGGTTGAAAAAATGATTCGGTCATTTCAATCAATCATTCAATCAATCAATGACAGATGGGACATGGGAGTATTGTATTGCTCCATTCAATTTCAATACAATCAAAAACCCCAATCATCATTCGTTCAATTTAGTTTCGATAGAGACAGATACATTCGAATGGATTGTAACAGTGAATACACTCAAAAATACCAAAACGCCTTTGAATAATTAGGAAATGGAGGTTATTGCACAGAAGCGATATTTTTGTAGAACAAATATGTGTTGGTAAAACGAAATAAGCCGAAATAAATAAAAATATTTTGATATATTAACACATTTATTGGTTCAGTAGATAAGAAATCAGTAATAAAGAAATGAATTAGTCAAAACAGAACAAAAGTATTGACTCGATGAACGATTGACTTCGGGCATTGTGATTGCAATCACCAATACTGTATTGTGATCGGGTCAAAAAGATCGAATCAATCACGATTGACACAGCTCTACTACATACCTACCTAGCATAGTTTGAATCATGTCCGATAGGTGGCACTACTAAAAATAATAGGGAAATACATACATGCATTTTTAATACGAAACGAGGAAATATAAATATTTAATAATGAAAATACATCGACATACACACAGTCGCCATTGTATAGACAAATAGTTCACCAGCTGTGTGTATAAATGCATTTTCAGTTTTTGAATGTTCATATCTCATTGTTTTATACCGATGATCTCGCTAAAAAAGGAACCACATTACCTCTTTTACCTGAGAAAGGTTCTCTAGGTATACCTATCACCACATGTTAAATTATGTTTAAGCTATATTTAATCGAGAGAGCAAACCTTAGGTGGACATTGGACAAGTAGTACTACATGTTTAGCGCCAAAGCATATCTGGCCAAATGTGGACCTGTGACGCTCTTGGTGTCTAATCTCACTAAAACAACTGCACATTAGCTCTACTACAGGTTTAATTGTAGGACTGTGTCTAATAAGCAAACACGCATCAAGTCTTGGAGTCTAATAAAATGACTTCAGCAGAAGCTGCTTGGATGAGGAGGAGACTATTCCATACCTTCTCTGCACTTGCCCTGCTCTCTCTCTCTCAAAGATGAAAACTCCATCTGGGTTCTTTCTTTTATAATGATCTTAGTGATCTTATTAACATTGACATTAAGTCTTTTAAGCTACAACAACTGGTACAACGAGTAGGCTGAAGATAGATCCACTTGGTATCACAATTGACCTCTATTGGTCTAAGTGTGTCGACTTCGGTCGGCTGCCACTTAAACCTAACCTAACTTAATCCAGATTCCAGACCGCCGGATTATTTACATAAAATGTGAATGCGTATCTTCAGCTGAAGAAAAGTGAGAGCAAATCTGTGCCATAATCCACTACATTAATACGGATAGGAGTGTTACACATATAAGCCTGGAACAAAAATGGTGGAAGCCGTCTGGGCCAAGAAATGTATGTGTAAAGCTTGGTTATCAGTAAATATTTTAACCAAAAATAATTGTGCTCCCGATATAATTCTCCTGCCAGAAGAATTGGCTTCAATTAAAGGCTTGCAAGCAGCGGCATCGGAAACCCCAAATTCAATCAACGAAAATGGTGCCTGTGCAATCAATTTAATTAAAGGATAGTGATTTATGTATAACCTCCAACCGGACTAATATCCCATTATAATTTGCTGTAGTATTGTTTAAAAAATGAATTCTTGAATACGACTAATATTATGAATTTGTGCAAGCGTACATTAGACCAAAGCAACTGCCATGACTAGTTCACTCACATGAGGACAATAATAACAGAAAGTCAAGGAAAACAAATAAAATGATGTATCCCTGGAATTTGAGGAATTATTTCTGTAGCCAACAACGCTCCAAATAGATGAAAGTGCCTTTTTTGCAGATATTTTTAGCTTTTGTACTAAAAATGTTTCCGTGCAGGTACGGGTTTAAAATATCACTGCAGCCATTGTCGCAAAAGGCGACTAAGGGGTGAAATCACTTCTAGGCAATTTCAGGTGAGCCTAGCAGGAACATTTAACATCTTGAAATTCTCCCACTAGTGTGCATGCAAGTCCGTGAGTTGACACGTCTGAAAATCCCCAGTGTACTGAAAGGTCGACCAAACAATAATCAATAACATACATAAGAAAGATGCAGGAATTCCTGGATCACACAAATATAACAACACCAGCATTTGATTGGCCTCAGCAAGAAAGTGATCCGAAACCGAGGGCTGCCGATGACAATTGAGGTCAAACCGGCGTACTTCACAGGTGGGTCAGTAGGAAGGCAGTAAAGTGGGAGGGTAATGGTCCCTTTAATCCTGATCATAACTTCGCTCGCTGTTAAGAAAGAAGAAGAGGCCGACCAAAGAAAACAATTAGGTACATATTGAATTGATGCTTGGTGATTTAAGTATCAACCTTGACGGACATGTGTACATAGCAAATATGAAGGTAAAGTACTAAACATCATAAGGAAAATAACATTAACATTTAATCTCTCGGATCAATCAAAAATCATCCCTAGAAATGAAAGCAAGCAATTGCCTAAGTCACATCACTTAAAAAAGTCTGAAAATCTTTCAATAAAACCCCGTAATTCACACATAAAAGCGCAATGACACATTCATGACAATTAGTTGCATACTTAAGACAAAAGAGTTGATGTGCAAACTTGCGTTAAACATTTATTTTTATTACGGAAGCTCTTTCAACAAAATTATACGGTACAGCGATAGTTGATACTAGCTTAGACAATACAAGATTGCTAATCTATAGACTTCATTATTTAAAAGTAACACACAAATCAATAAACAAAAAAACAAAGTACATACATACATATAATATTTGCAGACTTTATAGTAAACCACAAAAGAATATCCAAGTCCAACACCTTGAAGCGCTATAAAATTCATACCCATCAACTAGTGATATATACTCACGTCTAAGGCCAATGCTCTGGTAGTGTAAACAAAAACAAGACACGCAAAATGTCGTTGAACCAATCGCTCGACCAGTCAGCTACTTTCAATAAATAATTAAAAGATTCAACGATGCAAAGTTTCACAACAAACAATTAAGCAAATCGATATTCTCCGGCGTTTGTCAAAAATTCTCCTTCTTACCCAAGAAAAATTTAATTTTCCAACCACACAATATACACGACACGATTCAGGACGACTAACCAAACAAAGACCAAACTAAACTAACTTCCAATACCAACGGATGGCTCAATAAAGAGATGTATGTAGACAACAAATGTCTACATCTAAAAATATTCTTTTTCCAATTCCAATGCCCTTGCAAGGGAAGAAAATCACAAACAAAACAAAATGCATTCAACTTCAATATCTATTCGGTTTCGGCATGGTCTGCTTTGTGTAGCTTTTCTCCAACATAAACAAAGTGCCTGACTGAGACTGTCACTCACTCCTCCCTGGTGTTCACATAATCACCCTCCACAGCAAGTCCCATAAAAGTTGCCAAGCAACAAAAAATACACCAGCATGCACATGACGGCGACTATGACGACCGAAGTATCTATCCACAAACACTCAGTTTTGGTTTATCCCACAGAAACTTCCTGCAACAAAATTACCGCTCAATTCAAATCTAAAGCCACTGGATGAGAATGGGAACATGGGAAGTGTGATTGAAAGTTCAGTTACCCCTCGACAAAGAGTGCAAACATGAGAGACATACACAAAACCATAAAAGCAACAGCTGACAAAAAGCAGATGGTTGTTTAGTTTAAGCACAGAAAAACACTTCCAAAAGCTCTTCAATATCACATTCCCCTCTTCTTAAAGCACTACCATCACCCCACCACGCACTGATGCAAACATAAACAAAGCGACTTACCTTTGGGCGTCATGAACTGGGAAACGGCAAAGCGTCGACGATCCATCGATACAGCCGAACATGCAACGTCTGCTTTGTTTTTTTATACTGCCGTCAACGGAGGAGGAGCTTTTATTTTGGCTGGTATCCGCGCTGCCATTGCTGCTGCTCATTGTTCTTGATGGTGTTTGCAAACTGCGACGATGGAGACACAAAAGGAAAGCCCGCCGATGGTAGCTTTACAAGCTCAGCTTTTTGTCTAGATGTGTTGTATTTCTGTTTAAACTTTTATCAGCACAAGTCGTAAAAAATACCAAAAAAAAGCTGAATAATGACTACTTTTTCTACGTCTAATAACCCGGTATAAAGTGATTTTATAATCCGCGTCAATTTAAATTCTTATTGTTCTAACGATTCGAAATTCGGATGAAATAATGCGAAAGTAATTCACTTTACTTTTGAGTTGAAGAGTTTAAAATGAGTTGCTTCCTGACAGAGAGTAACAAACAAGCCGCCCGTCACCGTGTAGAGCCAACAAACCGAATGAAAAGCTATTCATAGCCGCATCTGCATAAAAGCGGACTTTAAGAACTTCCTGGATAACAAAAGTTCGCCCGAAAAAGCTATTCAAGCGTGCTTCGATCTAAAAGTTGTCTTATTGAAAAAACTTTTAATGTAATAACACAAAGTGGTGATGGATGAACATTTCTCCAACCACTGCTTAAGGTTGGTGATGGCATGAAGAGGTGGAAATTGTTTATAATAATCGAGGCCTGATCGGTGGTAAGATGCTTTCATGTGCGTGAGAGGATCTACATGTATTTGAAAAAAGCTTTTCATTTCTGTTCTTTTTTTATTGAGTTATACAACAACGTTCTTTAGGCGATACACTCAATTAAATTAAATTCAATTTAAAAAAACAACTATGAAACTTTGGCGGGAGATCATGTAAATACCCAAGGACTAAAAGCTTTGTAGTCTAAAAACAAAAATGCTAAAGAGATAAAAAAAACGACACTGTTCCTGTCCTAACAATAACTTTGTTCAACTTCTAAGCGTATAGATGTCGAAAGCTTCTTATTTCTCTTTTATTTATTTAGGCCTCCCGATTTCGAATCACTTCGGCCAATCAAATGCTGGCGTTGTTGCGTTTTTTGGGATCCAGGCGTTTTTAGGCCTGCCTCTGTTTCGCGAATGTAAAGGAATGTTGATTGATATTGGCTTTCTGACGGGATTCGTAAAAGGCCTCCATTTTCCTTGAGATAGGTTCTTGGCCGTGAAGGTTTCCTTGGAGCTTGGAACTTAGCTTTGCTGATAAATGTTCAAACGGGAAAATCGATTTGGAAATCAAAAATTAAAAAGATTGTATTGACAAAAAAATCGAGATTGGCTTTAATAAATACAGTAAAATCAGCTTCTAATGAACTCGAGAAGACACTGTTTCGTTATAAGTGATTGAACATAATAATGCGTTCTTCTGCGACTCTGATTGGATGTGATTTAAAAGTTTCGGTATATTCACCATTATTACGGGTGGCGTTAAACGCCTCGCCAACCTCGGCGTTATAGCAGGCGTTGCGCCAGTAGTTTTACGTCAAATGGCATTTTATGTCTTGTGGAACGTAATTTTTGTTTGACAGTTGGCGTGTTAGTTTTTTTTATTGACGATCTGGCTGTCGTTTCAATGAGGGCTAAACGCCTATTTTTGTCGAGGGAAATTAGTCAACGCCAGTACTTAAAACCGGTTTGTAATGTAGGTTTTTTAATTTCTGGATTAACAAATAATAGAAAAAAAATGTTAGCCTCGCTACTAACTTCAAACCCGGTGGTCAACAAACGGTTTTGAAGTAAACTGGGTGGGATGAGGTAGCTGCTGTATTAAATTGCTTAGGACCACCAGCACAGGACGATAAAAAATGGCATAGGAAAGGTATATAAAATGTTCGGACAATCTACTAAGTGTTATGTATTATAGGTTTGGTGCGATGGTAAATTCAAAGTGAACAAGATGCTTGTTTTCAACAAAAAGGAAGTAGGAGTCACAGGTAGAGTAAAAGCAGTGAGTAGAATAAAAAGAATTCAAAATGATGGATCTGGAAACCAAAAAGTGACCAATAGATATTGAGGAGCACAAACAATACAAAGCAAATGAATAAATTTATTTTTACCTTTATTGGAATACTTAACTTTATAAGTACATATCTTATTTTATTAAACTAATATTTAAATTTGTGTTTAATGAATATTTCTTCAAGTCTCATATAAAATTAAATATTTCAGGTTATTTCGAATAGTAACAGCTAGTTGGGCATTAGAGTTGTGTGGTTCCGGACATTTAGAGTTCCAGGAACTATGTCCTCTATCGGTGACATTTGCTTTTATTCCACAAACTAAAATAAAACATGTCCGCAGTTTCGATTTCACACTTTTACAGCGCAATATACAAAAATAAAAGGATAAAGGAAAGAAAATGTCTCAGTTTGCAATGAAAAACAAAAAATGTGAACAAATACATGCTGACATAGATATGACTCGCGCGTTAATACACAAGAAGATGAAAATCAACTTGTCAAGGTAGCTCTTAAAGAAAAACAATAATGTGAACAAACACGCACAATACTATTGCGAAGCCCAAGTGCTTGTATGTGTTTTCACAAGCACACACAAGAGATCTGTGCATACTGCATACAGCATAAGCAAATGGAACGAAATAAAAGAGATGAAGACAATGTTCGAAGTAGAAACGTACTTTACTTATGGATAGTATAGTAGGACAAAGTTCCTGAAACTATACATGTCCGAAACAACACAACTCTAGTTACCACGATAATGCTACTAAATACAAAAGGTTGATAGTTCCGCGGACATACACTTTCGATCACAAGTATAAGGCCATACATTTTGCAATTCATTTTCAGTCTTTATACCTGTTGGAAATTTTATACCCGCAAACTTTTACTACCTGAGACCAGGTACATATTTTCCCAACAGTAAGTCATAAAATTAAAAGATAAATAAGAAAAGACCGCTGGAATTTCCCAAGATGAAACAATGAATTACTTGAAAAGCGTATAAAAAGATGCACCACTGAGGATGAGGCCATTGCGAATATTTCTTTGCAGGAGTTCACATCAGCGGTTTTTTTCAAAGTTTTGTTAAGAATATTTAAAAAAAAATGTTGAAAAGAACTGTTTTTATTTAGTTAAAAAAATGGATTCCGGAAAGACTTTAACAGCGACAGAAAGAGGAAAAATAGATGCTTTCAAGGAGTTAGGACTCTCAGGCCGAGAAATCGCAAGGAGGCTAAATAAAAGTAAGACTGTTGTAAACGATTATCCTGTGGATCCACAACACTATGGAAAAAATCAAAAAGGACGCACGGCAGAAGCAACCACATTGCAAGAAAAGCGGGTTATTCTACGGCTTGCCTCAGATTCTAGTCTACCAGTGACTAAAATAAGGGCCAACAGCGGAGTATCAGCCAGCATAGCAAGGGTCCGAAGGATAATAGGAAAAAGTGGTACAAAGAAGAAAACTTAAAAAGAAACCTGTTTTGAAACAAGTACACAAGGAGCATAGAATGAATTTTGCAAGAGAACATGTCGCTTGGAGTAGTGAATGGAAACGCGTTGTCTTTTCTGATGAAAAAAAGTTTAACCTTGACGGCCCCGATGGTTACAACTTTTATTTCCATGATCTAAGAAAGGCGAAGCTTATTTTAATGGTGTAGGGAGCTATTACCCACTATGGCACAATCGAGTTGGTGTTTTTGTCCACAACAAATATTTGCTGGAACGGTCATTTCCAGAAGTGAAAAACATTTTCGGACCCCTGTCTTGGATATTTCAACAAGACTATGCCCCTATCCACACTTCCAAGGTTGTTAGAAATTGGATTCAATCAGAAGACGTGGAACTTTTGCCATGGCCATGGCCGCCCTATTCACCAGACTTAAACAGAATCGAAAATGTTTGGGCATAGTTATCTCGTAAAGTGTATGAAGGCGGCAGACAATTGGAAGACAAGAACACTTTAATCGAAGCTATTCGTGATGCCTGGGCCCAAATTTATCTTAATTATTAAAAAAAAACACATTTTTTGATTCTATTCCAAACCGTCATATAGAAAAATGGCGTCCATTCTCATTATTAATGTAGAAAACCATAATAAATAAATATTTTAAAACTATAAAATGTAAACATTAGCTATATTAATTTTTTCCTTTCTTTCGAAGATTTTGCATGTGGGATGTGGCCCATCCTAGTGGCGCATCTTTTTATACGCTTTGCAAGTAGTTCTTTGTTTGATCTTGGGAAATTCCAGCGGTCGTTTCTTATTTACCCTTTAATTTTATGATTTACTGTTGGGAAAATATAATATAAATATGTACCTGTTCACAGGTAGTTAAAGTTTCCTTTTATACAATTTCCAACAGGTATAAAGACTGAAAATCGATTGAAAAATGTTGCGCCTCATCTTTGTGATCGCCAGTGTTATTAAAGGAACTAGTTTCGGCGACAAAAAGAAACGTTCCATGTTCGTTCCGCATTAGGAACTGTTTTGCGCATCTCTATTGGGTGGGTGCCCATATGTCTCTATTAATGCATCTGTTAGATTGTAAGATTCAAAAACATGAGTTACTGAAGGCTCTGATTTGTAATAAACAAAAGAGGTATAAGACGTCATTGTCGATTTTTCTGTGTGTGGAATATAAATAAAACAAAATTCAAGGCGTTTTGCTCACACTAAAATGACACAAAACCACCACATGACTCAACTAAGGACAAGAGTCGATCAACTAAAACGCTACTCGTAATAAGGGTAATTGTAACCGAAAATTCGCTTTAACTGATCCGCTTAAAGCGTTAATTACAGCATGAGTTTAAAAATACATTTTAGTTTCACCGAAAATCAGCTGTTTCGCAAAAGTTTGGTAACAACGCCGTCTATATTTTACCATTGCAGATATATGATTCCAATTGGATTTAAACAGGGATCGGCAGCATAACTTCCTTTTTTTAAAAAGCATAAAACTAAGATGCGTTCCTCCGAGAATTAAAGTCGCGTTCGGAGAGTTCTTTCACAGTCGGCAACGTGTCCGTGAAAGTTCGTACGACCCCTACAGCCTGATTGTCGCGCATTTCAAAAAAAGGTGTGAGCCACGCTGCACTCACGGTATAGTTGATGTGTAAACATGTATGCTCCTCAGCGTTGCATTAATTTAAATTGTGGGCGTGTCAGTAGGCGAATTTTAAAAATATTCACACAAGAGCATCAGGGGCCCCTGGAGAGTCTATATTATAAATTTCAGCTCCCTAGCTCAGACTTTGGTTTTTTGTCGTCCGACCTGAAAATCTGACGATGACGCTGAAAATCTGACCATGACGGTGACGCTCGGTATTTCCAACTTGCCCCACCGAGAGCAAAGATATTTACACATCAAAAGTAAGTTATGTTGCCGCACCTTTTACCTGATTTTTCACTATATTCATTTATATTTTACGACGATAGATGACACGAAAATGGTAGAGTTGGCGTGAAGCCAACTGATGACGATCTTGTTTTATAAAAATGGCTAATTGACGTAGTCCAGCTTTTTTCCTCAGACAGTTTATTATGGGATCATAAAATGCGCTCTGACGGAAAACAAATCTCTCACACAGCTTTCGCGTACTTATCTTTGAAATGGGAGGATTCTCTTTCGATTTTGGAGATTTGACAGTTTTCATTTTTTTACACATAAAGTACGCGGACGGACATTCTGTGTGAAGAAAATTGTACATTTTTCTTTCTTTCATCTTTTTACCATTTTCTCAGTACGCGGACGCGTTTGTGTAGTTTTGCACGAAAGTTTCTATTTATTTACGTTTGCATATTAGTATGCGACTTAAATTTTAGTATGGCAAAACTAATTCAGGAATGAAATAACTACGTAGTGGCTTCCTACCACACCTAGAGGAAAATAGTGAGAAATAATTTACAGATCCTGAAGAATAGCAAAATCGTATATATTTCTTGGAAAGGATATAATAGGATTACCTATATAGATAGATGCCTCACGCTTCGCCAAACGGCAGCAGCAGAACCTGTTGTCGAAGCTCTCATTACTAAAAAAAACTTTATTACGAACAAGGCTTGTATGCGCCTTGAAAGTGCAACCAGAATAAAGAACGCAATATAAGCTCCCCTTTCCTACTTATCGTCCAGCACTCGGGACCATAAAGCATGACTGTCAGGATTAAGGCTCGATAGAGCATGCATTTTGTCCTTGGAGTGAGGAGTTTCGAACATATTTGTTTTGTGCAACCAAAGTAGCAACGGTTTCCTAAGGTAATTCTCTGTCGGATCTCCACTAAGGTGTCATTCGTGTAGTTGATGTTTAATCCAAGGTAGATTAAATATCTCGAAGTTATCGGATCTGATTCACCGATGGATCGACAGTGAAATCCAGTTTCTTTGATCCAAGAACAAAAGTCTCGGTACTAACTGGAATGGAAATATACTTCACTACGTTCCAGCCCACCCCATTTTAATTTGAAATTTGCGCCAGGTTAAACATTAGAAAAGGATTTAAGGGTGATAGACCACTTCTCAGTAAATCAGCGCTACAAGCACTGGCACCCAACTTAGACAATCAAGGGCTGCTACGGTGCGCCGCCCTGCAATCTCTAGCCAAACATAAAAAGGTAAAAATTGCTTCGGTATCCTGGCGACAAAGGACTTACAGGCAACAAATCTGCGGATAAACTAACCAACACGGTTGGCTGGGACTCTGCGTTCTTTTACCCGAACCGAACTGCGGAGTCAATTGTGCTGCTGGACTAAGAGTAATAAACGATTGGAATTGATTTCTTTCCCATACTTGAATTCGCCTTCACATGCGGTGCGAATTCGTTAAGCATTTCAGATTTCTCTAAGGATTTCCAGACCTTTAAGCAGTAGGTTAAGAAGATGTGTTATCCAAAAGGCAATACAACAACATTAAAAGTCCTTGAGGTCGCAGTGTCAGCATTATCCATATGGGCAAGGGTTTCCGAAAACAAATGAACCTACATACATAATTCATTTTTTAATTTTCAATTTAGTTTAATGTTTTTTTTTAAGTCGATTCCGCTTTACCGAAAAATCGGTTAACTGGAACACACACTTTATCACGGCTTAAGGGAAAAAAGAAAAAAATATTGTGGCCAATAACCGTTCCAGTTAAGCGGAGCGGAGCGGAGGGAATTCGAACCTCGCAATTTTTTCAGATAAATGTAGCTTCTGCTGATCTTAAATGTGTCTCACAAGCGAATTCTAGACTGCTTGTTCTATATAAAAACACGTTGAGCACAAGCTGCCTTCCTAGTAGAACGAACAGAAATGTTCTACAATTTCAGGAATGATCTCGTTTGATTTTTCATAAAATCGGCCATGGTAGACGAAGGTCAGTGACAAGCTTACGATGAGCCACTGCTTGGAGGTTGGATGTTTCTTTAATGAGGAGAGCGGCGCTCTCCGAGCGCACGTTATAATTCAATTTATTTATAGAATAATGACGACTTGGCATGGTGGTAGCCCGTTCTGTCACATACCCAAGTATGTAGGTACCTATGTGTGTAAAGTTTTTGTGGATCACCAGAATATATAAACATATATAGTGTTCAAATGATCAATGTTGTTTGAAGACAAGTTGTGCCTCCAGCTGGAACCACATCCGTCAAGGTCGACATCGTCCAATTACAAAAAAAGAAAATATTGTCCAAGTGTCTGTGGCAAACTTTGTTCAAGCGTAATTTTAAAGGAAGTATGAAATTGAAACATTATTTCCTTCTCTACAACACTATTGTTGGATTTTTTTGTATATGCTGATGCCAATCTGCCGCCAATTGTTAAATGCCAATCTCTTATATAGCTTCATAACAATAGACAAGTAGGCATATTTAATGTACCTACCAATAATAAGATGTCACACAAAATATGACAACTGGTTGGAATTTTGCAAAACCCGCTTAGCTTTTAAGATTTCTTTCTTATCAGTACGACCCACATTAATTACATAGCCTACCTAAAACAATAAAAATGGTTCAAATACAATAGAGTAAAAAGTTCGTTTCTCTACACCATATTTTCAAAATAACAGCTTTACCGCATACCGGCGGCGCCAGGGTCAACTTGATGTTTACTTAAAAGCTTCCTCTCTCAATATTCAATTTGTAGAAAAAAGCTGTTGCACTTGAGAGTGGTTGCATAAGATAAATTATTATTTTAAAGGCGACGGCTTCTCTTCCGTTGAGAATCCTATTTTCATGTTTAATCCTTTATGCATGCTAATTGCTTTATTTCGAGAATGGATTGGTGTTTTTCATGAAAAATTGTTTAAAGCCAACCGCTTTATGTTCGGCTTTTTAATTATATACGAAATTAGACTAATTTAAGCAAAGCACTTAAATTAAAAATATATAAATAATAAAATGTATCTACGTCTTCCTGAGTCACAACTTCTGAGTCACTCACAAACATAAGCATAACGATTAAGATATTAGGATTAATAAGGTAGCTTAAAAGCTTTTTACATGCACATTTTTTTTTTTATTTGAGAACTTTTGTAAAACACAAACATTATGTCGACAACGCAGACATAAGCCGTGGGTTTGTCTTGCCAATGTGCATGTATAGTGCCTGTTTAGTATTAGTATTATTTGATATCATTTCTCGACATACCATCAATTTGCTTAAGATTTGAGTATCAAGTGTACGCATTGTTTTGCTAACGACTGTGCTTAGCTGCAAAAAAGGGAATCAATTAATTACTTCTCCTAAAAATCGTTCGATGTACAACTAGCTAACTTGCCATCTTTTCTACCGTCTAACGACATTACTGTAAAAACACAATCCTTAAATATTGGCTGTTCTTTGTTACTGTCTGTGTTTGATTTCAACCGTGTAAGATCTCTTGCTCTTGTTCAAAATAAAACTCTGTAACTTCAGCTGGAAGTCTTGTCTTTGTGCTTATTGAATGATTTTTAAAGGTGCAGTCTGTTTATAGCTCGAACCAAATCACTTGGCCAACGGTCGGTTGCGCAGAGAGAGGATTTAAGAGACTAAAAATGGCGCGGAAGAGATGAAATGAGTGAAGGTTATTTCCTAAATTGTACAATGCCTAACTGAACTTTATTTTTCTTTTAAATTAACCAGCTATTGGATGTAGGTACCTGAGTTTTATTTTTTTATGATAGGGTTAGCAAATTTCGACGAACTAATATTAATGAAAATACTCTTACAAAAGGCAATGCGGTTAAATATATAAAGCTTCCTGTGACCTATTTCTATTTTATAATAATCTATATCTAACTTCTATTGTTTAACTTTTAATGTATAATGTAACTTTTACTAGTAAAGGCTGTTAGTCTATTGTGAAAGATATACCAAAATAAAATAACGTGCTGAATTCCCTAATGTAAGTTGTAGTTAAGAAATTTGTATTGAAAATCCTGAAATTGAAAAATATTTACTTCCGCCAATTAAAATTGATGCCATTATATTATAAATATATAAAAAAACCATTTCACATTAACAGATTTGCTAAATTCAATAACCCTTATAATAAGTTTGACCTAGGACGTGATTAATAAACAGTTGAGGGCTATTGACTGTTTCTGTTTTTATGGTTTTATAATTTGTTGTTTAGCACCTGGCACCTGGGGCGACGTGTTAAAATATATATACATAAAATATATATTTTTTTACCTGAGGATTTTTGGAAAATAACGGTTGAAGACTGGCTAAAATATTGTGCAAAAGCTATTAGGACCGAGGAGGAAAGTTGATGTGGGACACAATATCGGATTCAATTATCATTAATCCAGGTGATGGTTCTTCAATTGATTATGAAACCGATAGTAGTTCTTAAAATTCTATATGTATAGAAATGTATATCGGTTTCAGAATGTATAAATGTATAATAATTATATGACATAGTAAAATAATATTTAATATTTTAATATTTTTTTAAAATTGACAATTATTTTGGAATTTTTTTTTTAAATATTCTTTAAGTTTTCAAACTAAAAATCAAAATTGGAACAACAATTTTTTTTCCACTGGATCATAATGCATGCAGTAGAGGGTTAAGAATGCAATTTAAGCAGAATGTATAAATGTATAATAATTAATATTTTTTTTAATATTTTAATATTTTATTTAATATTTTAAAAAAATATTAAAATATTAAATATTAAATATTATTTTACTATGTCATATAATTATTATACATTTATACATTCTGCTTAAATTGCATTCTTAACCCTCTACTGCATGCATTATGATCCAGTAGAAAAAAAAATTTGTTGTTCCAATTTTGATTTTTAGTTTGAAAACTTAAAGAATATTTAAAAAAAAAAATTCAAAAATAATTGTCAATTTTAAAAACAAACATTTTTGCCATATATGGCTTCTCATGCAGTGCGTCGTTTTTCAACCTAAAAAGAATATATGCCATATATGGCTTCTCATGCAGTGCGTCGTTTTTCAACCTAAAAAGAATATGCCATATATGGCGACTCGTGCAATTAAAACAAATAGCATTTTCTTTAAAAAAGTGTATTTTGGCAATAAAAACAAACAAAAACAGAAAAAATTCAGAGCTTTTAAGTAAATAATAAAAGAAGTTATATGTGGAAAGTTGCGAAACAATTTCGGTCCTTATTCAAGCACAGGTATACTTCGCATTTAGTGCAAAATATGTAAGACCTGTATTGGCAGTCGTTTTGGCATTGCTGCCTTGCGTGCTTCAATTCCGGAAAATGACCGACTGAATCCAAACGGACTGCTTTCAGCGGGAACTCATGACGCCGTACTATGGATCGTTTTGGTTGTTTTGCCAGTGCAGATGATGACGTCGGGGTCAAAGAAAAGGAATTTGACCTTCTTTTCTGACATGTTGGCGTACTCGTACATGCAACGGGACGACCCCTCTTCTTACTTTGGTTTTTACCAACCTTAATTAGGTGTTCTGCTACTGCCAACTTGAAATCGAATAGTGGCATAGATATGTCATTCTTTCGACGCCACAATATCCAAGCGTTGACAACACATAAGTCCAAAAAGTGAAAAAAGATCTTCAAGTACGACTTTTTGGATCTTATGTCAATGCGACACAAACCGAGCATGGAATCTAGAAGATCGACTCCAGTATTTGTTGTACTCATCTATTATTTTGGGGCAGTCCATCTCTATGTATTTTTTTTTGTTTCCTGGAATACCTTCTTTTTTTCATAGTGGGTTTGCTACCAACGAAAGTTGAGAGCATATTTACTAGTTTGTTGTCGAGCCAGGATACAAAAGTCACGTCAACACCATCGATGTGAGCCATTTTGTCAACCATATTTCCTCGTCCCTTCTTTTTCCTTTCCTTTTCTGGCGGAACATCAATGTTGGGAACTCTATTTTGTCTGACCGTTCCCAAAGGTAGAAGACCCGTTTTTGTGAGATAAACTTGCGGCTTTGGATTATTGAACCAGTTGTCAAAAAATATTTTGTGGTTTTGTTCCCTTGGAACCGTAGATACTAGCCGTGACACAACATTCCCGCTTACACCTAGATCTGGATCACAATCTGGAATAACGTTACTTTGCTCTCCTGCAAATAGATCAAAGTCGTAGCTAAATCCAAACACTCCGCTGAGGACAAGATTTTTGTAACCCCATTTATGCGGTTTTTTTTTGGATTATATTGCTTTAGGTGGTGACGGCACTTGGTAGGAATGGTTTGCTCGTCTACAGCTAGGTATTGTTCTTTTGGTATCAAAAGTAACCGCTCCCTTATTTTGTTCAAGAGTGGCCTTAGCTTAAACAACTTATCGTGTCCAGGAAGTCCAAGGCTAATAAACTTATCATTGTCAGCGAAATGAATAAAACGTTTTATTTCTTCCCACCGGCCACACGTCATTGTCTCATATACAAAATAATGCCCAAGTTGAGAATTCCACTAACGTCTAGTGGAAGGCAATTTGACAATAGACATGAATAGACATATACCAACAAATTGCTCCATTTCATTTCGCGTAATATTTACTGGCTTATTTATATTTTCTTGCAACGCTTTCCTATTGGATTCTTCCACAATCATTTCAAATAGCTCGCCAGTAAATAGGTATGAAAAGAACTCAGCTGGAGTCTCAAAACCAGACATTTCAAATGTCAGATCTTTAGTTCCTAAAAAGATATAATCGGATTCTGTATACGGACCACGTTTTTTGCTTTCCCAATCTATCTTGTTTTCCTTTTTTTGAGCACAGATTAGATAAAGGCTCATCATCTTCAGAATCAAATTGACTGCTTTCATCGGTTTCGGGTATCACAACATCTTCTCCCTGATTTTCAACTGCCTCATCTTCTGACTCCAGTATTTCATCTTCACTTTGCCCTCCATCTCCAGGAATTGTATAAAATCTTCGTTTAGAGTAAAACGAACTTGTTGGAATCATCGTTAAAAAATGATCCTAACCTGTAAACACTCATCGATTAGTGTTTTTGCAAAAACCCACAGGTAAAATATACATATGTATACGCAGTGGTGCAGAGGTTTGTGTTGGACTACTAATATGAAGGTCTTAGGTTCAAATAACCCCGGACCAAGTAACATCTATAGTTTTTTCACTTTTGCGAACGCCTGACAAACATCCAAGAGTATAAATTGCCATAAAAAGCTTTTCAAATTTGCCGTTCAGATTGAGCTTAAAATTGTAGGGCCCTTCCACTTCGTACACCAAATGGTTGGAGAAGCTAGGACGGCTTGGGCCGTCAATGCGTAATATTTTTGTACATACGAGTATAAAGGGTCTTTCAAACCGATTACCGAACTGTCAATGTCAAAATATTCAGTAAAACCAACATTTTCATCATGGTTAAGTATCCGAAGGAACAACGTTTACAAATAATTAAAATTTATTACCGAAATTCCGAGTCGGTGGTCGCAACTTTAAGAGCGTTACCGCCAATTTTCAGTTGTAATTATCGTCCCAGTAGACAAGCAATTCATAGTCTAGTGAGAGTCAGAATATTGTGAGTGAGACTACGTTTTACCCGAAGTGTGGAGAATATTGCTGCCGTAGAGTGCGACGGACGCCTCCAACCAACCAAATCAGTCAATTTCACGGCGGTCTCAAGAATTGGGCCTCTCCCAGGCCAACTTATGGCGAATTTTGCGTAAGCATCTTGGCCTACACCCTTACAAGAACAAGCTGACTCAATGTTATGTTTCTCGTGTTGTATGTAAAAGAAGGTAAAAGACATCCAGCATGGTTAACGTGAGTTTATTACCTGCTTCAGAGAGAGAGAATATACATGTATATGTATATAGTGTTTGAAGTACATAACATTTTGTGTATTAGACTCTTATACAACACTCAAGAACCTAAGCCAGTTGGTCATATGAAGCGACATACGTTCTTGAATGGGGCTCTGGACATAATGGAAAAAAATGAAGAATTTCATCAACGTATTGACCGCTGCATAGGTTCCCTTGCATATATGAACGAAGTAGAATTTTATTCATAAATGTTTTGATAGTAATTCAATATTCAAGCCAATACAATTTTCTCAAATAGCTTGTATTTTATTTAAAAAAGAAGTTGTCAAGTCCTTATTGAAAGACCCTTTATAGGGATTATAATTATAACAACAACTATAAAACCATAAAAACATAGAAACCAACTCAAGTCCTAGGTCAAGGGTAGCTTTATATAGATTTATATATATTATGTATTTATGCACCATTGCATTGTGCAAAAGATGAAATTTTGAATTATAAGTGCGCAAAAATTTGTCCATCCTAATAAAAAAAAAACCCGGAATTTTATTTTTTCGAAGTAAAGTTGACATCAAAATATCTTCTTTTCCTCATCTACTTCTTTAAACATCTTTTTCAGCAATTTTCCTAATTTTTGTGCATATTCTCGAAAATTAAAGAGATGCGTAGGGAAATTTGAAGAATTCTGCGCAGTAGTATGGGCAATAATATAATATTTTTTTTGCGATGCGATGATTTATTTAGATTTTTTGGGGAACAAATTTATAATCTAATGGTTTGTTTGTGTGATTTGCCTTCATATATATTTTTTACTACTCTGTATTTCTTTTTCGATTCGTGTATTAAAAAGAACAAATTTAAGAAAGAAGAGACTAGACTTCAAATCTTTAATCTACTCTGAATTTTTATATATTCGCTTAAACCAAACCAAACTCTTGATTCATCATAATCTATCTCTCAACGCGCTTACGCTCTGAAGCAATATTTAGTTTTGCAAAACGGTTGCGCGCATTGACTAGTAGCGTAGTTATTCAAAAGTTTTGCATTAGTAACGGCTAACGTACCAGGCTTAAACTACTTCCCTCAATTTTATCTTTCAACATTTTTGTATGTAAGATACAATTTATAGCGAGTAGGATATAGTTCTCATCAAGAGCGAATCAATCTGTGATGACGACATTAATCATCGCGTAAGCGTTAGGTGGATGAAGTGGTGGAAAAACTCGGCCATCTTCCGTAGCCGAAAAATGCCCCTAAGCTGAAAGGAATGCTCTTCACCGTAGTTGCAGTTGTGCGCCCGAAGTTTTCATAAGGTAGACAATATTGGACAGAGATCGAAAAGTATAAGGCAAATTAGCGGCAGCTGAGATAAAGATGCTTCGCTTGACAGCAGGAACAACAAAGCTTAAAAGTACCAAGGCCCGAGCCCGAGGAAGCCTTCACATCAGAGAACTTTTCTTAACCTATTCAGGACCACTATTATAAATATTCAGAAAAACGCCAATATTTGAATTCATAACTATTTTATTGAGTGTTTATATGCATTTAGCATTTCGCAATAAAACTGAAAGTGCATAGGCATTAGTAGTGTCTTTGTATATAGCATTATCAATCAATGTTCCTATAGAATCGCGAAAGAGAGTCAGGCCTAGAAACTCCTGGATCATACAAATGCCACAACAACAGCATTTGATTAGCCTCAGTGATTCGAAATCTGGTGCCGGCCGATACTGTTTGAGGTTTAATTGGCAAACCGAACAGGCGGACCAGGAAAGTTGGATGGTTTGATCCCTTTAGTCCATATCATGGCCTTGTCGTTAAAGAAGAGAGGTTGATACATAAAACAACATCCAAATTATTCAGAAAAATAATAATAATAACAATATGTACCTACGTATTTGTCACGAAAATTTGAAAAGAAATAAACGCATTTAAAACAGCAAACATATCGTCGGTCCAAACACGAAGTGGCGTATGTGCAAAATCTTAATTTAATAGTAGAGCCAAAACAAAAATTTACGAAAAATTGATTTCTTATGTTTTTTTTTGCTTTAACTGAAAACTTTCAACAAAGCTAACCATTATTTCGAGAAAGTAGTTATTATAATGTGTTAAAATTGTTTCTTCATAAACATTTACCATTTTTTAGTAAATTCTATTCCAAGAAAAAAAAAAAGCAGATACGCCACTTCGTGTTCGGAGCGACGATATGTACATACCTACATATGTTTTATTTTAAGAAAAGCATTACGTAGGCAGTTATTAAATTCAACGCACGTAGCTTTAACCTTTAGAGCACCGAGTAAATTTTGAGACCTAAGAGACGGAGTGGGGTACCATAGGTCCCCCCAATTAAAGTCAGGTTTTAACCGTTATCAAGTTTATTTTATTATTGGTTGCAGCATAAATACATTAACAAATTAATTTTGAAAAGTTTTTTTTAATAAATTCATTAAAAACAAATGTAGGTATGAATTTTTCAAATTATGTAAAAAAAGTAGTTTTTAATGTTTTATAGAAAAAGTTGATTTAACTTTCAATTATGTCATTAATCATTTCTTCTAGTTCTGTTTAGTGAAGAAATCTTCGACTATTTGCTATTTTTGTCTATAAAAACAATTAAAAAAAAATGCTTAAAGTACGAAGTGGGGTAACTTGGGTCTCATTTACCTTGTAAATTACTATTTTATTCTTGGAAAACTACCAAAAATTTAAGATCACGTTGAATTTATATTATGTATGCGAAAAAACTCGACTACCTAAAAAAAGAACTAAAAACAGTTATTATTAAACGTAATATGGACAAAAACGTTGTCGTGGGGGACCCAAAGTCCCCCACTCGGTGCTCTAAAGGTTAAAAAACAAAAACACTACCTAGGTACATCAGTTCTATGTAGATTTCTATGTTTCAATAAATATTGTTAGAAAGGAAAATTTGAGTTCTCTGATTGATCGAACAACTAATTTGACTTTCATTCGGTGAATTAGGGTTGACTTGCCGCGAACTCAAAAGTAGGTATGTAAGAACTAATCCGTTAAGTTTTGTCAAAAATAAAATAAAAATATGATCAAATGTTGGATAACAGGAAACAGGACCGAATTAAAGCATCAGTACCGAGCAAAAAAAAATCTCATAATTGAGTGACGTAAAAACAAATAAATATTACGAATTAACGGTCCATACAGGTTCCAAAACCTAGCTTCTCCAACCATTTGCTTGTGCGAAGTGGAAGGGACCTACAATTTTAAGCCGAATTCGAACGGCAAATTTGAGAAGCTTCTCATGATAATTGTCAGACGTTCGCAAGAGATTCAATTCAGTGACGTGCTAAGGGATGCTGTAATTCGATCCCAGACTCAATAGGCGTTTTTCTTTTTTAGCCCCGAGCGGGGAACAGAGCGGGGCCCGAGCGATCAGAGCTTGCTCCGAGCTGAACGTAACCTGAGCGCTCTGAGCTAATTAAGAAACAGAATTGAGCACTGAACTGTCATTAGATAATTTTTTTTTATTAATTTTCAAAATAGTCAGGTTTGCTTCTGAAATTGGTGTTTGTCAAGGATTGTTCCATTTAAATTATAATTTCTAGTAAATAAACTATGGAAAAAGCACAAATAATGATTGAAGTCAGCCGCGCTCAGCTTTTCGCTCGATGTGCTCGGTCATTTTCAATCGAGCTCATCGAGCGAGCCCTGAGCTAGCTCAGAGATAAAAAAGAAATACAAATTTTGTGCTCAGAGCGCTCCGAGTTAAAAAAGTAACACAGTTCTTTTTTTGACAGCTCAGTGCCCCGCTCAGAGCTAAAAAAGAAAAACGCCTAATGGCTTTTCCTGTCTAAACGCGGTTGAAATAAAGGTGTGTTCCCTTACTCTTTCAATCAACTTTAAGCTACTCCAAATTACTAAAAACCACTTAAAGTTGTGTCCCATCCCAACACACAAATTTCGTAAGAGAGATGCAACGAGAGAGCAAATCACTTCCCCTCAACTGAAAAAGTTACGAATTTCTGCCAAGAAATTTCTTGGGCAGGTTATAAAACAGCTGTCAACAGTAATTCATATGACAGTTGATATTTCAATTTGTTAGGTCCGTTCGCGTACTTAATGTGTAGAAAAATGAATTGTCAAATCTCGAAAATCGAGAGAGAATCGTCTCATTTCTAAGAAAAGTACGCGAACGCTTTTGTGTAAAAAGGTGAAAAATGTCATAGTTTGGCTTGAAAAGAAGCAACAGCTGTTTGTGTTTTGCTGGCAAACCCATAGGATTTCATCATTTGACAGTTTTCATTTTCTTACCAGCTGAAATTCTGTGTGAAGAAAAGTGAACGAAAGTACATTTTTCTTTCGTCCATCTTTTTACCATTTTCTCAGTACGCGAACGCGTTTGTGTAGTTTTGCACGAAAGTTTATATAAATTTACGTTTGCATTAGTTCGCGAACGGACCTGTTATTTTTCTTTCAAATAAATCCGTATGAACTAATTACGATACTAAATTACATACTTAAATACTAAATTACAACACATTTTGCCCTTTCATTTTCAATCAAATATTTGTATTAATCTCGATTTCGTAAATTGCTTTGATTCTGCTATCAGTTTGGTTACTAGATCTTACTACAAAAGCGTTTGCTTATTTTTTCAAAACTTCTTCAATCTCTGAGAGAATTTATCCCAAGTCCTCAAAATTTGAGAATTTAATTGAAGTTACTTGAAAAGTAGGGGAACACACCTTATGAAATGCTAATTTAATATTTTTATTGAGCTGGCTGACATTTTTACGAAGTGTTTTACTCTGCGACATTTCTACCATTGAAACGGTTCTTCTTATCTTTAACGACGTAAAACATGGGTAGTTGGAGTCGCCAATAACGAAGAAAATTGCTTAATCAATTTATACGCAGACATTTTAGTTAAAAGAATTGCTTTAGTTTGGAATTCCAAGTTTGTCTACGTTACCCTCCCTACTGTTTCGTTATTAATATTAATTAAGATTTTAATCGCATATTAACTGTACTACGAATTTAGTTTCATGAAAATATATACCATCAGGTACAATACTACGCAATATTGTGCGAAATACTCACGCATACCACTCTACTATGAGTTCTTTTTGTTTGGTTTGTTTTTCCTTACAAAGTTCTGTTGATCGTTTCAATATCTACACACTTATTACACTAAATATGATAAAGTAAGAACGTTACGACACAGCAATTTTAAATGTTTTATTTATGGTTAACTGTAAACTAAAAAATGGCAGCAAAATCTACAAGCCACAAACTCACAAACACCTAAGAAATAAACAAACGGTATTTATATTCTTCACAAGGGAGTAATTCACATGACAGATCCTGCATCCTTTTTTGATGATACCCTTTCCCACCGATCTTCGCAATCATTTTAGTGAGAGTAGTGCTATCTAGTGGCAAAACCGGCATAGCAAAAGAAAGAGAATATAAAGCGAAGTGCTGCCAAGTTCAGAAAGGACTGCATTTTTAATTAATAAAAATATTTCTCTTTTTCGAAGTTTATAAGACCAATTCATATAGGTATGTATTACAAAGAGTGCATAAAGTTACGCAGGTATTACAAAGAGTGCATAAAGTTACATGCATATGCATGTGATGTGAGCACGAAAACCTTAAGCGTTTGGAGGTTGATTAGGGCCTGTATAAGGATGCTATTCGGTACAAAGTCATTTTCTTCTTTTCTCATTTGCTCTGCTAAATCTAAATTATTTTGTAATTTAATTTAAGGATGCTTAGTATTTCAGCAGTGAGGATTCTTAAATACATTAAAAATCGAATTTGCATGTGAAAAAGAATTAATTGGGGCAGATTTAGGAGATCATTATTGTTTAATTAGTGGCAGTGACAAATTAGATTGTGTGTGTGAGTTGAGCTTGTAATAAAAGCTGCTGTGTGGTATTATTATTTGTTTCATTAAAGAAGAAGAAAAGTGTCATACTCATAATCGGTATTAAAAACTCGATTGCACAATAATTGAATTTCAAAATATCCGCAGAAAATGTTCATATGTTTTTTCCCAAACAGCTGAGCGGTGTCCATCAGTTTTGGGCAGCTTAATACCTAATAGATTACTTCTTTTTGTGTACTTTATTTAACAGAAATTTTGTGTACACGTAAGATTAGACTGTATTCAAAGTGGACAAATAATGACCATTTCTGACAGTGCATGTCTCAAATGATGTAATAACCACAAATGACCATGCGGATTTTGACAGATAACATGAACCAAATTCCAAGTAGTGTTATCAGACAATAAGCGCAAATGCCAATATAATGACCATATGCAATTTATTTAAATTTGGTGATGGCAGTGTGTCAATTAGTAGTTTTGTCCTTTTATTGTTGATTGGTTTCTGTAAATTGTTTTTATTTTCTCTTCTGGTATTTCGTTGTAGTAACTTTTTTTTTTATTTATTTTGTGTAAATTGTTGGATTTTGATTATATTCCTTTAAGTTCATAAATAAAAAAATGCGTTCATTAACCAGGGAGCAAATATTTTGGTCTCGTGGTTTAATATAAAAACTTGACAACGCTGATCTTTTGGTAATTTGACAGACAATCTGATCATTTGGTTGTGGTATGACACAGCGTCTCCATGAGCAATATTTCATAGAATGCCATATAGCATACTATGAAAATTGCTCGTGGAGACCACAAATGGTATTCTATAAAAAATGATATTCCATATATTGCTCAGCTCATAGCATTCTATTGATAGTATTCTATGGGCTGTCATTTTTGTGAAGTTTGGCACTTGTGTTTTTTTCCGCGAAGTTTGGCACGTGTGTTTTTTTCCCGCGAGGGAGTGGCGAATGGACGAAGTACTAAAATTAATAAATACCTAATTGTTATAATTATAATAATTGTAATAATAAAATGTTTTTGACTTTACTAGACAAAAGTGGTTGTGTTTTTTTAATTTATATAAGTCAGTTTTATTCTTAAAAAGTACAATAAATATGAAAGCTTAAGATATCGTTTGTTTTTTAATTTTATCCCATTGATATGGAACGTCACCGTGCAATATTTTCGGATGTTTTCTCGTACTTCACAAGCGTATTTATACTTGTTGTGTTGTTGGGTTGATAATGAGGTTATTGTTTCCGGCAAATTTGGGAATTGGTTTACTTGGTCGCCATTATCCGGTGCCTGTTTTTTTTTTGGAAAGGTAATTGTGAAGCACACAACATGCCCTCACCAGGTCGATGCAACTATCCACGTGAACTTCTATGGGACGATGAAAAATTCGAAATCGAGATGCGAGCCTTCCAAAAGCCATCTCGACTGTTAGCCGCGCACGACTAAGGCGATAATTGAAGACTTCTTGAGACGTGTTTAAATTTCCATTTCTATTATAGGCTTTCATGAAGTTGCCAAGCCAAAAATGTCATCACCAATAAAATAAAATGGTGTTTTTCGGCATTGTCCCTTTAAAGGCCTCGAAGGTGGGATGTTCAGCTTTCCGGTTATAAGTCCGCGATACAAACTGCAGTTTTTAAGTACAACTACATCTGACGCTCTTCCGTTACCGCCCACATCGATATATAAAAATCGACTGTGTGCATCAACAACAGCAAACAAAACGATACTAAAATACCCTTTGTAATTATAATAATCCGATCCCAATTTTGGCGGAGCTTTTATCCGTATGTGTTTGCCGTCAACCGCACCTAAAGTGTGCGGGAAGGCCCAAAAAGTACTGAAATCTTCCGCAATTGAAGACCATTCGTCTTCCGTAGTACATGTCTAAAAGAAACTATTAAAACAATGAATGCAGTTAAAAAAAAACAGAAAAATAGGTACTTTTAAATATTGGGATTCCATTGCGTTGTTAATTGCATTCAGTACTTCTGGTACAAATTTAGAAATTGTCTTTCTTGAAATATGCGACAAAAACTTAAGGGATCTATATGAGTCCCCAGTAGCAATGTACCTAAGAGTTATAGCAAGCCGAACTCTCGACGTAATCGCATAACGCATTACTGTCTTTTTTTAAATTTAATTTCAGAATCCACCTGTGTGCGAATTAGAAATGAAAATTAACCTAATATAGGTAACCAAACTAAAATTGACATCTTACAAGTGGGAGAACCTCCTCAAACTTGTTGATATTCATCCTACAAAAGTTGCGGAACTCATTGTCATCTTCCCACAAAACATCTTTCAATAAATGTTCCTTTAAATTATGTTATTCCCTTTTTACCAAAAAAGGATTTGCCCAAAACCTGTGTTTCCTTTTTTGAGTTCGTTTCTGCAACTCTGCACTTCTGCAACCCACCCTACATTTTATTGCATACTATCGTTCTTTCTTTCTATGAAAATTGACAGATGGTAAGCTATGAAATATTGCTCGTGGAGACGCGGTGTAACGATTAATGCAACGATATAGAAAGGCTGCGTAAATACTTATACATTGCGTAACAATGCAACCATTCAGAGGTGTATTAGCGAAATCTTAAGATGAATAGGCCTGTAAATGTTAAATATCAACAGTATAGAACTATAGAGAGATCCCTTTCACTCTCTTAATAAATGTGGTGTCAAAAGAGAGAGAATTTCGTGGAATAGATAATTGAATATAAGTAGGTACCTATATTAACTTCATGAATATTAAAGATACACGTTCGCATTTTTATATCTTTGATGAACTGCAAACATGTACTGCTCAGTGCTTCTGAGTTTTTTCGCAGGAGAATTTGTTGGAGAAATGGTACTCTAATGTAAATATCTATGTGTTGTTTCGAGAAATAAAGCAAACATGGAAAAAAATTATTAATTTTTATTTTGCTTCGAAGCGAGACTCGATTCTCATCTAGCCTTGATTCGTACTTTATTTGGATCAGTTTTGTATTGGTTTTTTTTTTGGGAGCACAGCGCGCTCACTCTCACAATACATACACATGTGACTCCGCTGCTATTTCAATTTTCATACTAATTGGGGCCGAAAAACGTCGTTTTGCGGACCCGTTTGCGGAGTCGTCCATATGTCATTGACTCCGTTTGCGAACGTAAAACAGTGTCTTGGTGGAAGGGTAGCGACGCATTTAACATCTTAGAACTCCAGCAAGTTTGCATGCAAATCCGTGGGTTGATATGGCGACTGGAGATCACCAGTGTTGTAAAATCACTATCAAATTAAAGGAAAATTAACTATTTTTTTTTTATTTATACGGCTGTCGGTATTTTATATGTGGGCACAGAAATTGCGGTTAGGATTTTTTTATTAGAAAGGGCGTTAAGTTCCATATCAACAGGAAAGCACTTAATGGTACTTAGTTTAGCCGACATTATTTGTGAAGTAATACCTGAAACAGACTTTTAAATTAATTTTTATTAATTATTAGCTTTTATCAACTTACACAGTAGACAAAAATAATTAAATCTAACTTAAAATTAACAGGATACTTATTCTTAATTATGTGTCTCTATGCAGACGTTCTAAACTTAACAATAACCTTTGCCTTTCGGCCTAACAACTATTTTACGAACTAATTTAACATATTATTTTCATCGAGAAAATTTTTGAAAAACTCGGCATCATTATTTAAATTTTATATCTATTTATATAAAAGAAAGTAACCGAAGCGATGTAATCCCATAACTCGAGATTGGCCGAACCGATTTTGATGATTTATACTTTGTTGTAAAGGTATTTTCTCAGTAAAGGTCAAACAATCAAAATTTCACCACCCAGCATGTTACGACAGGTTTTTTTCATTTTGTATTTATTTATTTTGGCAACAACCAAAAAAAGAATCAAATTTGAATGTAACATATCGTATCACAATTGAACTGTCAGATAGACACGCAACGTAACGCCATCTACCAATTATCTTCATTGCGATTTTGTGAGTTTTTGTGAATTAAAACTGATATGAGAATATATAGAAAACTAGAAATGAGAGTATTCATATTGGACTATTTTCATTTCATTTGAACAGTGGCGTTTGAGCGATTGAGGTATTTTGCGAATTTGTGCTGTGTTGCATTGTTGGTTGGCTATTGGGATTTGTCAGTAACAAGCGGTACGTTTCTATTGGTGTTTCATTGTTTTCAAATTTTCTATTCGGGATTTCATTGTATTGCAGTTGTTCTTCATAATGCCACCAACGAAAAGATCTAATTTAGGCCGACGTTCAGCTGGTGCACGAGCAGTGTCGACTCATCGTGCGAATATGAGTCAAGAAGATAGAGAGATTGCGCAACAACGAAGAAATGCAAACCACGTCCAAATTCGTGCGCAACAAACAGAAGAACAACAGCATGCGGTAATCGATTCGCATAGTCGTAGATTGGCACAACAAAGTCGTCGAGTAAATCGATGTGGAAATTTATCGATTCAAAGTCAACGAAAAAATACTGAAAATAGACAACAAAGAAGAAGTGCTGGCAATGTCAATTTGCTTCGAGTAGCATTCCGATATGATTGTGCATTCGGCTATCGATCTCTTCCTGCCGTTCAAATTGGATTAATGGTTGTAGTATGTCCACATTGCAACGCATTGAAATTTCCAGGAGAAACACCTGGATTGTGTTGCCTTAGTGATAAAGTTAAAATGCCAACATTGCCATCGGCACCGGAACCATTGCGATCGTATCTAGAAGGCGTAACAAGAGAATCAAAGCAATTTCTTGCAAATGTTCAGAACTATAATGGGTGCTTTCAAATGACTTCTTTCGCTGCATCAATTATCAATGAAAGCGGATATAATCCGTTGTTCAAGGTAATTCCTGCTCGAAAGAGTACTCATCCGTTTCCTTTGAATGATCGCATTTTATTAATTTTGAATTCGTCTCTTTGTAACCAGATTCAAGGCAGGTGCATCATCGTGCTGTGTCGTTATTGCCGCTTCCTGATAGCGAATACAATTTCTTACAAGTCTATTTTATTGGGATCGAGAGCGATGAAATAAACCGTCGTAGTGCATTGTACAACAGAACGAAAGAAGACATCATCAGGGAATTGCAACGAATGCTTCAAGACCATAATGAATTGCATGGATTATTTAAGAATGCGTTAGACAGAATGCTAACAGATGATCATCAAATCGTGATTAAAGCGGATAAAAGGCCTAACGGAGCGCACAAGTGGCATTGTTAGAATTGCATTGTCTTGAAATAGTTTTGTTGTATTTTTGGGTGGGACGAAGTCCGCCGGGCCGCTAGTTTTACCTATATAAAAACAAATAACAAACTAGCTACTCTACTTACTTAAACTACTTAACGTATTCTATATATAATTAGGATTCTGAGTACTCGTTGCCTTGCGCAACAAGTGGTCAACATCCTAATTGCTTTCCGGGTTTCTGGTAGCTGTCAACGTGCAAGTTACGTACGAAGATTATGTAAATTAAAAAAAAAAATTATTTCATCTCCCAACTCGGAGGAAACAAGAACACAACACAACTCCCAACTTGGAGGAAATAAAAACACAACACAATTTTAAAATTAGAAGATGTTCCTTTATTGGAAGCTGAATTAATACTCTGTGCGAATACAAAGCGCTTTACTATTTATATGACAAGAAAGTATAAAGAGACAAAAAAGAGTCTATATTTCATTGTTGCATATTGATCTTTCACCATCGTTGCTTGTTTATCTTTCGTGGTGATGGTTGCTTGGTGGCTGTTTGTTTATCTTTCGTGATGGACTGCTTCTTTGGAGCATGTTGATCTGCTATTGTTATTGTGATGAGATTGGCATTTTTATTGATATCAGTTGTGGACTTCTACACGTTGGATTTGCCTTGGGTACTTCCGTAATTTGCACACGCGCCGCCGTGAGCCGACTGATGCTATCTAGAGTAACGCACCATCCTGGGAGGGCATGTTGACCCCCCCCCCTCCCCTCAACAAGCCTCCAAAATTCGGCGAATTGCTTTTCCGTGTCGAATATATCCCTCTCCGCTATTGCGGTACTAAAACGGAAGCCATGGATGAGCCGCTTATCTCGCGCTGCGGTAGCGATGGTATAAAACCGAAATACCATCCCTCGTCTGTACCAGCCCCTTTGCATCAGTATGGATAAATGCCTCCGACGGGATAAAGCCAGACCGGAGCGTACTCTCTATGTTACATTTCATTGGGTTAGTAAGCCCCATCGCAAGACTTAGAGCGATATTCACGGGACACTGGCCTATAGGTGACCATGCGGCCAAGCTGGGCATCCCATACAATACACACTGCCGCAGTTGCAAAGTGACAACTGAAACAGAAACCCTAATTCACTTTTTATGTACCTGTCCGGCTTTAGCTAGGACCAGACTACGTACATTGGAAAGCCCTTTCTTCAATACACTTGAGGAAGTCTCCGAGAAAAGTATCAAGGAACTGATAACTTTCCTGAACTCCGCAGGTTGGATTTAGCCTCCCCCACCAATCGATAATACCCAGGTTTACGTGAGTTTGTGGTAACAAAACGGCACTCAGTGCTAATTGGGTTTGTCTTATCAAACCGCCACACCTACCTACCTACCTAAGCCCCAAAGATCAGACTATTTTCGCTGGCCATCGCCCTTGCAATGTGCCTTCGAGTCACCTTAATGAAGAAATTATCAATCCTATTCAACTGAGCCCCATCGTATAGGACCTTGTTGGGACAGTATTGTATATAGTTGGATTCAGGCGTTGGGAACAACCGGAGATAGGCCCTTAATTGTCTCTCCAAAACCCGAATCTTTTCCATATAACTAGGCGCTATATTAAACCACAATGGACACCCATAAGCGATGATCGGCCTTATAAGGGCCACGTAGCAAATGACCTTCACTCTGCAGTCAAGTTGACTGCTATGAAACAGTTTCCTTGTCAGAGCATAAGCCTTCTTGGCCCCAGCAAGACAAGCAACTACATGTCTATCGAAATATACTGGTCAAGCGAGATACCCAGATATCTAACTACGCTTCTCACCGCCAGTGGCTGCCCATTTTGTCCAATATTGGCCAATTTCTTCCAGTTTTTTTTGGTATCCGTAGAGGCCCCAGTTAATGGTGTTCTTAACAAGATTGTTTCCGTCTTCTCAAAGTTGGTTTTCAACTTTCAGTCATCGCAATATCCCTTAATTTGATCGAAATCACGATGCAAAAGAATGTTAGGTACTTACCTCGATTTTAGGGCCTGATCTGTATGCTACCTAGACATCGGCATACGCTATAGCATGTCTGAGTGAACCTACCAGATCACTCGTGTAAATGTTAAACAGGATCGAAGAATTTACCGCAGTAAACCGTTTTTAATTTCAAAGACTCTGCTCGAAGTCACGTTGCCACATTTGACAACGAACTTCTTTTCCATAAGCATATTATAAATTACGTATAGCAAAGGTTTGTGCATCCCCCGCCTGGTCAACTTGTAAAAAAGTCATTCTAACCATGCCGCATTGTTTCTTGCATTTATTCGACCAGTTTCGACGCGGCATGAATAGTCTTATGCCTCGCCCTGAAACCAAACGGTATGTCCGGAATACCTGAAACAGATGAGCAGCAAGGATTCACACAGTAATGTATGCAGTAACGCATATGAAACGCATGTGCAGTAATAAGTTGCCATGATTCAGCATGCTTTTTGCTGACCTAAAATATCACTGAACGACCAAACAGACCATGATCTTAGGTACGTATTATCATAAAATTGCACGGCACAAAACGTCAAACCGGAAATGGTTAACCAAATTGTGCTGTTCTACTACAATCAGTGCAGCGGGATTAGAAATAGAGACAACTTGCAGCAAGAATTGACATGCTATAAGCAATGTTTCATTTTACATACAAAATCATTTTGCTGCACTGCTCTTCAGGGTTGGGCAAATGTCAGATTTCTGGAGTTTTTTACATTTTACTGTAAGAAAGCGTATACAAATGTATAAAAACGTATAAAAGTGTATAATTGTGTATAAAAGTGTATAATAGTGTATAAAAGAGTATAAAACGGTATAAAAATGTATTATACTGCATAAAAGTGTATAAAAGTGTATAAAAGTTTACATGTATTAGTGCATATTCCCTTTCTCAGTAAGGGAAACAGAAAGGAAAACACAGCATACCGAACTTCTTAATGATCGGCAGTATTGTTTTCGCAGCAACAGGTTCACCGGTGATTTGATGACATATCTAACCGAAAAGTGGAACCAATCCTTCACCAAGGTGGTGAAAGTAAGATTGTTGCGGTTGATATGTCAAAGGCATGGCATTGGACAGAGTTTGACATTAAGCTCTCTCCTCGAAAATGCGTGCATTTGGAATCGATGATACTCTTCTTCAATGGATTAGAAATTACCTTTCGGATCGTTCAATTGAAGTTGTTTTGGACGGTTTCAAGTCTGCAGCTCACCAAATAAATGCTGGTGTCCCCCAAGGCTCTGTTCTGTCCCCGAATCTCTTTCCCATTTTTATAAATGATCTTCTGTCTGTTACTTCTAATCCAATCCATTCCTTTGCTGATGACGGTACCCTCAGCTTCTCATATTCGTTTCTTGGTTCACGCCCCTCATCATCGGGTGTGGAACTGTAATGGCAACGTATGTTAAGCTCATTAAATTCCGATCTTAACAGCATAACTCATTGGGGTTCAACCAATAGAGTGGAATTTAATGCTTCCAAAACGCAATGCTGCTCCCTGTCATTAAAGCCAAACCCACACACACTGTCATTATCCATGAATGGCACTTACATCGCATAAACCGAAAGATATATTCGATGCCAAGAACGCTGCGAAATATCTAGGCTTCCTTAAGCGATGCAAGAAATATTTCACATCTTCTGATCTGGCTACAATTTATGAGGCGATTATTTGCCCGAAACTCGAGTACAACGACTCATATCTTTTCCGGTGCACCAATAACTTATTTGGAGCTACTTGACAGGATCCAAAAACGCGCGATAAAACTTATTAACGACCGAGACATTGAGAGATCGATTGACTCTCTTAGTCATCGTCGTAATGTCTCCTGTCTTTCGTTATTTTATCGTTATTTCCACCATAAGCGCTCAAACGAAATAGCCAGTTGCATTCCCCCCCTTGAAAATTTCAACCGCAATACCCGCCATGCATGGAATGCTCATCAGTTTACCCTCAATCCAGTGAAGTTCAAAGAATCTTTCCTCAGCCGTACAACACGAATGTGGAATACTCTTCCATGCATTGTTTTTCCTTTACATTATAACCTACAAACATTCAAAACCAACGTGCATCGGCATCTCTCCTTTTCCTCTCACCCTAATTTCCTTAACGCTGGCGGTGTCTAGCTACTACATTATAAGGGTCCCAAAAAATCCCTTTAGTGCGTGCAGATTATGAAAAAAAAACCGTAAGGTACCGTATTTTTTCTGGAAAATCTTCACTTTTTTGCTTCATTTTTGCTGTTTCAATGACTCGAATAAATCAGAGCTATGTTAAAAATCGAAATATGTACTTTTTTTATTTTTATACATTTTTTTCCAGTTTTATACCTTTTCTTTGCTTTTATACACTTATATACACCAGCTAAATTTTTCAGACGTATAATACACACTTTTATACACGTAAAAAAGTGTGTATAATACGCCGACTTTTATACGTCTACAACCCTGCTGCTCTTGCTGCACAGTGCACATGTGATTCATCCAAAAGCCTTATAATTTGTGGAGTAAGCTTTTTTAGTTTAAAGTTAAGTATAAATTACAAGAGGTTCCAAGTATGGGTTGACTAACCTTTTGTCACAGAACGGCGCAACAAGAGATACTTACGTATTGCCAAAGCTTGCTATCAAAGTGTTCTTTAAACAAGCCAAATTATATTCATAATTGAAAACACTAAAAGACTGCACAGCATAGGGTTTTTAAGGGCATAACGAAAAATAAATTTGTCTACACAGTTCCATTGCATTAAACTTTACTTGCCAGCTTTAAGCACTTGTGCTTTTCTTAAATATTCAATGCTTTCTAAACACAAAGCTTTTCTCTAACCCAAATTAGATCAATAAATAAAATTCCAAAAAACTACCCAATCATACCTCTTAGAATAAGAATATCCTTCTGCGTAGCCTCGGTGGCGCAGTTGGCAGCGCGTAAGTCTCATAATCTTAAGGTCGTGAGTTCAAGCCTCACCCGGGGCATAACTTTTTTTAACTTTCAATAATGATGACAATTATTGTCATCCATTTAATAATTGAAATTCGCCATTGTCTAGTGCATTTTGCCCATTAACTGAAACTTACATAAAAACAGACGGCGATTAACGTTGCAAGTCGTTAACTAACTTTCAAGGTCCACCCACATTCGCATACTTAATTGTTTGCTATAAAAAGCCAATTGTTGGTCGTTAGTATGCATAATTATGTTTTTATGATGGGAACACATTAAACAGAAAGGCAAGTGCGCCAAGTTTGACTGCAAAGTTTGTTGCAAAAAGACATTAAACAATCAAACATGGCCAATCAATATTCGTTCATAGTGTCTATGAACATTTTTAACAACCATCATAACAAAAACGTCAGTTATGTACCTACATACAAGGTGGCGCAAAAATAACCTTCCGATGTTTTTTGGCTGTAATTTAAAAAAAAAAAAAAAACTTTGATTCTTCTTGTGGATTATTTTTATTTGGTCTTTTAATTTTTTTTACATCAAGTCGAGAATATGATGTCATGTAAATGGCCGCCGCCACAGTTGATTGTCATTTGAGCCCTTTTTATGGCATTTTCCATCACTTTGGCCAAAACTTCCGGCGATAGGTCCTCAAATTGTTGACGGATATTGTCTTTAAGAGCTGCAAGAGTCTGAGGCTTGTTGACATAAACCCGCGACTTCAAAAAGCCCCACAAAAAGAAGTCTGGAGCGGTCAAATCAGGCGATCTTGCTGGCCAGTGCAAATCGCCAAAACGGGAGATTAGGCGCCCGGGAAATGCATCCTTCAGCATATCGGTTGTGGCACGTGCAGTCTGTGCCGTTGCACCGTCCTGCTGGAACCACATGTTTTCCAATCCCAATTCATGCGGCAAAAAGAACTCGTTGATCATTGCTCATTGCGTGGCACGTCGTCTGGTCGATGTCGACGGCGCTTCCATGACATCTTCGGCTACAGCAGCAATATTCTCTGCAGAACGGCTACTCCGGGTTCTGCCACGCCTGGCAGCATCTCGTGTTGTGCCAGTCTCTTCGAGGCGAGCGGCTAAACGTCGCAGTGTTTCACCAGTAGGCGTTGGACGGGTAGGAAATCTGCGACGAAATTCACGTTGTGCCAAAGTCACCGACCGATTATTGCTCAAATAAATAGTCACCAATATTCCGCGTTCTGGAGCAGTGTAGCGTAACATTGTTTATTAACGTGTATTTCGCATGTGTTTACTACACAAATGTCAAAACAGAACTGACATTAGGGGCCAATCGCAAAATTTATAGCATTTTCTGATAGGAGGATTACTTTTGCGCCACCTTGTATAATAAAACCAGGCATCGAGTGTGGTCCACCCACCCATTGTTGGAAACACAGCAGGGAGGCTGAACAATAAAGTTAATTGCTTGTTCCCATTTTTTTAAAATTGTTTTGATACAGAATGCTTTTTTTTTTAGCCTTCACTGTTTCAGGCAAACATTTAAATTTCATTTTTACTAATTCTATCTCTGCAATAAATGTACGTACCTACGACAACACACAATGTAAACTATGCAAATTATTTCCAGCAGCGACAATTTACATTACTTGTGTGTCTATGATTTGCATTTCTGTCGCTGACACGGTATACGACAAACAATGACAAATTTTGCAGTCACTCAGTCGATCATGTTTTACTTACCCGAGTCTTTTCATTTAGGAAAGAATCAATTGGTGCAAATGCGACCGACAATCTTTTTTGTTTTTGCATTTTAATTAGAAGAGATTTTTAAAGCTTAATTCGTGAGTGCAAGAGTAACAAATGAGCTTTAAATTTTATTAACCAATTAATTTGTTAAAAACAAATTTAAACTCATTTGGGTTGGCGGACTTTAATTTGCCAATTGAGGGCGATTTTCTTTAGTTAAATCTTTCTGAAGCTCAAGTAATTCGACCTTATTGAAATTTTTAACTAAGTAACTAGACAGACTTAAGTAATGGGAAAACTCGATGTTCCGCTCAATGTTAATGTATGCGTTAAAGGATTTCATTAAATATAATTAAGATTCACTACTGCGAACGAAGGACGTACACAGAATAAATTTTGTTAAGTTCCTATGAAGAAGTAGAGAGTATTATGTATATGTTAGAACTTTGATAAACTTGATGTGTGCCTATGTATTTATATGCATTTAAGTACAATACTTTCTCTTAAAAAAATGTTACAATTCATATTAAGTTAATTTAAGTAATTAAGTTCATAGTTTCGTTTACATTATGTACTTTGTTATTCAAATTTCAAAAACGAATAGTTTTATATGTTTTAGGTAGAAAGAAAAGAACGGAAATATACAAATGATTTTTGAATAGTTAGTATGTCAATCTTTCTGGTGGGTTACGAGTTCTGGTAGATCTTCTGGGCTCCGGTATGGGTTGATTTATCAGTGTTGTTTTCGGTGTTGTTGTAACCTTTGGGTCATCTGGCAGAATTGGATTTTGTGCTGCTAATCTCTGTTTTATATCGTCATCCTTCTGTCCAAATTTCATGTCGGGAATGATGCCGAGTCCTGGATGTTGGTTGTCTGGTAGTCCAGATTTTCTGAGTTGATTTTGGTGCACCAGTTTGACCCTATTTTGAAAGTTAATTAGATATGTATTTCGTCCAATTACCTTTAGTACACGACTTGGAACATAATTGCATTTGTCATCTTTTTTATAGAGGACCTTCTCCGCATTTGAAAAAATTGTAGGTGGCTTGTAAACATCAGCGTTTGCACTGCATCCAAATTTAAAGAGCATTTCATTCGGTGACATTTTTGTGGTAGTACAAGGTGGCGCAAAAGTCATCATCCTATCGGAAGAAGCTATAATTTTTGCAAATGACGGCAAATGTAAATTCTACTTTTGTAGAGCATCAACGAAGGGACGAGGAGGGGGTTCTACAGATTCTGCAGAATTTGTGCAGAAAGAAAACACAAATGTAACTAATATAAAAGTTGACTCTTTATTCGACTACTTAACACGCTCAAATTATCTTAGCAGAGGCTGAGGTACTCTACCGTACTGCTTTGATTCTCAAGCTAGAGTGTTAATTCTTTCAGTTTTGCTCGTGCTTTTTATACTCTCACTAGTGAGCTGTCTACATGCTAGAAGAGCTTTACATAATTAGGAGGAGCTTTCAAGAATTTGCTAGAAGAGCTTTATATAACTGATAAGAGCTTTTGTAATTACAGCATTGCCAGCATTGTAAAATAATTCATATGGCATTGCCAGAAGGGCTTAAATTTACAAATTTATTTATTTATTTTTTTGTTTACTTTTTTTTTTTTTGAACAAATATTTGTATGTAGTTGTTACACTTTCACATTTGTGAAGTTAACTATACAGACAAAACTTAAGACACCAATTAACATAATCCAAAAGCAGAACCAAAGTTTTTCATTCATAAAAAAAATTACAGCGAAAGAACATCGGGTGACAACTTTTGCGCCACCTTGTAGAAGGAGTGTTTCTGTATTTAAATAAAAAACACTGCAATGCAGAAACAATATCTCTTGTCGTAGACTTTTCCCCAAAAGATTTCTTTAGAGAGGACTTAGCCGTTTGTACCGCTCGCTCAGCTAGGCCGTTTGACTCTGGACAGTATGCTGGAGAATGCATAACACAGGTGCCGTTCCTTTTCAAAAATGCTATCAGTTCGTTTGACGAAAAAGGTGGTCCATTATCACTGACTAACGTGTTCGGCAAACCAATCACTGCAAAAATATTAGCTAGTACACGCTTAACGTCTTGCGCTGTTGTAGATTTTATCAATTTTATTTCCATCCACTTGCTGTAACTGTCGATAAATACGAAGAAGATGTGACGCCATAACTTGAAAAAATCCATGTGACATCTTTCTCCGGGTCTCGTAGTAGTAGGCCACGAGGAATACGATTTAGACGTTCCTTTTTGAAGACAGCTGCATACTGAACATTCCTTACTACAAGTTTCAATGTCGCTGTCTATATTAGGCCACCAGCATATTCACCTTGCCAATAAGCTCATCCTAGTGATGCCCAAATGTTGATCATGAATCATTTGAAGCACTGCAAACCGCATACATGATGGAATGATTACCCGCCGACCCCATAATAGACAATCTTCCTCTTTTGTCAGCTCATGACGCCTCACATGGTATGGCTTTAAATCAACGCTTGGTGAGAATTGTGACCAACCATTTTCAACATATTCTAAGACTCTTGATAAGATGACATCATTTTGAGTCGCAGCAGCTATTTGCTTAAAGTCAAGTGGAACTTCATCAATCTCACTAAAGGAAGCCACAGTATCAAAATTGGGAGCAGACTCTTCTGTAATAACATATCGGGATAAATAATCAGCTATAACATTGTCCTTACCCTTGCGGAATTTAATGTCGTAGCTGTAGTTCATCAAGATCAGCGCCCAACGCTGGATTCGAGCAGCCGCTAGTGATGGAATTGCCTTGTTAGCAGCAAATATTATTTTGAGTGATTGATGATCTGTGATTATTGTGAACTGTCGTCCATATAGGAATTTGTGGAACTTTGTGACTCCAAATATTATAGCTAATCCCTCCTTTTCTAGTTGACTATATTTTTGTTGAGTGGCGGAAAGCGTTGCAGAAGCAAACTGTACAGCCTTTCCATCCCTTCATACATCTGCAGCAAGGCAGCACCGCAAGTATGTGTTGATGCATCGACAGCAACTAGTGTTTTCCTTTTCGAATCGTATGGCATTAGGATGCTACTTCTTTTAAGTATAACTTTTGCTTGTTCAAATGACGACTGGTGCTATGAAGTCCAATGATACTCGGGTTGATTTACTAGACTATTCAACGGTCGAACTAAATGTGAGATCTTAGGCAAGAAACGGTGGTAGTAGTTAAGAAGGCCCAAAAATGACTGAAGACTATGCTTAGATTCTGGTGGTTTGCCGCCAAAATTTGTTCGACCTTTTGACTTCGAGGTTTTACTCCAGCACTCGTAATTTTATGCCCGAGATAAGACACCGAACGTTTAAAAAATGTGCACTTTTTTTCATTGATCTTTACATTATGTTGACTCAATCTCGTAAACACTTGGTGAAGAAGCAGTTTCAGTTCCTCCACATCGCCAGCAGAAATTAGAATATCATCAATATATATCATTATATTTTTTATCGCCTTTAAAATTTGTTCCATTTTCTGCTGGAATATTGCAGGTGCGCTTGATATACCATAAGTTAGTGTTTGATATCTGAAAAGTCCAAATGGTGTATTAATTGTAAATAGCTCCTTACTGTTTTCTCCAATTTGTAATTGCTGAAAAGCCCCTTTTAAATCGATCACTGCAAATATGATTCCATTAGCCAGTATCATTACATCATCCCAATGAGGTAATGGATATTTGTCGACGTCTATGGCTCTGTTCACAGTTTGCTTAATGTCGGTACATATTCTTATTTCGTTCGTTCCTCGCTTCTGCACACCTACAATAGGTGAACCCCAGTTACTTTTCATTACGGGCACAATTATTCCCTTTGCTACCATCTCATCTAATGCGTCTCTTACCTTATTCCTGAGTGCATACGGAATATGATAATAATTTTTAAATATGGGTACGGCATTTTCCTTTAATTTGATCTCGACTATGTGTCCTTTTATACGAGGGCGGGTCAATAAGTCCGTGACTTTTTGAATTTCTTACCTCTTTACTGAAACGGCAACACTACTCCTGTCAACAGGCATCTGTCAGTTGACTCCTGTCAAAATTTAAACTTGCTGCGTCAGTTAGTTTGTGTTTGACAGCTATTTTTATCAGACTACTCACTAATTTGAGGAGAAAATGGAAAAAAGTGAATTTCGTGTGCTTATTAAGCATTATTTCTTGCGAAAAAAAACCATTACCGAGACCAAGGCTAAGCTTGAAAAATACTATGGGGACTCTGCACCATCGATTTCAATGGTAAAAAAGTGGTTTACTGAATTTCGTTGTGGCCGTACAAGCACTGAAGATGCCGAACGTCCTGGACGCCCAGTTGAGGTCTCTACACCCGAAACAATCGAAAAAATTCACGATATGGTGTTGGCCGACCGAAGATTGAAAGTGCGAGAGATTGTGGAAGCCGTAGGGATCTCGCATGGCTCAGTGGTTTCAATTTTGAATGATCACTTGGGCATGAGAAAGCTTTCCGCAAGATGGGTGCCGCGTTTGCTCACAGTCGACCACAAACGCAATCGTGTAACAACTTCACAGGAAGGTTTGGCGTTGTTTAATCGCAATATGGAGGAGTTTTTGCCCCGTTTTGTAACCGTGGACGAAACATGGATCCATCACAACACACCAGAGACCAAACAACAGTCAAAACAGTGGGTTTCTAAGGGTGAATCGGCGCCAAAGAAGGCCAAGGTGGGTTTGTCAGCCAATAAAGTTATGGCGACTGTTTTTTGGGATGCACGCGCGATAATCCGCATTGACTACCTTCAAAAGGGAAGAACAATCAATGGGGAAAATTATGCCAACTTATTGGACCGATTCAATGACGATTTGAAAAAAAACCGACCTCATTTGGCCAAGAAAAAAGTTCTTTTCCACCAAGACAATGCAAGGGTGCACACATGTGCAGTTGCCATGGCAAAAAACCATGAATTGGGCTATGAATTGCTCCCTCATCCACCCAATTCTCCAGATTTGGCTCCGAGCGACTACTTCTTGTTCCCAAACCTGAAGAAATGGCTTGGTGGAAAAAGATTTGACTCCAATGATGAAGTCATCTCGCAAATAAAGGCCTATTTTGAGGACCTCGACAAATCATTTTTTTTTGGAAGGGATAAAAAAATTGGAGAAGCGTTGGACAAAGTTTATAGAGCTCAAGGGAGACTACGCTGAAAAATAAAATTATTTTTTTATCAAAAAATCTGTGTTTTATTCCAAAAGTCACGGACTTATTGACCCGCCCTCGTATAACTATTATCACTAGAGAATACGTTGCTATATTTTTTTTCTTAAACTCTTTGATAAAAGACTCTGCAAGTGCTGACTGATTTCTCGTTGTACTATTTGTGACTACCTTACAAAGATGGGAGTCCTTAGAACAATTCCCCAGCTTACCACTTGAACTTTTTAGCGCAATTGCATGACCCGTCGAAGGAAAGAAAGCCTCTCTCCATTTTGGTGATAAAACATCTAACCAATTTCTGCCGATTAACATCCTAAAGTAGCCTGCCTTGACTACAACTAGTGGCAATTTGAATAGTTCTCCATTATGCTTAACTTCAACTTCTACTTCTCCAGCCACGTCAAGTGAATGACCATTTACAGACTTTAAGTTTCTGCTTGATTTTTGCAATTTATTATTTGAAAAATATTTTTCATATTCATCCAGACTGAGGATTGACACAGCTGCTCCTGAGTCTATTTCTGCATCGAATGTTACCCCATTTACTACGAGTTTGGACTTTGCTGCCTTTGACTTTACCTCCGATACACCGTTTACCGCTTCTGTTATTACATAACTTTCAAAAAAGCTGCTATCGCTGTCGCTCTCACTCTTAGAGGAACCGGTAGCTGGTGATTGATTTTTATATTTTACACCTCTAATGTTGCTGGACTTTGACTTTACCGTTCTGCACACAACGGATATATGTCCGACTTTACCACATGAATAGCAGTTCCATCTCCTCGCTGGACAGTTGTCTGCACTATGCTTGGATTTTTTTCTGCCACAACGAGAACATTTGTAAGTGTTTTCTCTTCGATTATCATGCATCTCTTTATGGGACCGTTGACTGTTCTGTCGTTTTGGTTTTACTTGTTGATGAACTTTGTTGATAGAAGATGTTTCATGTATGGAGATAACGTTCGATTTAGCGGATTCCATAGACATAGCCAATTTGCATGTTGTACTAAAATCAACCTCTGGCTCATGATCTAATAGCCTGAGCTGGATGTGCTCGGATTTCAATCCTGCAACAAACCTATCCCTCAGAGCTTCATTTAAAAAAGTTTTAAATTCACAGTCTTTTGCTAATTTTTGTAACGCAATAATAAAATCTGTGATACTCTCATTTGGTGCTTGATCGCGCTTTTGAAACTTAAATCTTGCATAGATAATTGCCTTTTTTGGGTGATAAAAATCTCTTAATACTTCTACAATGCTTTCATAAGAGGAATCACTTGGATCTAATGGAAATAACAAGCCTTCAACAACAAAGTTCTGGACCCGCCAGAGTTAAGAATAGTGACAGTTTTTTTTCCATTGGGCACTGAATTAATATTAGCAAACTGCTCAAAGCGCGCAAGATAAGTCTGAAATTTACTTTTCTCACTTTCAAATGGTTCCAATTTACCTATTATTGCATTGCCGAACATTCGGCTAGAACCAGCGGTTGTTGTTGTTGATTTTAGGGTGCCCGTACTTGTTGCTGTGGTAGTTGCCATATTTTATTTGTTATATTTTCCCGTAAAAAAAATATTTCTGGTTCGTTATAGAGACAAGTCGCTCTCGTAATTGAGCAGTTATAGCTATTTCGACTTTTACTAACTTAGCGTTTTACTTTAGTCAATTTCAACGCGGGGTTAATTAATTTACTCGTCGCCAGTGATATGTAAAGAGAACGCGTTCCGATGTTTTCCAGTTGTTTGGTTAATAATCCCTTCTTCATCGCAAGACGACAGCAAATATACCATTTTAGATGGCTTTGGTTTATACGATACAAGTGTTAAAGGACCGTCGTAACAGAACATTGAACTTCCTACAGGACGTGATCGAGTATTCTTCACATTGAGCCAAGAAATCCTCAATTTGACTCTCATTTAATAGTCTACGGTTTGCCATGACGATTAGATAATAATAAGAGCCAACAAATAATATTACGTACCTGTAAATAAAAACAAACCGTTTCATCAAAAATCTCAAAAAGTTTCATAAAAGATAATCATACGTCTCCCGGACGTGCGACGTTGCTATAACCGGTTGTTATGGGTACTTACCGTGGCGCCACTACTGTCTCGTGCAAGCTCCGGGTGTCGACTAGAGCTGTGTCAATCGTGATTGATTCGATCTTTTTGACCCGATCACAATAAAGTATTGGTGATTGCAATCACAATGCCCGAAGTCAATCGTTCATCGAGTCAATACTTTTGTTCTGTTCTGACTACTTCATTTCTTTATTATGCCCCTATTGTATAACACAACTCAATACAACTCAACTTTCACACAACCAAACTATTTTTTCGTATTATGCAAGAGCAAGACAACCTTTTTCAGTTGCAATCGTGAAGCGTTGCATATGCATACACACAGACAACCACCGCCATCTTGGTTGTCTGTTGACAGTCAACTTTTCGCTTAAGGTTGTGTTTGGCAATACCGAATTTTGAATTACAACCAAGAGACAACTCAACTGTTTTACACAATAGGGGCATTACTGAACCAATAAATGTGTTAATATATCAAAATATTTTTATTTATTTCGGCTTATTTCGTTTTACCAACACATATTTGTTCTACAAAAATATCGCTTCTGTTCAATAATCTCCATTTCCTAATTATTTGTTGCAGTTGCAGTTTGTTGTTATTGAGTGTATTCACTCTTACAATCCATTCGAAATTCGAATGTATCTGTCTCTATCGAAACTAAATTGAACGAATGATGATTGGTGTTTTTGATTGTATTGAAATTGAATGGAGCAATACAATACTCCCATGTCCCATCTGTCATTGATTGATTGAATGATTGATTGAAATGACCGAATCATTTTTTCAACCAATACTTGAACGATTCGATCATTAAATTTGAACGATTGACACAGCTCTAGTGTCGACTGAGTTAGTTGTGACATTCAACGCGATGCGTTTTAGAATTCAAAAGATATCACATAATTTTTCGGCGACATACGTCTCGTGGACGTAGATTATCTTTCTAGGGTTAACGAAGGCGTAGCAAAGCAAAAGGGTTGAATTTCGTGATATAGAATGAAACATTTCTTTTTCATGTCCATAACAAGGACCATTTAATCAATAAGCAATGGCAAAAAATACAAATATTACGAATTCTACTAAAGCAAAGCTGGTTACCTGATCATATTAATTCATACTTGCATGGTTGAGAGAGAATACTAATATACTGACAGTCATTCCGGGACGCCTTTAAAAATGCTTTATGAAAAAACCCACAATCGTTCGTCGTACGCAGCAAGCCCCATGTAGTGGTTCAGGTAAAATGTGTTGTGTACCCTTTTCTTCTCAAGCAGTCGTTGTATTCAGGTAAAAAGTATTCTTTCGACCTGCTTCCACTCATTGTACGATTTATTCTGCATTTTGCTTTGTGGTAGTAGCAAATGCATATGTAGGGAGAGTGTCCCTACTGATTAATGGATATACTCTGATTTACATGGGCATGGCATGGCGGGAAAAAAATTTGAACGGTAATGGCACGGTTTACAATTTTTTGCGGCGTATCTGACACCCCAGTGGGAGGTTAGGTTAGGTTAGGTAGACGTGGCTGTCAGCCAAAGCCAACACACTTAGACCAATGATAGGTCCATTGTGGTACCACACAGATCTGGGGATTACCCTCACTGCTCGTTGAACCAATAGGAGCTTCTTATGAAGCGCGAAAGACTTCTAGCGCCAGTGCTGGCTAAGTCGCTGGTGTCATTGAACAAGAAGTCCCCTAGATGGAGATTTTTTCTATGGGAGAGCGCAGGACACGTGCAGAGAAGGTGAAGTACAGTCTCCTCCTCCTCCTCGTCCATACAGCTTCTGCAGAAGTCATTTGAGCACACACCGAGTCTAGATGCGTGCCTGCCTATTAAGCAGTGACCTGTAATAACACCTATAGTGGAGCTAATATGCAGTCGGTTTAATGAGATTAGACACTTAGAGCGTCGCAGATCCAGTTTTGGCCAGATCCGCTTAGTCGCTAGACATATATTGCTACTCGTCCACCTAAGGTTTGTTCTCTCGATTGCGGATAGCTTGAACAAGAGTTTACAAGTAGCGATTGGTATACCTAGGGAACCTTTATCAGGTAAAGGAGGTAATGTGGTTCCTTTTTTGGCGAGATCATCAGCCCTGCAGTTACCTGGAATGTCCCTATGCCCCGGCACCCAACAGAGGTGAATATTGAACTGCTCTGCCATCTCCGAAAGAGATGATCGGCAGTCTTGGGCTATGATGGATTTTGAAGAGACTGAGTCCAGGGAGTTAATCGCGGCCTGACTATCCGAGAAGATACGGATATCCTTTGAGGATATCACATTCCTCTTCAGCCACGTCAGGGCTTCTTTTATCGCCAAAATTTCCGCCTGGAACACGCTACAGTAATCAGGAAGACGGAAAGAGAGGCTAAGATTTAGCTTTTCTGAGAAGACTCCACCACCTACCCCATCGCTAGTTTTTGATCCATCGGTGTAAAAGTGGATCGATTTATCATTCGCAAATGCATCATCATCCCAGAAAGATCTGGAAGGAATGGTGATTTGGAAGTTTTTTCCGAACTGCAAACGGGGTATGGTGTAGTCTATGTTTCTGGGTAGAGACTTAAAGTAGTCTAGAATAATGGAGTGGCCAATATTGTTATTGGTCCACTGCGAGGTAGCTTTTAAGCGGACAGCGGAACATGCCGCTGTTTGCATGCTAAATATATCAAGGGGTATCAGGTGTAGCAGAATGTCCAGAGCCGCGGAGGGGGTAGTTCGGAGTGCTCCGCTAATGCATAGACACGCTGAACGCTGGACTTTGCCCAGCTTGTCGCGGTTAATAGCTTTTTCTAGAGCAGTCCACCAGACAACCACCCCGTAAGTAAGAATTGGTCTTACCACCGATGTATATAGCCAGTGCGTAATGCGGGGTTGTAAACCCCACTTGTTGCCAATGGCTTTTTTACAAGAGAAAAGTGCTACTGTAGCTTTCTTGACTCTTTCTTGTATATTGGGTTTCCAGCTTAACTTTCTATCGAAGATTAGACCCAAAAATTTTGCTTCGTCAGAGAAAGTTAAGCTTGTACCGCTAATAGAGGGAGGGTCAATATATGGGATTTTATATTTCCTGGAAAAGAGGACAAGCTCGGTTTTGTGGGGGTTAACGCCCAGTCCGCACCGATTAGCCCATCTCGTTAGCTTGTTAAGAGCGTTTTGCAGGAGTTCCTTTATGGTGTTGAGGTGTTTCCCAGAGACGGCAATAGCAACATCGTCCGCATAGGCAATCACTCTGCAGCCCTCCCCTTCCAGGTTTATCAGTAGTTTGTTCACCACCAAGTTCCAGAGAAGGGGAGAAAGAACACCGCCTTGCGGCGTCCCTCGACTGACAGACCTCCTAGCAGATGTAACGCCCAGTTTTGAATTGATAATCCGACTATTTAGCAGTAGATTGATCAATTCACCAAGCGAGCTATCCACATTCAGTTCTGCCAGTGCGTTTGCGATTGCAGATGTGTTAACGTTGTTAAAGGCGCCTTCTATGTCAAGGAAAGCAACCATGGTATACTCCTTGTGATGGAGGGAGTATTCGATTGTGCGTACTAAGGAATGAAGAGCGGTTTCCACCGACTTTCCCTTACGGTACGCATGCTGAGCTGTAGACAGCAATTGCGGGTTTATGTGCATACGGAGGTGGATATCAATCAATCGCTCCAGCGTTTTGAGGAGGAATGAAGATAGACTAATAGGTCTGAGGTCCTTTGGACTGACATGGGAATATTTGCCAGCCTTGGGTATAAAAACCACTTTTACTTCTCTCCAAGCCCGGGGGATATGTACCAGATTTAGACAGCTTATCATGATCATCTCCAGCACAGGCAGGATGATATCCGCTGACATTTGTAGTTCGGCAGGTATTATGCCGCCTGGTCCTGCAGACTTGAAGGGTTTGAAGCTTTGTAGCGCCCAAGTCAGCTTGTCCCTAGTTATCAGACCGTGAGGGTAAGTTACCTGTGCATGTGACCTGTTAAGGCTATAATTGCCGGTAATATTGGAGCTACCTGGAAAGTGAGTATCAAGTAGCAGATTGAGCGATTCTTCGCTAGATGTCGTCCAAGAGCCGTCTGCCTTCTTAAGGCTGCTAGGCATAGTAGGATTTGAAGCAAGGATTTTTCTTAGCCTAGATGCCTCAGAGGATTCTTCTATTTTTCCACAGAAGAGTCTCCATGACGTTCTTTTGGCTTTCCTTAATTCTTTTTTGTATAATTTGAGGGATTCCTTGTAGGAGTCCCAATCGTTTATAGCTTTTGAGGTTTTAGCAAGATTGAAGAGTCTCCTGCACTCCTTTCTAAGTGGTCCCAGCTCAGTGGACCACCACTGAGGCTTCTTTTTCCCCCTAGGTTGTACGAGGGGACACGATGCAGACATTGCTTCGTTAAGGGCCAGAGTAAGCTCATCGACTTTATTGTCGAGCTCGTTGGAGTTACAGGGGGGACTTAAGAGTTCCGAGTTAACACGTTTGTATAGAGTTTCTCTGTATAATGGCCAGTTGGTTTTCCGAGGATTACGGAAGGAAGGTTGGCATGGAGGATCAACGTTAAGGTTGAATAAAAGATATCGGTGATCAGAGAACGAATGATCAGCCGATACTTTCCACCCCGTTATCATGTCGTTGATGGTATCGGAGACAAGAGTAATATCAAGGACTTCTTGTCGGTTTTTGGTAATGAATGTGGGCTCATTACCTAGGTTACAGACAATGAGGTTAGTACTTAAAAGATATTCAAAAAGTGACTCACCTCTGTTGTTAATATCTGAGCTGCCCCATACGGTGTGATGAGCGTTAGCATCACAACCGATTATGAGTTCAGCTTTCTGCCTCCTTGCTTCATCGACCAGCCTCTCTAGGTTATCACCAGGGAGAGGCCCCACGTGATCGTGGGCGAGATAAGCTGATGCCAACCAGAATGATCTGCCTGCAGTCTCCAGTCTTGCCACAGTCATATCTCGATCGCTGAAATTAGGGAGTAAATAAGCATTAATATTACTTTTCATTAGTATGCACGATCTGGGTTTACCTTTATCAGTCACATACAGTGGGTAGTATCCGGGAGTCCTGAGTCCTCGAATCTGGTTGTGTACAATCCAGGGTTCTTGGATCAAGACGATGTCTTCCACGCCTTTGGCTAGACGAAGAATGAGTGCGGCCGAAGCCTTAATGGAGTGTTGGAGGTTAATCTGTACTAACTGCAGCATTTTCGCTACAATCAGGCAGAGATACCTCCACCACGGTGTTGTTCAGGCCTTCCAATTCCGAGGATGAGCTGAGAAGCTCGTCTTCACTCAGAAGAACCTTGTCTAGATAATCAGTCTCCATATCTGACAGGACGTCGGAAGTGGATGGTGATTTTTTGGGCAAAGAGGGTTCATCATCCTCCAGCGAGGGGAAGGAGATTGATGCTCCAGGATCTGAGACTGCGATCAAAGAGTCAGAGGGGGGAGGAGGAGGAGGGGGTAGTTTACCCGCATCCATTTCGTCCTTTTTATAGACCCGCATTTTGACATCGTCCCATGCGAATCTAATCATGTAGTCGTTCTTGGCCAGAGGAGCTAAGGTTTCTTGGTTGATTACAACCACGACACATCTGTAATCGCCCTTCAGCTCTTCCAGTTTGGCAACCTTCCAGTTGTGGGTCGGAAGTGAAGGGTTGCTCAATTGCAGGACTTCCAGGATGCCCTCAGGGGTGGATGGATCCGCAGTGATCCAGATGCGAGATCTTGGTCGGCAGGGGATGTCTTCCCTCGCAACAACCTCGAGCTTTGCGCCAGGCCACACCTCTCCAAGCCTGCTTATTGCAAGCTTGTAGAGATCGGCCGATCTTTGGTCATCACACGCGACCAGTTTGATGTGACCTTGATGCCACCCGCCTTCATGCGTAAGCGGAAGAGGTCCGGGATGATTCCTTATGAAGGTGGAGAAGGAGCGCGAAAGCGCTCTCTTAATCATATCCCACTTCTCCTGGTTGATGGACCCGTCAATGTCGTTGCGATCGATGACTGCGACCACAATCTTGTCCTTCAAGATGTCGCTGAAAGACCTGAGAGGTGTGATGGTGGGAGAGATGCCGGTGTTGTGCACTCTCTGCCTCTTGGGAACCGAGCTGGTTCCTTCCACTGACCTCTGGCGTTTTATCGACGGGTCGCAGGACTTAAGGATCTGCTGCGCCCAATCTAGTTTGGCTATTTGTGCAGGCGTCCTATCCTTCTCCGCGATGGTGCCACACATCTGCTGGATCCGGATGGCATTGCGTCGTTGCTTGTAAGAAGCCTTGGATCTGTTGATACGGGGACGCTTGGTGTTGGAAGGGAGGGGACCATGATTCACAGTCCCATCACCATCAAGTTTTTTATTGTCAACGCTTTTGCCGACTTTTGCAGGAGGACCATGAGTAGCCACAGTCCGTCCTACAGTCAGATTAGAAGCGTTGACAGCAGACGTTGTTGTCATGTTAGGGCCGGCAGAGGGGGGACCATGAGTCACAGTCCTCTCCCTGACGGAGAGGGATTTATTAAGCTCGCAACCACTAGTGGAGGGACCATGTGTATCCACAGTCCCGGCACTAATTGGTGCCAGGTGAGCTTTGCCGGTAGACAGCAAGGTCGCCGTCCTCCAGTGGGAGGACGGAAGGTTAAAACAAAAAAACTTATTCAAATAAGCCAACATAGCAACATCCATCATGTGCTGAATTTTTGTACATTAACTCACATCACTTGCAATATTGCAAATATTTCTTTCTGTAAATCTTGCACAGGGTGCTTGTTTGGCTGGACCCGGCCCTGGCGAAAGTGCAATATTTTCCGCACTACAACCCTTTGCAACAGAAAAAATAAAACAGATTAAATTTTGCGCTTGTGATATTGACAGCTCGCCAAAAGTCATTGTTAGTATTGTTGCACGCCCTATCGCAGATATAACAGGATTTCAATTTCTTTTAAAATTGTTTCGACCAAAATACACACCCAAATAAACAGTTCAAGCAAAAAAGCTGAACGTAAAAACTAGAAAAAAAAATTATAGAAAAGGAAATATATATAATGTAGAATTTTGTGAGCGAAACAAAAGAATAAATATTCTGTAATTCAATATTAAACTTTATTTGTGTTTTAATTAAATGATTTTAATGATTGAAGTTGATTTATATATTACGAAATATGGACAAATTTAGAGTTGTAATTGTAACATGTCCGACGGCTAAATCAAGAAGAAAAAACTGCCAAGCAGAAAGAAAGAAAAAGAGTAGAGTAAAAAAAAACAAAATGGAGATAAGTAATAGAAATGATAACTAACAGCTTGACAATAATAAAACAAGTGTGGATTGTACACTAAGGTCCAACACGCCCCCTCAATGCACACGTTATTGATCATACTGTGTATCAAAACCCAGTCCTTTCAGGCATCTCCGATGACTAATACGAGCAAGTGGTTTAGTAAGCACATCAGCTATCATCTGATCCGTTGATACATGTTCCAGTATGAACTGTCCAGCTACAACTGCATCGCGGACAAAATGATACCTAATGTCAATATGTTTCGTGCGAGCGTGAAACACGGGATCATTAGCCAAAAATTGAGCCCCTCGATTATCCACGAAGATGGTTACATTAGCCAAATCTTGTAGCGAGAGCTCCGATAAAACGCTTTGTAGATATAAAGCTTACTTGGCAGCTTCCGACAAACTCATATATTCAGCCTCCGTGGATGACAATGCAACAGTTCTTTGTTTTTGAGACTTCCAGACTACCGCTGCTCCACTTAGAAGATATACGTAGCCTGTATACGAGCGCCGGTCAATCGTACAGCCACCCCAGTCAGCGTCGGTGTATCCAATCAACGGCTTATCAGTTCTTGCATACACCAATCCAATATCCGCGCTTCCTGCGAGATATCTAAGAACCCGTTTCGCAGCAACCCAATGCCGTTTGGCATGTTTGTTTGCAAATTGTGCCAACCTTGAAACAGTATTTGCAATATCCGGCCTTGTTGCCACAGATAAGTACATCAAAGCACCGACAAGTTCACGATATGGAAACGTCTCATGTGAACAATCAGCACTTGCCTCGTCGGAAGGCATCTTCATCTCTGAGGGCGTCGCAGCAGGGTTGCATTCCTCCATCCCATATTGTTGAAGTAATCCCAGAATATATCTCTTCTGAGAGAGTTTGATCTCATTCGACTTTTGATCAATCTCCAGACCAAGACAATACTTAGCGGGACCGAGATCTTTCAATTCGAATTGTTTCAATAAATGGCTTTCAATATTAAACATAGGGACGGGCTACAGTCCGCTTGGGCGAACTGTTGGATACCCTATTCTTATTCCTATCCCTCATAAGTGGGCGTGACAAAAGTCTAAGTATGGTTAAATTGTTAAGAACGCTCTACATATTTTGTTATATAACATTTAAAGGATTTTATAAAAAAAAACGCTCCCTAGCTCAAACTTGGGTGTTTCAATAAAATTGTTTTATTTAATTGTGGGCGTGTCAGTAGGCGGATTTAAAAAAAAATTAACACATGAGCATAAAGGGCCCCTAGAGAGTATATATTATAAATTTCAGCTCCCTAGCTCAAACTTTGGATTTTCAAAAAAATTGTTTTATTTATTTGTGGGCGTGTCAGTGGGCGGATTTTGAAAATATTTATACATGAGCTTAAAGGGCCCCTAGAGAGTATATATTATAAATTTCAGCTCCCTAGCTCAAACTTTGGATTTTCAAAAAAAAAATTTATTTATTTGTGGGCGTGTCAGTGGGCGGATTTTGAAAATATTTATACATGAGCTTAAAGGGCCCCTAGAGAGTATATATTTTAAATTTCAGCTCCCTAGCTCAAACTTTGGATTTTCAAAAAAATTGTTTTATTTTTTTGTGGGCGTGGCAGTGGGCGGATTTTGAAAATTTTATATCCCGAGCAGTTTTAGGAGTCATAGATCATATATAAAAAATTTCAGCTTCCTAGCTCAAAATTCGATTTTTTCCAAAATTTTGTTTTTTTGAGTTTGTGGGCGTGTCTGTGGGCGGATTTCAAAAATTCGTAAACTTGATTATTTCGGGACCCTAGAGAGTATATGGTTAAAATTTCAGCTCTCTAGGTCCAGTTTAAAGGCCTAATTTTTGCCGACGGACGGACGGACGGACGGACGGACATGGCTAGATCGACATTACTATCGATGCTGATCATAAATATAGTAACTTTTAGGGGTCTACGGGCAATATTAAGGTATGTTACAAACTATGCGTCAAAATTAATATACCCCTAGAATAGGGTATAAAAATGTACCTTTCATCCTGTGCTGCAACCAGCAAATCATCGACATACACTAAAACAAACAGCAAGCTTCCTTGAACACTGTTGTAAAAAAGACAAGGCTCATTTTTCGTTGGTTTCAGTCCGAGGCCTAGTAAACATTGACTTAACTTCACGTACCATTGCCGACCAGCTTGGCGTAGCCCATACAAGGCCTTTTGCAAACGACACGCGTTTCCCCCCTCACGTATGTTTCGAAGCATTCCCATAGCTTGAACTTCAAGATCAGATTTGTCTCTATGTTTGGATATAATCCATTCCAACATCTCTATCAGCGACTCAGGGACTCGCATAATTACTTCCTCGTCCAACGAACCATTTAAATACGCGGTTACCACGTCGAACTGCCAAATTTTAAGTTCGAACTGAACCGCAAGAGCAAGCAGCAAACGTAAAGTCTCCAACCGTGCCACGGGGGCAAATGTCTGGTGATAGTTGATGCCATACTTTTGACTGTAGCCCTTGGCTACGATCCGCGCTTTGCGCCTTTCTACTTTACCGTTGACATCATACTTATTTGCAAGGACCCAACGACTTCCAATGATATTCGCGCTGTCCTTCTTCCGCACAATCTCCCAAGTATTGTTTTATATCATGCTCGTCACTTCCGATTCCATTGCCTCCTTCCATTCTTCACGTGCATCGCTATTCAAAGCATCAGTGAGACTGACCTCGGCAATACCAGCAAAAACTTCATCCTCAGGTTCAGACGCACTTCCAACACTATCCTTTCCTGCTGCTTGTCGTTCCGAGGAGCTTCGCGTTATCCTAAACAACTTTCTTGGTCGCCCTTTCTTCCCAGTGCGCAAGAACGTAGGCCTTCCAGGCGTTCTCTTAAAATCATCGTTCGCTCCTTCTTTCATCATGGGAAGCTCTCGTTGCTTTTCAGAAACTGGATCGAATTTTACCGGACGTGGCGAAAATTCAACCTCCTTTGGACTGTTTTCGGTAACTTTCGATTTTTCTATCATAGGCACAAAATTCTCTAATACAGTCGTATTCTCTGCAACAGTTCGAGGTAGTTCGAGGAATTTTACATCACGGGCTTGGACGATCTTATGCTTCTCGGGAAGCCAAATACGATATCCTTTTTGTTCTCGAGGATAACCCACGAACACGCCTTCTTCAGCTCTCTGCGCAAGTTTACTTTTATTAGGATTCTTATCCAAGACGAGCACTTTTGAACCAAAAACTTTAAGATAATTTAATTTTAAACTTTTTCCAGTCCACCTCTCGTAAGGAATCTGGCCTTTCAAACTGCTCGTTGGGCATCGATTACGAATATGGCAGGCAGTTGCTACAGCTTCGGACCAAAACGATGCACTCAAACCCGACTGCAACAATATACACCTGGCCATGTCCATGAGGGTTCTGTTCTTCCGCTCGGCTACTCCGTTCTGCTCTGGAGTACGAGGTACTGTCAGCCTTCTTCCAATGCCTTGGTTCAACAGATAAGCATCAAACTCCGTGTTACAATACTCCCGGCCATTGTCAGACTGTAGCCACTTGACTTTCTTTCCAGTCTGCCTCTCTACAAGTTTCTGATAAAATTTAAATGCCTCAAACACACCGCTCTTTTGTCTCAGAAAATATACTTCGCACCATCGCGTGCTGTCGTCTATGAAGGTAACAAAATATTTTGCACGGCCCGAAGATTCCATTCTAAAAGGACCAACAACATCAGAGTGCACAATCTTGAGTATCTCTTTACAAGGTTCTCGACTTTTGGGGAAAGACAAAGCAGTCATTTTTCCCTTCAGACACACTAGACATCGTGATAACGATTCAGCATCTTTCACATTAACAGGAGGCACTGCACCACTGCGGATCATAGTTAACAAGTCCTTCGAATTCAAATGTCCCAATCGTTCATGCCACTTCGACAGTTCGGAGCACTCGGATCGATTTAACCCTTCGTGCCACTTCGACAGTTCGGAGCACTCAGGTTCAACAACCGCTTTCGCGCACTCAGAATTCTCCCGGACAAAGTAAAGATCACCTCTACGATCCGCAATCACTGATATAAGTTATGGTCACATCAAATACATGTAATAAAAATGCTTCGGCGTACGGAAAGTCACTAGGCACACGGTTTCATAGCTGTCAATATGCAAACGGTAGAAGCTGCACTATCAAAACAGTTAGTGCGGCCGCAGCATCACCAAGCATAGCATAACAACCACCAAACGCTTTCCAAGGCACAAATGACCCGCTAAGCTACAGCAAGAAATTCCAGCCAGCAGCAGATTAACGGATCAGCGTTATCTCAATGTTAGTGGTAATGCTGCAAACGGTAGAAGCTGCACTATCAGAACAGTAAGTGTGGCCGCAGCATCACCAAGCATAGCATAGCAAACACCCGTTAAGCTACAGCAAGAAATTCCAGCCAAGCAGCGGATTAACGGATCAGCGTTCATGTCTTCATGTTAGTGGTAATGCTAGTTGTAGTATATAAGTTAGTTCGTTTTGTATTATATAAGTTAGTTATTAAGTGGAGCTGTAAGACTACGGTCGTAAATATTTCTAAGCTTCCTCATAGAGGAATTTAATAAAAGTTAATAAAGAAATATATTAAAATAAATTGTGTGTTGTGTTTAATTTGAAAAAGAAATAAAAATTATTTTATATTGCCACATTCATCCCGAATAAAAGCATCGTTTTTTCGAAACGTCACTTCATGCCCTTTGTTTGTTATTTTTGAGACTGAAATCAAATTATTTCTTAAATCAGGAACATATAGGGTCTCTTTGAACTCTATTAATCGAGAACCATTCCCACTTGACACGGACACATAAACTACACCTTTTCTCTTTATCTGAGCCGATACCTTACTTGCGAGATTTAATTTAGCATTTGTGGAATCACACAGGGACTTAAATAATCCCTTAACACCACAAAGGTGTGCTGTACAACCACTGTCAAGAATCCATGATTTATTACCTAGTCCAGCCGTTGCACAGTTAGCATTGTTAACATCTGTAATCACCGTGTGACTGGCAGCGTAGGATTCATCAACAGCATTTGCTGACTGCCAATAACGCGTCTTCCGACGATCGTCAGGCTTCTTCGTCGGACACACGTTGGCTTTGTGCCCCAGTACGCCACACTTGAAGCACTTCAACTCTCCGGCTTTAGTTGGTATTTTTCCACGCTTGGGCCGATTTTGTCGATGAAGACCACCGCTTCCAACGGACATAGCCACAACTGCACTACCAGACCCCTGTTGTCTTGCCTCACTTTCTTCGATGATCTTTACTTTGAGTACTTCGGCTGAGGGTAGACTGTCCCTGGACTCAATCGCACACCGAAAATTTTCATACGAAGAGGGAAGACTGTAAAGAAGCATAATGGTCAGTAAATCTCCATTTATTTGTACATTCATACTCTCCAATTTATCAACCGCATCAAAAAAAATTGCGATGTGCTCTTTGACATCACCTCCGTCATCTAACCTTTGAAGCATCAGCTGCTTTAGCAACGTCGCCTTCCTTGCAGGTCCCTTTGAAGCGTAGACAGATTCCAGCTTGAGCCACACGTCCTTCGATGTCTCACATCCGCGGATTTGCTTCAGTTCAGATGGTTGAATTGACAGGATTAAGTCGGCCTTAGCCTTACTATCCTGTTTTACCCACTCACTGCGAGCAGTACCGGCATCTGGGATCGATATTTTCCCATCCACATAACCCCATAAATCATTTTTCGTTAGGAGCGCCTCCACTTGAATACACCAAGTATCATAATTTTCTTTTGATAAAAGTTCCAAGCGTGTTGATGAACTCTATGGTTGATTAACTGATGAAGTCATTTCTGACTCGTCTTTATGATTAGAACAAAACACTTTTATTTCTAATTTTTCTGTTTTGCAATTTTCACTCTTTTCCATGTGCAGTGTGTAGAAAAATGTATGATGCTACATGCGCTGACTGGGCCCATAACCTGTAGAATTTTGTGAGCGAAGCAAAAGAATAAATATTCTGTAATTCAATATTAAACTTTATTTGTGTTTTAATTAAATGATTTTAATGATTGAAGTTGATTTATATATTACGAAATATGGACAAATTTAGAGTTGTAATTGTAACATGTCCGACGGCTAAATCAAGAAGAAAAAACTGCCAAGCAGAAAGAAAGAAAAAGAGTAGAGCAAAAAAAAACAAAATGGAGATAAGTAATAAAAATGATAACTGACAGCTTGACAATAATAAAACAAGTGTGGATTGTACACTAAGGTCCAACATATAATATTAAATTTGACATTTGTTTCATTTTTTTCCGGGGTGCGAGACTTTCTACACTGGAGCAATCAGACTCAATACTGGTCCATTGTACTACCAGGAAGACACACCACTTTTACTGAGTAAATTTACTCGTTTAACCTAAGAAAGACGAGTAGGCGCTTCAATGATAGGGAGCTTAGGTTTATAACACTCACCATATCAGCACCAAATACCTGCCATCGGATACGAGCAAAAACAGGACAATCACAGAGGAAATGTTCTGCAGTTTCATCGCTTTCTCCACAGGATTCGCAGTTAGTGGTATCGCTCAGGCCTAGCACCTTAAGGTGTTTAGCAAAAGCGTAATGGCCCGTAAGAACGCCAGTAGTCTGTCTGCAGCCTTTTGTGTTGAGAGACAACCAGAATGCCGCAGATTTTTTACAGACGTCGGGGAGAATTAGCTTAGTCTGTCTGCACCCTGGAGAGAGTCATGCCAACGGCGATTGTGTTCATATGAAACCCAACTGTTAATGGAAGCCCTGATCGAGTCCTGACCGAGTCCTCCTCTGAGCCCTGTCAAGTAAGTTCATCGTAGATCTCATTTCCCGTGATCCCGTAATGACCCGGGACCCAGACAAGTCTAAGTGAACTCAGCTTTCCGACCGAATTCAGAAAGATCTTGCATTCACGAATTATTTTGGAGGTGGTTAAGCGGTTGAGCAAGGCCTTAAGCGCAGTCTGACTATCGCTGCAGACGCAGATACTTCGCCCCCTCCGCCTGTTTCTCGCAATATAGTCCATGGCCATTAGGATAGCATAAGTCTCTGTTTGGAAGACTAACGCATGTTTGCCTAACGAGTAGAAAAGTCTAATATAGTTGGTCTCCATGAAGACACCAGCGCCAGATCCTTGATCGGTTTTGGAGCCATCCGTGAAGATTCGACTTCATTCCTTCCAGGCTAAGAGTCTGGCCAGAGCCAGCCCTAAACACTAGGGAAATCGCCTTCGTAGTTGCGTAGCCGAAGTTCGGACGGCATATCCATAAGACAGGAGTCGAAGGACGACCATCGAGCAAGTTCATCAAAGCTCCCTTGCGAGTTATACCAAAAGCCACCTCTTCTTAAACGTGAGATAGCTTTGATTGTGCAACCCATGATGTAAACATCAAGGGGCGGGAGGTTCAATAATGCATCTAGGCCGAAGTCAGGCGTGCTGGAGAAGGCCCCTGTGCATCCGAGACATACCCTTCTTTGGAGTTTGGAGAAAGCAGCAGTAACGTATTTACGTGAAAGCTTATTCCACCAAACAACCGATGGATATCTATGCTATAAATGGTCTTATCATAGCCGTGTAAATCCATAGGACTCTTTTCGGTCATAAACCCCATGTCTTGCCCTTGCACTGCCAGAAACCGACAGCGCCTTGGCAGTCTTCAGCTCAACATGCTTTGACGAAAGGAGTTTGCTATCCAGGATGACTCCCAGATACTTTGCTTCACTTTTGAGTTGGATTGTGCATGCATTTTGTCCTTCGGATGAGGAGTATAGAACCCATTTGTTTGGCAAAACCGAAGTAGCAATGGTTTCCTAAGGGATTTTTTCTTCGAATCTCTACTAAGGAAGGTGTCATTTGTGGAGATGAACTCCTTGATTACCTCGAAGTTATTGCTATCAACAGTGACGTATTGTCCTAGGCGGTGGACAGCGGTTTGTTTGTTTGTTGATAACATTTACTTTGTCTTGTCCGCATTTACTTCACGACCAACCAATTCGCCTGTTCTTCAATCGCCATAAAAGCCTCTAACACGGCGCGCTGGGAACGGCCAATGATGTCGATATCGTCCGCATACCCCAGAAGCTGGTCGGATCTATTCAAGATAGTGGCGTCCTTGTTGATACCTGCCCTTCGCACTATTTTCTCCAGAACAAGATTGAAGAAGTCACGTGATAGCGCATCTTCTTGCCGAAATCCGGTACAAATTTGGAATAATTCGGAAGAGCTGGTTCCAAACTGCACGATTACACCGCGTGTTTTCAAATGTCGCGCGACACAACTGGATCAGTTTTGCCGGGATGCCTGATTCGGCCATCGCCACGTAGAGCTCCTGACGATGAATGCTATCAAATGGGGTTTAAAGTCGATGAAAAGATTGTGTGTCTCGCCTTGAAATTGTCCACACAGTAAGTTGGATATGATTGTATATGCGAAATTTAGCAGGGATATGCCCCTATAGTTCTTGCAAGCCATAGTTGGCGGGGTTTGTTCCTAATCGACGTATTGAGACACCTGCCCCTGAAGGCCGTAGTTATATTCACCCAATCGCGAAAATGGTTACGGGTAGGACGAACCCTACCAATCTCCGGTCGATTAGTTTCTTTTTCCAAATACTGTCGAGGTCTTTGAGAAGTATATCAATAGAGCCCTGATGAACTGGGTCGAGGAAAATAACACTCGTTGTCAAAAATGTGGTAAGGTGACTTCGAGCAGAGTCTTTAACATTAGCGGAACTTCAATACTGCGACGACTAGAAGACCAAAGTCAACTTTCAAAAAACGGAAACAGTCTTGTTCACGGGCAGAATAAGTCGGAGTGAATTGTTGAATGAAATAAATGAATTACCAGAATAATAGAGAACAAAGATAGTAAAAAATAAATAATAAAGATTAATTATATAAAATACAGGGGTGGAATCGGCTAAGGTGATAGTTGATTGTCGCTTTTTGAATGTCGTTTTTGATTATCAACTCCTCTTTGCTCTGCGTAAAGCAATCACTAAAAAATGATTGATTATTGGCAGCACTTAGAGTTTTAAACGCCACTTCCTTGCCGACGCTGTCATTTCAAGCAGCTGATGTGTGTTTATTTTTCATTGTAAGAAATAGGTCCGTTCGCGAACTAATATGCAAACGTAAATTTATATAAACTTTCGTGCAAAACTACACAAACGCGTTCGCGTACTGAGAAAATGGTAAAAAGATGAACGAAAGAAAAATATACTTTCGTTCATTTTTCTTCACACAGAATTTCAGCTGGCAAGAAAATGAAAACTGTCAAATGATGAAATCCTGAGTTTGCCAGCAAAAAAAAACAGCTGTTGCTTCTTTTCAAGCCAAACTAAGATGGTTTTCCAACTTTTTACACAAAAGCTTTCGCGTACTTTTCTTAGAAATGAGAGGATTCTCTCTCGATTTTGGAGATTTGACACTTTTCATTTTTCTACACATAAAGTACGCGAACGGACCTAATGTAAGTGAAATTGAGAAAATAATACATTCACAAATTACAATATTTTGTTGTTTTTTTAAGGTCTCAAGCGAATGTGTACAAAGCTTTAGAAAAGCAATATTTTTAAAAGTTTATTGAGTTAAATTAAAGTTTTTTTCGTTAAAATAAAAACCAATTTGTTATTTTTCGTTGAATTATTATTTTTATTTTAAAAATAAAAAAGACACAGCACGGCAAATAAAAATTTGCAAATAAATCGTCTCTTATTCTGTCGCGAATTCTTCTACCTTCTCCAATATCGAGGGCATCTCCAGTTTGCGGTGTTTGCGGTGGATCGTTTGGGGAAATACTATTTTCTCGTTCCGGATAGAGTACGTTGTAGGCGAGGCATATGTTGTGCAATGCAGCACAGACATTTACGATTTCGACAACTCTTCTGGGACTATATCTACACTTTCGTTCTTCAAGTATTATACGCCATCGACCTTAACAAATTTAATTTGTATGTAAACTTGTTCACAATATAAAAGAAGGACTTACATTTTAAACGACCGATGCATCGTTCTGTAATACCTCTGGCTTTCGGATGAACTGAGTTAAAGTGTGATTTGGGGGAATCCTCATGAACGCTTCTATACGGCGTCAGTAGGGAAGGCTCTAGTGGATAGCCGCTACCACCTTAAAAAAAAGATGTTACAGATTTTAACAGTTTATATATCAAATATAATAATACCAAGCAGCCATGATAAGCTCCTGCATGCTATAGAATCTCTTTCTAATGCATTTCGTTCTTCGCTTTGTCGTTAGACAAAGCTGTCGTGAGCACTTCCCCCATATCTAGCATTTATAGCCAAAGTTTGTGTGTTTTCATCGCAAATCTGGAATAGATAATATGCATATAGGTATGAAAATTATTTTACAAAACGATGTTTTAAGTTATACTTACAACCATAGCATTTATACTATGCCTTCCTTTCCGATTGAAGAACATGGCCTCATTTTCCATTGGCCTAATAATCATTATATGAGTTCCATCAACGCACCCTATAACTGTAAAATGTAAAGAGCCATTTAAGGATTAATATATGTATTATATAGCAAAAAAATAAACCTCCAGGAATTTTATATTTTTCAAAAAAATATGATGATTTTGTTGAATCCTTCGGCATAAACTTTATTTGTATTGACTGCATTTTTTAATGACTGCAGCAGTAATTTCAGCCACCGTAGTTTGACCCATTGGTGCAGCCCAGTCAGCCCCAACTTGTCTTTGATAGCCACCACCCCCAAGAAGATTTAAAGTTGCAGCCAATTGAAGGATGGGTGGAACATCCGTTGACCTTATTCCAGTTGGTAAATCAAGCAGTCCCAAAACAAACACAAACGCTTCTTTTGATAAGCGAAAGTTTTTCAAAAATCTAAAATACACAATAATAAATGATAGCAATCAACAATGAATATTTATCATTCTATGAATTCTTTCATCGGGTTTGAAAGTTCCATGATATTTGCTTTACTTCTCATTTTTCTTCTTAATAGTTGGACATTTGTGTAATTATTTTCTTCATTTGTGTAGAAAAGTTCTAACGAAGTAAACATTGCACTTCACGAATTTTCCAATTTCACTTTTTTATTTGAATTTATTTAATATATATTATTTTTTCACTAAAGCATTTAATTTATTTGGAGTTGAAGCCGAGGTGCATACCTATGAAAATAACAAAAATGTATGAAAGCGACACCTAAATAGCTGTCACATGAAATTGATCACAAAAAGGTAATTATCAATTTGATAATCACCTTACGTGGACGTAAAGGTATGATTTTGATTGTCAACTATCAACAATCACCTTAGCCGATTCCACCCCAGTTTTATCTTTTCGAAAACTAGCCTGGATGTAACAATCAAATTTGTAGCTGGTAGGTTTGTTTTGGCTTGTAATTGCAAACATAAACATTCAGCTTGACCCGCACACTCAACTTATTTAAGTATCTGAGCCAAAAGATAGCCAATCGTCCGCTGTGCTAATTAAAAAAAAAGATATATTCTGACGCCAGTCAGACAAACCCACATTAGAAGGTAGTGACACTGCTAAACACTGATTTCACTACAATGTTACATTTAACAACAAAAGTTCAACTCACCTCTCTCTTTTGCGCTTAAGTTTAAGTACCTCATTCACTTACATACCTTGTGCTTTTCGTCAAACACGTCGGCCACGAAAAAGGTTAATAGAAAATATATATAAAAATAAGAACAACAAAAGGAGAACCAACGGACTTGGCCTTCGTAAAGTTCAACAGCTTTTCTTGCTAAAGACGCGCAAATATTTTCTCAACAAGAGCACGAAAGAAGCAAGAAAAAAAACTTGGATTCTCAACCATTTGCGTTCCGAATGATGAACTTAATTGAACTAAGAAGGAGAATCTATCTTTTATCCAGATAAATGCGGCACAGCTACATAATCTCATTCATGGTTTCTTCTCATCGACCCGCACCGCACCGCCCACCGCGATGTCGTAAGTAGTTAAAGGGAATGGTTTATTGATTAATAAGACTGCGTTTAAAAGTAAAATTGGGCGTACGATAAATTTAAATTAAAATAAAATGTTACCCGAAATCCTTAACTTTATTTCGGTTAGCTTACCAAGCTGACAAGAAAATGCATGCAGAGATAGTGGCTGAATGATTTTAACGCCCTTGATCTGGTTTTATCGTTATATTAATCAACATTAATCAGCAGCATAAAGTTTTTATTTATTACATCTCGAGATCGAGAGATCTGGGCTTTTGTTAAATATTTGCTTGAGCTTGACGACCATTAAACGACGACGAAATGTCTTCAGGGTGAGTTGCAACGAGCGAGTGAGAATTTCCTAATTGTATGACATTACTCAAACGAGAACTTTTTACACTGAAAGAAATATGAACAATATGCTTGTGATTTATTAGTCGTTTTTCTTTTTTAGCTCCGAGCGGGGCACTGAGCTGTCAAAAAAAGAACTGTGTTACTTTTTTAGCTCGGAGCGCTCTGAGCACAAAATTTGTATTTCTTTTTTATCTCTGAGCTAGCTCAGGGCTCGCTCGATGAGCTCGATTAAAAATGACCGAGCACATCGAGCGAATATATAATATCGACATAACCTCGATGACAAACAAGAACATCAAAAAGAGGGGAGTATGTTCGTAGAGTATGTTTAAAATAGATGTCTGTTTGCAAAAACATTTGTGATGCAAATCTTAACCTATGGTTGTGAATTTTTTTATAATTGTAGCTATGATTCTAAACGTAGACTTAGTATCGTGTTTAACAGCATAGTGCGCTATATGTATTTGGACTACGTCGTTTTGCTCGTATTTCTAACTATTCAAAGTACTTGTAAACTGGCGATCACAAGGATGAGGCCATACATTTTGCAATCGATTTTCGGTCTTTATACCCGTTGGAAATTTTATACCCAGGAACTTTTACTACCTGCGAACAGGTAGGTACATATTTTCGCAACAGTAAATCATAAAATTAAAGGGTAAATAAGAAACGACCGCTGGAATTCCCAAAGATCAAACAATGAACTACTTGAATAGCGTATAAAGAGATGCACACTGAGATGAGGCCACATGCAAAATCTTATAAAGAAAGGAAAATGTTTAAATTTTATGGTTTTAAAGCATTTATTTATTATGTTTTTCTACATTCATAATGAGTATGTTCGCCATTTTTCGATATGACCTCTACAAGACGGATCATACAGATTTTTATAAATAATTAAGAGAAATTTGGGTCCGGCCATCTCGAAAAGCTTCGATTAAAGTGTCCTTGTCTTCAAATTGTCTGCCGCCTTCATACACTTTACGAGATAACCATGCCCAAACATTTTCGATTATGTTTAAGTCCGGTGAATAGGGCGGCCATGGCAAAAGTTCCACGTCTTCTGATTGAATTCAACTTCCAACAACCCTGGATCTGGAAGTGTGGATAGGGCATTGTCTTGTTGGAATATTCAAGACAGGGGTTCGAAAATGTTTTTCACTTTTGGAAATGACCGTTGCAGGAAGTTGTTGTAGTTGTAGTTGTTTCCGTTCATTGTTGTGGGCAAAAACTCTAATTCGATTGTGCCATAGTGGCATCATTAGACGTGATGTACGGCTGTGATGTCTTGCCAAAATAAGATCCTCCTTTCGTAGATCATGGAAATAAAAGTTGCAACCATCGGGGCCGCCAAGGTTAAACTTTTTTACATCCGAAAAGACAACGCGTTTCCATTCACTGATCCAAGTGACATGTACTCTTGCAAGATTCATTCGATGCTTCTTGTGTACTTGCCTCAAAACAGGTTTCTTTTTAAGTTTTCTTCTTTGTATAGTACCACTTTTTTCTATTATCCTTCGGACCGTTGCTATGCTGGCTGATATTCCGCTGTTGGCCCTTATTTTAGTCACTGGTAGAGTAGAATTTGAGGCAAGCCGTGGAATAACCCGCTTTTCTCGCAATGTTGTTGCTACTGCCGTGGGTTTTTTTTTTTATTTTTCCCATAGTGTTATAGATCCGCAAGATAACTGTTTACAACAGTCTTACTTCTATTTAGCCTACCTGCAATTTCTCGTCCTGAGAGTCCTAACTCCTTAAAGGCATCTATTTTTCCTCTTTCTGTCTTTCCGGGACCCATTTTTTTTCACTAAATAAAAACAGTTCTTTGCAACGCTTTTTTAATATTCTTAATAAAACTTTGAACAAAATCGCTGATGTGAACTCCTGCAACGAAATATTCACAATGGCCTCATCCTAGTGCGCATCCTTTTATACGCTTCTGAAGTAGTTCATTGTTTGATCTTGGGAAATGTCAGCGGTCGTTTCCTATTTACCCTTTATTTTGATGACTTACTGTTGGGAAAATATGTACCTGTTCTCAGGCAGTAAAAGTTTCCGGGTAGATATACAATTTCCAACGGGTATAAACACTGAAAATCGATTGCAAAATCCTTGTCCTTGTGATCGACCTTGGTCGTGACTCTGAATTACGCATCAAGAATTTAAGGTATAAATTCCATGTTTGTGGCAAAAAAAATCAAAAGAATATTACTATAGCAGCATATTTTTATGGAATATTAGGTTCTTAGGGATGACGACGAAATTGTTGTTGATAACTTTAGATCATAGTATCATCTTATTTCCACAAGAAATAATATATCGCACCTCTACTAAAACAACGACGTAAGTGCAAAAAATTGATTTTCTGAATTAAGTATGTAAAAAGCATCAAAAATTATAGTTCTTTCCGATAAAACAAAGACCTACTTGATAAACACTACCTTTGCCACTAGGGGGAATATGCGTCTTTGTTCTGCTCCGTTCTAATACACCGTCATTGGAAAAAAAATTGGAACAACAATGACATATCAGAAATTTGTGTCTTGAATCTCGTAGGTGAAACCACTCAATCAGTTCAAACAAAGACTGAAGTGTAGAAGATGTAGGCCGTTTTTTATTTATTTATTTTTTCGATTTTTAGTGTAACAAAGACGTAAGTGTTCATTATGTCAGTTTTAAACAATATAATTAGTTATTTTCATTTCGTTTTCAGTGGAACAACGACATAAGTGCTTATTGTGTCGTTGCTGTCAAACATTTTTTTTTATTTTGGTTACTTTTTTTCTACTATTTTTTTTAAAAGTGAATTACTACACCAGAAAGGTGTCAAATTTTCTTTATGTTACAACTAACTTTAATTATTTTAAGAATTGTGTTCCTTTTTTTTAATAAAAACGATTTAAAAAATTTCAAATGCGTTTTTCTTAGAATCAACATTTTTACACCTACGTCGTTGTTTTGGTAGAGGTGCGATATGTAGTAGCAGATTTTCTAAAACGACTGTTTGATTAGTTTGATTAGTGTTCTTCTTTTTCCTCATCCTTAAGACCGAAGTTATTATCAGGATTAAAGAGCCAATAACACTTCCACTTTAACGATGTCTTCTTGTTGGTCCGCCTGTAGTGTTCGCCGGATTGTCCTTAAATAAATATCGGCAAGCGTTTCGGTTTCGCATCACTTGTTCACTAAGGCAAATCAAATGCTGGTGTTATTGCATTTATGTGATTACATTTACATTTATATTTTGTTTTAAGGGCTGCCTCTTTCTATGATTTCGTCGCGTGCATGGTCCGTTTAGGACACCTTATATATTGAATGTTGTCAACCCATGGATTTGAATGTAGACTTTTCACATAGGCTCAAGATATAAAATATATAGCCAATATCCTTCGTAACAATTCGCCCAAACAAAGCCTTTTGTCACACCCAATTTAGGTTTCAAAAGTAGTTTTCTGACAAAACCGAAAAAAGGTTCAAAATGAAAACCGGCTCTCATCGCAATGCCAAGCCCAATTTCAAGAATAGAAATATGGATAGATATGGTATCCTACAGTTCTCACAAGCGGGCTTAAGCCCCTTTCCATATGTTTATACCCTATTCTAAGGGTATATTAATTTTGACGCATCGTTTGTAACATACCTTAATATTGCCCGTAGACCCCTAAAAGTTACTATATTTATGATCAGCATCGATAGTAATGTCGATCTAGCCATGTCCGTCCGTCCGTCCGTCGGCAAAAATTAGGCCTTTAAACTGCGCCTAGAGAGCTGACATTTTAACCATATACTCTCTAGGGTCCCGAAATAATCAAGTTTACGAATTTTTGAAATCCGCCCACAGACACAAACTCAAAAAAACAAATTTTGGAAAAAATCGAATTTTGAGCTAGAAAGTTGAAATTTTTTTTATAAGATCTATGACTCCTAACATTGGTTGGGAGATAAAATTTTCAAAATCCGCCCACTGGCACGCCCACAAATAAATAAAACAATTTTATTGAAAAACCAAAATTTGAGCTAGGGAGCTGAAATTTATAATATATACTCTCTAGGGGCCCTTTAAGCTCATGTGGAAATATTTTCAAAATCCGCCCTCTGATACGCCCACAATTTAAAAAAAAAACTTTTTTTGAAAATCCAAAGTTTGAGCTAGTATTAAGTGATTGGGCACCTTCATAGCTATCATGTAAGTTAACGCTAATATATAAGTTCTATCATTGTTAAGCCCGTCGACGAGGGTAATTGATATATAAAATCAATAATGAAAGAGGAAGTATTTATCCGTTCGTGATATTCCTTTGTTAATAGCTAAGTAATATAATAAGCGATAAAACTCATTGGCGACCGAGACATTGCGAAATCGTGCGTGTACATTATAAAAAATAGTGTATAATCCAAATACTACGCACCAAAACTTGAATGAAACTCCAATTCATTCAGACATTCTACCATTGACGGTCAATCTAAAACCACGGACCTTACAAAAGTTCAGGTTTATACAGAACGCGGTAAAATTGACAGTTAAAGTCTTGGGCGTTTATTAGAGTCTCATATGGGTTTCGGACCTCTCACTTGGTCATGAAGCATATAAATCACATCAATGCATTTATTTTCCTAGTACCCTTCACATCCGATGGTCCAGTCACTATACGTCACGCGAATAGGCATCCATTGTAGGAACTATACAATTTCTGACAGCTGTCATAATTTCGAAATAAACAAATTTCTCACAGTGCAAAACCAAGTGTAACAAAGTAAACCCGACCAATTACAATTTCTATAATGAGTGTAACCATTCCGTATACACTTTGATAAGCAGGAGCCCCGAGCTTAAACATTCAATCAATTGTTTGTACACGACCCTCGTTAAACAATGAAACAATCCGCCGTCATCGCCGGCTTTATGCAGTCGTCGCTGTCTCGTGCAATTGAGGTCACAGTCATCGATCACTCCCAGAGCACAAGAGAGTTCTAGCCAGAACTCCATCTGTCATTCCAAAGCGTCTGTCATAAACGCATGTTTATTGCACTATATTCGATTTGACATTTATTACCATAATAGTTGAAAGTCGTCATATTGGCTGGTGGCACAAATTCGAACAATTGCCATTGGCACCAACCGAGTCCTGTTTGTTTTCACTTATAATCCATTAATGAGCTTTTCATACAATGTATCCCCCCACCCCCCAGTCGGCGCAGTAATTCCGAAGCGTTTCTGTCCCAGTTCTGCTGATCACTTGCTAGATCGTGTTGATATTTAATTGTAATGCGATGGTGGTCCGCCAAAGTTAGTGATGTAATTGATGCAACTCGCTCGCTGACCTACAACACCATTGGCATATAGCTGCCAATGTTTGACGGCGGCGTCAGTGACGAACTCAACCTCCAGCATGCATCTTCTGTTTTGGCATCTGATGCGAGCGATAGATTGCAATCTAAAGTGCTTAACATTGTTTTCAATTGGCGCGACGCGAGCAGCATGGGGTATCTATGCCGACTAATCCTGTGTCATGATGCATGTTCATTGCAACAATTGACACTGTCACACTTACTGACAGCGCACAATGTGTGTGACTCGTTCGTCTGGTGCAGACTAGAGATTCAAAAAAAAAATGATTTATTGGCGAACAGATAGCGCGATTCAATTGCGAAAAGTTGCGGCTTGGCAGCGATGAACAAATTACATTTTGTTTATAGCTTCTCTGAATTCGTATTAAGTGATTGAGTACCGTTGAGGCAATGTAGTCATTCAGAATATGCTGATGAGATGTCATATCTTGACAGAGGACTCGCACATTACAAAACTACAAAAGGGCCGGGCCGCACAGGGACGGGACCACAGTGTCAGTCGCATAAAAGCCAATCGGTTTATCGAAACGCTCATTCTTATGTAGATTAGATAATAGAATTCGATTTTTGAATTTTAAATCGTAAATTATGAAGATAAAGACATCGAGCTTACCAGAAGTTCTGTCATAACGAGTTACGAGGTGACAGCATCGTCGGTATAGGGAAGAGATTTCCATAATCTATTGGGAACACCCACTTAAGAGTGATGTTTGTTTGAAGGACAAATCGAATTTAATTTAATACTTATGCATAGCACATTATGTTGCGAAACAAAGGGATTACGAATTTGATGTGGTAGTTAACACTTCCGATGCGGTTTCCGAATAATCCGTGGGTTTGACAAATTGCCAGTTTAGCATATCAATAGCCATGATCAACAAGTTGATTACGGGATTAGGGCTACTGTACAGAAAATGGGATTAAGGGAACGCACCTATTTAAAAAGGAATTCAAAGAAGTAGTTATTGATCAATAATAAATTGTTGTCAGTAGAAGCAGATACATATGCATTCAAAGAACCAAAAATATAGGTGATTCCACAAAAAGAAAAACCACACAAAAGCTCAGGAAATGTGAAGTTGGGTTAAGTAAAGTTTTTTGTTTTAAATTGATGTTACTATGGACGGGTTCACATGTAAGGCAAGGTGAGTGTTCATCCGAGAGAAATTTGTATAATATTTTATGACACACATGAAACAAATGGAAGAGGAACACAAGAACGGACGTCAAAGTTACGCACCCGATATTTTATAGCAGAAACAGATTAATGTCTCATTTCCGACTTCAACTTTGACAAAAGACGAGAGCTCAGCGTTTAAAGTCGAGTCAAACCCATTGAAAAATACAACTTCGAGACCGAAACAACAAAAGAGACCATTCTTTCAAAATAGAAACAAGAAAGAAAGTTCGCTAAAAATATTAGCATTTGTATTTTGGAAAAACTGAAAACAGCGTCGCTAGGTTGGTGGGATTTGCACTTCAACTTCGAATTTGGGATTTACGTTTAACGTTGAAGTCGAAGTTGAAGTTGAGGTGCTAATGTGTTCCATCCCACTTAAAAGCATCGGTTCTAAGACGATTCTAATACATACTACGTTTCCACCAAAAAATAAACCCAGATTAAAGGCAAACGATTACAAATTAATCTTCAGGTGTTTCCACTAAAAAAAAATAGATTAATCTGACGTTTGGCTCTCTGGCTCTCATTTTAACTTCCACATTGAGAGCCTGAATGACGTTTTAACAGTGTAATATGTAAATATTAAACGTCAAAAAAAGTAAAAAAAATTCAACAAATTTTGATTTCAATTTATTTATTGATATATTTATTTAGGGAGCGTATCGGAATCCCGCTTTTCAAAAATCCCGAAAAAAAAGTTTTAAAATCCCCTCTACTAAAATACTGTTTTTTTTAAAATCCCGTCTTTTAAAATCCCGCTTGTTCAAAATCCCGATCTATTATAATTCCGCTTTTTAAAATCCCGCCAAATCCCGCTAATCCCGTTTTTTTTACAAAACATTCGTAATGGAAGTAGACAAGTGCAGTACTCTCCTAACTTTTGGTTTGTGTATAACAGTGCAGAAAAACAATTCCCGAGAAAACAAAATAATGCTGAAGCGTGGCATCGCAGACTCAAAGTTTTGGTTTGACGAAAAAGTGCTTTCTTGTATAAACTCATTGCAGATTTGAGAAAGGAAGCAATTGTTGCACCACACTGATAATGAAAATTACGAAATGGACAAGAAAAATTATATAAAAAAACTATTGTTATAAAGTCACGCGCTGTAAAAAAATTAATGAGAAATGGAAAAAAAATGAGTAAAATAGGTTTTTTGCGTTGCATTGCTTATAATACACTTGAACTAATAAAATAAAAAAATTTGTTAATGGTTTGAAGTTTTTTTTGTTCCCTTTTGCAGAATATACATTACTTTATATTTTTTTTTTAAATTATTGAAGATTGTCATATTTATTACTTAAAAATTTGTTTTGATATTATTTATTCCTTATTTTGTTACTTCCTCTAAAAATGATAAATAAACTGCATTTCAAAAAAACACTCATTGCTTAATTTATTTTAATTTTCTTATTATCCCGTTTTTACAATCAAAAGTAGTTGCTTTATTTTAAGAAATCGCGTGATTTTTAAAATAAAGCAACTACTTTTGATTGTAAAAACTGGATAATAAGAAACGGGATTATAAAAAACGGGATTATAAGAGGCGGGATTTTAAAAGGCGGGATTTTAAAAAAGCGGGATTATAAAAAGCGTGATTATAAAAAGCGGGATTAAAATAGCGGGATTTTAAGAATCGGGATTATAAAAAGCGGGATATCGAACCCAACCCATTTATTTATCTTAGCTTAATTAAATGTGAGTGGCAGTAGATTGCAAATGTTGTCAGCGCACCTTTATTTTCCAAACCAATATGAAGGTGTTCATGCTTGCATTGGCCAAGAGAAGTCGATATTACCGAATAAATGTCTCTATATATGTTTGTATTTTTGGTTGTCACGTAGAAGTGAGCCTGCAGATGCCGTGGATTACTTCAATAATCCAAACAAAGGAATATTTAGGCATTTATTGATATTATTCATTATCTGCAATGTAATAAAAATTTGATTATAATATATACATCCATTAATACTTACTTCCCAAGAGATTTGGTATATCCAAAACAACTGCATGGCACGCGGACGCAATGACATAAATAAAATGTCAAATGCAGCTCTGCCTGTTTTGTATTTGTGACATCCCGAGCTGTGGAGAGTGTGTTCACAAACCGCACTCTACATGTAAATCTGGTCAGCTTAGGAGATTAATTTTTAATCTCCTTTTTATGAGATTAATTTTTATATGATAAATCTCAAGATTTATACGAGATTAACGAAAATTAATCCTAATCTCGGAATTAATCTCCGGTGGAAACATAGCATAAGACGGTTTCAAGATGTTTGTCAAAGTCGAAGTCGGGGAGGCTGTGTTGATCTGTTTCTACCATTCGAATTTTTTGATTTGCTCGCCCCCGCTTAAGGCCCAGTTATAGCAAAACGTAAAAGGTGGAACGGTAAAGAATTGAAACGAAGACATCACAAGAACGATTTGTATCATTTCTGAAAATTGACTAAGAAGTTGAACAGAAAAATTAATAAATTCGATGTCTAGCCAACTTAATGTTTAATTTTTTTGTAATTATTTTTTACAAATTAGTTGAATTATTCATAAGCAAAATTTTAGGACAAAGATTTTGTCGATCTATTGATTTTAATGGACCGAAATAGCAAATCAAAATTTTAATTTTACGTATGGCTATAACTTTGGCTTTACCTAGGGCCGGTTGATACGTAAAAAAATTGGTGTTCATATGAAATTTCTTCATCGATTTGTGACGTTCTCTTTTGTGTTCCTCTTTGACTCGGGTTTTCTGTGTCATAAGCAGGTATATACTCAGGGATCTCTACACACAGCACACACATAATGGCAGAATTATGAGAAAAAATTGTTCCGACAAGAAATAGGATACGATGGTATTGCCATTCTCATTAGTGTTTTGTTTTAAGATCCCAAGTTGGATGTAGTTTAAGAACAGGGTAATTAGAAAACAATCCTCGCCCGTTCTTAAATGACATGTGTATGCATTATTATATGGAGACGTAACTCATCTTCAATAAATTATAAGAACGAACGAACTAAACAGAAAGCAAACAATCTACAATTTTCGCATTTTTCATTTTCAAATGCAAGCATAGAATTTTCACCATCAAATGCTTGATCCCAGCCGTTTCAGTCAGTCGGATGTTTCATATAAGGCGTTTTTCCTATTTGTTCAGAGCAGAGTCTGAGTTGTCACAAAAAGTCCGTGTTTTTTGTTCAGCTTTGACACTTCAGAGCGTTGAAACTGTATTTCTTTTTTCGTTCCAAGCTTATTCAGAGCGCGCTCTTTGAGCTCAGAATAAATTCACTGAGCAGTCTGAGTAAAAAACTGAGCACAGCCAGGTAGAGTCTGAAAGGAGGGAAAATAAAGGATAGCGGAATCGAAAACAATTAGAAATGCAGTCTGGGGTTGTTTTCTGTCGTTGAAAGTAATACAATCTAATAAAATAATTCGTGTTTAAAAAATAAAGCTGATTTCTAATGAAATGATATCCGAGCGCTTAGGTGTGTTTCATAAGAAAATCAAATAAATCTGAGCACAATCGGTTCAGAGCATGCTGTACTTGCTAACGCTCTGTTCTGTGCTCTGCTCTGTACTTAAATAGAAAAATGCATTTTCAATCGTGTCTCTTAATTGACAAAATACGGAAAACACAAAAAGGAATTGAAGCCAATCTGAATAAATTTCTCTCGTAATACCATTTTACCTTTTGGTAGCTGAAATTTTCTTTCAGTATACCTTTTTAAGTTTTGACAGATGACAGTTCAATGCTACGTTTTGCACATTCTAAAAAAGTAATTGCAGTTGCGTGTGAATTTTGCTGAAAAAAGCTGATTAGCAACGCAAATTTCAACTCAATCACTTCCTATGTAATTAAATGGGAGACCAAACGACGTTACTGCTAACGAACTCGTTGGTAACTCGTTTGTTATCATTCTAGGCGGCCGTCGAGACATTTTTTAGTTTTTTATACCCTATTCTAGGGGTATATTAACTTTGACGCATAGTTTGTAACATACCTTAATATTGCCCGTGCCCGTAGACCCCTAGAAGTTACTATATTTATAATCAGCATCGATAGTAATGTCGATCTAGCCATGTCCGTCCGTCCGTCCGTCCGTCGGCAAAAATTAGGCCTTTAAACTGGACCTGGAGAGCTGAAATTTTAACCATATACTCTCTAGGGTCCCGAAATAATCAAGTTTACGAATTTTTTATATCCGCCCACAGACACGCCCACAAACTAAAAAAAAAAACAAAATTTTGGAAAAAATCGAATTTTGAGCTAGAAAGCTGAATTTTTTTTATATATGATCTATGACTCCTAAAACTGCTCGGGATAAAAAAATTTCAAAATCCGCCCTCTGACACGCCCACAAATAAATAAAACAATTTTTTTGAAAACCCAAAGTTTGAGCTAGGGAGCTGAAATTTATAATATACAGTGCCTTGCCATATTATTAGACCCAAGTAAAAAAAAATCTTTTTTTTTTTTTAAATTATTTAAAAAGTTTGAAGTAGGCTTCTTTTATTTTTCATTATATTTTGCGTTACCTAGGTAATTATTAGGCTATATTTGAGACTTCTTTACGGTATTATGCAACATTTGAAGTTTCTATTAAGTAGTGAATGGTTGTGTGACTAAAAAGTTCAAAAAGTGTCTTAAAATTAATGGCATATAAAAGTTATTTCTGTCAAATAAAGCTCGTGTTTTTCGGTAAGTTTTGATGTTTTACTTTTGTTTATGGGTAAAACTATGCATACAGATAGTCATTATATTAAAAAAAAAAAATTTTTAGTATTCAATCGTTCGAAAGATGGGAAAAGGGTCAGACCTCTCCCCGAAGAAAGTCGGCCAAGTTGTTGGCCTATTAAAGGCATCCAACCTATCCCAATATGATATTGCGGGTGTAGTTGGAGTGTCGCGAAGTTCTGTTAAGAATATTAAAAAAAATGGATCTTGGGGTGTCTTTAAGCCCGAAGAGGAAGGGTAATTGCGGTAGGCCTCGCAACACAACCCCCAGAACAGACCGCAAAATTCGGGATATTTGCACGGCAAATCGAAAATTACCAGTTCCCCTGTTGGCGAAAAAGGTTTCCGATGAAGGAATTGGAATTTCCCAGCGAACAGTGCAGCGTAGATTGGCTGAAATCGGTCTTTTTGCCAGAAAACCAGCTCGAAAACCAAAGCTGACTGCCACCATGATTAGAAAGCGTTTCGACTGGGCTCATAAATACAAAAAATTCACTGTTGAAGATTGGAAAAAGGTAATAAAATAAGACAAACTTAAAGCCAATAAGGTCATAAAAGTACAACTAATTTTTAACCTTAAAATCGCTATTTCTTTAACTTCGCAGGTTTGTTTCTCTGACGAATCTGTTTTCCAAGTAATGATGGAAACAAAACGAAGTTTGTCAGAAGGAGAGCGGGCGAACAAAATAAACCAGAGTGCATTGTGCCCACAATTAAACATCCCCCATCCATAATGATTTGGTCAGTTATTTCTGGGAAAGGCACAGGGCGGCTCTATCTGGTTGAAAAGACTATGCGGCAGGATCAATACAAGAAGGTCCTGGAAACAAGGCTGCTACCGCAGCTTCAAGAATGGTTTTCTGTGGACAAGCAACCCATTTTTATGCATGATGGGGCTCCCTGCCACAAAGCCAAGATCATAACTGCCTTTCTCCAAGAAAGGAGCATCAACGTTTTGGATTGGCCAGGAAATTCCCCGGACATGAATCCGATTGAGAATGTTTGGGAGCTCTTGAAGCGGGCGGTGGCTAAAAGTGCCATAACCACGAAAAGGCAGCTGATGGAGAAGATCATTATCGAGTGGAATCACAACCCACATATCCAAGTAACCGTGCAATCTTGCATAGAAAGCATGCCACTGCGAATTAAGGCACTTATAGCTGCAAAAGGAGAGCACACCAAATATTGATTTTGATAGGAAATGCATGCATCCCCAACTCTTAAATAAAAAAAATAAATCAATATTAATTAACTAGCAAAACCTTTCCGTCTTTTTTTTTTATTCCTGATATTATATATTATAGTAAACAAATTCAATCTAGAATATATTTATTACAAATTTAGTCACAGCAACCATTTAAGAGAAATTTTTTTTTTTTATGCTGGGTCTAATAATATGGCAAGGTACTGTATACTCTCTATGGGCCCTTTATGCTCATGTGTAAATATTTTCAAAATCCGCCCACTATTTTTTCCTTTTTTTTGAAAATTCCTTTATGCTCATGTGTTAATTTTTTTTAAATCCGCCTACTGACACACCCGCAATTAAATAAAACAATTTTATTTGAGCTAGTTTGAGCTAGGGAGCGTTTTTTTTGATAAAATACTTTAAATGTTATATAACAAAATATGTAGAGCGTTCTTAACAATTCAACCATACTTAGACTTTTGTCACGCCCACTTATGAGGGATAGGAATAAGAATAGGGTATCCAACAGTTCGCCCAAGCGGACTGTAGCCCGTCCCTATGTTTTTTTTTCCTATGGTTGTCCTTGTTTCAATTCTTATTTTCTCCTTGCGTGCGGATGTTACCAACGACCACAATCTAATATTAAGGGTATTCAATTATTCATGCAAAGTCGTTAGCTTACCATTTTCCTAAAAGTGTAAGTATGCGACAAAAGTTTCATAAACACTCCTAAAAACTGCTTGCGTTAATGATGGTAAATCCATCACCTGTTAGATACGCGCCTTTGTTTCATCTGGAAATAGCGACATAGGGCAGCCTAACTGCAACACGACCGCTGATTTGTTGAAAAAGTTTCCCGCGCTTACCATCTTGATTTAGACACACAATTAGGGTCCAAAGCTTACACCTTGTTGCAAAATATTTCTTATACACGTCGTAAACTTCCGAAGTGTTACAACGTTGCATGAATACCCTTATTTTATTTAAGAGAGAAGAAACTTCTGACTTAATTAACAGTTGAGTTATATGAGATAGTCGACCCGCCCAATTCTCTCTTTCAATTCCCTATCGGTGAATTCATATATATGTATACTTGAATCATAAAGTGGGGTAAGCTTACACCATAGATAATAGATATACGAGTACGTTAATTTTTATTAGTGCTGCCCATTGATAGAGAAATGGCATTAAGAAAAAAGAAAACAAAATACCTTGTTACGTTTGCTACGTATTCAGGTAGAACGTCCCTTTTTTTTATTGGCCTCGTCTTCATAAAAAATGTTGTCCAGAGAAGACCCGTGTCTCCTCTCACAGGACCATTTCCACTCTTTAACCCGGGCTTCATGAATCGTGCTACAAAATTGTAATCAATCGGAGTTTCATTTCCATCACTGCTGTAAGTTATAGCCTGCTTTGTTTGACGAACATGGTATTAAGAACGATAAGACCATATGACTTGCACATGCCTAGGATATCTTCACCCGGAGAGTTTATGATGTTGCCTTATCGAAGTCCCCCATGACATGATGAAACAAATTCTGTTCCTTCCGTGTTCCATCCCTCAGCAGAACATCTTGTTAGCTTTTGTCCTAACATTTAAGAAATGCACCCGATTTCCGTTGTTTCACCATTTCGTTTCTTGACCACGCAAAATGTGCACGCATAAAAACTCCTGGATAACCTCAATGCAACAACAAAATCATTTAATTGACCTCACTGATGAAGTGATCGGAAATCGGGAGGACTGCCAATATTCGTTGAACTCGAAACGGCGAACCCCACAGGCGGACCAGTAGCGATGCCTTAAAGTTGGAGGTTTATGATGGCGCAGGGTAATAATCCACGAAAAGTCCACGGGAATTAATTCCACACAGAAAGTCAAAAAAAACCCTTAACGGAAAATAATCTCACTTTACGTTACCCAACGTGAGAAATAATATCAGTCGAAAATCAGCGGAATTATTTTCCTCGGACAAAGTAAATAAGTGAAGTACCTATATAAGTTCTCAGGCAATACAAACAAATTATTGGCTTTTAAAAAGGTAGATAGGGGTGCCGTGACATAAGTAAAAAAATAAATATATATTAGGCATTTAAAAATACATTAAAAAATAAGCAAACAAAACGAGAATAATTAACGCAGGAAATGTTTTATTCGCTATTTCGCATTCCAAAAGTTCGAATAGTTCGTAAGTTCATAAATGTACAACCAAATGTATAACCAAATGGGAAAGTGCCCCGGGGATAATTCAAAAGTCGAAAAATAAGGACCACCCTAATAGGTACATTATATTATTTTTGGAGAAAAAACATATCTTAAACAAAGAAATGCAGTCCATAAAGCTGGAAGTAGAAATATTGTTACGTCACGAAAATAAGTAAAACCTTCAACCTTCAGTTTTCAAAAATGTGGTCTATATCAATTAGTATAGCAATCGTCTTATCGTTTTCTTTTTTCGCAACAAATAAAAATCTCGAGAACTTCTTGAAAAGCTATCACTCATTGTGTTCTCAAATCATTCAATCAAAGCACATAACATTCATTCGAGATATGCATTGCATATGAAATACGAATGCGATTGTTTTGTATTGTATGTGCAGTGGGGTCATCAGTAGATGACAAGCACTTAGACCTATTGGTCCATTGTAGTTCAGCATAGCTGCCCGCTCGCTGGTTATTGGCGATTAGTAAGATACAGTGAGGGAGAACCTACCAGTAGCCTTGGCAAAGCGAAGAATATTAGCAAGTTCAATGTCCCCCATCTCATCTTCGTTAACGAATTGTTTGCCTATAGTGGTGAGCCTCGTTCTGGCGAAAGCCGGACATTCACAGATGAAGTGAGATACCGTTTCATCTGCCTCCAGGCAGCACTCACATATGCTCGAGCTCCTAATGTGGATGGTTTTGAGGTGCTCGTTAAGAGGACTGAAACCGGTGATGAGACCAATCAAGGATCTCAAGTCTTTCCTGTCTTTCCTGCAAAAACTTAGCTCTGCTGATTTTCGGACCGTCCACTATCTTCTTCGAATACCTGCATGAGACCAGGTCATGCCAGTATTCGGAATGTTGTTGGCGTAGAGCCGAATTCATTTCACGTTTGTGGACGGATGAGCAGCATCCTATGGATGGTTGTGGGCCAATGAAGGCTGTTGAAGAGCCCTTCCTGGCCAGAGCATCCGCTCTTTCATTACCCTGGATACCTGTGTGCCCAGGAACCGAGGCGAGTGATACCGAGTTACATCTACCCAGACGGTCAAGCTTAACCATTGTTTCCTCAACTATTTTTGAGTTGAGAGAAGCAGCCGAACAGGCTTTGATAGCGGCTTGGCTATCTGAGCAGATGTATAAAGTTTTACCCTTAATCCTTCTCCTTAACAGGATATTGGCGGTAGTGGCAATCGCAAAGATTTCTGCCTGAAAAACAGTTGTTTGTCTACCCAAGGCTGCAGATAGATTTATCCGACAGTCTCTAGAGTAGACCCCGGCTCCGGAGATACCGTCAATGAGTAAGCCATCGGTATAGACGATGACATCACCCGGCCTAAAGCCATTCCACCCCTCACTGTTCCATTCCTGCCGTTCAGGAAGGATGACCTGAAAACGGCGCTCAAAGACTTGCTTCATGCCCACAGTGTCAAGTGCTCCTCCCCGATGGCCAGGTAGGCTGTCATAGAGAGCTCTGTACCTAGCACCTCTGGCCCCATCGCCGAGATTGGCCTGCCATCCAAGTACTACACACATACGGTATAGTGATTTTCTGGCCTCACTCTCAGCAAGGAACTGCAAGGGAGGTAAACAGAGCAACACTTCCATAGCAGCAGTGGGAGTTCCTCTCATCGCACCTGTAATGCATATGCACGCAAGGTGCTGTAGCTTCGACAGTTGACGTTTCAGAATGTGAGCTCTAGCCCACCATACAATCGCACCATACATAAGGTATGGCCTAATGATGCACGTGTAAATCCAGTGAACCAGCCTGGGACTAAGTCCCCAGGTTCTGCTGAACATCCTACGGCACTGCCAGAGAATGTTTGTTGCCTTCGAAATCCTAGCAACCAAATGTTCAGAAAAGTTAAGCTTTGGATCTAACACAATACCCAGATACTTAACCTTGCTTGGTAGCTTCAGTTGAGTGCCCTGGAAGTAAGGCCACCTCACTTGAGGTATTGCCCTTCTACTCGTGAACAGCATCATCTCAGTCTTCGCGGGGTTGACTGACAGAGCTTGCTCGCGGCATCAACTCCAACACTATTGAGCGCTGTTTCCATCCGCTCACAAAGAGTTGGTAAAAACCTGCCGCTGACAATAATGCACACATCATCAGCGTACTCAATAACAGGGTGACCTTTCCCATCAAGTCTTCTCAACAAGGAGTCGACCAACAGGTTCCACAATGTAGTGGAAAGTACACCGCCCTGCGCAAAGCCTTTAACAGCGCGCACAGTTCTGACGCAGCCGCCAACAGCAGCTGTAACTTCTCTGCTCCTAAGCATTTCCAAGATCCATTCCACAGTTGTAGAATCGACGCCCTTCAGTGTTAAGGCAGACTCAATTCTGCAAAAGGTGGGATTGTCAAAGGCACCCTCAATATCCATGAAGACAGCAAGAGCATAGTTCTCGCGGTCGAGCGCCCTACGCACTCTGGCCGTCAGATCCGTTAATGTCGTCTCAGTGGGCTTGCCTTTTTGATAGGCGTGTTGGCTATCATGACTACCCAGCGAAGCTGGAATACTCTTAAGCCGTACGTCAATCAGCTTTTCAAGGCCCTTTAACAGAAATGATGAAAGGCTAATAGTCCTGAAGCTTTTGGGAAGATCATAGGCGGCCTTTCCCGGTTTGGGAATGAAAACCGCCCTAGCTCTTTTCCAGGCCAAAAGAATATGTCGCAGAGCCACGCTAGCTCTGTAGATTATAGTTAGCAGTGTGAGCAAAATCTACCCTTTTGCAAGAGTATGGGATAGATGCCATCAGGTCCAGGAGTCTTGAAAGGAGAAAAGGTCAGGATAATGACTCTCGCCCTCTCTCTCGTAACAATGCTCGCCGCGACCCGCCACTGCTCAGTGGTAGCTCTGCTTTTGTTTGGCTACACGCAACTATCCACGGCTTTGCAACCAGGAAATTGCATGTCCATTAGCAGTTGAAGTACCTCCTCATTGGAGTTGGTCGAGGTGCCATCAGCCTTCCGAAGGACGTCAAGCCTGGCTCCCGGATCAGCTGAGAGGACTCTCTGCAATCTCGAAACCGAGCTAACATCCTTCAGTTCTCCGCAGAACCTCTGCCAAGATACCTTCTTAGCGCTCTTAATTTGCCTCTTGTACTCCTTCTGCGCATCCGCATGAGAAGACCAATCGGCTACAAGGTTAGACTTCCTGGCCCTGTTAAACAGCCTCCCCACTCTTTTCGTGAGAAGGGATAGCTTAGCGTTCCACCATCCGGTTGGTTTCGCACCGACAGCCTCCTTCTCCGGGCAAGCAGTATGAAAGGCCGTAATAATACCGCTGTGTAGCGTGTCGGTCGCCTTATCCAAGTCGTCGCTACTAAGGATCCTGATAGGCAGGGAACCTATCTGACCCCGCAACTCCGTGGAATAGACGTCCCAGTCAGTGCGTCGGATATTCCTGATTTTGCTTCTGATCGGTCGATCTGCACTTAACTTAAAAATAACATACCGATGGTCAGATGCAGTTTCTTCTCTTGAAACCCTCCAGCCCGAAATGATGCCATATGCTGCAGCGGTTGCTACTGTCACATCAATAACTTGCCGCCTCAGCCGAGTGACAAAGGTTGGCTCATTACCAGTGTTCAGTATATCGAGCTGGCTGGCAGCAAAGAAGTTTAGTAGGGATTCACCCCTGCTATTTGAGTCAGTACTACCCCAAACGCGATGATGCGCGTTCGCGTCCATACCAACGATCAAATGCTTGTTACCTCGTCGGGATGCTCGACAAGCCTTACCAGTTCCACCGTTGGAGGTGGGGCCAGTGAGTCAAATGGGAGGTACACTGAGGCTAAAATAATCTCAGTAACCAACCCTCCTCGCTTAAGACACATTTTAATAGCTGTACAGTCTCGAGAACTGAACTCAGGCATAAGACTAGCATCTAAGCCCTTTGCTACAAAGATGCACGTGCGAGTATTAACAATCCCAGGCTTTACAAAAATTGCTCCTGGTACACCCGAGATGCCACTTACCGCCCCCTTATACATATAAGGTTCCTGTATGAGGCACACCTCTGTATGCAGTTTTCCAAGACGACGACACAATGTAGGTGAAGCCGCCTTGGAATGTTGCAAGTTAATTTGAAGGACCTCCAGTGATGAGTTAGCCATAGAGCTAATTACCACTGGAAGTTAAAGCCTTCTCTCCCCTCTTTTCTGGCCCGAAGAACAGGCGACCAGTGAGGAAAAAAGGCCGGTAAGAGCCCCTCCCAAGCATCTTCGCCGAATCGTCATCAACACCAAAAGTATACAGACGGCCATCCTTCATTTTGTTGAAGTGATAGACCCTCCACTTATCGGTGGATAGACCCGGGTTTTGACCCTTGAGAAGATCGATGATTTCCTTAGTCTCCAGATAAGTTTCCGGGACAAAGACCTTCATCTTGGTATATCCCACTAGCTCTGACGGGTGAAGACAGACAAGGTCACTCCCGTCAAGCTTAGGAAAAATCCGAGCAAGATCAGCTCTGACCCACGCATTCGTGGCTTCATCACTACAGCAGAGGACAAAGCCTCTATTAGTCTTGATGACGCGCTCAAACGCCGGGCTATTGCCTTCCTTGACTCGCCTCCTCACAGCGTCCTTCAAGGCCTTGTCCAGAACGCAGATGTTTTCTGCAGTATACTTCCTCAGGTGATCACCCGGGAAAACAACCGCCAATCGCAAACCAGACAGGGCCGAGACCGTGTAGCTCTTCTTTGGTAGGGGGGGTCTTGCATCATTGCTAGTGCAAGACCTCTTTGTGCCTTTGGATGCTGTACCAGCTACCTTGGGTGACCCCTTAACCACTCTTGTGTCCGTCACCTTCACAGACTTCTCTGTTTCCATGACCGTCACTGAGAGATTGGGAGCGTTCAGATCAGAGGCAGTAGGTACGGGGCCAACAGGTTTGGGGTCGGCATTTACTGCAACCCTACTCTCCGAGTCCACCATTCCTCCTCGCTTCTTCCTCTTACCACGCTTCCGTTTCTTTCGCTTCCTACAGCCTGATTCTTTGGTGGTTTCAACGCTAACCGATTCGCAGAGCTCATCAGTCGCGGAATCCTCCGAGGAACAGCCGGAAGGAGCCTTCTCGCATTCCTCAAGAGAGAGCTTCTTCAGCTTTTTCCTGAGGGCCGCCTGCTTCCTGGAAGGGCTGCAGAGGGGAGCATCGGTGGACGTGTTGGACAGGAAATCCCGTGCTCGCTTCGTCAGGTTCTCCGTCCCGCGTCATTCACAGGAGTAGTAGCAGCGTGATATTTGGGCAGGGAAGCCCGCTCAGAGGGACTCAAGGACACATTTGTAGCGTCCGAGCTCCTCTTAGCAGACACCCCACATAGTTCGCTCTTACCAGCAGTCGCATCCTTGTGCCGGCCAGGATCGGCCAGTACGCTGGGTGCATCCGCCAGCTTGACCTCCGAGCTTGGTCTCGTATCAGCGCTTAGCGCCGGAGTGGTATTCGTCTCGTCCTGTCTTGTGGCCTGTTGCGTCAGTTTGTTCAGTTTTCGTTGCTTGTTCCGTTTCGTTCGTGATGTCGTGTTTGTCATGTTACTTGTGTGAGCCGCTGGCGGCTTATCGCCCCCAATAGCTGGAGGCGCCAAGCCCGTGCCGGTAGCCGCGGTCTCTACCGACATTTGAGCGGATATCCCCACTCGAATTTGTTTCTTTTGTTGTGTTGTGTCGTTCATGTTTTTTTTTTGTTGTTGCTTTTTTAGCCTAGTTTTTCATCTAGGGGTCAGGATTTTACTAGGGATAGGATGGAGTTCCCCCCCGTTACCCTAAACCCTCCTCCATTATCCGGGCTAGGGACCGGCATAGAAATCTATTTCGGAGTTACGAATGCGATACTATACCAAAGAAAGGACATGAAGAAAATCACTCGAGATCTTTTGAGAGAGAGAAAGAGAATTGTGTAATAAAATTAAATAGGAAGAGAATGTAAGGCGCACTGCATTCTTCAAGAGAAAGAAGACATAACCCAAAACGAGTAAGCAAATGATGATCGAATGATTTTATGTGAAGAATAGAGATATTTTGAGTTATTTTCATAATCGATTATAGTCGATTCTTTCATTCGAATGCACCGATCACTAGTTTAATTCCCTCAGCATAGTTAATTCCCAACTTAAGGGGGATCTAGGTCCACTTCCGTAGGATGAATTTATTTCCCATTCAGAGTGGTTTAAATTCGGCTGAATTCCAAAGCGTCAAAAAAAATGCGCATTGTGAATGCACACTGCTTTTCTGATGTCAGGTTATGAATGTTTTTGCGCTGCTTTGCATTTGTTATACTTTGCAATTTTTGACGTTTTGGAACGACTTTGATGCGAACTATTGTAAAATATGTCTCAAACAATTAGTAACAACCATAGTTTTTAACACCTTAATAAACAATGTTGTTTCGTACAATGCCAACACGTTTAAGCATATTCTTTATTTATGAAGGAAGCAGTTTACTCGGAAAATGCTTTCTTTGCTTTCCTCAATTAAACAAGTGAAAAGAGTACCGAAGTGCAGAAATTATTTAAATGTTATAGAATCCTATCCAAACGATGTGTTTCATATTCGCATGAATAGAAGCACGTTTTCTGGTAAGATTAATTGTACTTTTCAATTTAAACCAAATTTATGTACTCTATTTTCCACATCTATTAAAGCGCTTGAAAGAATTCTAAAACCCATGAGAAAGTCTGGAAAAACCGGTAGACCTGCCGATTCCTGCCTCTACGTAACTCTCTGGAAACTCGAAAATCAATGTAGCTTCCGGGAGATTTCTGATCGCTTTGGAGTGGGAAGAGGAACCGTTTATAGAGTACCTATTTACAAAAACATTGATGGGAATAAAGAATAAAAAAGAAATTCATAAAGTGGCCTGAAAATGATATGTACCGCTATAAAGTTGTAGAGGAATTCGAAAAAAAACGCTCTAATCCGTTCCCATTCGTCTTGGGATGTGTGGATGGAAGCCATTTTACAATCTCTGCACCAAGATAAGATTCCACCAGTTATTATAACAGGGAAGGAACGCATTCCATAATTATGTAGGTGCTTTAATGAAATTTATTATTTGTTTTTTTAATTCTTTTTTATTTTATGGAATTAAAAGGCGTATGCGACAGCAATTTCATATTCAGGGATGTGTTTGTTGGATATCCTAGTTCTTGCCACGATGACGCTATCTGGCGTTACAAAAAGCTATTGTAAGCGCCAAAAAAAAGTACCTACCACCGGAGTATCATCTACTTGGAGATTCGGCCTACCCTTTGGATATCCATTTAATGGTTCCATATAGAGACAATGGACACTTAACAGCAGAACAGAAGCGTTTTAATTATTTCATCTGACTCCTCCAAAGACGCATCCACATTATCAGGTGGAAAAACAACCGAATGTCGTGTTCCGTACACATTGTCAAAGACTTCAAAAAACTTCAACGATGTTGCCCCTTCTTCAGACGTGGCATTGGTGCGATGGTAGTGTATTCACTAACTGATTGGCAGGTCGTGCGTTCGAATCCCGCCCAGGGCCATGATTTTTAATTCAATTCACATAAATAGAGATCTCCCTAAGCAATTTACGCGTCACACGTGTGAGAAAAAAAATAATAAGCACCAAAAACTTCTTTCCTAGCCTCCTTTTTTTTCGAATAGTAAGTAGCACCTAAAATCATGCAATACAATACTACATTGCTAGGTGCAGCTCACTGTTCAACAAAAAATGCATGGGCTGTGTTTAACACTATAAGGGCGCTGTATATATACAGAAACAACAAAGCCCCTTTAGCGTAAGCGAATTATAAAAAAAAGACGTACAATTTCTGTCCTTAATTCTTTTGTAGCTTTTCTTCAGGTTTAAACATTTTTTGGTGATTTCATCCACGGAAAAGTAGAATTCTAGCTTAATTTTTTTCAATTTCCTTCAGAACGACTCTCCATGACACATTTTTCTTCCTTCTTTTGTTGCAAAAATCGGGTTCAAATTGCATTCTGGTACTCACCAATAATTTAATGGACTCATTCGTCCACTTTTTATTACTGCAAATCAGAGTAAAATTGGCAAATTATTACAAAATATATTATTTTACTTATGACTCTGGCGATGAATTCATTTTATTTGGCGGTTTAGACTGAAATGTCAAATGTCATTTACATCATAATCATTCACGATGCTCTGTTTGCTTTTGTTTGCGCAGTTAATGCGTTCACAATGCGTTTTAGAAAAGGTTGCATTGCATCATAGTAATCCGTTTGCGTTTTGGAATGCTTGATTAAGCAGTAATGCAGAAGTACACTGCGTTTTGGAATTCAGCTTTCCTAATAAGGGGCGGGTTTCCATTATGAACACTAAGGAAACATTTTTTTTTTCTGGCTTGAAATGGCCTAAAAAAGATAAATATAATATTTGAATGAAATTTTTTTTTTTTTATTAAATTTTAATAATTTTTTTTAAATAAAACGATGTTTATGTAATTCATACACCTAGATTACAAACATTTTTTGCGGAATCTGCATAAACATGCACAACTGCTTGAAGCAACTCTTCAAAGGGATCTAATTTTTGTTTGCTACTTCTCTCCTCCACTGGTATTCAACAATCCAATCAGCGAAATTATTGGAATAGTTGTCATTATAAAACTCCCTTTTAACGACACGCCACTGAGACTCGATTCTCTGAGTGTGTATGCCATCAGGACCAACAAAAGGATTGTCAGGATCACTGTGGTTCACTTGTAAGAAAGTATGGTGTATTTAAAGTATGGAGTGGGTGGCTCGCTTCACGCGACTTCGTCGCTCCGCTAAGGGTATGTCAACAACTGTCAGGCTGGCGCCTGGAGCTAAAGTTTATATATACAAGGTGGCGCAAAAGTAATCCTCCTATCAGAAAATGCTATAAATTTTGCGATTGGCCCCTAATGTCAGTTCTGTTTTGACATTTGTGTAGTAAACACATGCGAAATACACGTTAATAAACAATGTTACGCTACACTGCTCCAGAACGCGGAATATTGGTGACTATTTATTTGAGCAATAATCGGTCGGTGACTTTGGCACAACGTGAATTTCGTTGCAGATTTCCTACCCGTCCAACGCCTACTGGTGAAACACTGCGACGTTTAGCCGCTCGCCTCGAAGAGACTGGCACAACACGAGATGCTGCCAGGCGTGGCAGACCCCGGAGTAGCCGTTCTGCAGAGAATATTGCTGCTGTACGCGAAGATGTCATGGAAGCGCCGTCGACATCGACCAGACGACGTGCCACGCAAATGGGTATCAGTCGACGGTCTTTACAGCGAATTTTGGTACAAGATTTGAAGATGTTTCCGTACAAAGTCCAGACGGTGCATCAGCTGTTAGCTGGTGACCGCCAATCGCGTCTAACATACGCTCAAGCCATCCTTAATCACCACCAAGAGGAACATGATTTTTCATCAAAAATAATCATGAGTGATGAGGCCCATTTCCATCTTAGCGGGTACGTAAATAAGCAAAATTTACGCTTCTGGGGCACTGAAAATCCGCGTGTAACCCACGAAGAGCCATTACACCCGCTCAAAGTCACTGTATGTTGTGCTGTTTTCGCTGGAGGAGTCATCGGACCTTTTTTCTTCGAAGACGTCGCGGGCCAAACGGTTACTATGAATGGTGAGCGCTACAGAGCAATGATCAACGAGTTCTTTTTGCCGCATCTTGATGAATTGGGATTGGAAAACATGTGGTTCCAACAGGACGGTGCAACGGCACACACTGCACGTGCCACAACCGATATGCTGAAGGATGCATTTCCCGGGCGCCTAATCTCCCGTTTTGGCGATTTGCACTGGCCAGCAAGATTGCCTGATTTGACCGCTCCAGACTTCTTTTTGTGGGGCTTTTTGAAGTCGCGGGTTTATGTCAACAAGCCTCAGACTCTTAAAGACAATATCCGTCAACAATGTGAGGACCTATCGCCGGAAGTTTTGGCCAAAATGATGGAAAATGCCATAAAAAGGGCTCAAATGACAATCAACTGTGGCGGCGGCCATTTACATGACATCATATTCTCGACTTCATGTAAACAAAATTAAAAGACCAAATAAAAATAATCCACAAGAAGAATCAAAGTTTTTAATTTTTTTTTAAATTACAGCCAAAAAACATCGGAAGGTTATTTTTGCGCCACCTTGTACTTACTTTGGGGTATTTACCAGTATATTTTCAGCCAAAAAAAAGAAGACAAATTTACTTAAATTGTTTCAACTTTTTGACATATGGCAATACCTATAATATTTTCCAACATTCACTGCATTCACCACCCCACCCATCCCCCTCCACACCAACAGAAAACACTTAGCACAAGCGTTATGCAAAGTGAACGCGTCCATTTGTGCAGTTTGTAGGTTCACTTTTCAGTGAAAATTGAAAACTTTAAAAATAAAAAAAAAATAGAAAACAAAATTTCATCAGAAAAATTCTTTTACAGTACATCTTAGAATTAGTCAATTTAAATAAAAAAAAATAAAAAAAATGAATTTGCTTAGTGTTCATAATGGAAACCTGAGCCCCCAATAATTCCCGTGGACTTGCTTCCCTGCACCGGTTATAATCCCTTTAATCCTGATCATAGCCAAGGAAAAGAAGAAGAAAGTTCTAATTAAAGAGGCAATCAACGATGAACTAAATTTTAAAAATTGACTGCCCAGCTCATACTTGGATCTTATATATCAAGTTGTATAAATTTTTTCTAACGCCTTTGTCTGGCAAATACGATGCGTTACACGACGATTGTGGTATCGATTACACAACTCTTATCTGATTCAATAATGGATTAACAAAGTGTCACCAATCGTTAACTAATTTCCAGTTACTTTGATTGATATGGAAATGGAAGCCGCCTAAGCAGCCCGGCATTATGTTTCGTTATTAAATATACAAGATAAGGAAAGTGGCAAGCCTACACACTAATGTCTACTAAGAACGATCAATTATCTTTAAAATACATGCGAACAGTAGTATGGAATATATATTTACGTATAAAAGCTCTGCTTCACCACTAAAAGTTAAAATTTCATCGTAAATATTGCGCTTCCAATAAGTTTGTTGTTCTTTCACTGAAATTTACTGAAACAAAGAGAAAAACCCCCCTCCCAAAATCCATTCGAAATCCAAAGCCCCATCTTGAAATGGTGGATTGGTGGGATGTGGACAGCGATCGCAACGTATGGCGTTTTTTTTTTTGTTTAACCCAAACCCCACGCCACCAGCAAGCAACACCAGCAGCTGCTCGCTTGCTAGCTCTTCAATGTTTCGGCACATCAAGACGCATTCAGTAAACATTGGAAATCGAAACGGTCCGGTTGGCTTTTATACGATTCAGGTTTTTCTCGGTTTTTGTTGCCAAGTTTCATCGTAATCGGAAATAATAATTTCTGCCGTCAAATTCGCAAGATTTAAACAGGCAGCAGTAATTTTTCAAAAGGCATACTATCTAAAGAATTCCACAAATAAAATTCAAACATATTTCCACCCAAAAAGCGATTGTTTTCATTCTTGGATACGTAAAAAACATATTGTTTTGTTGTGTCGTTTGTTTTTGAATTTAGTCATTAAAGGTGTTAACAATTAATATCGATATTCACTTTTCAGTAGGTGGTGTTCTGTAAAAAATATATTCCCACAAAGTCCACAATTATTGTGTATCTGAACGCGGTTTATCGCAACGTTTTTATTTTATCTATAGGAAATGGATAGTGTCTCTCCTAAAGTGTTTTATAACATCGTAAACAATGTCAAAAAGTGCACACCACTTTGGTGTAGGTAATTTATGTCTTATAGCTTCACCTGTGCGAGAAGAGAGACATCGTCGTCGTGTCGAATATCGTAGTCGCAATCTTTAGCCGTTCTACATTTTGTGGTCATTATTCAATCTCTTTTGCAGTGTGATCGATTTGTTTTTTCAGATATCTTTCGATCTGTCTATGACAATAAAATAAAAAAAGTTCCCAGAAAATTGTTCGTCTCGAATTTGTTGAGGAGCATTTAACACGCATCTGTTCGAAGGTTTATAGGTCCTTTTCAATCAGCTGTTGAAATTCTTTTGAAGTGGTTCCGGTCTGCAAGAAATGTTGAGGTAAGTGGTTGTTGCATTTTTTTTATTATCATTTTTAATTTGTTGTCCCTTTTGTTGTCTCAAAAGACAAGACCGTTTTTTTACTGTAATTTCTTTCTTATGTTTTTTTTGTTTTAGATATTTTTTGTCTTGGGTCATTTTATGGGGAGTCGTTTTTGGATTTTATTTCCTTGCCCAAATTCGGTAGAACGATCAACGAACCGGTCGTTTACCTGTTGTTTTTGCGCTTTTATTAGTTTATGAACGTGTCAGTTTCGTTGATGGGAGATTATTTGGCTTAAACATTTCGTTGATTGATTTTGTTTCTTTTCCTTTGCGACTTTCTATTCAATTTAAGCAACGAATTTAATGGAGGAATCGTGTGATGAGTGTAAGTATGGAACGAAATTTGAAAATGTTTCCAAGTGCAATAGCGACGCAGTAAGATATTATTTTATTCATATAAATTTCGATAATTGATTCATCTGATATGACTTATTCTTCTAAATGAGTGCCAATGAGAAGTGATGGCGACACGTCAACAAAATTCTAGTGAAATCTTTCAAGAGGATGACTAAGGCACGAAAGTAGGTTTCTATACCTCCTCCTACTATCTATTGTTTTAATGAGGTGACGAATTTTATTTATGTTTAACTTATCCTTTTAACCATTGAACTCAGGCGGATCGATGTTTTGACCATTATGAAATTAGTGCCGTGACATTAGGCTTTTTACCGCTTTTTGTTTAAAGCGGAACTTGGCATTATATTTAGATTGTACTTATTTTACTTTCACAAATTTTAAAATTTGTTATTATGTCACGCACCTATGGATGCTGTGGCATTGAGTTTAGTGTGTCGGACTACTAATCTGAAAGTCCCAGGTTCTAATCCCGCCGGGGCCATGGAACACCTTAAAGTTTCTTCCCATTACCCACCTCTTGCGAACGTCTGATTAATATCCAAGAGTGTCAATTGGCATGAGAAGCTTCTCATATGTGCCGTTCGGATTCGGCTTAAAATTGTAGGTCCCTTACACTTCGCACAAGCAAATGGTTGGAGAAGCCAGGTTTAAGGCCCTGTATGGGTGGTTAATGCCTAATATTTATTCATTACTAGCTGCACCCGCCCGGCTTTGCCCGTGCCCGAGAATTCTATTGGCCAATATGTTCGAGTAGACTTCCTTATTATTGTCTATAGCGGGTATCTGGCGTACCTATGTTGCTGCCCGATTTTGACCAAACTTCACAGAAACACTCTCAGGCCAATACCGAAGATTGCCTGATTTGACCTCAACCTGTTCCGCTTAGGGTAGGTACTTTTTGTCTGGCAGGCGCCTATGTCAGCTTACTTGTGCGAATCAAACAACAAAGCGAAAGTAGAAAACTTCGATAGAATCACTTTTCATTCACTTTCACACCGATTGTTATCAATGTGGGAAAAGCAACTTTCCGATGTCCGATTCACCAAAAAAAAAATGCAAAAAAATTCAATAAGAGTTATTTGAATAAAACATTGAACACACGATATCTCAAGAATGAAAGTGCGCACAAACACCACAATAGGCTTGAAACGTTGGTCTGGTCTCCCTCTTTCATATGCGCGTTCGGATAACAAAATAGGTGAAGTCTGTACGATGGTTTTTTATATGTGCGGTCTCTGTATCTGCATCGGAATTTACACGCATATGCACATATTCATGTGTACTCACTCAAATGCCCATAATTCACACAACAATGCAGATACAGATATCGCACATACCAAACATCCTTTGTACAGACGTCACATTTCATGGACAAAAATTTCATTGGAATCGGTTAACGCGTTTGGCCAAACACCGGCAACAAACTCAAATATGGATTGATTTTTATATATATAGATATACCTACCTACCTTAGACATTATTGAAAAAAACAATCTGTGATCCTACATCAGTGCTCTTATGCAAGACCAAGCGGTTTAGTACAACAGACGGCTTCTGTAGCCACCCTTAAATAAATGATATATGGTACTTGGGTTAGGTTAGGTTAGGTTGACGTAGCTGTCAGCTAAGGCCAACACACTTAGACCAATGTTACGTCCATTGTGGTACCACACAGATCTGGGGATTTGCAGTCGGTTTAATGAGATTAGACACTTAGAGCGTCGCAGATCCAGCTTTGGCCAGATCCGCTTAGTCGCTAGAAATGTATTGCTACATATCCACCTAAGGTTTGTTCTCTCAATTGCGGATAGCTTGAACAAGAGTTTGCATGTACCGATTGGTATTCCTTAAGAACCTTTATCAGGTAAAAGAGGTAATGTGGTTCCTTTTTTGGCGAGATCGTATGCCCTACAGTTACCTGGAATGTCTCTATGTCCCGGCACCCAACAGAGGTGAATGTTGAACTGCTCTGCCATCTCCGAAAGAGATGAGCGGCAATCTTTGGCTATGATGGAATTTGAAGAGACTGAGTCCAGGGACTTAATCGCGCCCTGACTATCAGAGAAGATACGGATATCCTTTGAGGATATCACATTCCTCTTTAGCCAAGACAGGGCTTCTTTTATCGCTAAAATGTCCGCCTAGAACACGCTACAATAATCTGGAAGACGGAAAGAGAGGCTAAGATTTAGCTTTTCTGTTCACGCCCCCACCTACCCCATCGCTGGTTTTAGATCCGTCGGTGTAGAAGTGGATCGATGTATCTTCCGCAAATGCATCATCATCCCAGAATGATCTGAAAGGAATGGTGATTTGGAAGTTTTTTTCGAACTGCAAGCGGGGTATAGTGTAGTCTATGTTTCTGGGTAGATACTTAAAGGAGTCCAAAATAATGGAGTGGCCAATATTCTTGTTGGTCCACTGTGAGGTAGCTTTTAAGCGGACAGCGGAACAAGCCGCTGTTTGCATGCTAAAGATGTCGAGGGGTATTAGGTGTAACAGAATGTCCAGTGCTGCGGAGGGGGTTGTGCGGAGTGCTCCGCTAATGCACAGACACGCTGAACGCTGGACTTTGCCCAGCTTGTCGCGGTTTATAGCTTTATCCAGGGCAGTCCACCAGACGACCACCCCGTAAGTAAGAATTGGTCTAACCACCGCTGTATATAGCCAATGCGTAATGCGGGGTTGTATACCCCACTAGTTGCCAATGGCTTTTTTGCAAGAGAAAAGTGCTACTGTAACTTTCTTGACTCTTTCTCGTATATTGGGTTTCCAGCTTAACTTCCTATCGAAGGTTAAGCCTAAAAATGTTGCTTCGTCAGAGAAAGTTAAGCTTCTACCGCTAATAGAGGGAGGGTCAATATGTGCGATTTTATATTTCCTGGAAAAGAGGACCAACTGGGTTTTGTGGGGGTTAACGCCCAGTCCACACCGATTAGCCCATCTCGATAGCTTGTTAAGAGCGTTTTGCAGGAATTCCTTTATGGTATTGAGGTGTTTTCCTGAGACGCCTATAGCAACATCATCCGCATAGGCAATCACCCAGCAGCCCTCCCCTTCCAGATTTATCAGTAGTTTATTCACCACCAAATTCCAGAGAAGGAGAGAAAGAACACCGCCTAGTGGCGTGCCTCTACTGACAGACCTCCTAGCAGATGCAACCCCCAGTTTAGATGGTACTTACAAATTGCTCATTAAATATGCAAATAGCTACACAAAGTTCCAAAAGCCTCTTGAATTCGATTTTTCTTCTTTTTGTTGGTTAAACTAGAGTCCGACTGAGGGTAATTTTTTTAGGCCGAAACCGATGCCCATACCATCACTATAAGAAATCTAAAGAAACCTTTCGACTGATTTGGCCAAAGGCGAGTATTTGACCGGACTTTCAGTCAAAGGTCTTACCAGCTTCCGATATTGACCGCGTATGTACCGCGCGTGACCCATACGCATGACCACAGTTATGGTGCAGTGCCTGGGGTGTTCTGTATATAAGATAATGCGTTCTGGATTTATTATAATGCAGACAAAATCGTTCTGCAAACGACGCATTTCATCAGATTCTTCTACCTTTATTAGCCTCTGCGTTTGTTGTAAAGTGCAACAAAATTTTTACATTCAAGAAACGTTGTGGGGATCAACTTTCTCCGCCGATGATTCTCAAAATGTGGGGGCACATCTGTTTAGTTCGTTGGCCTTGTCTCTTTCATTTGGCTCTATGTTTCTTTCGCCGGGAAACTCAGAGGAGAGGGATCTTGAAACAACAAGTCAGTACCTCCTCGTAGTCCTTTACAATTTTGAACCTTGTCATGGGCGAATTGAGAGCCTTAATCGCTTCCTGAGTGTCCACGAAGTTAGCTACGTTATTATTGAGTTTGGTTTTGTTCACTAGTAAGTTGCACGCTATTTTAATTGCCAGGATTTCTACCTGGAAGACGCTGGGTGAGTTGGGGAGGCGAATGGATTTGGATAGTAAGTTTCATTAAAAACACCCTCACTCTAACTTCAAAGCCATTTTAAGAACCAGCTTTAAATAAAGACAATGTATACGTAAACAATTTAGAAAAACGGGTCCAAAATCATCCCAATAGCATTTAGAGGTTTTTCCACTGCCCCACCTAATGTTATCCACTCCCCAAAACTTGCGAAAGTCTGACAAACATCCAAGAGTATCAATATGTATGTATATATACTTGTACACTATACTGTAGGTACCTCTAATTCTAGGTTAAGTATAGTTAATCGGGTTAGTTTGTAAGAGTAATGAAATAGAGATTTGACACCAAAGCGTTTCATTTCTCTGCTCGTGTTCCCAAACATATTAAGAAGCTTCTCCGAATGTCCGTTAGGAGTCGGAGTAAAAGTAAAGGTCATTTTAATCGTACGAAGTCAAGCTTTACGACCTGTATCGGCCGTTAATGCCTAATATTTGTTAAGTTTAGTTTCCTGGATGGGAATTTTATAGAAAAACATGTTTGGAAGTTTAATTTGAGTCTTGTTTACTCACTGGAATAAGGTCCTATGCCGCTATTTTTAGCAATTGTTAAGGTGTGTATTGAAAAAACAAAGTTTTTGAAAAAACTCCACTTAAAAGTTGGCATGACAGAAATCTTTATATAAAGCAATTGTTCAAAACGGGTTTTCCGAATGATTTTTTCAATAAAACGGTTTTTTATAACAAATTTAGCGTATCAGTGGGCGTATTTCAAACATATTTTTACATGAGACTTAAGGGCCCATACACATTAAAATCCGCCAACTGACACGACCACAATCTCAAATAGTCTTACAGCCGATTTCTTCACCGAGTACTAGCACTAGTACTAGTATTAGACCAAAAATTGATACTCAAATAAGTATTAAGTCATTTCTTCACCAAGTACTAACGCGAATTTGGCACGGAGTATTAGTTAGTACTCGGTATTACCTAGACCCTCAAAATCGGCAGTCTAGCATCGTTAGTACCTAAATTAGGTCGATTTTATTTCTTCGCTTCCTGCCTATTCTTGTCAATAAAGTAAATACTCGTTCGATTTTCGTTTTAATAAATTTTATTCTTTGTTTGTTGTCTTTTTTCTGTGATGATATTTTAAATTGTTGTTTAGCAAATGGATTTGATTTTTGGTGGGGACAACTTGTTCAACAATTTCGAGGACCACCTTGGGATGGAGAATGGTGAAGAAGGGGTGGCAATTCGTCGATCTGAGCGCCGCATCTACCATATGCCACAAGGGAATACGGTTAATACTTGGGACAATGTGGACTTTTTCGGGGATTTCGGTTTTCCACAATAACGTTTTTTTTACGTTATTCAATTGGTGGGGGACGAATTGCGGCATCCACACCCACGGTAAACATTTTTTATGTTATTTTAGATTTATTCACTCATTCGTTTTTATTCACGATTTTACCAGCAATCGTTACATATTGCAAGTGGATCGATGCAAATAGCGGTTGCCGACGTTATTCGCGTCTCAGCCGCTAGTGTATGTCGCATACTGCCAAAAGTATGTATGGCCTTGATACGCCATTTGGACCGTTTCATTCAAATGCCAGCAACATTGGCAGAATGAGAGGTGGCCGCTGCTGAATTTTATCGCTTTGCACAGTTTCCACGAACAATCGGTGCAATCGATTGTACTCATGTTAAATGCCATGTTAAAGCGAAGGTTTTCGTAACCGCAAAGGATTCTTTTCTCTTAACGTGCAAACAATATCGTCGGCGGATTTAAAGGTTTCAAACGTTGTTGCACGATGGGCAGGATCTGTGCACGATCAATCTATTTTTCGTCACTCAAATGTACGCGCGCGATTTGAGGCAGGCGAGTTTGGGAGTCATATACTAATCGGTGACTCTGGGTACTCAAACACACGCTATTTGGCGACTCCATATACTGCGAATAATTCTGCTTTTCCGCGAAATCGGCGTATGCAAATATACCAAGTACGAATTTCGGATTCATCACGTTAATCGAATCAACAACGCACTGTTAGAGACAAAATTCTTTTCCAATTACAAGAGAAAAGAATCTGCACTTTATTTAATTGTTTTATTTATTTGAAAAAACATTCCTGTTCATTAAGTTAACAAAAAATTAAAATTAAATATAGAGCTAATATTTGTCCTTGGGATCGTCCTAATCATCGGAAATGCTATCGTCATTCGTTTGAGTATTATGGGTTCCGTGATTATCTAATACTTCCGATACGAACGTTTCAAAAGCTGACGGATGTTCGTGGTCCTCTTGGCAGATGGGTATCGTCGAGAAGGTGTACCCTGGAATTGATGGGGTGGTAAGAACTTGTGATGTGCGAATATCGAATGGCAGCATAAAGTTAAAGAGATCTGTAGGAAGGATTGCTGTGCTGGATCTCGAGTCTTCAGCCTAATCTTTAGACGGCCCCCGGAATGTCATCAATCCTCATTTTTTTTGTTTAAATATATTTCAGCCCTTTGGAGAAAAAAGTGGCAACATTCATTTTTAATTTATAATATTTTCGTCTCCTTTTTTATGAAAGAGAAGAGTATACGTTAAGTATTTTTCTATGGCAAAAATTCTCATAACCTCTTGAATTCTCATCGTGCTTCGTGATCAAAGTTTTTGTCTTCTGTGACACCAAACATGAAATAAAAATGTTCGTAATATAAACAATAATATAATATACTGTCTAGAGGGGCCCTTAATACTCATGTTAAAAGATTTTTAAAATCCGCCCAATGACATGCCCACTATTAAGAAAACGTTTTTATTGAAGAAATCAATGGAAATCAATAGAATTCGCCATACTAATTTTTTAGCCACAGCCAATTTTTCGGGGATAGGAACATCGTAAAGTTCGCCCAGGCGGACTGCAGACTTTCCTTATTTTTTTTTGGGTTTCTAATAAAATTACCGAAAATGACAAAAGCTTTTTTTGGACGAGTTGTTACGAAGGATATTGTCTACATATCTTGTAAGCATTGTTAAAGTAGAACTTCTTTACGCACGCTTGACTTGGGGAGTAAGCTTGTGAATGCGACACGGAAGTGTAGACCAATGTAGACTTCCGGCGTAACGGAAGTGTAGACAAACGTAGACTTCCGTTACAACACATACAATTTATTCGGCGGAAAGGTTCGTGGAATGGGTAAACACCCTTGAATCTCCACAATGGAGCGCAATACTAAGCTCATCATCTATCCAAACCGATCCAAAGGAGAAAGCTATATCTAAAACAGTTGCCGACAGATGGAATTTACCGGAAGTAAGTAAAGTCATTGTGTCCATGAATCGCAGTTCATTAGTTGGTAATATAGAGCGTCACCGTCATCGTCAGATTTTCAGGGCGGGCCTAAAAAAAATTTATAATACAGACTCTCCAGGGGCCCTTTATGCTCATGTGTAAATATTTTCAAAATTCGCCCACAATTTAAAAAAAAAAAACAAAGTTTGAGCTAGGGAGCTGAAATCTATAATATAGACTCTCCAGTGGCCCTTGATGCTCATATGTAAATACACATTTTCAAAATTCGCCCACTGCCACGCCCACAATTTAAATTAGATGGAGCGAAAGTGGTTTTATTTCAGTCGTGTTTAAGACCACACTAATTTTTTTTTTACATTTTTTAAGGAATTAATCAAAAACTGGTTCCAGCTACTGCTTCTGCAGCACTATTGTATTTAGCCAGCAACTGACTTTAGTTACTTAACGGGTGCTTGGTCTTTTAAACAGAGGTTCGGTCCTGTCTGCCGTCTCGAACATAAGGGCTGGGAGTCGAAGATTCTCTTCGCTGGAGCATTATTGTCCATTTACTCCGTAGTGTAGTAGACGTTGTTTAGCTTTTTGAACTACATCCACATACAGGTACAAAGAGTTCGCGGTTGAAAATGCTCTTCCATTCATCCTCCCGCACACAGGACTCTCGAAAGAACCCAAATTAAGCTCCATTTTCCTACTTAGCGTCTACTACTCGGCACCATAAAGCAGAACTGGCAGCATTAAGGTTCAATAGAGCATGCATGTTGTCGTTTAAATCAGCAGTTTTGAACCCATTTGTATTGCCAAACCGAAGTATCAGCGGTTTCCTATTACTGTTGGGGATCCACTAAGTGTCACTAAGTGACTTTGATCTTTATTCCAAGGTAGAGGAACTCCTTAACTACCACAAAGTTATTGCTATCAACATTGACATTTTGCCCCAGGCGGTGGAAAGGTGCTCGTGGGTTGGTTATTTGGTAGCATGCACTTGGTCTTGTCTTCATGAACTTTAAAACCAACCTATTTCGCCTGTTCTTTAAACGCCATAAAAACCTATACCACAACAGACGATGATGTCGATATCGTCTGCATACCCCAGTAGATCGGGACGAATCTATTGATGATACGACCCTCCGTGTTGACACCTGCCCTTGATAGTTCTTGCAAGACATAGGATCACCTTTTTTGTAAATGAGTCATATGGAGCTGATAATACACTCATCGGGCATGCTTTCTTGCACCCAAACTTTGTTGGTGATTTATTATTTTATCTATAATTAATTATTTTATAATACATTATTATTTATTTTTCTATAATTATAATGAATCTACACAGCGCAGGCATTTTTTTTTACATTCTGCACCTAAAAATGCAATATCATTGCTGACGTATTTCATTGCCTACTGTAAGGTGCTAGAACTAGGAAGAAGTAGAACGTTAGGAAAGATTGGTTTGTGCATTGGGTAGGGATTCGTTTTCCGCCTCCGTATTTGAAGAGCTGGTAAGCCATGAGACCCGGCGGCCTTGTGGTTTTATAGCTTAGTCAACCTGTTATATACTGGGTGGAATCGGATCTTCATCGACTGGACTCTTGTTGCTCTTTGAGCCAGTAAATACGATCAAAATGGCGCCCAACGTGGGTATCGTAACGGTGCCGGGAAATAACTTCACGGGCAATAACTTCACATGGGCAATACCTTCACCTCGAGTGGGAAATAACTTCACTTTTTTTTATGAAGTTATTGCCCATACTGACGGTGAGCAATTACTTCACCGTAAATTTTGTGAAGTTATGTCCCACCTATAATTTGAGAATTTGTCTATTATACCTGATGAGAAAATGGGAAATGGAGTTATTTATGAGGTTTTTGTATAATTTCATTTATAACAAAATATATCAATTTATTTTTAGCAATTTATATCGGTGCCGTGAAATAAGGCCTTGCGCAATAAGGTCAATTTGGCGTTATTTCACTTTCCATTGGAGCTATTTTCAACAATTTGCCCTTGCACCCCAAGCAGGGGGAGCATGCCCCCCATATGCATTGCACTGTTTATGGGATTAGTTGCGAAATCGCAAGTAGATTCCATAAACAGTGCAACGCCTGCAACGGTGCAGGGAAATAACTTCACCTCGAGTGGGCAATACTTTCACTTTTTTTTTCTGAACTTATTGCCCACCATAGGTGAGCAATAACTCCACTTTTTTGTGGGAAATAATTTCCCTTAACATTTTATGATAATTCAAGAACCGTACCCCTCACCTACTCCAAATCAAACAACGACCCCAAGCAGGGGGGTTGCAGGGGGACAGCATGCCGCCCAAAGGCATTGCACTGTTTATGGAATCTACTTGGGATTTCACAACTAATCAAATAAACAGTGCAATGCATATGGGGGGGGGGGGCATGCTGCCCCCCCTGCAACCCCCCTGCAACCCCCCTGCTTGGGGTCACTGTTTGATTTAGAGTGGGTGCAAGGGTCTTTAGTTATAATAGACAAATTCTCAAATTATAGGGGGGAAATAAGTTCACAAAAAAAAGTGATGTTATTGCCCACTCGCGGTGAAGTTATTGCCCATGTGAAGTTATTGCCCGAGAAGTTATTTCCCTGCACCGCCTGAAGCCTCCCTGCTTGGGGTCATTGTTTGATTTGGAGTAGGTGCGACGTACGGTTCTTGAATTATCATAAAATGTTAAAAAAAAATTTGAAATTATTTCCCACATAAAAGTGAGGATAATGCTGACCTATTGTGGGCAATAACTTCACAAAAAAAGTGAAGTTATTTCCCATGTGAAGTATTTAAACAGTCTGTTAACAAAGTTGTAAGTAAAGGATTACCTGCATTTGTTGGGCTCACATCTTTTTTTCATATGCTTTATGCTTTATGAACATTTTGTTTCTAAGACGTTTTAAAACTAATTAATCAAAAGCCATTATAATCAGTCTTCATAGAAAAGGTAGACCCATGCGTATATAAATTAAGTATTTTTCAAAATGTGCGAACAAAAATTAAACCATTAACATCTTCTTGATTAGAATGCGGATGCATTCCTCTGAACAATATTAATTATCTTTTCGATAATTTGAAGCATCTAAATGGCGATAATAATATCATGCTAAGCCCCCATCTGATTAATTAATTAATTGCATACTGAGGAAAGCCTTCTGAACGTCTAGTTTGCCAACAAAGACCTGCTTATATTTTAGAGAATAGATTTTGCACAACTGGTTGTTTGCAACTCAATTCAAATGCTTCTTAAGGAGATATCGTTTCGGTGCTGTATTTTTTCCAGTATCCACAAATAGATAATTGTTAATCTTAATTAGCTTCTCGCAGATTTATTTCAATTTTAATTTACATACGTCATGAGCCATCTGTAGAAGATATATATTTTCAGAATCTCCATAAAAACGTACGTGGTATCATGAAATGTCGTTTTAACGAGAATTATACATCAATCCACCTTCAGTCGCTTAGCCTTTTAACACGCCTCTGTGCGCGCCTTGCTAAGCACATCCAACAAATCTAAAACAACAAAAATTATATTCTTTGCACATTTGTATTGTAATTTTGATATGTTTATTTCACTGATTGCTGAATTGATTGAAGCGAAATAAATCGAAGAATGGGGAAATTTTTCTGTCGTAAACAGTCTGGTCAGCATCAGTCGATTTACGATTCTTTGTTATATGGATGTATATACGACTACCCATAACTGGAAAACTATCGGGCGTACAAGTCGTGTAGGTACCACCTGATCAAATGAGGCTCCGACTTCTGTTTGTAGTATTTCGCCCACCTACAACCGGGGGCGGTAATGAAAGTGAATATATGTGGATAGATGTATTCCATGCATCAAACGCTCCACCAAATATCTGTTCAGTATCTCTTGTAAACAACGCAAGCTCACAGCTTGGGCAAATAAACTTGTATCATTCGATTTGAGTTTAGAGGGTCATGGAATTGGTTAGCGAAAGACAATGCTAGGTCAGAAGAAAAAGGATTTGTTTGGGTTAAGCTTCCCTATCCTAGCGGGAGCACTTTACAAAGAAAACCAGAAGAAGAACAAAAAAATGGAGTTTTATGTTATGAAAAACCAAAACACCGATTGCTCCTATAAAGATACATTTTTGTATTTTTCGGGATGGTTTTTCTATTTTTGGATGCCAACAAAAATGAACTGTGCCAATAAACTTTGAAAGAGTGAAATTATTCAAGAAGCGAAGAGGAAACAGGAAAGCGGCACGAATAGTCGTGTTTCGTATATGAAACTATAAAAAGAAGCAGTAAGCAGCACGGGTTGCTTGATTTTGGATTGAAATACATTTTCTGTTTAATTTTTTATGGGGCGCGTTGTGCATGCGACCGGCTTTGTTGTTGCAATAAATTCCTCACGCGAGTTGTAAATGCAGATGCCCAGTCGTAATGATACCGGCAAGGGAAGGGGGGATTATGACGATGATATGATTCATTTATGACCGGACAAGGTAACAGGTGATTGGGTTACATAACAGCTAGTGATGTCGCATGGCATGTAGATCGGAAATGAGTGTACATCATTGCACTCAGCTCTGTTTGTATTTTCTTTTTAAGGCTGTTAATTAGTACATTAAGTCCGGTTTGAATCTACACCATAATGTTGGTGACGTAGATACTTTTTACTTGAACTTCGGAATGGATTAATGGGTTAATTGTTTAAAGGCTTATTTAATTTGGTTACTGTAGCGAATTTTGTAATGGCTTTGGGTAGGCATGGTCTTGTAATTGAGCATGAAGGGCATGTTAATCCTCTCACTTTAGGAGGTTATCTGATCCGGTTTTGGTATAAAACATTTTTTGCGGAAAATAAATGCGTACAGCAAACGGTAAAAAACTTCTGACCAAGTTGTACGTAATAAATAAATTGGCCCTACCTTTGTGCTCCAGTGCTTATTTAACGAAGATTGGCGTTGTGGTATTATTATGTCTGCTCTTAAAGGAATCGAAACTACCAACAGATTTTAAAATGTTTCTTTTTGCATCTTTTCTAAGTTCAATCTGGGGAATTTGATCCATTAAGCATTAAGGTATGAACATAAATAAATTACCGAATCGTTTCATTTTAGGAAGCGTCCGATGAAGGTGATATATTACCATAACAAGCGGGACATCACGTCAGGCCAGACAATTACAAATATTTTTGACCGTCTTTTGACTTTTATTCCTAACAATAACGAAGACTATTTTCAGCCTAACGCCGCACGGTGTCCTTGGGCTAACAAGATGACAAGGCAAGATGTAAAGCATTAGGCCTCCAAAGTCGTCGAATATAAAAAGATCAGACGGTTCTAACGCGCTATTTCGAAAAATAAATCGGTAACATATAAAATCGCTAAAATATAAGCTAGGCTTAGTGAATATTTTGTTACGGGATAGGGAATGCTATATACTCGTTCCCATTTACCGTTACTGGATCCGCATTTAAGTCTTCAATGAAATATGTTTATATGATGGTTTCAGCCGAGATACCACTCATGAATTATTCGAGGGTTTTCCGCGCTCCAGAAATGCAAATTTTGGTTATTGACGAAGGCATTGAGGAAGAAAATAATGCAAATATACCTTCCTGCGATTATTCTTATTTTGTCTCGGGAACGTTCCGCTTTACAGTTTGTCATTGATAAAAAAAGCTTCTTATAGTCAAAAACTGGAAACAAAACGAATGATGGCGTTTTTAGACGGGACACTTCTCACAATAAATTGGTGAGAAACCAGACTTCACTCCAAAGATATGCATTTTTAAAATACACCGCTATGTGCAACCAAGGTGCCAAGACCATACACAGTGTCTCTTTTTCCCAATTGGCCCCTTTGTATTTTCCGATATTTTAAAAGCATTCTCATGAAAACGGTAAACGAAAATGGTTGTTATCTCGGCTGACTGTTGCCTCAAAACTTTTTCAACATCCGGTTTCAATGAGAACATATCTTAATTACGTATCTTCTTCATCTTTAACCACGAGGTTATGATCTGACTAGAATGAAGGTTATGATCCTACCAGATGGATCATAACCTTCCAAGGCCAAACAAATGCTGGTGTTGTTCCTTTTTGCGATTCGCAGGAGTTTTCATTTCTGCCTCTCTTTCGCGATGATATAGTAACGCTTATTATCGTATTGTATTTTTAACGGTCGCAGTTCATTTTGTCTTAGAAATATTATTTGACGCAAAGGCTTTCTCGGATCTTGGAACTTTGATAAGCGACCTGTTGTCAGGCGAAGCATCTTTATCTCAGCTGCCGTTAACTCGTCTTCATACTTTTTGTACTGTCAGACATTGTGAACCGCATGTGAGCGCCTTTTAACTTAGAAGGTATTTTCGGTCATAGAAGATTGATAAGTTCCCCCCCCCCCCCTTTTTTTTGCCAACCACTACGCTATTGATCATAGATCCCAGATATTTAAACTTTTGACACTTGGGAATCATTTTGGCATTCATATTAATACATTCGACAGTAAATAAACCGGGCCATCCGCCACGTTCAAACTCTGATTCGATTTTCTCTTAAAGTATAAAACATACAACTAAAAAAGTAGTACCAACAGAAAGTGCGTTATATATTGATTAAAATGAATCTAAACTCATTTAGATTATTCAATTAATTCGGTGTTTATTTAAGTTTGTACAGAAAAGAGTGATTTTCCAGTTGTGTTAATTAATCATAAAATGAAAAAAAAAATGTAATCCAATAACAAAGAAAAAATTTAAAAAAAATTGTTGGTCTATATCTGGTATTGCCTCCTCTTGCTTGGATAACTGCCAGCATCCTTGCATTCATCGACCTCACGAGCCTGACGATGAAATCTTGAGGAATAGATTCCACTCCTCTTCAAGTGCGATTCGCAGCTCTGGCAGCCTTGTTGGAGAAGGTATCCGGGCTCGAACCCGACGTTTCAGTTCATCCCATAAATGTTTTATCGGACTCAAGTCCGGGCTTCGAGCTGATCAGTCAATCGTACGAATGGCGACGTCCCGTAGATACTGGGTTACCACATATGCAGCATGAGGCCGTGCGTTATATTGCATAAACAGCATATCCTGCCCGATATATCCTGCGAAAGGTAACACATGGTCTGCGAGGATTTCAGAAATGTAGCGATGAGATGTCAATCCACGTGGGTCCATTGGTTCCATGAAAACTAAAGCTGTATGTGCGGTTAAGGAGATGCCGCCCCAGACCATTACAGATCCTCCTCCATAAGCAACAGTTTCCTCGATGCAACATTGAGAATATCGTTCACCAACGCGACGATATACTCTCTGACGTCTGACTCATCAGTAAAGAGTAGATTACCACACTCCTCCAACGTCCAATCCCTATGCCCTCGAGCATTTGGAGTCAGGTTCTGTTCAAAAAGTCTCCTTCTGACGATATCTGAACTTATGAACGTTCGTGCCGCAGACTTTGTTGGACTTGAACTGCATTTAGGCGGCAATTTCGCAGAACAGTAAGTTTAATAAACCGATCATCTGCTGCTGATGTAGCCCTAGGTGTGCCCGTTGGACGTCGATCGAATGCCCCAGTCTCTAGGTATCTTCTGTAAACTCGTTGCACCTAAGATCTGCTAATTTGAAGTCTTCGAGCGACCTCACGTTGCGCAACGCCTGCTTGAAGTAGTGTCACAGCTTGAGCTGCTTCCTGAGGTGACGTATCCATTATAAACAACGTAAAAAAAAACCAAAAAATACACGCGGCTCAGCAAACACTGGACTAAATCTAAAAAATGTATAGCTAATCGTTAGCATTGTGTTTTTCGCTCGATTACAATGTGAGTTAACGGCACTTAATAATAAATTTAAAATCATTTTAATTGACATGAAAAGCACTTTCTGTAGGCAGTAGACACCACTTTTTTAGTTGTATCAGTACTTGAACGTAGCGGGTGGCCCGATTTATTTGCTGTTGGGTGCAGTTGGAACAGGTCGGTGTGGGTCAGGGAACGGGCAGCACAGGCGTTCTGTCGGTTTATATATTCATTCTCCTTCGAAAATGAAATTAACCTTGCAGGCACGTTTTATTATTGCTTATGAAGGCTCTATCGTCAATCAGTCCATCACCTACTTTGATTGGAAACTCCTCCAAAAGGGTATCTGACTCTTGTCGTTGCTCCCAAAACATGTCCATCTACGTAGGTATCTGGAACTCCTCGTTGTCATTTATTTCTTTTTAAATGTCCAATCTCCTTTGTCATGCAAATGCTTAATTTCTATCAAAACGAACTGCTTTAACAAATCATAAAATTAAAACGTCACACCAACTCGTACATTATACCAGTTAAGAACCTTTTAAAAATCGTACACATAACGATAGCAAAAAAACTCATTAAATCAATTCAAATTAAGTTGATTTAGTTTCTATTTAATTATTGTAACCTTTCTCTGATATTTTTATTCCAATTTGAAAATAAAAACACTTCAACAACAAAACAAGTCTTATGGAATTTTTTTTTCAAACAAAAACTGACCTATATGTTCTTGTTTTTTTTTATGGCGTACGTCTTGTCAACTTCAAAAGAAAAAGAAGAACAACAGCTTTGAAAGAGTATTTTTTCACAAACAAATTTTACCACATCCATCGAAATTTGTAAAACCACATCGGCCGGCTGCCCGTTGCCGTCAAAAATTAATTTCCTTTAAAAACAATATAAAATGTTGAACATAAAATATTAATATAAATCTTCATTCGTGTGCACATCAATCATTTGGTTGTATTCGTATGCGCCGCGTGCGTGAACATCAGAAATTGGCACAAATGACATAAACAAAAAAGCCGACTTTAGATCGCGGCAGCTATATTGCAACCATGATAATGATCATTATCTCATCGCATCAGATAAATGCCATAATGAATGGCATCCAATCGACACGTCGAAGTCAGTTTCACCTTCAACTGTGTACCTCAACAAAGGCTTTCAGGAATTATAAACATAATGTAAAAAAGTCTCATCATGTGTACGATTCTTACGACGTAAAATATAGCAAAGTATATTTACATGTAAAGCTATATGCAAAACAATATCGCGATTTAATTATAAACAAAAAAATCCTTGAATATCGGTTTGTTTTTATTTTTTATTTTTATACCGCTTTGATTTGGAACTTGAAATTTCACAAAAAAATCATTCATTTGAGCATGGCCCGAAGGTCATCTCGCTTCAATATAGAGTGGAAGTAACCTGATAAGCTCTTTCCGCGAATCAAGATAAGATTACGTGCTTATGGGTTTTTTTAAAGTTTAAAAAAAAACGAACTATGCGAATATGGTGGGCGGAAAGAGAATTAAAATGCAATTTGTCAAGCTGTCATCTGAATGGAACAATGAATAACTTATTGATTATAATTTTGATTTTAATAAATGTATGCCCAGTGCCCTAGTTAGCCCACAAATATAGGTATTCCGTACCTTGAAATAATAAATACTTTAGTCTACAAAAATATATAAATTTACTTGCATAGCGTGCCACACATTCTTTGACCGTGATTAAGCTAATTCAAATAAAAGATCATTAGTGAACTTAAAACATAGGTTTAGCGGTCTGTCAAAAGAAATGTTCGTTCAGTTTGGCAACACGTCACATGAGATAACACATTTTTTGACATCTTTGTGACAGTTTGTCATTTATCATTCTCAAAGCTTCGCAGTATAGCAACATCTTTTGAATACTATTCGGCGTCGTGTGTGCATTTATTATGGAAGTCTGAATTTCAATAAATAATTGGATCACCACAATCGTAAAAACTATATTCGTCGATTAGTTGAATAATTTACAGTGTTTACTGGTCTTGATCGAGCACCTAGCGTCACCTGTTCAGTGTCGCATCGCGCAGCCCTGTTAAACCAGAATATGTATTACCATTTACCACATTCTCCGGTATTGTGCCTCATAGCCGTCCAAGCCGATTGAACCTCGTGAAGGATTCTCAAGTGGCGTAGGTTCGCTGATTGTGCTAAGAGGCAGCCCGAGGAAAACGTTTTCCAACCTGTCTTGGCTAAACCCTGTTAATGGTAAGCATAATGTTTAGGCAATGGCATCTACAAAGTGGCGTAAAAGTCATCACAAAATGCATTTTTTTTTAATTAGTTTTATCCGCAAAGCAAAATGCTTATCTGCAGGTTGTTGTTAAACAAATTTGATTTTGAAGTGATTTAATGTTTAAATTCAATTCATTGTACGTTACAAAAAAATTCGATTAAGATTTTAAAATAATTTCAACTACATATCTCAATATTTATAATTTAATTTTTGAAATACAATTCAAGTAAGTACTTTTTTATCTCTTTTTTTCTTTTCTTAAAATTCGAAATGACTTTCAAATGTTGAGGAAGCGTATTGAGTAGTTTCGGGATAGCATATCGTAATTCTCGATTTCCGTAGGTGTTTTATATTGCTGGAACTTCTAGTATCTCTTGGGATCGTCTTCTTGTATTAAGCGTATGGCGTATGGGTTGCAGAAAACGCTGGTCATACATGTAGTGCAGCAATGTTGTCATCTGGAATATTGCTTTGACATCTAAAACTTTAAGACAAGAATTACTAGGTCTAACAATTTTAGTAAGCCGATCTTGTAGCTTGGATATTTTGTCTAAATGAGATTTCGCTGCGTTTCCCCAAGCCAGTATCCCGTATCTTATGCGCGACTCAGCTAGCGAGTAGTACATCTGCTTTTGCACTTTGAAATTTGGGTATCGCTTAAGATATACGAGGGCGGGTCAATAAGTCCGTGACTTTTGGAATAAAACATAGATTTTTTGATAAAAAATTTTTTTTATTTTTAACGCAGTCTCCCTTGAGCTCTATACACTTTGTCCAACGCTTCTCCAATTTTTTTATCCCTTCCAAAAAAAATGTTTTGTCGAGGTCCTCAAAATAGGCCTTTATTTGCGAGATGACTTCATCATTGGAGTCAAATCTTTTTCCACCAAAGCATTTCTTCAGGTTTGGGAACAAGAAGTAGTCGCTCGGAGCCAAATCTGGAGAATAGGGTGGATGAGGGAGCAATTCATAGCCCAATTCATGGTTTTTTGCCATGGCAACTGCACATGTGTGCACCCTTGCATTGGCTTGGTGGAAAAGAACTTTTTTCTTGGCCAAATGAGGTCGGTTTTTTTTTCAAATCGTCATTGAATCGGTCCAATAAGTTGGCATAATATTCCCCATTGATTGTTCTTCCCTTTTGAAGGTAGTCAATGTGGATTATCCCGCGTGCATCCCAAAAAACAGTCGCCATAACTTTATTGGCTGACAAACCCACCTTGGCCTTCTTTGGCGCCGATTCACCCTTAGAAACCCACTGTTTTGACTGTTGTTTGGCCTCTGGTGTGTTCTGATGGATCCATGTTTTGTCCACGGTTACAAAACGGTGCAAAACCTCCTCCATATTGCGATTAAACAACGACAAACCTTCCTGTGAAGTTGTTACACGATTGCGTTTGTGGTCGACTGTGAGCAAACGCGGCACCCATCTTGCGGAAAGCTTTCTCATGCCCAAGTGATCATTCAAAATTGAAACCACTGAGCCATGCGAGATCCCTACGGCTTCCACAATCTCTCGCACTTTCAATCTTCGGTCGGCCAACACCATATCGCGAATTTTTTCGATTGTTTCGGGTGTAGAGACCTCAACTGGGCGTCCAGGACGTTCGGCATCTTCAGTGCTTGTACGGCCACAACGAAATTCAGTAAACCACTTTTTTACCATTGAAATCGATGGTGCAGAGTCCCCATAGTATTTTTCAAGCTTAGCCTTGGTCTCGGTAATGGTTTTTTTTCGCAAGAAATAATGCTTACTAAGCACACGAAATTCACTTTTTTCCATTTTCTCCTCAAATTAGTGAGTAGTCTGATAAAAATAGCTGTCAAACACAAACTAACTGACGCAGCAAGTTTAAATTTTGACAGGAGTCAACTGACAGATGCCTGTTGACAGGAGCAGTGTTGCTGTTTCAGTAAATAGGTCAGAAATTCAAAAAGTCACGGACTTATTGACCCGCCCTCGTACCATTGCGAAAATAGTGCTTTTTAGTTGAAGACGCAGGACATTTACCTACTCACGCCATAGGAAATACTCGTCGATGGTTACTCAAAGATATTTTATGTTTCCGACAACTTCAATTGGTACGCTATTGGCTGATAGTAGAGAGCAGTAGATTTGGACAGCTTCCGCTCGTTTGGATAGGGCGCGTATTTGCATTACTTTTGTTTTAGATGCATTTATGATAAGACCGTTATCATGACACCAATTTGAGACAGCGTTAAATTCATCTTGCAATATCTCCACAGCAGAATTGAAGTTCTTGTGCTTGACCACGATTGCTATGTCATCGGCATATGCATAGGCAGTAATTTTTTTAAATAATCGCAAAAGTTCGTTGGTAAACAGTATAAAGAGGATAGGGCCTAGTTTTGAACCTTGCGGTACACCGTATTCACTAGATTTTTCTTTACTGACTACACCAGACACTTTGACTTTTATGGTTCTATCAGTCAGGTAGCTCCTAAGCCAGTTTGCCATTACACCCCTTAAACCATTTCTGTTGACACTTTCCAAAAGTTTTCCATGCGTTAAAGTATCAAAAGCTTTGCTGAAGTCAATAAATAGAACAAGGACGTGATCGCTTTTGTTTAAACCAGCATTAACCGTATTAGTAAACTCTCCCAAAAAAGATCCGGTACTTTTATTTTTCTGAAACGCATATTGGTTTGGGTGTAGTACTTTGTTCTTAGTCAAAAAACGATCTATGCATTTTTCGACTGCTGATAAAATCGCGATTGGTCGGTAGTTTTCAATATTATTTTTTGTTCCTCCCTTATATACTGGTCGAATAATCGACGTTTTCATTAGTTTTGGGACATGACACTGACATACACTTAGGTTTATAATTTTTGTGATGACTGGGGCAAGACACACAGCGTTTATTTTTAGATCAACTGGTGTAATATTATCTGCTCCAGGACCTTTCTTATCGTTTAATCGACACAGCATTAAATAATATTTCGTTGAAGTTGCCAGTTCTGGTGGTTTGATATGTTGGTATTGCAAACATGTAAGATGTTTGATATCTGGTTCGAAAATTGCTCCACAAATTTATCAACAATGTCGTTTACACCTTGGTCCGTACTGTGAAAATTATTTTGTATAGTTTCATCTATTGTAAGTTTCTTTCTTCCAATAAGTTTATTAATAATGCTCCATGTTTTCCTCGGATCATTATTTGCGCTTGTAAACTTTTCTTTGTAATACTTAGCTTTGACAAATTGAATAATAATTGACAATATTTCTGAAATTTTTGTACTCGTTTTCATACGTTTTACTCCTATGGCTATTTTTCCATCACTGCAACAGCTAGAACGCCAATCGCGTGTAAATTATAGCTAAGCCATCCTGAACCTCGGCCGCGATGAGGATGTTTCTCAATTGAAAATATTAAAAATCTTAATGTGCGACGAGGCGCATTTGCACCTATGCGGATACGTGAATTAACAAAACTATCACATTCACATTTCTGCTGTGATGTTTTTGTGCAACAGTTTGGAAAAAATATTTTCAAAAATATATCAGCAACTCTTTTATACCAAAAAATAAATTTAGTAAATAGAGTAAGGTGCTTGTTGGCGTAGACCTAACTATGCCGCAAGTTTGTAAACTACATTTGACCATTTTAAAAGCGACACCGAAAATGTGCAAAAACTAAAGTTGTTTACAAAGTTAATTGTAAATTATATGTTTTGTTATAAAATGTTAAAAATGAGAATATATATCTTGGAAGAAGTTCATAGCTCACCGCTTACATATCCGAGCATCGTTGGGCGAACGCATCACTGGGCTAAAATGATATCAAACATAGGGGCGGGCTACAGTCCGCTTGGGCGAACTGTTGGATACCCTATTCTTATTCCTATCCCTCATAAGTGGGCGCGACAAAAGTCAGTAAGCGGATTTAAAAAAAATTAACACATGGGCAAAGAGGACACCTAGAGAGTATATATTATAAATTTCAGCTCCCTATCTCAAACTTTGGATTTTAAAAAAAAGTTTTTTTTGTAAATTGTGGGCGTGTCAGTAGGCGGATTTTGAAAATATTTATACATGAGCTTAAAGGGCCCCTAGAGAGTATATATTATAAATTTCAGCTCCCTAGCTCAAATTTTGGTTTTTCAATAAAATTGTTTTATTTGTTTGTGGGCGTGTCAGTGGGCGGATTTTGAAAATTTTATATCCCGAGCAGTTTTAGGAGTCATAGATAATATATAAAAAATTTCAGCTTCCTAGCTCAAAATTCGATTTTTTCCAAAATTTTGTTTTTTGGAGTTTGTGGGCGTGTCTGTGGGCGGATTTAAAAAGTCGTAAACTTGATTATTTCGGGACCCTAGAGAGTATATGGTTAAAATTTCAGCTCTCTAGGCCCAGTTTAAAGGCCTAATTTTTGCCGACGGACGGACGGACATGGCTAGATCGACATTACTATCGATGCTGATCATAAATATAGTAACTTTTAGGGGTCTACGGGCAATATTAAGGTATGTTACAAACTATGCGTCAAAAGTAATATACCCTTAGAATAGGGTATAAAAATACGGTTTCGCAGGTGTTCCAATTTGCATTTCTTTTTCCAACAACTTTTGCATGTTTCATCGTGTTTGAATAGTTGCACGGTTTGTGTGCTTTATTGAATTCAGACATAAGTATTTTATTGTGAAAAAGTAGCTTGCTTAGTACGAGTATCACGGTCTTACTAAGGTCCTGAAAAGAGATTCTTTGTTTTGTTGTGAAAAAGTAAACAGTGTGTGAGAATAAAATGCCCAAGCAGTTTTTGACACAAGCATAAATCGCTGCTTACTCGTATATTGAAGAAAATTCAGAGGTAGGTCTTGCATGAAGTTTTCATTGATATTGTTTACTTGCCTCCTAATACAGTGGACGATCTAACCGACAAAGAATTGAATTGATTGATGACGTCCAGTTCATATACAATTTTGATTTTCTAGTAATATCATTGACTCATGAATTTTTAGAATGAAAGTAAATGACTTCGAAATGATTACAAACTTTGGCAATGTTAGGGGTTTCCTGTGGTCCTATGGAATTACATAGATATTATCCGTGATGACGTTAAAAAAGAAGAACCTGCCAATCCCATTACGGTAGAAACAACGGAGAATAGCAACAGAATCTGAAGCTGTTTATGCGCCTCCCAAGCCGAAATGGAAAAAAGAACAACAGACCCAGTAGTCACAGCTAATTTGGAGTCCGATAAATTGGAGGTAATTGTGAAAGAGCGTGATACCTCTGGCCTTTTTTGTATTCTATTTTCATGCATTTTCGTTTTTAAGGTAAACAATCGGGGTTTAAATTGTTTTCCCTATTTTTGGAAGACGAAATATTTCAGTAGGTACGTGGCTACAGAGACCAATCGATATGTACAGCAGCAAAATACACATGATGCAAATTTTACGGTGCTAGATATACGAACGTTGTTAGAATACTAGTATATTCCGGATGGGTCCATATCCCTTTTTATCGAAGTTACTGGTCACTCAATTCGCTTATTGGGCGAGATATTATTCGAAAGTCTATGAACCAGAATCGCTTTGGAAGCATTAAGCGTTTTCGTCATTGGATACAGACTACAAGTACACAAATCTTTTTTTTTGACAACTTCTTCACCTCTTACATCCCTTAATCATGTAACAACAGCAACCAAAGGGCAAAACATACGAGCAACATTTTTGCTTCTCAAATTGTCGGCGAAGGCATTCAAGAAGTAGAGCGCGGCGATTCGAATACTTTTCACGATTGGAGTTCTCAGTTGAAGATAGTGCGCTGGAATGGTAAGTCTGCAGTAAAACTTGCCTCCAATAAGAGTGGAACCATTGCAACGGGTGAAACGATACTGCCATAAAGATAAGAGAATTAACTCCTTGGAGTGCCCAAACGTCGTTTTCGGTTACAATGAAGTTTCCATTTACCGAATCAACATGCCCGGCAAGGAATCGTATTGGTCACTCATTACTGAAATGACTGACTCCTGTGTACTACTGTACTGTGACATGCAAAAGCAACGAGGATTCCCACAAGTGCCATAAATAGAATGCAAAACACTGCTGGTTGTCGAAGGACAGGGAGGGTATTCGAGCATCGGAGAAGAGCACCCAATGTCCGGTGAAGAGGAGATCACTGAAGGCGAGGTACAAATGCACACTAAGAAAAAAAAAGAAAATGTACGCAAAACCTTAAAGTCAACAATGAGGTCAAAAAGGACAAGATTGACCACGTCTTAGAAAAGGACCCCTTGCGTAAACGGCTCCGATGCTGGCAATGTGGCAACCAGACGATCTACAGTTGCCGGAAATCATTTCTACTAATTTTTAACTCAACTATAAATCCATATTACCTCATGAGTCGAAAACCTGCTCGAATAAAAGTGGAAAATCTATCCGCAGCAGGATTTCACTTCATAAGTCATTAGTTCCAACAGAAATAAAATAGGCTCCACCAATTCGGAAGGCAAGTTTCCAGTCCCTACTAGTTCAACCTCGGTGATTGGACGAATATCAGCTGTTCACTGAAAATTTCCATTACGAGTCGAGTAAGTGAAACGAATCAACCCTAATTCTCAGTGAGGTGCAGATGTCGAAAACATCTTCTTTTTTTTATAATGCACTTGCACTAAAGGGATTTTTGGATACCCTTATATGTAATCGCTACACAGCGCGGGAGTTAAGGAAATTAGATTAATTTTGCGTAGTATTCTAAGGGTTACTGCACACGCGTGATCATCGTCGTTGATACGCATTGTATGCAATGAACGGAAGACATACGCTTGTGTTAAAAAAATTCTGTAGATATGTATGAACATATTACAAGGATACTCTAGAAAAGATTCGTGTGCTTTATTATTAAATTTAGTAACTACAGTCAAAATCGGTTATAACGACTTTCAAGGGACTGACGAATTTGGTCGTTATAAGCGATAGGTCGCTATAACCGATATCAAGCTATGTATATACTTTCTTTTTTTTCCCTAGTTTTTCTTTGATTTTGAGCCATAAAATAATAAGAATACACATTAACAAATATAGATTTACTGTTTATTAAAAAAAGTGGTAATATCTAATTGCTTAGTACAGAATTTTCTTTTTTGACTCATTTTCCGATAACAAGGTACAACTTTTCCCCTCACAAAATTAAATTAAACTTCTACAACCACTTGTCACACTGAAAAATTTGCACTGAGTAAAACTTCCCCAACGTATAACAAACTCAATAAACGCAATAGCGGAAAAATAACGTCTACAAACGGTAACTGTAACATATCCCAGATTCTACGACTTAGATACATCGCATCTACATAGAATCAGTTTACCGTTCTAGAAAAAAAAATCAGTTGCGCCAACAGCTGCGTCGATTTTAGTCGTTATAACCGATATTAAATTAAAAAAAAGGGTAAAATCGGTCGTTGTAAGCGATATGTCGTTATAAGCGATTATCGTTCAATGGAATTACAAAAGCGCTGATTCAGGACCTAAGAATTTGGTAGTTGTAACCGATACGTCGTTATACCCGATGTCGTTATAAGCGATTTTGACTGTAGTTACCAAAGTGGCAAGAGTGCTCCTAAGCTGAAAGGAGACTCTACATCGCAGTTGCCCACCCGACATTCACATTCGGCTCACCATGTTAGGCAGACAGTGTATAGAAAATATGAGGGCATGATGAAGCTGCTCGTATGACATCAGGGGTAACAAAGATTTACCGAATTTTTAATTTCGTAGATCCGAAGAGGCCTTCACGTCAAGGAAAATGGAGCGATACCATCTACGTTAGAATCCCCTCAAAGGGCAATATCAATCAACGTTCCTTTAAAACCTGGAAAAAGGCATGTCTAAAAACTCCTGGATTACACAACAAAAAAAAACAACACTAGCATTTGATTGACCTCGAGGTCGGAAGGCCTGTTGATACGTTTTCAGGTCAAACCAAGGAGCCCCACAAACGGTCCTGTAGGGACGCACTAAGAAGGAGGGTTATGGTCCATTAAGTCCACAGCACAACGTCTTCCTTAAAGAGAAAGAAGAGATTTTTCAATTTATAAAACTGTGTTTTGTGACGAACTGACTCAGCAACGCACAGTCAAAACCAATTATTACAAACAAAACCACTTGTCACTATCATATCATTAGGTTAAATTTGTCATGGAACTCGGAGGATGCATTCCCATAGCTGTTTAAGCGCGCACTACAAAGAGTTTTCTTTTTCATATAATAACCCTCCCTGGTCCTTTGGGGGACGTTTCTTTTCTCAAAGTTTTGCAAATAAAAATAAAACTAGGTCATGAACAGTTAATCGTGTTCATTTGAAACTTTGCGTGTTATGAAACTACAAATTGTTTAACAGGTATTTTGGCATTTTTACAATTCCCCATAGCCTATTTAGAGGGCTCAAATTATTAAAAATATGAAGTTTTTGCAGTGTTACAGCTTACAAGCTGATTAATATGCATGCAGAAGCTGTTTTGGTAATTACTCCTGAAGGGAAGGGTATATTTTTAAGCAGCGTAAAAGCTACTGAGGGATAACATATTATGAAATTAAATGAGGTTAAATTAGAATCGCTACGAGGGACACGCATAGGAGAGCCTTACTAATTATTCCCAGATGTATGAATTGGGCGCGTATCAAAAAATTATGTGAGGAAAGACACAACTGACAGTTAGTTACTTAAAAAGATGTTAAATTCTACAAATTCTTAAATTGGTTTGTGTTATTTTTATTTATTTTAATATGTATTATGAATTTTATATTAATTTCCCGGGGATTATACTGGAGCGGCTCGCAGTTTGGATAGGTACAAACGGCTTACTTAGAGAATTTCAATCTGCTACTCAACAGTGGACAATATTGTCGCGTTAACAGGTATTGCAAGGACGTTTCTGGAAAAGCACGGGAAACTATGCCTTCTTTGTGGACTTTAAGGCGGCATTTGACTCCATTGATAGAAGGTCACTTGTTTATAAACTTAGCATCTTGGAGTGTCAACAAAAGTGCTGAAAGTAATACAGAGTCTTTATATTGAAAATATGTCAGTGCTCTGGGATCGACAAAATGTGTCAAACTGGTTTGAATCACACATGAGTGTCAAGCGGGGTTGCCTCATGAGTCCATTACTATTTTCCTTGTTTCTTGACGACCTGCCGACTTTCTTACTCATGTATACTGATGATAAAGTCATCCTGTCGGAGACTCAAACAATGTTGCAGATGATTATCAATAAGTTACATCATTACTGCAGGTTATGGAACTTGAAAGCTAATACCAACAAATCAAAGGTAACGGTCTTCCGAAATGGTTTGGGTTGATATTCATACGATGAAAAATGGTTCTGGGAAAATGTGAGCTTGAAGTTGTGACGGAGTACAACATCTACAAGAAAAATTGCATTAGGCAAAAAGAGCAATAAATTGCCAATGGAAAAATCTGCTCGGCAAAAGGTGCATTGCAACTAGCGCAAAATACAAAGTATACGAAGCGGTAGTAGGGACAATTATGTGCTACGCGACGGAGGTATGGGGTTTTCGCCAACACGACAAAGTCGACATGTTGATGAGATACTTTATCAATAAAACCTTCAGGTTACCAGAAAACGCACATACTACATGCTTCACCTCGAAACAGGACTCCCACCTTTATTCATGTGATACAGTGAAGCTACATCTCCAGTACATTTTAAAAGTCATGACTAGGGTTCGGATTTTCCTGCATTTAAAATCTGAAAATATGCGCTTAAAATATGGGCTTAAATATGCAAAATATGCATTTAAAATATGCACTTAAAACCAATTTAACTTAACTTCGGTTCAATTTAAAAACACATTTTCTTCACTCTTTAACAATAAGTTCAATTTTTATTATTAAATAAAATAATAACTTACAACGAAATTAACATTTAATAAAAAAAAAAAAAAAAAAACACAGTTAACGTAAACATAAACATCTTCATTTGTTTAATTTAAATAAAAAAATTCAAAATAACAAAATTGTTCTGATTTTAAAAGGTTTTATTTGCATAGATCATACAATTTTTCTTAAAGTTTTCGAAATTAAAACGTTGCCGATTCGGTCTTAAGGATGCCTTATACAACGAAAAAGATCGCTCGACGTCAACTGAAGTTAGTTGAGCATTTTTTAAAGAACAAATCTCATCGACAGTAAAGTTCTTTGGGTAATTTTCGTCATTGCAGTCCAATGTGAACGTCTTACTTATTAGTACATGTTGCATTATTGAAAATCCTTCCTTTTTTTGCCAGAACGCACTGAAGTTTTTTTTTAATGACTTCCCCCATAAGTCCTTTAACCGCATTTATCTTTGCAACAACATCTTCAACTAAATCAATTTGATTTTTTAAGGTTGTCCTGCCTTCTAGCTTTTTTTTTTTTTTTTTTGTCGGGATGTGTGAAACTTTCTGCACTGGAGCACTCAGACTCAATACTGGTCCATTGTACTGCCAGGCAGACACACCACATTTTACTGTGGGAATTTACTCGTTTTTCTAAGAAAAACGAGAAGGCGCTTCAATGATAAGGAGCTTAGGTTTACAGCACTCACCATATCCGCACCAAATACCTGCCACCTGATACGAGCAAAAGCAGGACAATCACAGAGGAAATGTTCCGCAGTGTCGTCGCTTTCTCCACAGGCTTCGCAGTTGGTGGTGTCGCTTAGGCCTAGCACCTTAAGGTGTTTGGCAAAAGCGTAGTGTCCCGTAAGAACGCCAGTAGTCTGTCTGCAGTCTTTTCTGTTGAGAGACAACAAGAATGCCGCGGATTTCCCACAGACGTCGGGGAGCATTTGCTTAGTCTGTCTGCACCCTGGAGAGTCATGCCAACGGCGATTGTGTTCATAGGAAACCCAATCGTCAATGGAAGCCCTGACCGAGGACGCAGGCAGACAGATCGCTGGTTCAGGTCCTGAGAGGTCCCCCTCTGAGCCTTGTCTGGCAAGTTCATCGGAGATCTCATTTCCCGTGATCCCGTTATGACCCGGGACCCAGACAAGTTTAAGTGAATTCAGCCTTCCGACAGAATTCAGAGATATCTTGCATTCACGTACTATTTTGGAGGTAGTTAAGGGTTTGAGTAAGGCCTTAAGCGCAGCCTGACTGTCGCTACAGACGCAGATACTTCGCCCCCTCCACCTGTTCCTCGTAACATAGTCCATGGCCATTAGGATAGCATAAGTCTCTGTTTGGAAGACTGACGCATGTTTGCCTAACGGAAAGAAAAGTCTAACACTATCGCTCTCCACGAAGACACCAGCACCAGATCCTTGATCGGTTTTGGAGCCATCCGTAAAGATTCGACTGCATTCCCTTCCAGGTTCAGAGTCCGGCCAGAGCCAGTCCTGGACGCGAGGAAAGTCGACCTCGTATTTGCGCTCTAGCCGAAGTTCCGGTGTCATCGCATCAGACGGCATATCCATAAGACAGGAGTCGAAGGACAACCGTTGCGCAAGTTCATCAAAACTCCAGTGCGAGTTATACCAAAAGCCACCTCTTGTAAGACGTGAGATAGCCTTGATTGTACATCCCATGATGTAAACATCAAGGGGCGGAAGGTTCAATAGTGCATCTAGGCCGGAGCCAGGCGTGCTGGGGAAGGCCCCCGTGCAGCCGAGACATACCTGCCTTTGGAGTTTGGCAAAAGCAGCAGTGACGTATTTACGTGAAAGCTTATTCCACCAACAACCGATGCGTATGCTATAAATGGTCTTATCATAGCCGTATAAATCCATAGGACTCTTTTCGGTGATAAGCCCCATGTCTTGCCGAAAATGCCTTTGCACTGCCAGAAAATAGACAGCGCCTTGGCAGTCTTCAGCTCAACATGTTTGGACCAAAGAAGTTTGCTATCCAGGATGACTCCCAGATACTTTGCTTCATTGGAGAGTTGGATTGTGACGCCTTTTAGCACTGGCTGAGTCAACCCGACCAGCTTCCTCCTTCTCGTAAAGAGAACAACCTCAGTCTTAAGAGGATTGACCGAGAGCCCATTCCTAGTGCACCATTCGTCGATCACGTCAAGGGCCGCCTGCGCCTTGGCGCATACAGTCGCTAGGCATGATCCAACAGAAAGCACGGCAACATCATCCGCGTACGCCTGAGCGTAAATATTAGAACTGTTGAGTGCGTTCAACAGAGAGTCGACCAGCATACACCACAGCAGTGGAGACATGACGCCGCCTTGCGGGCAGCCTCTGTTTACCCCCGCCATAACATAGCGGCCACAATCCGCATCCGCAACCAACGTTCTATTCATTAGCATTGCTTTAATCCACAACACCAATGGTTCGTCTACTCCGTGTTGTCTGGCGGAGCTGCACATGCTATCAAAAGTCGCATTGTCAAAAGCACCCTCAATATCGATGAAAATGCCCATCGCGTATTCTTTTCTGTCAAGCGCGCCTTCAATTCTACCAACTAGATTTTGGAGCGCAGTCTCGCAGGATTTTCCGCGTTGATAGGCATGTTGCATCGGAGATAGTGGGTGCAATCGCAAAGCACCTTTGCGCACGTGAAGCTCGACCAGCCTTTCCAAGCTTTTCAGCAAGAAAGAAGTCAGACTGATTGGTCTGAAGCTCTTGGCGAGCGAGTAGTCACTTCTGCCAATTTTTGGTATGAATGAAACTCTAACTGTACGCCAGGGTGTTGGAATGTATGCCAGTGCTAGGACAGCGGTGAAGATTTTCTTCATAGTCGGTAGCAGCTGGTTTGTACATTGTTGCAGCATGGCTGGGTATATTCCGTCCGTACCAGGCGACTTGAAGCCGTCAAAAGACGCAAATGCGTATTTAATGGCCTCGTCCGTCACCACGGCCTTCGCAATATACCAGCTACGCCGAGTTGTTTGTCTTGGCTCACTCATAGTCTCGGTAATCGGGGCTGGTTGTGAACCAATTGTAATCTGGTTACCTGGAAAGTGAGACTCCAGCAGATAACTAAGAGTTTCCGCTTTCGTCTTGCCATCAAGTTTTCTAAGTGAGTCCAGTTTGGCTGGTTTGCCCTTTTTCAGAGCTTTAACTAACCTACTAGTTTCACCCAGCTTTTCAATCTTTTCGCAGAAATTCTTATAAGAAGCACTTTTCGATACCCGAATTAGCCTCTTATATTCCTTCTGCTTCGATCGGTAGAGATTCCAGTCTGTCTCCAAATCAGTCTTGAGTGACCTATTTAGAAGCTTTCTAGCTTCTCTACGAATTCTTTGCAGTTCCGAGCTCCACCAGGGAACCGGTGTTCTGCCAGGGGGTTTGCTTACTGGGTACGTCAGTTCAAAACAGCTAGTAATGGCACTATTCAGGTCTTGAACAGCTTCCTCTACCTTTTGTCTCGTCCTGAGTTTGGTTGGAGTTTTGAGAGTTTTCCCTAATTCCTCCCTGAAGCGTATCCAGTTGGTTTTTCTCGGATTCCTCCTCTCCTGCAGAGTGATGGCTTCGCATTCGATTTGGAATTCGATATATCTATGGTCTGAGAGGGACACCTCCGAAGAGACCCTCCAGTTAGTAACCGCCTTAAAGTATCTATTTGATAAAGTTAGGTCGATCACTTCCTGTCTTCTTGACGTCACAAAAGTTGGTTGCCACAAAATTGTCCAAGCTTAGTCGCTGAGAAAAGGTTCGACACAGCAAGACAAGCCCTTGGTCTCTCGGACCGCTCGTCACAGAGTATCGTAGTGCCACGAACACCTCCAAGGCCACAGATGCGATTTTTCCACACCCATGGCTCCTGTATGGATGTTATGTGGGCTTTTGTATTCAACACAGAAAGCTTCTTACTGATGAGTGCAGTAGCAGCCTTGGAGTGTTGAAGGTTAATCTGAGTAAATCCAATCATTGGAAATACATCAGCTGGAAGTGTTCTAGTGGAAGGGCACGCAGAAGGTGCGCGCGCAGTTCCACCGACAGGAGTGCTTGAGGTCTTCTTTGTGATGGTGTCACATAGGAAACTGAAGTATGAACTTATAAATATTATTTGGCTTTTTAATAACGCCTGGTTCATTACTTCTTTTGTTTTTTTTATCGCAACTGCATCGGAGTCATCAAACAATGGACAATGCTTTCAAAAGCTTTATAATGTTTTGCATAATACTCAGCAGCCTTCAACCAAGTTCCCCATCTTGTAACAATAGGCTGAGGCGGAAGAGGAGTCAAATGATATTTTCCTTTAAAAATTTCGACGCGGTGCCTTTAGAAATATTTGTTTTCAGTTTGAAATTAATCCATCGATGTTCCGAAAATTACTCCTTATTTTTTCTGCAACTCAGTGGATTGCATGTGCTAAGCAAGTGACGTGCAACAATTTTGGATAAAACAGTGCTAAACCACGAGCTGCCTTTACCATATTATATGGCGCAGTATCGGTCAAAAAAAGGAGTATTTTGCTTTTATCAATTGGACTATATTTATTAAAAATTGAGTTGGGGTCGAAATTCTGGCGAGGTCAAAATTCTTTTTTCAAAATTCTGCTTTCAAAATTCTATTTTACAAAATTCTGCTTTCAAAATTCTACTTTTCAGAATTAATTTTTTCAAAATTCTGCTTTTCAAAATTCTGCTTTACAAAATTCTGCTTTACAAAATTCTGCAAACAATAAAAAAGGTTTGGAAAATGTTAAAAAGCGCGCGCTTTTGACCACTCACTTGTTATAGAAGAAGAGGTAAAAGTAGTTTTTTATTGGTTTTAAGATTGCTCTCTTAGTTTAGACAAATATTCTGTTAGTATACCCTTGTGAGTGAACGTGTGCTTTGTTTAGTTTCTTAATGCTGTGTCTTTTTTTTTTGGTAATTTCAATTATGAAATAATTTGTAATTTTTGGCTGTTTTTTTTGTGTGTTCCTGGTACCCACCTGTGTACCTTCTTTATAAGAAATATATTGTAGTTTGTTGACAAAGTTAAAAAATATTTGTTTTCTTTAAATTCGTAAATTGGAAAAAAAGCAGAATTAGCAGAATTTATTTGCTTAAAATATTGCCTGTCAGAATTTTAAAAAGCAGAATTTTGAAAAGCAGAATTTTGAAAAGCAGAATTTTGAAAAGCAGAATTATGTAAGACAGAACAAAAAAATAAGCAGAATTTTTGTGTTAAAAGTCAGAATTTTGCAAAGCAGAATTTTGAAAGCAGAATTTCGACCTGCTCCCTTAAAAAATGCTTTTTACTTTCTTCTTCATTTTGGTCCAACACACCCACAATTACGTTAGCAACAAAACGTCCTTGGATATCGGTTATTTCATCAATAGAAATCCACAAATACTTATCTTTTAGTTCAATTTTCATTTGTTTAAATAGCGAAATATAATTTTTCCGCAAAGTGGAATCATCCGGTATAATTTCTTCTGTATATTTAAAAAAAAATCTAAATTCAGGGTTACTAAACTTACTTAAAGGTATCTATATCGGGTGCAACAAATGCCTCACATAAATCCATTGAAAAGGTGTTAGATGCATTGGTAAAGGACAGTAGTTGTTGGAATTTTTGGCAAACTTCAGATTTTCCTTCAAGTTCTATATGCTTAACACTTTTCAAATGTTGATCCACGTGAAATTTTTTTTCAAAGCAAACGCTTTTGTTACAAACTTTGAAAAAAAAAGGATTTACTATAAAAATATGCAAAACTTGCAAAATGCAGGAAATTTCCTGATTCGTATACATAATTCGTTGTCTTGCTTCCAAGACGTTCCTAAAAAAATATGCATTTACAAGAAAATCCGATCCCTAGTCATGACACTTCCCAGCCTACGAATTCTTCAAAAAATTGCGAAGAACCTAATCCAGCGAAATGTCCAATTTTTCAGTGAATAGTTCAGGTGAAGCAACGAACACGATGTTGTCTTATCGGAATATAATGAAACTACGTGTAAAACCAGCCTAAGACAACTGATGATGGAGTTATCCTCTTGTAACGCTTTCAAAAATAACTCACACCAAAGTCAAACGAGGTGTACACTGTACATATCGCGTACTTCAATGCGACCTTGGAGAGACAAATTTTACCGACCGGAATAATGTGAACACAATATCTACGATTTTTAAAGCTAGAGGCGAACTTCTGCAGTTAAAATTATGTACATGCTGTATAGAAGCGACCAAAATAAAGAGTGCACACTGTGCAATCTACAAGCCAAAGAAGATGCACTGCACTTTATCAGTATGTGTCCATTGCTCAACATATAGAACAATATGAAGAAATCATTGGCGGAAAAATGTGCTATCGACTGAGGAAGTAATCGCAATATCAAATGGACGAAATTCGAGGTTGTTATACAGTTATCTTAAGTGTGTTTCAAAATATCGACAGCAAATCAAAGATGAAGCGTTTTAAATACACATACTTATTGAATTATTGTATCTTAAATTTTAAATGATTATGTTATCATATTGTCAATTCTCTCGTTTCTGGCTGACGGCAGAAATGTCAATGCCACTTATATTTTGTGAATTTTTCTAACTGAAACATAAAGTGATGAAATATCTTTAATCTCGAAAACTTCTCAATGACCGGCAGTACGGTTTTCGGGGCAACAGGTCCACCGGTGATTTGATGATATATCTAACCGAAAAGTGGAACCAATCTCTTCACCAAGGTGGTGAAAGTAAGATCGTTGCGGTTGATATTTCAAAGGCATTTGACAGAGTTTGGCATCAAGCTCTCTTGTCGAAAATGTGTGCATTTGAAATCGATGATAATCTTCTTGAATGGATTAGAAATTACCCTTCGGACTGTTCAATACAAGTTGTCTTGGACGGTTTCAAGTCTGCAACTCACCAAATAAATGCTGGTGTTCCCCAAGGTTCCGTTCTGTCCCCGACTCTCTTTCTCATTTTTATAAATGATTTCCTGTCTGTTACTTCTAATCCAATCCATTCGTTTGCTGATGACAGTACCCTCTTTTCATACTATTTTCTTGGGTCACGCCCATCTTCTTCGGGTGTGGAACTGGAACGGCAACGTATGTTAAGCTCATTAAATTCCCATCTTAACAGCATAACTCAGTGGGGTTCAACCAATAGAGTGGAATTTAATGCTTCCAAAACACTATGATGTCTCCTGTCATTAAAGCAAAACCCACACACACTGCCATTATCCATGAATGGCACATGCATCGCTGAAACCGAAAGACTTTCCATACTCGGTATGTGCATCAATGGCAACCTTCGTTGGAATGACCACATATTCGATGTCGCTAAGAGCGCTGCGAAATGTCTAGGCTTCCTTAAGCGATGTAAGAAATATTTCACCCCTTCTGATCTGGCTATAATTTATAAGTCGTTTATTCGCCCGAAACTCGAGTACACCGCTCATATCTGGTCTGGTGCACCAATTACTTATTTCGAGCTACTTGACAGGATCCAAAAACGCGCGATAAAACTCATTGGCGACCGAGACATAGCGAGATCGATTGACTCTCTTAGTCATTGTCGCAATGTCTCCTGTCTTTCGTTATTTTCATCATAAGTGCTCTAACGAAATAGCCAGTTGCATTCCACCCCTTGAACATTTCACCCGCAATATCCGCCATGCAAGGAATGCCCATCAGTTCACCCTCAAGCCTGTATTCGGACGTACAGTGAAGTACAAAGAATCTTTCCTCTGCCGTACAACACGAATGTGGAATGCTCTTCCACGCTCTATTTTTCCTCTACATTATAACCTACAAACATTTAAAACCAACGTGCATCGGCAATTCTCACCTTCTTCTAATTATAATTTCCCTAACGCCCGCGCTGTGTAGCCAATACATGATAAGGGTACTTTCGTGCGCGCAAATTATAAAATAAGAAGACACTCCCGCATACTGGACACCTTTTTTTTTTGTTATAATTAGCGTTTGCTAAAGGGGTACCCTTATAATGCGTATACTCATGTGCAGGCATTTTTCAATTCAACACCTACAAATGCAAAGTCATTATGGACGTATTTCATTGCCTACTATTAGGTGGTTGTAGAAGTAGAGTGATAGGAAAGACAGGTTTGTGCATTGGGTAGGGTTTTTTCTCCACGGATGGCGTCTAAATAACTTCGGGAACATTATGTTGAAGTTTTGTATTCAAGTTTAATCCGCAAAAATAATTGTAATAATTAAAAGTGCACTTATGAGCAAGCATTTGATGCACTTATATTGATTTTTAATCTGCGGATTTTTGCTTCATGGTCATGGTCGGGATTTGAACAAGCAACCTCTCTATCAGCAAGTGAATACACTACTCATGCCACTAACTGATTATGTGAATCCCAGATATGACTTTAAAAGGAACTGCAAAATCTTTATACTTGCTAGACATGACTGGCATTCTCTCGTCATGGTCGCCAAAGGTATTTCTATCTTCACAGACTGTTTAAAGACGGAGAAGGGAACAGGAGCAGGAGTCTTCTCAGTGGCACTTAGTATCAACCAGTCCTACCGAATGACAGACTACTGCGGTATTTTTCATGCTGAAATCTACGCGATTAAGAAAGCATCGCAGGCAATTCTAACGTCCAGTAATGGAATTAACCTGGGTACCAGCTCACTGCTGGATGTATGGGCTGTGAAAGCTGCCTGACGGGGAATTGTGCTCAAGATGGCATACTTTTTCTTCAAAGTGAAAAATAAAAATATCTAGAAAACATAAGGATGAAAACAAAGTAATTTCAATTAATTCATTTATTGGTAAACAAAGTATATTTATTTTAATTAAGCCGAAAAGAGATTTCAAGATGACATAGTTAGGTATAAGATGACATATGCCATTATTGTAAGATGACATACCTCTTCAAAAACGTCCTTGCAGAGTTCACATATGAACTGCTTAACTTTATGCTCAACACCAGCACATAATGTGTGGCACCATTTTGCGCACGCGTGGCACTGGTTCCCCGCCAGTGCTCCCCAGGACGTGATCTACTGTAAAGCTCATTGCCGTAGATGCACCCAACATCACCATCATCGTCCGAAAAATCTTGTTGAACATCTTCGTTATCTAATATTAGATATAGGACATGTTTAGATTGTTTGCTAGCTCTTAGGCTTTTACGGTGCTTCTTTTCAATTTTTGTTTGTACTTGCGCTCGAATCTTATTAAGAAAAGGACTTTCAGTGAGAACCTGAGAGCCTGTAACTTTCCTTTTAGTGCTTCTTAGTTCTTACTTTCCCTGTTCCAGTTGATTTCGGCAATGGAGAAATTGTTTTAAGCATTTGATCAGAGTTGCATTTTATTAAGCAAACGAAAGGATTAACTGACGATGACGAAGGACTTGGAATGTCAATTGATTGCACAAAACCCGTTGATACTGAAGGACCTCGGTTCTCTAAAAATGGTTGATTTATAGGAACCACTGCTTCATATGCATCAGCTCGAATAGGTTCTTCCGGACTTGCAATGATTATGTTGTCAGCGTCAGCGGTTAGCTCGTTTTCCGTCACATCACTAGGCAAAAACATATTTTCAGGAAATATTTTCGAATTAAAAGGATAAATTCCATATTTTTCAAAACCGCTTGTTATTTTTCCGACAGACATAGCACTTCCATACGCTTTTCCAAACAAAGCACTGACCTGATAAGTCCCGATTATAAAAGAGAATTCTGGCTCGCCAAGGCGATTAAATAGGGGGCACTTCGACCGAAAAAGATCTTTTGTGCCATTCCCCCGATTATAATACCTAAATGTCAAGGGGCCCGAAGAATGAAGCATCCAGAGGCTGAATACAGTGATTACAGTGAGGAGGCAAGCACAACATTATCACACCATTTGCTTTGGCAAAGTCTAATACATTTTTGTGGCTTCTATGTACATCGAGAATTAAAAGCACCTTGTTTTCCGGGTTGCAATCAGTGAACTGAACAAAATGTTTCATCCACTTGCAAAATAGTTCGCCCATCATATAACCGCTTTCATAGCACAACTCCAAGGATCTAGATGGTGCACCATCACAATACTCACGCTTTTGATCTTTTCTTGGAAAAATTAAAGCGAGGGGAACAAGATTGTTGGCCCCTTTCGGCGCTAGTTAAGGCCCCAACCTGTTTCTTTCCTTTGAGCGTAAATATTTTTGGAGGCTTCTGAACAGTACTCAGCCCAGATTCATCCTTATTATAAAGACGATGCGGTGGTATATCAGTGAGTATTTCTTCTAACATAGCTTGAGGCTTATTGAAAGCCATAGCTCTTGCGGCTGACGTTGGTTCCGGTGATTTTAATGCCTTAATTACTAAATATACAAATAACTGAAGTCACAAAACACTTCAGACACAACACAATACTCACCTTATCAGAAAATCTGGAGCAAACAAAAATATTTTTTTCACGCACGAAATCCTTAATTCCGACCTCAGTAAAAGCACTTTGTAAACTGGCAGCTGCATTACTTTGGTTGTAAACAACATGGTAAAACTGCATGTCTAAGCGTGTCTGGCAGAACTGTGGCGCTTATGGTAAAAGAGTAATTGCAAGTATGTCATCTTGTCGGGTATGCCATCTTAACCATAATTCCCCTACGGTATTTTCCGTCAAACGGTCAGCGGTTTGGCGAACTGCTGGGCCTTAGGCTTGACAGACGCTAGTTAGTTATACTTTATCCAACAAAAATTGTCAGTACAGGCAAGATAGGATGTTTGTCTCTCAGTCTGGTTGCAATGACTTACAGAAATCGGTTCCTCTTTAAAGCTCTCACAGGGTTGCCGTATTGTATATGATAATTCGCCATAACTCAGAGAGCAATTCTATTAGGGTTACCATCTTCCAATTTAAAATAGAAATATTGCGGAACGAAATAAATTCCGTTTATCTTTTTACTTTCCTGGTAAGATAATAATAGGCGCGTTTTTTTAAGGGTATCTCCAGTAGACCAACAAAATATATAAATTTCGTAACACAAAAAATAAAATTAAATCGAAAAATATATCACTGTACCTAATCCAATTTATTCATTAAATATATAGGTAATATTGTAAAACATAAAATACTAATTTCTAATATCACTACTCAACTAATCCGATGAGTAATTACTGCTACTGCTCTCGTTATTTAGGTCTATTATTAACCTTTCAACTGCTTCCTCGACAAAAACGTCAATTTCCCACATATTTGGCTCAACAACCTGTTCAACGTGTTGGACACATCGATGCCCAAACCAATTCTATTGGATTAAGGTCACAGTGATAAGGCGGCAAGCGAAGCGCTTTTTTTTTTTGATTTGATTCTTTATTTAGCTTTGCTATTCTTAACAATTTTAACATACTTAAAACTAAATTAATTGGTTAGCTTTACATGTGAGATCAAATTCTTTTTAAAAACGTTAATATTTATTTCTGACTTTAATTGATTTGGCAAGTTATTGAACAATCGTAGACCTTTATGAAATAACATATTTTGTGCTCTATTTGTTGTGAAAAAAGGTAATCTAAAGTCCTCACAATTTCTTAAATTATAACTGTGTACATCTGATACGTATACTATTTGGTCACTTAAATAACTGGGTAACATATTGTTCTTTATTTTGAATATAAAAACTAAGACATTCATTTCAGTTCTTTGCTTAATTGTTAGCCATTGTAAAGCGTTTAACATTAATTGAATACTAGTTAACATATTGCACATTAAAATACTTCTCATCCCTCTATTTTGTAATCTTTGTAACCTCTCAGTCATTTGACTAATTCCTAAAAAGAGAATCGTTGAACAATATACGAAATGGGGTTTAATCATAACATTATATATTTTTATTGCACAGACCGCTGATACATTACGTCTTATCCGTTTAAAAAATCCTATTTTCTTTGCAATTTTACTAGACACATAATTGATGTGCGATTCAAAACTTAGTTTATTATCCAAAACTACTCCAAGGTATTTTATTCATCAACTTTTTCAATAATTTCATCATTTATAACAATATTTTCATTGGAATCACCGTTAATTATAAAAGCCTTTGTCTTCGCTGTATTGAGCTTAAGTTTATTCATTTTGAAATATAGTTCTACCCTTTTTATGTCAGCATTCAATTTTCTTATGCACTCCTCTGCCGAATCCCCAGTCACATATAACAAGGAATCATCCGCAAACAGTCTAGCCTTCGCGTGATGCAGCACCTCCTCAAGATCTTTTATATATATTAAGAAAAGAAGAGTACCCAACACCGCTCCTTGTGGCACTCCCAGATTTACAGCTAGTAGCTCCGACAGTTCATCCTCCACCTTAGTTTGTTGCGTTCTGTTAGACAGATAGCTTTTGAACCACCCCAGTTCTATTCCTTGTATACCGTATCTTTCCAGTTTTTGCACCAGTATGCTTCGATCAATTGTCTCAAAAGCCCTTTGTAGATCCAAGGAAACTGCAATTACGAGTATAACTTCTTTGGCGTGTACTTCACTTTTCCATTGTGCGATGACCAGGTTAAGTAGAGATTCACAGCTGTGTTGGCATCTAAATCCTGAATGGTAGCTCGACAGAAATTGGTTTGCCTCCATATAAGTTTGCAGCTGTTTATGAACAATTTTTTCCAGGATCTTACTCTCAGTCCTTAACATGTTGACCGGTCGAAATTCCGCAGGATTCAGAGTCTTCTTTACTTTCTCTATAGGAACAACTGTTGATACCTTCCAGTGATGAGGAAAGATTCCATTACTTAGAGATTCGTTTATAATTTTTAATAAACCGGGTCCGATAATGTCAAACGCACCAAGCATCATTTTGGCTGACAAACCATAAACGTCTTTTTTAGAATTCATTATTTTCATAGTATCTCTCAACTCACTAATGGTAATTAATTTAAATTTAAAACTTTGCCTTACATGTACGTTGATTAAATTCGAATACTGTTGAAATTGTATTCTGTCATTTAGTTCCTCCACACTTTTTACAAAAACACATTTACCCTTAGTAATAGTAATAGAAATCCGTAAAATCCCTTCTAAAGTCGAATTTTGTTAGTTGTAGCTAAGGTACTTTTAAGGTTTCGTAGTAATAAATCAACTTTAACAAAATTAGAATTCAACGTAATCATTGTGACTCATAATCAGTCATTTGCTATTGTGAGCTAACAGCTGATTTTGACAGAACCACAAATTACAAAAATAGGATTTCTGATTTAAAATGGCAAATTCGAATGTAGATTTATTTTGAGCAAACTTGAAAAAATTTAATTTGAATTGTGAAAATGTTACATATACAATACATAGGTACAATAGAAATGACATTTTTAATTCAGTTATTGTTGGGAAAATGTGTGGTAATGAAACTTGTTCTTAATTGTCTTCCTCCTCTGTGATTTTCTTCCGCCAAGGTAAAGTGCTCTGTATTGCCGTACTCAAGATCTAGAAAAACAAAAATGTGACAGAATGTGCGCATGATTCACGAATTTTATACTTTATGGTTCCAATTTACTTACGATTTTGAGGTGCATCTCCAATTAGGAAATCGTTTCGAGTCTTAGCTATATTCCACAGCACTGCAATAGCAGCGATTGAATTCTTTGCTGTGTTTAAATTGCATTTGAATCCGTTAAAGCAACACCTGAAACAGTTTTTCAACTGTCCAAATGTTCTTTCAACTACTCCTCTTGCAAAAATATGATGTCGTTGATAAGCTTGTTCGGATGCAGTTAAGCTAGTCCCTTGTCTAAATGGTGTCATCATTATTCTGCTTTGTTTGTATCCGCCATCACCAAGTATAATTCCTCCCATGCGATTTATCTCCTCTAGCCTTCTTTTAATGCTAGACGAGTTGAAAATTCGTGAATCATGCGCACTTCCTCTCCAACGTGCAACAATATCCATTAATTTGCCATTAGAATCAACTAAAACTTGAACATTTAGAGAGTAAAATCCTTTCCGACACCGGTGTCGTGCTCCCAATTCCCCACCTGGATTTTTTATCTTATGAGTGCAGTCTATAGCCCCCAGACATTGAGGAAACCCGAATTTATGCAAAAATCCTCTTTTGACTTCCCTGATACCCTCATTTGTTTCCGGGAAATAAACAAATTCTGGGAGTTTTCCAGGCAGTGCATTGACTACTTTGCGGATCACCGTGCTGGCGGTTTTTTGACTTACTCCGTGTATATCAGCTGTGAAGAGGTTATTCTACAATAGCATCCACATCTCCAATTCGAAATTAAACTGAAAGTTACCTGAATCGAGCTGGTAGCTTCCTTTTGCAAAGTTAGCAAAACCATAATAAGTGGTGGAACAGATGATCCTCTGTTACCGGTAGCTCTGATATCACCTTCAATTAAATGCGTTATCCAACGCACAGCCTCCTTGCCAAATCTTTTAGAAAGAAATAATTTTACGAAGTGTAAGCTTTCAAACTTCTACGAGTATACTTACCTATAGTTTTTCTTAAATTCTATATCGCTGTAGTATTCTAGTGCATCGAAACGTTTTTTTATATTTTTTTCGTGTTCTATTATTTTCTGCATAATTAATAATATTTAAATCGTTTACAATTCTTTCAAAATTCATTTTGAAATGTTTGACTGTCAAATTTAAATGGAACTTAGATACGGCCCGACCACAACTTAGTATTTGTCGATTTTAGAAGTAGCTCGATGGTTTTATTACTATCGATTTTGAGATAAATTCGAGTTTACGTAATACTCGAGTTTAAATTCTTTTATTACTAAGGGTCATTAAGTTTATTAGCGATTTCAGCTTTATTTTTAATACTTTCACCATCACAGACAAGTTCTCTTATTTCACTTCTTTTTTCAGCCAGTACTAGAGTTTTAATTGTTTTCCACATTGATTTTTGGTCAGACGATTGGAATCTTTCTGGCTATGTAACTGCTTTTTGCTAACTTTAGTTCTTTGGCGTACCTATTTCTATATATCTTGTACCTAACCCAATCAAGAGTTATTGGTCCAAACAGCTGTTTGATAAAGGTGGATTTTAGTTTGCTTCAAGTTTAATAAGGAGCTATTAAACCAAGAAATATTATTTCCCGCGCTTACATATTTTTGTTTAATCATTTTTCCTATCGCATTTTTTAATTTATCACTAAAAGATTTTGCTAATTCGTTCACTTCATTGCAATTTAAATTTTGTATTTCGTTACCGAGAGCTAGCGAAAGCTAATCCCGCATTTTGAGCCATTTCATCCACGACGTATGTTTCAAGCAACCCATCCTAACTTGAGATATCTCTTTTAGGAATTCCCGTATTCATTGGCAAAACAGGCATCATTCATCGGAAAAACAAAGACATATTACAAACAGGTACATAATGAGATGAAAGGAGTATTTACGTTTTTATACCCTATTCTAGGGGTATATTAATTTTGACGCATAGTTTGTAACATACCTTAATATTGCCCGTAGACCCCTAAAAGTTACTATATTTATGATCAGCATCGATAGTAATGTCGATCTAGCCATGTCCGTCCACAGACACTCCCCGAAACTCAAAAAAACCAAATTTTGGAAAAAATCGAATTTTGAGCTAGAAAGCTGAAATTTTTTATATATGATCTATGACTCCTAAAACTGCTCGGGATAAAAAATTTTCAAAATCCGCCCACTGACACGCCCACAAATAAATAAAACAATTTTTTTGAAAATCCAAAGTTTGAGCTAGGGAGCTGAAATTTATAATATATACTCTCTAGGGGCCCTTTATACTCATGTGTTAATTTTTTTTAAATCCGCCTACTGACACGCCCACAATTAAATAAAACAATTTTATTGAAACACCCAAGTTTGAGCTAGGGAGCGTCTTTTTTGATAAAATCCTTTAAATGTTATATTGTTGTAAAGTGCACCACTTGATGCATACCAAGCACTTTACAACCTCTTTACCATTTCTTCCTTGTATGCAAGATGTTTAACCCTACGATCAATGTTGCAACTTTGTAACAACATATTGATTGTCCCAAATAAACATCCTCCCAAATTGCTATTTCAGCTCGCCACTTCCAGCGTCAATGCCCAACACTTCCGACCTAAATAAACAATGTTTATTTATGGTCACTCATCATTTTTTTTCATTCATTGCGCAACTAAGTGCACAAACCAATTAACACAAGTCAACCAACTCATTATGCTGTGGTTGCATTTCTTTCACCATACGAACGATCGTATGCGCAACAAAGCAACATGAGCCACTTGACTTGTCCGGGAATTCCCTTCCGCGTTTCCCAATTTGTTTTGTTTCTTTCTTCGTTCATCGAACCTCGAATTGAATGATTCAATTCGAGGCTATTTATATCGGTCACTGTGCAATGACGCGGCACTCTAGTTCACAACTCAGTATCGACTCGATATCTCACACTCGTAACTACCAGTCATACAGTTCGGGTCATTTTTCTTACCAATTCTTAAACATATCGGGTCGTGATACAAAACCATCATCCTACTTCCAAATCCTTTAAAAATCAAACTCATAAATCCGTGTATCTAAATTATAAGAACCTAAGAACTAAATAGACGTGTTAAGTTAAAAATAAGCTTAGTGATAAGTGATAGAAAGAATAAATAGCATACAAAAAAGTCAAGTGCTAGTGTTTCGTTATTTTTTGGACTTACAGAGAACACGAAAAGGTAAGACCCAACTGAGAGTAGTGCCTCTCAGGATAAAAGACAAAAAGCACAACAGAAATTTGGTGTCAGATGTGGGGTCTGCCTAAAAAGTGTTAAAAAGTCCAAAAGACGCTATTTAATCTCAGTGAAACAATACCATAAAAAAAAAAGAGAGACTATCCAGTGAAATAAATAAATAAAACTAAAAGTGAATAAACGAAACACCAAAATACAGTGAAAAAAAAAGAACATAAGACTATCAGTGCAAAAATAAAAAAGACTAAAAAATCAAAAACCTTTTTCCATTGACGGCAGCAATCATCACCATCATCCTCTTGAACCAGATCCAGCCGCTGAAGTTCCAGTAATCCACGAGTAAATAATATTAAGATTTTTTTTTTTTTTTTTCTCTCTTTCATTCTCTCTACTCAATTCTTTTATAATTATAATAATATTATAGTAGTATTAAGTATATTGAATCCATTACCTCTTAAAATATAACATCTTTTATGTCACTAGTTTAAGTCAATTGTCCTCTGTCCTCCTATGTCCTCAGAAGATAGCCTAGTATCTATCGCTGAATCAGAAGACTCCAGCACTGTCCACAACTCTTCCTCTGAACCCAACTCCGACTCTATTCTTAACATGGCCCCAAAACTAGATAGATCCTTTGCCTTCAAACTCATCCCAGAGTTTGATGGGGCGCGATCACAACTTCACAAATTTGTAAACGCCTGTGAGCTAATAGCACAAGAAACCTCCGCAGCCGATTTACCTATACTCCTTACAATAATTAAAACCAAATTAAGTGGTCCCGCGTACAACATCGTCAAATATTCCGAATTTGATACGTGGGATGCTTTAAAAGAAAAACTCCAAAATCAATTCTTAGAAACGAAGTCGTTATCGCAACTACAAGTGGAATTAATCCAAATCACTCAAAAACCGTCTGAGTCTGTACGAAATTATGCGAACAGAGTTGAGCAAACCCTAGCGAACTTAAATGACGCCTGTATAGCCAGTGAGGGCACCGAAAATTCCGAGTGCATACAAAGTTTAAATGCGAAAACTGCCTTAAAAAGCTTTGAAAGGGGTCTAAACCCAAAATTCAGCTTGATTATTAAAGCCTCCAGATTCGAAACTTTATCAGAAGCTGTGGAAGCAGCAGTAGAAGAGGAGAAATCCTCCTCCTCCTTCCCCCCTCACTATCCAAACCACAGTAAACCTGTACCTACTAAGACTACGTGTGCTTATTGTAAAAAGCCGGGTCACTCAATAAACCAATGCTATACGAAGCAAAATAAAGACAAATTACCCGTGATAAAAAGTGAAGTGAGAACAGTCACTGTAACGTGTAACTACTGTAAAAACCCGGGACATCATATCCAAGAGTGTAGGAAAAGAGAATATAATAATAGACGCCGTCAAGAAAATTCTCAATCACAAAATTCTCAACCTCAAAACTCTCAACCTCAGAATCGGAATCATCCTCCTCCGAATCATAATCAACATTCGGAAAACCACACGGAGGCCGGAACCAGTGGCAGGGTCCGGACCAACAATTAAATTCTCCTCGCCACATCTTCCATATCAATCTCAATAGTAAAGTTAGTCGTGTAGACTCTATTGAGATTTCTTCATCAACTCTTCTAAATCCTAATCCTTCCAAATTCCTCATCGATGGTGGTAGTGAAATCTGTCTAATCAAAATCGACAAACTAAAGCCAGAAGTAGCAATCGACTCTTCTATAATTCATTCTTTGTCTGGAATTACTGAATCCATTATATTAACCCAGGGAGTCGTTTACTTGAACATAAACTTACCCTTAAACATCACCATCACGTATCCATTTCATGTAGTAGACCGGAACTTTCCAATTGTTACTGATGGAATCATTGGTAATAATTTCCTCGATGATCATCAAGCTCAAATCAATTATGGCACTAAAATTCTAACTCTTTTTTCTAGAAAACATATCATCGAATATGATTTAATCCCTTCCAACTTCGTTAAGATTCCTGCTAGAACAGAAATCTTACTTCCTGTACTAAAGGAAGCTAAAGCTGACAGAATATGCTTAGCTCAACAATTTCCCAACGGATTATATATTGGCAATAGTATTACTCCTGCCAATAGTACTATCTCTTACATATCAGTGGTCAACTCATCTGAGTTCCCCATTGAATTTAACACAGACGAACTAATCTTTGATGATGCTTCTAATTACCATATCTTTCAAATTCAACAATATCCTTCTACCTATGATAGAATTCAAGCCATCAAAGAATTAGTCATAACTGACCACATGACTAAAAATGAACGAGACTCTATTCTAAATCTTTGTCTTCTGTATAGTGATTTATTCTACCTAAAAGGGGATAAATTAACTCATACTACGTCCGTTCAACATTCTATCCATACCCCAGATTCTACCCCTTCTTATATCAAACCTTACAGGTTACCTGAAGCTCAGCGCCATGAGGTAAATAAACAAATTCATGAGATGATGGACGATAATATTATCCAACCATCGAATAGTCCATGGAATTTTCCTCTTATCGTTGTGCCTAAGAAGCCCGACAGGAATGGTAATAAGAAGTGGAGAATCGTAGTCGATTTCCGTAAGCTCAACGACAAAACAGTCGGTGATGTTTACCCACTTCCCAATATAACTGATATCTTAGATCAGTTAGGGAGTTCCAAATTCTTTTCCACCCTAGATCTCGCTAGTGGATTCCATCAAATCGAGGTTAAACCCGAAGATAGAGAGAAGACAGCCTTCTCTTCGCCGTTTGGTCATTACGAGTTCATTAGAATGCCTTATGGATTAAAAGGTGCCCCCGCTACCTTCCAAAGGTTAATGAATAATGTTTTGACTGGTCTTCAGGGTATCAAAACCTTCGTATACATGGATGACATCGTGGTCTATGGGAAAACGTTGGAAGAACATAATTCCAAATTGGTCGAAATCTTTGATCGTTTGAGGATTCATAACCTCAAACTGCAACCCGAGAAATGTCAGTTCCTGAGATCAGAACTCACTTACTTGGGACATATAATAAATGAATCTGGTATTAAACCTGATCCTCAGAAAATCCAGTGTGTTAAAGACTTTGCTCAACCCAAAAACGCCAAAGACATAAAAAGTTTTCTGGGTCTTGCTGGATATTATCGCCGTTTCATCAAAGACTTCGCCAAAATCTCTAAACCCCTTACCAATCTTCTCCGCAAGGATGTTCCATTTGACTGGACTCCTCTCTGTACTAATTCCTTTCATGGATTAAAAGAAAAACTTATTAATCCACCCCTTCTTCAATATCCCGATTTTACACAAAAATTTATTCTAACAACAGATGCTAGTGATGTTGCTATTGGTAGTGTGCTTTCTCAGGGTGAGCCAGGAAATGACTTGCCTATCGCATATGCCTCTCGCACGCTGAATAAGAGCGAGAAGAACTATTCCACTACAGATAAGGAATTGCTTGCCATTGTTTGGTCAGTCCGGCATTTCCGTCCCTATCTGTATGGAAGAAAATTCCTCCTTATCACAGATCACAAGCCACTCATCTATATCCATAATTGCAAAGACATTAGTTCCAGACTAATGAGATATCGCTTGCAACTCGAAGAGTTCGATTATGAAATTATTCACAAAAAAGGCGAACAAAATACGAACGCCGACTGCCTTAGCAGGATTGCTAAAATGACTCTTCGATCGTCTACTAATTCGTCTACTACATCATCTGCAAATTCCCCTTCTACATCGTCTACTAATTCGTCTACTACATCATCTGCAAATTCGCCTTCTACATCGTCTACTAATTCGTCTACTACATCATCTGCAAATTCCTCTTCTACATCGTCTACTAATTCGTCTACTACATCATCTGCAAATTCGCCTTCTACATCGTCTACTAATTCGTCTACTACATCATCTGCAAATTCGCCTTCTACATCGTCTACTAATTCGTCTACTACATCATCTGCAAATTCCCCTTCTACATCGTCTACTAATTCGTCTACTACATCATCTGCAAATTCGCCTTCTACATCGTCTACTAATTCGTCTACTACATCATCTGCAAATTCGCCTTCTACATCGTCTACTAATTCGTCTACTATATCTTGTTCCAAATCACCTTCTAAATCGTGTACCAATTCTTGTACTAACTCGCCTACTACATCGTGTACCAAATCTCCTACTAATTCGTTTACTAACTCGTGTACTAATTCTTCCAATTCGCCTACTAGTTCACCTACCGATTCTTCTTCCAATTCGCCTACTAGTTCATCTACCGATTCTTCTTCCAATCCGTCTACCAGTTCGTCTCTTACTAATTCGTCTCCTACCTCGTCGCCAAATCCTTTTACTACCTCGTCTCCGGATCCATGTACTTCTTCTTCAATCACTAATCCATTAACTATTCCTTCCTTAAGTCGCGAGCCAACTCCGGAAGAAATCCAGATTATACTTAAGGAATTCCACTTAAATCCCATTGGAGGACATTGTGGAGTCAACCGAACCTTCAAACGGATAAAATTATACCACAAATGGAAAAATATGTTCCAAGATATAAAAGCATATATCAAAAAATGCGAACTTTGTCAGAAAAACAAAGTCACCAAATATACCATGGAACCTATGGTAATAACTTCTACCGCAAAGTATCCCTTTGAAAAGATATCCATTGACATCGTTGGCCCATATCCTACCACTTCTAACCAAAACAAATACCTCCTAACTTTCATCGATGATTTAACTAAATACACCGATGCTATTCCATTACCAAATCAGGAAGCTAATACTATCGCTGAAGCATTCGTCAAAGAAATAATCTTTCGCTTCGGTACTCCTAAATATGTTTTATCTGACCAAGGTCAAAACTTTCTTAGTGACATATTTAAAAGCGTTTGCAAACTTTTAAAGATCACTAAACTCCAAACAACAGCTTACCGACCTCAATCAAATGGATCTTGTGAACGAAGTCACCGAAACTTCGTGGAGTATCTCCGCTGCTTCATTAACAAATCTCAAGACGATTGGGATTCTTGGATTAAATATGCCGTTTTTGTACATAATACTACCCCTAATACTTCTACTGCTTTTACTCCCTTCGAGTTAGTTTTTGGAAGACAAGTTGAACTTCCTACTAGCTTAACAAAAAACCCGGAAATTTGTTATAACTATGATTTATACGCGAATGAACTGAAATCACGGTTACAACACTCTCATCGCATTGCCAGAGAAAACCTACTTAAAAGCAAAGAATCTTCCAAGATTCAATACGACAAGAAGCAAAACCCTGTAACTTTCTCAGAAGGAGACCATGTTTTACTTAAAAACGAAGGTTGTCCTAAGAACAAAAATAAAAAGTTACTTCCTATATGGAATGGTCCATATGAAATAATTTCCTCATCTGGAGTAAATTCCGTAATTAAATACAAGAACCGAACTCTTAAAGTTCACAACAATAGACTTAAACTGTTTTCCGGTTAATAATAAATCCTTTCCTATATTATTTCTTTTCTTTTCTCTTCCCAGAAATGGACAAACCTTATGTGTTCATCTTCACTCTCAGTACCTTCGTGTACTTAACCACTCCAATGGCCCTGTATAACCAACCCGTCACCACATATGAAATCATCGAGCTACAGAACAAAACTGGATTTTATTACGAGAATATTGGAAATCTCAAGCTTTATTCGAACCATTGGAACTTAGTTATATATTCTAACCTAAGCGAATTTGATGTGCAATACAAAGCCATCACCGAATATCATGAACAAATATTAGTCCTATGTGAACGATTTATATCATCTCATGAATCCCTAAACCAGTGCTCTACTTTACCTATACAATCCTCCCTGATCCTAGACAGACTCAATGAACAAGATATAATTATAAATAAATATCTTGGCACTACAGCAAAACCACGTTTACTAAAACGAGGGCTTTTAAATGTCGTTGGGACGATTTCTAAGCAATTGTTTGGAACCCTCGACGATGACGATGCAAAAATGTTTTCTAAACATATAAACACCTTAGACCAACAACAAAACCATGCCTTTAAACTTTACGAAAAGCAAATTTCAGTATCAAAAAATATAATACATCAATTAAATTTTACGAACGACCAGTTATCAGTACTAAGAGAGAAACTCGAAAAAACTAGCCAATACATAGAGAAAATTCACCATAATCAAAATGACAACCTCCATATAACCGAATCATTTATGCAATTGACTGATCTTTTTACCATGTTCAACTCCTTATCTGAATACTATTACTCAACAAAAAGTCATCTTCTAGAATCTATTTATTCTGCAGCCCATGGGAAGCTACATCCGTATTTAATTGATCCTACTAAACTAACTGAAGAAATTAGAAAAATTCAGTCTTTCCTTCCAGAAGACAACCGTCTTCCGTTCCCCTTGCAGGAACAATACATAGACAAACTATTCAATATCTTAGAAACACATATATATTTTGCCGATAACAAAATACACTTCTTACTGAAAATCCCCTTAACCACATCCAAAACTTATAGTATTTACAAAATGACCAGTATCCCCAATCTCGTTGGAAACAACTCTTATTCCGTAATAATTCCTGAAAAGCCTTTACTCGTAATTGATTCTGAAAAACAGTCTTACTTCCTCTACGAAGAACAAAATTTAGAAAAATGTTTCAACACTCATAAAAATAATTACATCTGCGAACAAAATGGACCAATTCTATTTACGCATCTTAGTAATGCTTGTGAACTTAGTTTGTTCTCGACATTACCAAGCACATCAAATAATTGTAAAATACAGATAATGCTAATTCTTCATCCAATATTCCTGCAACTAGCAGAATCAAATTCCTGGCTCTTTGTCTCCCCATATCCTGAAAATCTGATAATAAAATGCCAAAAATCGAACTCCCAACTAACCATCAATTCTACTGGAATATTGAAAATCGACTCAATTTGTGTAGCAAACACAAAATACCTGTCATTTAGTTCCAAAACCAATTACGAAACAGATACAAAATTCAACTTTATTTCTTCGGCCCTTCCCGTTTCAATTCCAAACCTTACCCAATTTCACTTTACTAAACTACCTATCATAGGATCTAAAACCTTTACCATTCACAACCAAATCGACGACTTAAATGCCATTAGTAAGAGCTTAGATGATATAAATTATCAATCAGTCGCACACCCCATCGAAATTCCTCAAACAGCAAACATATTACTATTATTTATATTCTCTTGGCCATACTTCTCCTAATGATGCCCGCCGTTTTTTTCGTATTAAGAAAACTCTCCACCAAAAGAGAGATACACAAAGATGTTATAATCTCTGACCCTCTTCCTTTACCAAAACCACGATCATCCACAAATCTTTCGCCTCATTTTCTAACTCCACGTAAATCGTCATCAAATCTCTCTCGTTCTCTTCCCTTACCCAAAACTCAAACCATTAATGGTCCGTCTTCTTCTTCGTCTTCAACCGAAACTCGTACCAATCCTAGGTACAAGTTTCGTTCTTAAGGGGGGAGGTGTTGTAAAGTGCACCACTTGATGCATACCAAGCACTTTACAACCTCTTTACCATTTCTTCCTTGTATGCAAGATGTTTAACCCTACGATCAATGTTGCAACTTTGTAACAACATATTGATTGTCCCAAATAAACATCCTCCCAAATTGCTATTTCAGCTCGCCACTTCCAGCGTCAATGCCCAACACTTCCGACCTAAATAAACAATGTTTATTTATGGTCACTCATCATTTTTTTTCATTCATTGCGCAACTAAGTGCACAAACCAATTAACACAAGTCAACCAACTCATTATGCTGTGGTTGCATTTCTTTCACCATACGAACGATCGTATGCGCAACAAAGCAACATGAGCCACTTGACTTGTCCGGGAATTCCCTTCCGCGTTTCCCAATTTGTTTTGTTTCTTTCTTCGTTCATCGAACCTCGAATTGAATGATTCAATTCGAGGCTATTTATATCGGTCACTGTGCAATGACGCGGCACTCTAGTTCACAACTCAGTATCGACTCGATATCTCACACTCGTAACTACCAGTCATACAGTTCGGGTCATTTTTCTTACCAATTCTTAAACATATCGGGTCGTGATACAAAACCATCATCCTACTTCCAAATCCTTTAAAAATCAAACTCATAAATCCGTGTATCTAAATTATAAGAACCTAAGAACTAAATAGACGTGTTAAGTTAAAAATAAGCTTAGTGATAAGTGATAGAAAGAATAAATAGCATACAAAAAAGTCAAGTGCTAGTGTTTCGTTATTTTTTGGACTTACAGAGAACACGAAAAGGTAAGACCCAACTGAGAGTAGTGCCTCTCAGGATAAAAGACAAAAAGCACAACAATATAACAAAATATGTAGAGCGTTCTTAACAATTCAACCATACTTAGATTTTTGTCACGCCCATTTATGAGGGATAGGAATAAGAATAGGGTATCCAACAGTTCGCTCAAGCGGACTGTAACCCGTCCCTATGTTTTTTTATTTAAACAGTTTGCGACATAAACTCAATCAGCAAGATTTTCTAAAAACATTTCCCAGTCCTTTCCGCTATATGTATATTGTGAAAGGTAGACACAATCAGGCAATTAGAATACAAAATTATATAACCACAACGCAATGTCATATACCTAAACAGATGGCAAAAAAACTGCACTTGTGCAGCTGTACAATACAAATACAATCAAATTAAAACCGAATGGCAACACCCCACGTAATAATTCGTTCTCAAAAACACCAAAACCGAAAGTTTTTTGACAAAATCCATAGAAAAACCCTTAATGATATGCTTCATTGTGGAGATAGTAATACTCTTCTGATGTGCTTCAGTCACACACACTCTTATTTTGGTGGATGATAATAGCAAGCGAACACAAGACGATCATGCTCATTCCCATTCGGCTGTGTGGGAGACTGGTTGTGGTGGGTTGTATGCGAATTTTAGGAAAATTACAACAACATTTCCTTGGTATGACAGTGGTATGGTTTTTATTTCAGTGGCAAGTTTTGCGTTTGAGTGCCGTGAGAGTATCTACAGGCACTACTGGTAGAAAAAAAGCTCCTCCATAAGGCCTGTACTGACAATTTTTGTTGGAAAAAGTATAGTGAGCTTAAAGAAGAGGTGGATGTCTCGAATTTCGGAGAAGGCTCCGGCACGGGCACCGACTCCGTCTTGGGTCCGTGACACCGTTTAATTGTAAGGGACATCGCGTTGCTCCCACTCTGTTCTGTCCGATATTAAGTATTTGTGAAGTTAATTTCAGTTTTTCTCTTTCCAATGACGAGAGTCTCTAACTCGCAGTAATAAGTTGGCAGCCATTACAATTACTGTCAATTGGAAGGAGATATATCATGCTTTGAAGTGCCGCTTTGGAGAGGTTCTCACTACCCCCGTGATACTGAGACATGCCCCTCGGTGAACTTTTTCAATTTGTTTCAGAATGCTTTTCTTCTCCAGTGCGTTCACCCAAGGGCTACCAATGCTTTTTTTTTTTTTTTTATAATTTGCTTACGCTAAAGGGATTTTGTTTTCTGTTGTTACAGTACCCTTATAATGCTAAGAACACAGTGTAAGCTACTTGGTATTAGAAAGAATAGAGAGATAAGAAAGAAGTGTTTGGGTGCAGTTGTAGGGTTTTTCTCCACGGGTGGTGTCTTAGATGCTTAGGGAGATTACGATTTCATGTATTCGATATAAAGTAATGGACTTGGCCGGGATTCGAACGCACGACCTTCCATTCAGTAAGCGAATACACTACTACTGCACCTGTTGCCACCCTTTGGGGGCTATAACTTTGCTAGTTTTTCGAGCACGGGTAAAAGCTGTTTTCGTCACCATTTAAAAATTCGTTTCGGGTCATTCATGATGTGCTTCTGACCAATGCTCTTTAAGTAGTCATCAAGTTCCTTAAACCATTTTAATATGGCCTCCTGGGTGATTACTGCCCTTCCCTTGCTGATGCTTTTCGCTTCTCTCATTGATAATGAAGGGTTCCGCTTTATGAAAGCTTGCACCCGTGTTTCTCCAGGGCGATCGTTTTTAAACAGTGCTATTCGGTTCGAATCTTTTATGATTTTTTACACAGTATTTAACAAATCGTCCATTTTAATCGGAAACCACACTTGCAGAGATCGGCACACTACTTAGCAAACTGTCCCTTCTCTGCAGATGTCAAACAAGGATCTGCGCCCATTTTCGTTGCTTTTTCACCGATTAATCTTTTGCCCTTTAATCGGACATACAATATTGAACGACATAAACCATATTTATTAGCACTTTTCGAATACTTAGTTGATTTGTCCTTAAATCTTCTAAGGCCTTAGCTATGGTATCTTAGCTAACAGGCCGAAAATTACATACAAGATAAAGTTGTCCGGAAACTGAAACTAATTTTTAGTATCCGGACAGACATATTCTCACTTCGTAAACGCTGTCCGAATATTGAAAATCTGCGAGAAAATCACAATTCTCTTTCTTCAAATCATAGATAGGTATCGTTGTTTAGGAGCATTCAAAAGAGAATTTGTTTATTGCCTCACATTTTCATTATCCGGACAGTCTGTCTGGATACTGAAAATGCTTTTCAATTTTAGTTTTAGTATCCGGACACTAAAAACTAGGCCAACAAAAATTTGTATTCTATCTTTTTTTTTTTAATTATGGAAGCGGATTGTATTCGAAGGAAAACAAAGTATTTTCCAAAAGAATTCGTTAAAAAAATACTCTTTAAATTACTTACGCGGTGTGTTTCTCACGGTGATCAACGCAAGATCGATATCAGTGTTGTCCTTAGAGCACCTTTTTAAGAGCTTTTTTGCTTCCTGAACGTATCTCTCGGTCAGGCCATTCGATTGTGGGTAATAGGGACTTGATGTTTGGTGCGAGAACTCCCATTTTTTTTTTATAGTTTGCGTGTGCTAAAGGGATTTCTTTTTTTTTTGTAGTGAGACAGTACCCTTATAATGGTAAAACCACAGCGCAGGCATTTAGTTTGTTGCGCAAGTAGCTCCCAGCAAATGATTCATTGCCTATTTTTGGGTGCTACTTACTGAAAGAATAGAAGGATAGGAAAGAAGTTTGGTGCGATGGGATTTTTTCTCCACAGGTAGCGCCTAAATTGCTTTAGGGAGATCAGTTTTTGTTGTGTGTATTCAATTTATAAAAATCATGGCATGATTCGAACGCACGACCTGCCAATCACTTAGTGAATACACTACCATCGCACCATTGCCACCTGCATGTCCATGTCCTTGAGAAGTCTTTGAATTCTTTGGACGTGAATTGGGGATCATTTCAAGTGTAACCGGTATTCCAAAGGTTCGGAATCAGTACTTCAGATGACCTATTATTTCACTGGACGTGGATCGTTCAAGTCGTCGAAAGTCGAAAAAACTTGAGTAGCTATCGACTATCAGCAGATAATTTTCGCCTCGGAATGTGAATATTTCAGTGGCAACAATTTGCCAAGGAAGATCTGCGATTGTTTTAACAATAAGCGGCTCCTTTGGTTTGGAAGTTTGCGTCGACTGGCAGATAGCGCAGGATTTTATGTAATTTGTTATGTCCTCTGACATTCCGAGCCAAAACAGAGTACTGCGACCGCGATTAAGTGATTTTTGAATTCCTTGGTGACCATTATGAATTTTTTTAAGCATGCGTTTCTTTAGGTTGGAGGGTACTACAAGTTTTTCGGATTTTATTAATATTTCCCCATCAATACCGAGTTCGTCTCTAAAAGTCCAATATGGTTTAGCACCGGCGCTTACTTGCGAGACGTCTTGTGACCTTCCATTCCGTAAGCGAATACACTACTACTGCACCATTGCCACCCGCACCAATGCTTAATGTGCGGTCTTAGGCCCCATAATGATCCCGCTGCCACCTTTCGCAGGTGTATACGATAATGGTACGTTTGTTGACGTTTTTTGTTCAATGTAGTTTCCGGTCATTGGTAGCACTGTTTTAAAGATTAAGAAAGCTTTTCTCTTTTCGGTCGGTGCAAATTTGTATTTCTCACAAGTGTAAGGTTTTTTTCTGTGTTACAGAAATAATGTACACTTGTTAAACTTATTATAATCCTACAAGTGACTGTAGACTTTGTTTTGGGTTAAGGCTTTTTAAAATTAAATAATAATCCTAAAACACGAGAAGAATGTATCTTCTTCTTTATCATTCTTAACGCAAACCTCATGCAAATTCTTTTTTTATTGGATATCCGTCTGCCACTAGATAATTTAACAATAGACCAGCGAGATCTGACTTAAAGCCCACATTATGACATTCGAAAAGTCACATAACCTTATTTGAAAAGCCATAAGCACTTTTTGAAATAAAAAAAAAATAATAACGGTCATAATTGGTGATAATTCTTTCTCTGCTGTTTAAAAAATACATAGAAATGTTTATTCAGAATAAATTCTTCAATGCTATAGGTAATAACATTTTTAAATTAATACATAAAACGTTAATGTATTTCTAAAACTTTTTATTTTATTTTTTTGTACTTTTGTCTAATTTTTACCTCTTGAATTAAACCATACATGCCCGATAGCATCTGCCATCGCGCAACGTCTTGATGTGTTATTTTTTATACCCTATTCTAGGGGTATATTAATTTTGACGCATAGTTTGTAACATACCTTAATATTGCCCGTAGACCCCTAAAAGTTACTATATTTATGATCAGCATCGATAGTAATGTAGATCTAGCCACGTCCGTCCGTCCGTCCGTCCTTCCGTCCGTCGGCAAAAATTAGGCCTTTAAACTGGACCTAGAGAGCTGAAATTTTAACCATATACTCTCTAGGGTCCCGAAATAATCAAGTTTACGAATTTTTGAAATCCGCCCACAGACACGCCCACAAACTCAAAAAAACAAAATTTTGGAAAAAATCGAATTTTGAGCTAGAAAGCTGAAATTTTGTATATATGATCTATGACTCCTAAAACTGCTCGGGATATAAAATTTTCAAAATCCGCCCACTGACACGCCCACAAATAAATAAAACAATTTTTTTGAAAATCCAAAGTTTGAGCTAGGGAGCTGAAATTTATAATATATACTCTCTATGGGCCCTTTATGCTCATGTGTAAATATTTTCAAAATCCGCCCACTGGCACGCCCACAATTTTTTTTTTTTTTGAAAATATAAAGTGAGCTAGGGAGCTGAAATTTATAATATATACTCTCTAGGGGCCCTTTATGCTCATGTGTTAATTTTTTTTAAATCCGCCTACTGACACGCCCATAATTAAATAAAACAATTTTATTGAAACACCCAAGTTTGAGCTAGGGAGCGTTTTTTTTGATAAAATCCTTTAAATGTTATATAACAAAATATGTAAAGCGTTCTTAACAATTCAACCATACTTAGACTTTTGTCACGCCCACTTATGAGGGATAGGAATAAGAATAGGGTATCCAACAGTTCGCCCAAGCGGACTGTAGCCCGTCCCTATGTTTTTGTTTTGTTTTATTGTCGTGCTCGTATAAAGTGAAAACCATTAAATTCCAAAAGTTATAAAACAAAGGCAAACATTTTTTTATTACCTTGCACTATGTATCTACACAGGTAGGTATATATGTAATTATGCACATTTTATTTTATTTTCTTATTAACTGACCAGCAGCCAATAATAAAAAAAAGAACAAGCATCTAAGCGGATTACGTTAGTCAAAGCGGCTTAGTGGTTACAAGTTTCGCTCCAGTCCTATTGGTGTAGTCACGTGTAGATACAGCCGTAATACCATTGATCGACATTAGGAATTCCGTACGCACAAACATCAAAAGTTCATGTTTGTTCTGTTTTGTTTATCCGGTCAGTATTAACAAAATCTGATTCAGACTGTCAATTAGTTTGAACCTTTTGTAATAAAATGGCGTGTTGTATTAGCCTGTCATTTGACAGATGTGGATATTTTGATATGGTTTACATCATACCCTGGCTTTTAAGTCGCATACACGCACCGCTTGCGGATTAGATACATTGGCCAAATGGCCTTTATGGCACCTATTGGATACAAAATTTAAATTTTATTGAATTAAAAGGTTGTCTTTCTCCTGAGGCAGGTCGGTGCATTTTTCTTCAGTTGAAGCTTGCCAGACACATGCTTGACGTTTATAGTTTACAAGTATCTGAATAAATTACTTCAGTTTAAACATATTTAATTTATCTTGATTTATGACTACTGGTTGGTGGAAACCAGCTGCCAAAATGTTTTGAACGTATGTTTTCACACCAAGTGTCACCAAAATGCTAAACGGATACACGAAAAGTCAACGCTCCTTTATACGAACTAAATACTAGCTAGAGTCTTGGAAGCAAAAACCAGCAACGATTTAGAATGTAATTGTTTTGATATATTGAGATATCGTGTTGTCGTATGACAGACGTTGGAACATGACATTTGTTTATGGTGTCTCTTGCCTTTTATCTTTCTGGCCAATAGTCAATTTGTTCGTTTAAACATTTTGACATTTTCAGATTTAATGTTCATTTATTGTTGTGTTGAGAGGCAGTGCTGCTAAGAATATTCATGCAGCGTCCCATAACTAAGAGAGAAATCACTTCTAGGCAAATTAAAGATTCAGGTAAGCCTAGCATTACATTTAATAACTTGAAACTCCGTGGGTCGACCCGGCTGCGTCTGTTGGGTCATTTGTGGTCATATTAACCCTTTCGGCATATGCGTTATGCCGATCTGTTCTTATGAAAGCATCCATGAACATATATATTTGACAGATTTCTGCCGAATATGACCAACTGTACGCCCACTTGGCATGCATAATCATCAAAGCTTTCAGTTTCTAAATGCAAATGTTTACGCAAGCCTTGCCACGCAGTGAGCGCCAGGCCACAAGCGACTGAGCGACAAAGCTCTCACCGAAAAGAAAAAATGGGGATGTTTTATGGTTGCGGCCACGTAGGCGTTGAGCGATAAGTGACGTTCTCAGCAATGTCGCTCTGCTTTCAATTCCGTTCTATTATTTTAGTGGTATCCTAAGCGACAAATCAGTTTTATGTCCAGAATATACTTAGAAGCTTTAATTTCAGCCGTGCAAAGTCATCCTGCTTTACGGCAGGATAGGCTTAAGGTTTCAAAAATAAAAACTACCGATGAGGGAGATTTCACTGTAAATATATTATGTAAGTTCTGGGCCATATATCCATCAAAAAATCGTTTTATTTTATATGGCTTTTGTTTGTCATAAAACGAAAGTGTTTTCACGTTTTTAAAGTTGTGATTAACCCTATTCTAAGGGTATATTAATTTTGACGCGGAGTTTGTAACACACCTTAGTATTGCCAATAGACCCATACAAATTACTGAAAGGTGTTTTTTTAGAGGTATACAAATTCCATATGAAATAAAACACTTGAAGCTTATGTTAATGTGTATGGTTATTTAGCTTTATTTAATAGATAATTTTATGCCATTAGTGTTTAAATATGATGTCGGGCATATGCGCGCCACGGCTAGCTCGAATGAAGGACGTCAATGCCATTCAACTGAGGAACGAGAAGTCAGAAATTATTTTTGTATAGCGTTCTATATTGACGGTACCACTCTGGCCAGCATTGTCCTGAAAGAAATATGGGCCGATGAGTCCAACCGCCCATAGAGCACACCAAAGAAAGAGTGTTAATGGATGTAAGGGCGTCTCGACAAGGGCTTCTGGGTTTTCTCCACTCCAAATTCGGCAATGAGGACCGAACCATGGTTTTCAAAATAAGTTTCCACAATTTGCACGCGTTATTCTGGCATTGATCTATTCATCGTAAAATGGCAAAACGTACTAAGCACAAATCAACTTTCAACTGTCAAATTGCCAATCTGTAGAAATAGTTTTGCCAGTTTAAAAAACCAAACCTCTAAAAAAAAAACACCCTTTATATTCGTGATCATCATCGATAGTTATGTCGATCTAGCCATGTCCGTCCGTCCGTCCGTAAAGAAATATTTGGCATTTAAAATGGAGCTATGGCCTAGACGGCATACCAGTCGAGTTTTATAAAAACAGCACTATTGATTTTAAAAACTACCTCGTGTCTTTCTATAACAAAGTGTACAATGATGGATGTGCCCCTAACAGTTTCAACGAATCTGTAATTTTTGCCATTTTTAAAAAAGGTGATGCTAACGCTGCGGAAAATTATAGAGGTATTTCAATTTTAAATTCAATAAGAAAAACTTTCACTGCAATCCTATATGAAAGGCTCTCAAAATGGATTGTGGATAACAGTCTTTTGAGCATCTTTCAAACCGGTTTCCGCCCAGGTTTTTCAACCATGGATCATATCTTGGCCATTTCAAGCATTGCTCAACAATTTATAGATAGAAAAAAGAAACTATACACTTGCTTTGTTGATTTTAAAGCTGCATTCGATAAAGTCAATAGACAAGCTTTAATATACAAACTTTCTTGCATTGGTTTCTCGAAGTGTATGCAAGTCTTATTTCGTCAACAAATGCAAGGGTATGGGACGGTTTCACATTTTCAAATCGATTTGATACAATTACAGGTGTTCCTCAGGGTTGTATCCTCAGCCCATTATTATTTGCCCTGTTCATAGATGATGTCTGCGAGCTTCTTCCGGGTGGAGTTAATTTTGCTAACATTATAATCAAAGTCCTGTTGTACGCGGACGATCTAGTTATGCTTGCTGATAATCCTTTCACGCTTCAATTGCAAATAAACCGTCTAAGTTCATTTTGCGAGTCTTGGGGATTGCATAATACCCAAAAAACTAAGATTGTTATATTTGAAAAGAGACAATCAAGAAGGCGAGCGGAAGAAAAATGGTCTCTAAACAATACACACATTGAGGTTTTACAAGAGTTTAAATATTTGGGTGTCCTCTTGACCTACAATTTAAGCTATCTAAAGCACTCCAAAGAAAAAAGCAACGAAGCTAAATTGGCTCTTAATATAATGTGGCCTAAGTTTTTTTCGAACCAAAATGTTGATTTAACGTCCAAGTACAAAGTTTTCAACGCGACAGTAAATGCATGCATGGCATATGGCGTCCAACCCGTCGGATACACACACTTCGAAGCTTTTGAAACTGTACAAAGGAACTTTTTTAAGAGGATATTTCGTTTGCCAAACTCAACACCCAACTACGCCATATATGTAGAGTCAGGAATAGTCCCTATATATATACAAAATTTGAAGGCAAATGCGAACTTCATTACTAGAGTGATGAAAAGAAGTGAAACTTGTCTTCACAAAATCATCTTAAGAAAATTACTTCGAGTGAATGCTTCCCCGTTTAAAAACTGGAACGAACTAGCTTTATCTTACGAAACAAGTTTAAACTTAACAGAAACTAATGTGACCGATTGGCAGGCTCAGTTTTCTGATGTGATTGCTAAGGTGGATCACAAAATGTTTCTGGATAACCTTTCCAGAGCATCTTCATCTACTTCAAGAGCTATTTATAGTCATTTAAACCATGAACTGCCCTCGGAAGTCTCTTACTTTAGTAATGAATTTTCAGCCTCGGTTATAAGTATTATTTTTAGAGCAAGAGTTGAAATTTTAAATTTGAACTTTATACCTCATCGATCAGACTTGCCCCAGCTATGTGATCTATGTAACGGAAGAGTGAATGAAGATATATACCATTTCGTTGCTGCTTGTCCTATTCTACATGAAATTCGCCGGTTGCATTTTCGGGAAAGTTTTATATCTTTGGACAAACTTTTTGAAATTTTAAATGGAGCAATGGGCTGGCTCAGCCTCTTTAAATATTGCCAACATGCTCTTTCTTACCGTAACAGTTTCACATATTAAACATAGTCGATTACCCACTTATTGCAGTTTTGACCAAATTTTATACCTAACTATTTATTGTTTTGTTGCTGATCATACTAAATTTGATAATATCTCTTTTGTGTTTCAAATCGCGTTAAAATTGATAATATTGTATAAACAGCTATTTCTAACCAAATTGTGTATTATCTTGGGTTTCAAATCATGTTAAAATTGATAAAATTTTGTATAAACAGCTAATCAAATAAACCAAATTGTATAATATTTTGTGTTTCAAATCACGTTAAAATTGATAGCATTGTTTTATATAATAATATTTCTTCATATCTTTTGTTAAACATTTTTTTTTTTTTCTTTTTTCCTTTTCTTTATATTTTAAAATTTTTGCTTTTTATTATTTCTTTTATTTTTAAATCATATTATGAAATGTCATCTCAGGCAGACGGCAGTATTGCCATGTCCTTATTCTTAAGTATACCAATTTGTAAACTTTATGATGAAAAAATAAAGAATCTATCTATCTATCTATCTCTCAAGTTTAATAATTTTAAAATCCGCAAACAGACACGCCCACAATCACAAAAAAAATTTGGCCCAGAACGCTGAAATTTTTAATATATATGATCTTTAGGGGTCCGAAATACTTGGGAGTTAAACTTGTAAAATCTGTCCACTTGTGGGCGTGTCCACAATTAAATAAAACAATTTTATCGAACAGTTAAAATTTGAGTTAGGAAGCTGAAATTTGAAATACGAGTACATACTCTCTAGGTGCCCTTAATGGTTATGTGTAAATATTTTTAAAATCCGCCTACTGACGCCCACTTTAAAAAAAACAAAAACGTTTTATTGAAGAAATTTTGTAGTCAAAGTCGTTTTGAACAATTCCTTTATATAAAATTGTCTGCCATGCCCACTTTTAGGGAGGGTCTTTTTTACTTTTTTTCAATAAAATCCTTTAAATGTTATTTTGATATTTGATATTTATTAATTCAGAAACGCTGTACATCAAGATTAACTTATAATTAGTACAGGATATAAATGACACAATATAACATTTAATGGCAAGAATGCTTTGTTGGAATTAATGAAAATAAAAGAAAATACATGTATATAAGTAAAATAATATTAAATTTAGAGTACAACAAAATAAAAGCGCAACCAAAGAAGAGAAAAATCAAAGAGACATATAAAACAAGAGAGTTAAATTAGTTCAAACTGGAGAGGTATTCCAAACAAACTGTTAGGAATTTACGGCGTTCGATTAATGACCTCACAGGAATGGGTAGACCATTCCAGAGTTTGACATCATAAATGGCAAATTGCCTGCGTGATGTCAAGCAGGTAAATGCAGCAGGACGTAAGACTATGTAGCGATTTGATGAGCAGAAATTAATTTTATCAAACAAATAGATAGGTTCCTTCACGTGAATTGTTTTGAAAAGTAAAGCACAGCAACAATATTTGAAAAAAAGTCTCCAAGATACGAGTACATCCAAGAAGTTGACGAGCTTCAGATGATATATGATCAAATCTACGAAGATTGAAAACATACCGGGCAATGTTCTATAACAAAATATAAAGATTTGTCTGAATACTTAAATTTTTTTTACACCCACTTAATAAGGGATAGGAATAGGGCATCCAACAATTCACCCAATCGGACTGTAGCCTTTAACTATGTTTTTTTTTTGGTTTGTGATTTTGGAATTTATTTGTTATGTATTTCGGTGCGCAGGTATGTACGGTACGTATTTATTCTGCTGCATTTTTTTTTGAAGTTACACTTTTGTAGCATGCAGCATATATTTTACCAATTAGCTCTTGAAACGGCAATAAATTTCCTCCACCCAAGAAAAGGTAATTTTTCAAAAATGTTTCTAGAAACCCCATAGTAATTCTGTGTTCAAGTTTGTTTTACGAACAGGTCCTTGGATTTCCAAAAAAGGTTCTTAAAATCCGAAAAAGGACATTTTTCCAAAATGCCTCTTACCGAAAGGTCCTTGGAACCGCAAAAAGGTCATTGAAATCCGATGAAAATGAAATACATTTCTCTAAAATGTCTCAAAAAAATGTGCAGTATTTCTGTAAGGTTTCGTTTTTTTTTTTAATTTTGTAAGAACTTTTTCCAGCAGCAAATCAATTTAATCGGTCTTGATCAAAGATTATTATACGAATGGTGAAATTCGCTATAATCTGATCTTTCTCGGCTTATTGGACGAACACCAAATCTTCTCTTTATCAACTCAAAATAATTTTCTAAAAGTTTGAACGACTTTCTGGTAAAATACTGTGGCAAGCAGCACTCGGCAACGACATTTTCAACACTAATCGCTCAAGAATTCCCACTCAATAAATAGCCACTTTCAGTTCCAGCTTGTCGCTCACTGCGTGGCTGAGCCCCTAGTTTGAGAAGTTTTAGTATTGCGTAAGGTTACGCAGGCTCTACAATATATTTATAAATATGGGCGCAAATAGGAAGTAGGGGAGGACGGGGCACAGAGGACCAGCGGGGCACATAGGACTTTCTGTTTAAAATGATAAGTAAGTGACTTATCCAAAAAGTTTAACGCAAAAATAAAAGCGCCCATCTAGCTTCTCAGTTGGTTATTGTCTATCGTGCGCGCGAGTACTCTCCAGGGGAATAAATTAAAATTTAATGTTTTTTAAGGTAAGTTTATAAAAAAAATGTATGAAAGTGTGCGTGTTTACTATTTAAAGGCTATCCAAATAAAAATTTCAAGTTTTTATGTCGAAAACAGTGAAGTTTAGTGGTGCTTTGTGCAATTTTAATTTTGTGAAATAGTCGTACTCAAACATGTCAATAGCACTTTTTAAAAGGCATTCGTATTGGGGCACAGAGGACTAGGGCGGTCCTCTGTGCCGCCTATAGAAAATGAACCCGATTAATTTTTGATGGTTTTTGTTAAAGATGAATACGCAACTATAAAAAATTGCAAAAAATAAAAAGACGACCACTAAGGGCAATCCCAGTCGCAGAAGCTAGAGCTCATCCTAGGAAGACAACAATGACGCCAATCCATATTGCATTTATTGGACCGATGAAATCAAAAGAAAATAAAGGATGGACCCAGTGTCGTGGTTGTAAAAAGTGGGCACATGATGCTTGTGCCGGAGCAGGAACGACGACAACTATATACCGTGCTTACATTGCGTTTAAATTCAGCTTAAAAAAATATTTAAAATATTTATTATTTTTAAATTGTTTTAATTTATTTACTTTTTACCAATGAAGTTTATAGAATGTTTGAGTTATAAATTGATTAAAAGGAATAGAATAAATACCTACATACATTGAAGATTATCCGCACTTTTTCTTTTGGAGCAGAAGATGTTTCATATTGGATATAGAGCACCACCTAGGTCCTATGTGCCCCAACAATGGGACACAACGGACCAAAATCACTTTCTATGCACTTTTAATTTTTAGAACATAAGTGATAAAGTTGTGATAGCAATTATTTACTTATTTAATGTTGACACCTAAAGGTATGTGGTGAGAAAATTTGAGCCTTTTCCCTTCGTTCAATGTATTTTAATAAATTGGCAAACGTTAAGTGGTCCTCTGTGCCCCGTCCTCCCCTACTCGCTTTCGAATTCAAATTACCCTATTCTGCCCCTACTGTGAATTTTAATTAAGCAATTATTCAAAGCTTCGGGTGTGTCTAAAAACTTTGTATGAACGAATTGTTAAGAAGAATATTGGATTGAGACTAACTACTATTTATTTAGTTCGGGATATCTTTCTTTGTACTTAGAAAGCATTTTTTCATATTGTTCATTTTATTTATTTCTGTTGCTGTAGTGCGGACATTTTCACTTTATCACTCACGGAGGTCTTGACTGTACGACACTTGAAAAATATCTAAACTATAAAATTGTGCAATATTTATATATTGCACATAGAATATCAACCTCATTTTGATTTTACCCCAAAAATTGTGTGTAGGCAACAAACTTTGTATGGAATGTCTACATACTTTGTAAAGAATACGAGTGTGTGCGCCCGTGGGTTGATTTCAAAAATCGTAACACGTGAGTATTTCGGGCTCCTAAAGATTATATTTGCCGAATTTCAGCTTTCTACCTCGAATTTTTAGGCTTCAAAATTGGTGACGGGAGGACATGCATAGATTGACTTAACTTTCAATGCTGATGTGATCACGTATAAAGGGTCTTTCATTAGCTGTCAATGTGAAAATATTCAGTAAAATCAACATTTTCATCATGGTGAAGGACACGAAGAACAACGTTTACAAATAAGTAAAATTTACTACCGAAGTTCCGAGTCGGTGGTCGCAACTTTAAGAGCGTTAACCCCAATTTTCGGTCGTAATTCTCATCCCAGTAGACAAGCAATTCATAGTCTAGTGAAAAAATTTGAGTCAGAAGTGCCAGCGAGACCAGGTTTTGCCCGAAGTGAGGAGAATAATGCTGCAGTAGAGGCGTCCAAATCAATAGCAAAATAAGCGTTACTGGACAGGTGAGAACCCTTATATGCTTCATAATACTTCATCCGCAAAAAGTCACTGTTTGGTGCGGTTTTCATGTCGGCGACGTTAGAGGAGCTCAGAGCCAATATTGAAGGAGAAATAGCGGGTTTATCGGTCAAAATGTGCGGTCGAGTCATCCAAAATTGGGTTCAACGTATCGAGTGCTGCTACGTTCCCGTGGTGGACATATGAACGAAGTCGAATTCCATTCATAAAGGGTTTGATAGGAATTCAAGCCAATCGATTTTTTTTTGAGATATCTGAAGTAGTTTGCATTTTATTTAAAAAAGAATTTGTCAAGTCCTTAATAGGCGTTTTTCTTTTTTAGCCCCGAGCGGGGAACAGAGCGGGGCCCGAGCGATCAGAGCTCGCTCCGAGCTGAACGTAACCTGAGCGCTCCGAGCTAATTAAGAAACAGAATTGAGCACTGAACTGTCATTAGATAATTTGTTTTTATTAATTTTCAAAATAGTCATGTTTGCTTCTGAAATTGGTGTTTGTCAAGGATTATTCCATTTAAATTATAATTTCTAGTAAATAAACTATGGAAAAAGCACAAATAATGAATGAATTCAGCCGCCCTCAGCTTTTCGCTCGATGTGCTCGGTCATTTTCAATCGAGCTCATCGAGCGAGCCCTGAGCTAGCTCTGAGATAAAAAAGAAATACAAATTTTGTGCTCAGAGCGCTCCGAGTTAAAAAAGTAACACAGTTCTTATTTTGACAGCTCAGTGCCCCGCTCGGAACTAAAAAAGAAAAACGCCTAATGAAAGACCCTTTATATTTACGTTCAGGAATATACGATCAATATTTAGGATATGTTACAAACTACTCGTATGAATAGGATATATTCGCCAGCCTCGAAAATATGTTGATCGAAATCCAATACACTTTCTGAACAACTAACCTCTGAACTCTCAAAGAGTAGCTACTTCATTCGCATAAACAATTAACCTTAATTTCCCAACCTTTCAAAGTTCGCATCAGAAACCATCGAATCACAACATGGATGGTTATTGTCGTGCAAAAGGTCAATCAATGTATCAAATCAATCTTTGGAATATGTCATCGCTCCATTAAACACCGTTATCGCCTTGGGCACTGATTTCTTCTCTTTCAAATCTGTTTTACAAACAAATCATTCACAGCCCGGCTTCCAGTGTCTCTTGTAAAATAGTCGCCGAAAGCGGATCTGCACGTCATGCGGGAAATTAATCACGAACAACAATTGATGGCCCGCACTTGTGTCACGATAGGTGTGTATTTGCATCGTGCTTGGACAGCATGGCGTCCGTGGTCACCATCATGGTTCAACCATAATTTACGAGGTAAGAGAGCTTCATCACCAAATTGTTGGCAACTTACAGCGTGAGAAAACCCCCAGCTTTCCGAATAAGGTCACATATGTACTCGTAAGAGACAACTTACGAAATCAGTCTTCTCCAAGAAGCACCACAATGAATCAATTTAAATTTTGTTCCGAACATATGGTAAGCCAGGAGGACCATTGCAAAATGCTTGGGTCAGCAACAAAATTCAACTCCTACTACTTACTCTTCTCCCGGCGACGACGACTAAAGAGAAATTTCACAAAAATGAATTAAAGTTGCAAGTTGCGGTTGTCTCGGACAGCGACGCCGACGACCATCAAATATGGTCAGAGATGTCAACTTTTAATTTATTTTTATTGTTATTACCTTTTGTTTGGAGCTGAACACAGTTTTTTTTATGTTTTGCTTTATAACACAAAACGCTTTTTGTTACTGCGTGGGCGATAATAATGCGACGTACAACACCGACAACGTCACCAAACATTCAAGTACAACTTTTATGTCCATAAATGGTTCCCACATAACTTCGGCCGGTCGGGACAATGCATGATTGCGGGCGCGGCGGTAGCAGATGACTGATCTTTTCAGCCGAAATGTTGATGTACTTTCTTTTCCAAGCGCGGTCCGTCATCGGGCAGGAAATTATAATAAAATAAATTTACAATAAAAGCCAGGGAGATCATCATGTCATTCGAGATGGCTGACATCTGCTGGGAATGCGTAACGAATCAAATGACAAGTTGTAATTTCAGTTGGAATTGTATTTTTTGTTTGATTTGTATGTAATAAATAACCGCTATGATATAGAACTCAGTGACATAATGTAAAAAATGCGAAATGGGAACAGAAAGCGAATTGTGCAAATGTTTTTTTTATCCATCGAAAAACTGGGTGACACAATGGTGAATTTCGTCAAGTTGGCAGATGACATTTTGTTCATTGTTTACATTTACCATATTTCGACGGGATGAAATGTGTCAAACTGATAGTGTCAAGTGGCAATTTAAGTGTGCATATAGGTTAGGAAGACAATTGCAGGTTTTGCGATGCGGCTCGAGTTTTCTAGGTTAGTAGTGATTGAGTTTATTGGGAAAAGCTTATTTTTGTGACAGTTGTACTTAATAAATGTAATCGCTTGGTAAGCTTTAATTGTGGTTTTATTTCAATTGTTTTTTTTGCATAAGGCGAAAAGCGGTAGTTTGCTTGTCGCGTTTTAGTTTGCACATCATTTTCTGACTTTCGACGATTCGTAGACTGAAAGATTAAAAGACTCTGCATTTTCAAACGACAGTATTTTCGGAGGCAGAACATCCGACATTAATCTGACCTATTTCTGTCTTCCCATCTAATATGCATTCCTTTCTGTGATTTTGTAAATGTCGGTTTTCGCGGATAAAAAATTGACTGATTAAGCGTGCGGAAGGTACCTACAACTTGTGGGAACGACCTTCGCACAGAATGACGTTTGAGATAAACATCGAATCGGATCTATTTTATTGCTCTGCAACTGCCAGTTTATTTACCAGACAGTTCTTCTTTTTTTCGTTGTGTGAAAAATGTTTTTCTGTTCATTTTAAACGATAAACAATCAAACCACTCTCAGGCAGAGATGAACTTGGGGCTTCAATGGTGCAGTGTGTAGTGCGCTTGCCTGAGAAGACGCTGGTCTAGAGTTCTAATGGGAGGAAAACGATTTTCGAGAATAATGAATAAAATAGACCACCACAAACAGTCTGAAGATCGGATCTGGCAAGCCATGATACAGTGCTCGAATTCAAGCTGTCCCTACACGTGGTAGGAATTATGTCGATGCTATTTAAGCAACCATTTCAATAAGCTGTCAGTTTCTCATCGGGCAAGATTTTTAAGCAACCGATTTATGTCCTGTTTCGAAATGACCTTATTTTGGCGAAGTGAGAAATTAAAGAAAATTCTTACGAGTGTCGTTACGATGAAACCCAATAACAAGGCCAAAAATATAAGCATCCTCATATCTTTTCAACTGAACTTATTAATATATGTACTAATATACAAAATACACAATTATTAATTTGACTTCGGAGCAAAGGAGCAACATTAGTAGTTGTGCCGTAGCCTGTAGTCTGTGGCGATATGTTAAAAGATCAAAAAACACTTTGATTTTCTTTAGGTACTTTTTTGACCAGGTTGATGTCGCTGCACAGCTCGTAGAGTTCGCTGGTAAAACTCCTCCTCCTCGAAGAATTTTGCGCTCGAAACTACCAAGAAAAATCTTCATCCGCTTTTGCTAATGTACACGCTTCTGCGCCGTAGAGCAGGACTGGAATGATGAGGGTCTTATATAGAGTCCCCTAAGTTTTTCTTGACAAGGCCTTACTAATCAATTGCCGTCTTAGGCCAAAGAAAAAGTGGTTGGCAAGTGTAATTCTTCATTTGATTTCAGCTGTCAAAATCAGAATCAATAGCGGAGCCGAGGTAGACAAACCCCCAAACTACCTCAAAATTATAGCTGCCTATCGTAACGTTCTGTTTCGTCGATGTTGTGTCTTGTTGACAGCATATGTTTTGTTTTGCCCTCATTCACCACTAAACCCCTTTTTTGCCGCTACTGTGCTAATACTTGCAAACGCACCAGTGACAGCTCGCTGTGTTCTGCCAATTATGTCAATGTTATCAGCATATGCAAGTAGTTGCACAGACTTTTGGAAAATTGTGCCTCTAGTGTTGGCTTGCGAGTTTGGGACAATTTACTCAAGTATGATGTTGAAGAAGTCACATGACACGGCATCACCTTGTCTATTTTTTTTTTTTTGACATCAAAGGTCTCGGTGAGATTGTTTCCGAACTTTATGGAGCAGCGGACGTTCTCCATCTTCATTCTGCACAATCTGACAGGTTTGGCAGGGATGCCTAAACTAGACATAGCTCTGTATAGCTCGTCTCTATAGATGCTGTCATATGCGGCCTTAAAATCGATAAAAAGATGGTGGGTATCGATTTGGATTTCTTGGGTTTTCTCCAGGATCTGCCGTAGTTTAAATATCTGATCGGCCGTGAACTTACCGGGCATAAAACCGGACTGGTAGGAACCAATCAGGTCATTGACGAATGGTTTCAGGCGTTCACATGGTACAGTACAGCAGACATTAGCTTATAGGCAGTATTCAGGAGACCGATGCCTCTACAATTGGCGCAGTTTAAAGGGTCTCCTTTCTTGTGAATCGGGCAAACGATGCTGACGTTCCATCAACAGGCATACTATCTTCTGACCAAATCTTGGACACGAGTTGGTGTATGCTCTCCACCAGGTCATCTAACGCTGCCTTTAAAAGCTCGGCATTTAAATCGTCTTGTCCGGCAGCTTTGTTGGACTTAAGCTTGGATATCGTTATCCTTACGCTATCCTTGGTTCGTTCTGCCTGACAGCATAATATGTGTCGTCTTCGCCGTTTAGCAGTCTGCAGAAATGATTTTTCCATATCCTCAGCACCGACTGTGACTCTACTAAAGGATTTCCTTGTTCGTCTCTACAGGTCTCTGATCGGGTCTTGTTTCCGTGACACGTCCTTTATACCTTTTGGTAAAATTTCCGAACATTGTTCCTGGAGTAGTTTGCCAAAGAGAGATAAGGATATAAAACCATAGATCCACAGCTCATTACCAGATTCATCACAGAACCTCGACTGGAGGCTGTCGTAATGTGGGTAACCTTACCAAAGCTAGGTCAGAGCAGGACTCTCAAATACAATTAATAAAAGAATTATATTTGCTCTCGAAGTAATAAGCGGTGGAATCACACAATCGACCATTAGGTCACAGCGTACTATTATATTATTGTTATTATTATGGGAGAAGGTTTCTGCATGGATGATGTGGCGAGGGTATCCCTATCAGATCTTAAAAGACTCATCAGCAGATCTAATTGTTTAAATTAGTCACATGTATAACAACATTTACTACGGAGGTGTTATAACGAAAATAAAAATATTTTTTAGGGAAGTCCTCTTCTTGTTTTAACTAAACAGTGAGGTCATGATCTTCCTATGTGTTATCCCGTTCGACCTCAAAAAAACTCGGCGGACCCTCTGGTTTCGGATCACTTTGCCCGTCAAAAATGCAACAAGAGCAGCAGTCAATCATTACATTGACCAGTAATGAAGCGATCCGAAACTGGGAGAACAAATTTGTCTGAAGAAGTGTCATGAGAAGCTTATAAGGTTTGGAAAACCTTCGTCTAGGTAGTTCAGCAGCTTCACAATTCTCAGAGTGACATGGCGCCTCTTGAATGGCGATGACATTAATCTGAAAGACTCTGCAATAGTATGGGAGGTAAAAGGAGAAGTGGTAATCCAGATATCCTTCCTTTACTTTGATTTCCTTGACAAATAAAAGGGAGAATTGTTTTTAGAAATGCAGGTCCTTAGATGTCGAGTTCAGAACAGGTTGTGTTCCCTAAGAATCGAAAAAAATGTCTAAAGCTAGCTGCAATGCATTATGAAAAGCTGTTAGGGCAATTATAACAAAAAAAACAAGGTTCTACACATTTAACTTTAATAGCCGGGGGAGTTTATTTTTCTACACAATGAAAGATAGTAACTTCGCAAATTTGTATGAAATTGAGTCCTGATGAGCTAACTACCAAATAGAAGAGTCGTACTTTCAGTCATTACGAATTACTGTTCAATCAAGCTGGGTCGCAGTTCCACTTTTTCTCAAACCTCATTTTCTTTTTTGCCGATTTGTTAAAACACTCCCAAAATAAAGCATACTTGTATCTACGTGTCGCCGGCTATATTTACGAGTATATATACGAGAAGAATTGAAGAATCTTTTAACTTTTAAGTTTGAGCTGAAATGTATCACGATATGCTCCTCTATTGATAGAATGTTTGGCCACAGAACACGTCGAATATCCGGTATTCGATCAAATCACTTTCTGTAACATTTCTAGTATCTACACTATGTGCACTAAATACAAGCACAATGAAAAACATAGGGACGCTTGGGCGAACTGTTGGATACCCTATTCTTATTCCTATCACTAATAAGTGGGCGTGACAAAAGTCTAAGTATGGTTGAATTGTTAAGAACGCTCTACATATTTTGTTATATAACATTTAAAGGATTTTATCAAAAAACGCTACCTAGCTCAAACTTGGGTGTTTCAATAAAATTGTTTTATTTAATTGTGGGCGTGTCAGTAGGCGGATTTAAAAAAAATTAACACATGAGAATAAATTGCCCATAGAGAGTATATATTATAAATTTCAGCTCCCTAGCTCAAACTTTGGATTCTCAAAAAAATTGTTTTATTTATTTGTGGGCGTGTCAGTGGGCGGATTTTGAAATTTTTTTATCCCGAGCAGTTTTAGGAGTCATAGATCATTTATAAAAAATTTCAGCTTTCTAGCTCAAAATTCGATTTTTTCCAAAATTTTGTTTTTTTGAGTTTGTGGGCGTGTCTGTGGGCGGATTTCAAAAATTCGTAAACTTGATTATTTCGGGCCCCTAGAGAATATGGTTAAAATTTCAGCTCTCTAGGTAAAGTTTAAAGGCCTAATTTTTGCCGACAGACGGACGGACGGACGGACATGCCTAGATCGACATTACTATCGATGCTGATCATAAATATAGTAACTTTTAGGGGTCTACGGGCAATATTAAGGTATGTTACAAACTATGCGTCAAAATTAATATACCCTTAGAATAGGGTATAAATATTAGGCATTTATGACCCATACAACAGGGCATAAAACCAAGCTTCTCTTACTATTTGCGTGCGCGAAGTGGAAAGGAAAACGAATTTACGCCGACTCCGAACGGCTGATGGATTTTCTCAGACTTTTGAAAGAGGTGGCGCCGTGGTAAAAGTAGCTTATTTGGTAAAACATTTAAATGCCGCATTTGTATGGATGCAGGGCGTTCTCAAACGCAAAGAATCAGGCCGATTTCGAAAAAAAAGACGTTAATTTCATCGTCAAACGAGCATCACCTTATGACGCAGATCCTGCAATAGTTAAGTAGAGTCTTTGCAGATGACATAGCTTTCACCTATATCGAATCTTCATATTTCGAATGTTTTGCTAACATAAGTAAAGATTTACAATTGCTTAGAGCTTGGTTTGCGTACCACAGATTGATTATTAGTGAAAAAACTAAAATCATGTGTTTTAAGCTATCGGGGGATTTTCCTAGGGAGATTAAAGCATTTTTCCACGCGTATCACAGTCAAAAGTTTGCTTTACCTTTGCATGTTTATGGTAAAAATAACTTCCTAGAACAAAATCAGTGCTCACGTAATTGTTTTCAAATTGAGCTTGTTGATTACTTTAAGTACTTAGGAGTTATCATCGACTGCAACCTTAACTGGAAAGTTCATGTTCAATCACTCAAAACTTACATGAATCTGATAACTCGAAAGATGTATCTGCTAAAGCCATTCTGCTCAAAAAAAGTTTTAACCATGATGTACTACGGACTTACTCAGTCTAAATTGCAATATGGGATAGTGTGTTGGGGAGGTGCTTATATGAACACTCTTAGACCAATCTTGATTGCCCAAAAGCATATAATTCGTATCATTTGTGGAAAAAGTCGACGAACTGGAACCTGGCCACTTTTTTGTGAGTTAAGATTACTACCATTACGTCATCTCTATATTTTTAAAGTTTTAAAAGAGTTCTATAAACAAAGTGGTAATATTCCATCTAGAAAATCTAGATTTTTTTTTTAAATTGTGGGCGTGTCAGTAGGCGGATTTTGAAAATATTTACACATGAGCTTAAAGGGCACTTAGAGAGTATATATTATAAATTTCAGCTCCCTAGCTCAAATTTTGGTTTTTCAATAAAATTGTTTTATTTATTTGTAAGGGCGTGTCAGTGGGCGGATATTGAAAATTGTATATCCCGAGCAGATTTGAGAGTCATAGATCATATAAAAAAAATTCAGCTTTCTAGCTCAAAATTCGATTTTTTCCAAAATTTTGGTTTTTTTAATTTGTGGGCGTGTCTGTGGGCGGATTTCAAAAATTCGTAAACTTGATTATTTCGGGACCCTAGAGAGTATATGGTTAAAATTTCAGCTCTCTAGGCCCAGTTTAAAGGAATAATTTTTGCCGACAGACGGACGGACATGGCTAGATCGACATTACTATCGATGCTGATCTTAAATATAGTAACTTTTAGGGGTCTACGGCAATATTAAGGTATGTTACAAACTATGCGTCAAAATTAATATACCCTTAGAATATGGTATAAAAAGAGTAGAAGAAATTTAAAGAAATTTGAGAGTTGTTGCTTCTTTTTTTGTTTCTTCAAGAAAAGTACTCCAACGCAGATTTTTTGAATTCAGTAGCTCCAGTTATTTGTTTTGTTGCATTGGTCAAAGAGTTCCAAAGTCTTGTGGCATGAACAAGGAAATGGCGAGACGTGATTAAATAATTAGATGGGGGTGTAATTATATTAAAAGTTCTGGAAGAGTGGGCAAATTGAAGCTTTTCAAATAGATGTGTTGGCGATTGATTGTGAATTACTTTGTGCAGAAAGACACAACATCTAACATCTAGAAACTGCTGAAGTGTACAACCAAGCACTCTTTTGTTATAGTTTGATATGTGATCATATCGTCGAAGGCCATAAACATACCTAACCATATCGTTGAACGCAACGTTAAGTTTATGCAGCGATAAAGAATCAAGCTTGCAATAAACAGCGGAAGCAAACTCAATGTAAGGCACAAGAAGGGATTTTATAAGCCTGAGCTTCGTCTTAACTGGAGTAAAGCTCGCAAATATCCACAGTTTACGTAAACCACCGTAAATTCGTCCTACTGTGCAGTAAATATGGTCAACTGGGGATAACGAACGATTGATGCGAAAACCTAAATTAGTTACAACTTCCATGAATTTCAAATGTACACTGTTAAGAACAATTGGAGGTAGTTCTTTAGTGTCATGAGGTTTTTTGGATATTAAGATTACCTGCGATTTTGATGGATTAAGCTGAAGATCATTAAACCTCGACCATTCATTGATTTTTGATAGATCTTCATTCATCCTACAAACAAGGTCGTCTACTAGTCCTATTGGTTTGGACAAGTAAATGTGAGCATCATCTGCATAAAAATGAACGTTAGTGTTCAAACATACACCGGGCAAGTCATTAATAAAAATGCAAAACAAAATAGGGCCTAGGATTGACCCTTGTGGTACTCCGGCAAGTATCTCTTTACTGTGAGAAGATTTGTCGCCAACCTCAACCCTTTGAAAACGATCACTCAAATAACTTGTTATAAAACGCACAGATCTGTCACTAAATCCAAAATAATCACTTAATTTTCTCGAAAGGATGACATGATTAACATTAGCAAAGGCCTTAGAAAAATCGAGCATGGAAAGCACAGTAACATAGTCCATGGCATAACAAACCCGAATACCGTCAAGAATCTTAACCATAGCCGTAGAACAACTGTGTTTTGCTCTAAAGCCAGACTGAACCGGAGATAGCAAACTGTACTGATCAAGGTGCCTAGAAATCTGCTTAGCAAGAATTTTTTCCAGGACCTTTGATAGGCATGGCAAAATGCTGACTGGTCGAAAATCTGTTACCGAAGATGGATTTGGTTTCTTGGGAATGGGAATGACTTTGGCACACTTCCAACTGAGAGGAAACGACGATGACGTGATACAAAAATTCAAAACATGCGTAAGACATTTCAAATTATGGATCAAAATCATTTTTACAAAACGAATGGGAACACCATTAATCGCATTTGACTTCATAGAACGTATGTAATTAACAACATCAATTTCAGATACAACCTCAAAGTCGAAAACTGATAACGGTTCAAAACAGAGCTGATCGCTAGGAATAAATGATGTACCATTTACTGGGTTAGTCAGGAAAGCGTTATTTAATTCATCTGTATCAGGCATGGTGATTAAAACATCTTTTTTACCAACTCCAACCGAACGGAAGTTACTCCAAAGTTTTTTTCCACTTTGTTCTGTTCCCAGCTTGGACAGAAAATATCTTTTTTTTAGCTCTCCTCGTAATGAAAGTTGACTGGTTACGTGCACGACAAAAAAATTCCCAATTATGAATTGTTGGACTTTGCTTCCACCTCCACCTTGAATACATTTTCCTGCGAACTTTCATAGCTCTATGAACATCGGATGTAAACCATGGACAGCTGCTGTTACGGACTTGAACCGTCTTTAAAGGAACGTTTTTGTCGAATAAATAGAGTAACAGCGATTGCAGGTGATGAACTTTCTCATTAAAATTTGATGCATAGTAACAACTGTGCCAAGGAAGTATACTCGCATCATAATGCAAGTCAATGATATCCACCGAAGAAAAATCCCTAAACTGAAAAGTTGATCGTATGGTAGAACGAGTCAAATCAATATTATATGTGCAAAAAATTAAATCATGGTCAGTCACACCTTCTAACGATAACTGGTCTTGTAGCAGTACATTAGACCGATCAGATACCAGGAAAAGATCCAGGAGACTAGGGGAGGCATTAGGAGCGTAACGAGTTGGATATGAATTTACTACGGCTAACCCTGCAGATGCAACAAGTTCCAAAAGTTCATTAGATCTGCAGTCATTTTTGAGAAGATCAGCATTAAAATCACCACAGACAAGTATGTGTTCATAAAGAGGGGTGAATTCCTGCATTGCGGAAAATAATGGTTTTGGAGGGCAACTTCGGTTGGGGCTGTAAACTACGCCTATAACACACTTACTATTACTTATATTTTGTATAAGTATCTTTATTGTTATTAATATCGCGTATGTTTTTGTATTTTTTATACGTTATGTTTCTACAACAATTTAAAAAAAAAAGAAACGAACAACTGAAAGTACCCCACGTCAGTTATACTTCTAGTTTGAGCCTTAATTTCTGGCGGTCATTCAATTCTAACGATATAAGTAACTGAATAACACTGATGTATTCTCTTACACTTATTATTATTTTTGAATTATTTTTGAATTTTTTTATATAAACTGTAAATAGCATTAAGTGAAAGTTGAATAAAAATTAATAATCTAAATATAATCTAGTCTAATCTAGTCACGTTTGCACAGATGAATTGAAATTACTTTTTCTGCAAGCGCATTTAACGTTCTCAAACACAATCAAAATGAAGCCGTTTCTACTTAGCTCGGCGTCTCCACGAGACTGAAAAGTTTCTGACTTTTCATTTAGGATGATTGTTCTTTGCCTGGGTAAAGCAGCTGTGTTTCATGAACGAAAACAAGATCCGAACAGAACACAACATCACAAGTGAGTGAAAACTGTCAGATCAAATCAGATCAGAAAAGTACAGTTTCAAGTCGTATGTCCACCTCTCAACTGTGAAATTTCAAGTAGATGATCCTCAGTGCGTTTTCTAGTGAACTTCGGGTTTTGAGTGAGTACAGTCAATGTTTGGCCTAATGTCGATTTAATCACAATTCCATGTTTTTTTTTTTTTTGATTTTTTTTTATATAAATATGTATGCGAATATTTGAAACATTAAACTAAGAAATGCCATATCATGCCAATAAATCAGCTGACATCAATACAATTTCGATTTTCAAATTTGACGAATTTCACTCACTTGCCCTACCTCAAAACTGGTTGCAGAAAATCTTGTTCGAAACTGAAACTGCACAGCTTCAAGGAACACAAACTGACAGAATGAAGAACACTTTGAGCAAGATTTTTACTCATGAGACACCAAATCCTGCTCTTTTCTGATCCTATCTGCACTTCTCTGTGCGGCTCAGGTTTACTAAACACATACATATGTTAAGTTATGGCATTTCATTCCTTACCATTTTGTCCACAACAAAACAAAGTCAAAGCGATTCTTGTTTAAAAGAGTGAAGTGAATTAAATTTTTTACAAAGCATCACAAATAAAAGAACTCACCAAATGTGAATGAATCCTCACTGGAACAATCAAAACAAGCCTCAAATGTCAAATTTCAGTCAGGGTTTATGTCAACAGAGGTGGCAGGAAATAAAGTATGGCTGGAATGTCCAGACAACAAAAGGGCGGTCCACACGAGACATATTTATGTCATGACTTAAGCCTTGACTGAAATTATGGCTCGTGGAGATGCCGTGTAAAGGGAACTCGAATATGGAAAATATAATGATGTGCAACTTAAACAATTTACATACTTAATTTCACTTTAAACACCTATTATACACGCAAAATAATTAAAATAATCTTTCTTGACATCAGCCATTTAATTTGTTCGGCCATCAATATTTGTCGTCACCTGGGATTTTTCACTTCACATTTACAACGCAGATGACTTTTCCGAACAAATGACTTAGCAAACTTCATTATCGAATATAACGCTAATTATTGTTTTGATAGAAACACGTCATCAACACTTCAACTTGGACTTCAAACCACGCCACACGTTTTAGAACAAATGCTTTTTAATGTGATGCATTAGAACAGATTAGCACTTCAACCTCAATTTCGACTTCAACGTTAGACCTAAATTGAAAGTTGAAGTGCAAATCCAACCAACCTTGAGGCGATGTTTTCAGTTTTCCCAACATGCAAATGCTTATATTTTGAGCGAATTTGTTCCCTGGCTTGTATTTTGTTGACATCATTTTCTCTTTTGTTTTACAACCTTTTTTAGTTTCGCTCTCGAAGTAGCATTTTTCAATGTGTTTGACTCGACTTAAAGCGCTGAAGTTTTCGCTCCTGTCAAAGTCCAAGTCGAAGTTAAAGTGTTGATGTGTTTCTACCATTTGCGTTTTTTCCTTAAGAATATTCTGCAAACGCATTTTTGAAGCAGAGGATGTTTTCGCAAACGGCCCCATATTCGCTGTGTGTTCATGTGTTTCCATGCATTCAAGATTCGGTAAACTGCAGCTGTTAAAAACTAAAACTGCGAAAAAAGCGCACGACTACGCAGCACTACCCAATTATCTGAACTCTTGAAAACACGGTTTAACTTCCATTCTATACCTACTTAAGGCTTAAGCGAATACTGAATATCTCAAAAGCAATTACACAGAACTTAATTGCCACCTATTTGCATGCATATAATCATTAATCGCCACTGGCAACACTTTAACTGCCCATTTTTGTCTGATTTATTTGTCTGATGCTGTGCGAAGTGACATACTTAATTTTGTTCAAGCAGCTCCACACTTCACATCCGAGGACATGACAACTAGAATCTAGTTTTCTTGCACCAATAGGTACTCACTCCAGGCAGCCTACCTACTTTCAATGTTCATGATCATGGTTCCAAAATGTCCCAACCCACCAACTATTTTGCCACTTTAACCTTCAGACTCAAGCAACCGTGTCTGACTTTGAAATCCACAATTTATTATGTGTAAATTTATTGTTTTAAGAACAAAAAAAATCGTTAAATTTCGAAAAAAGCAATAAAATAAAAATTCCACTTTCTTTTCAGGCAGACAACCATGATAACTCGCTCCATTTGTGACAACAAATGTCACTGTTGGTCAATTAGTAGACTTTAATGAGCTATAAGTTATCATCCATTACAAATGATCTCCCACGTTAGAGAACCAAAGCGAATAAGAACGAACACACAACAACTCAGAAGCGAACAACGAATATGGAGCACAGCTGTTAGCAGACCGATAACACAGGCTGCCACTACATTTTTTTGATGCTCGACGTTGGATTTCCATCGGAAACACTGTGAGACACAAATATAACAAAAAAGCCCCAATTTTCAATCATAAATTACGTCCGCTTCGGTGTCTGATTGCACGAAGAATCGTGCCTTTGTTTTCGTTTGTTAGTTATTTTTGAATTAAACAAGTACATAGCGCCAATAGTGAAAACCAAAACGGAAACCCAAATCAACCCAAGTCAAGCGCGTCATGCGCCAATGCGCACAGACCATAAACTATTCGCTAAAAAAAAACCAAAACAAATACCAAACCCAACAATCATCTGAAGCAATAAAAATCATAAATAAAACGGTAAAGAGAATACGCAAAGCTTTAGAAATTTAAGAGACAATTTAACGAAAATGAACTCTCCACACACTCATCTTCATCCCCACTCTTCGTCGGTTCCGAGTAATGACTCCTCATCGAATAATTCATCGACGGGAAATAAATACGCGCCTGCACGTAGGCTAGCCGCGCGTCATACTCTGCGTCTGGCGATTCCAAAGTATCAATGCGATAATTCATTTGGACCAAGTGTCAACGGCAGCACCAGTACTACTGGACTGTCAATACATAACAGTGGTAGTCAGAGATACCAGCCACATGTGTCGCCATCCCAAGGACAGCAGTCGACAACGCAACATTATTTTAGACCCAATGGAATTCACCATGGGAAGGCACCTTCAGCGCCCATCATCACCATGAATGGAGTGAAGACAACGTCCCCACGTAGCAGTTCGGAGCTAGGTTCGGTGTGCACATCCATGAATAGCAAGTTCCTGGGAGTCCGGAAGCCCAGCATTACACTCTGTTCAGCAGATGCGACTAATAACAATGAAATGTTTGCATTCGCGAAGGACTGTTCGCCGGTGGATCATTTAAGTGGTGAGTTGACAGTTAATTTTTCTGTTTCCCTATTCCAATAGCATATTGTCATTGATAAAGTTCTGAGCGCAAGCGATCCCGACAAACATCAAATATAAAAATAATTACGACTTTTGTCATTATGTTCTTGACACATCGCTCTGTTTGTTAAACACACCTATAGTGTGTGAAACAGTGTTCGGTTGATTCCCTTATTTATGCCCAAACCACAATCACGCTCACCCAACGTAGGCTGCTATTGTTAAGTCAATTGGCTTTGCGTGCACTTAGAAGATCTTTGACTCAAACTAAAAATTCAAATATTACCACAGACACGAATACTAAACCAAGAAATAGTTTGACAGTTCATACTTTTTCCTACCTTCGCGTTGATGCATGCCGCTTTACGTAATGTTTCGTAACGGTGCTGATACACGGCGCTTTACAGCATCGGTACGAAACATTACGTTCTTTGACGAATTGCATTTTGAAATTAAAGCAGAACACAGCTTTGTGATTGGTTTGAATAATCCATACTAATATTATAAATGCGAAAGTAACTCTGTCTGTCTCACTTTAACGCCAAAACTACTGAACCGATTTAAATGAAATTTGCCTGAGAATGGACATAGGCTACTTTTTACAGTGGGAAAATGCTTCATCCGCTGTCCAGAAGCGGAGATCTAAGCTGATATGTACTCTCGAATGCTTTCTAGCTCCTAGCTTTGGAATGACTCATCCAAATGAAATAGATTTGAATAAGATTTCTTTTAATATTAAGTTCAATTATGTAGGGGGAATACGCTATGAAACGGACGCGTTATGAAACGGACACTATAGGAATCTTGAAAATTTGTAAACGAACATTTTTGTCGTTTGGTAGTTGGCAACACTGATGACCATAGATAAACCCACATCAAAGACATACACCGGCCGCTAATATTTTGTTTACTTTTTAACACGTTTGTTGAACCGCTTGAGTTCTGTAAAAAATATCGTATATTTGCAAACTTATTTAAATTTTTATATTTAGTTACTTAAGTTACAATTATAGTTGTAGTTGTATTTGTTTTGTTATGATTTCAAAAAGATATGAAACGGTGAGTTATAATCTTATCAATACTTATTAATTTGGAATTTGGCTTAAATGTTTTAAGGTTACGCAATGAATCGGACAGGTAGCGTCGCGTTGAAACGGACGTCCGATTCAATGCGTCAGTGGCTGTCCGATTCATTACTCCTGAAGTCTTAAAACTTGTTTTATTTATTCATCACCATCAGACGCCCCCAAATAAGAGGATTCGTGCAGAAAAAGCTACTATAGAGTCTGCTGTGGAAGAAGTACTTAAAAAAGGGCAGACAATTCGCT